>CM045760.1:206900671-207500671 GCA_025200525.1 Camellia lanceoleosa
TAGTACCAGCGCTCTCTGGCAATACATTTTGACTTCCGGCCCTTCCGGCCACAATTGATATTCTCGCCCTTGTCGGGCCCTGTTCCAACTGAGATTCTTCGACGACGTCTGGTAGGTCATTAAGCCACCCGGTAGCCTCTGCCAATTCCTCATAATCAAACCAATTGACTGTCGCATCCCCTGGATCCTGTTCGTTGAAAAACTGGAGGTTGGCTAAGTCCTCTTCCACAGCCACCAAATCATCTGTTCTCTGCTCAAATTCATCCCCCTGGATCACACACAGCTCTGCCCCTGCCGGTAATTCCACATTTGGCCCAACCTAGCCTATTGATAGAATGTAGTCACTCGGACTGTATACCTTCCCAGCAAAACTCCCAGATTCCTCAGATTCTGACTTAACAACCCCATTCTCCTCTACAATTTCCCCTGTTCTGTCTTCGACAGTCACCACCATTGGCTCGGGTTGGGTTCTGGAGATGTCCAACATGCACAAAAAGTCAGTGCAGTCAGGAAGGAGCACCTCCGACTTGGTTAGGTGGGACGGGGTGATATATATGCTAGGATCGTAAGACATGACCCCAGTCTAGATAAAGTTGACTCTTTTGGGAGGTGGAGCTTGGTTGTGCAGTGGGAGAGGGTTTGTTGTGACATTGGGTTTTTCTGGCGGCAAAATCACCTGTTTGTCAATGAGATCTTGAATCTCGTGACGCAATCGATAACATTGGTCAGTGTCGTGACCATGTTGTTGGTGATATGCGCAATATTTGGCTGGGTTATAGGAGAAAGGAAGTGGATTCGGCAATGGCCTAGGCTCCAGGTGCTTTAGATGTCCTTTCCTGATTAACACCCCTAGAGCCTTGGACAGGGACATATACAATGGGGTGAAGGTTCTTTGGCCTCGGGGTTGGTATTTGGTTGTTTGTGTATTGCTTCCGAACGCGCTGGAGAAAGGTGTGGCTGCCATGGGTCTTGGAGGGGGGATGGTGGTGACCATGCTTACTTCCGAAGCTCTTGCAGTTGCAGCGTCGCTCAGGCCTGCGTTGTTGTTGCGGTTGAAAGTCCTTCAAGGCTGCTCTTTATCTTGGTCAATCAAACCCTGTTTCATTGCATCTTTGATCTGTACTCCCATCTCATGCAGATCAGAAAAGGTAGGGAAGGGGAGCACGATCATTTTTTGCATTAGTTTCGGCTGGAGATTGCGCACAATCATCCAGATTTGATCTTTGTCAGTAGGCCTTAGGGTCATCATTGAAGCCATCGCCCTCCACCGAGTTACGAAATCCGAGAAGCTCTCCTTAGGTTCCTGCCTTGTTGTTTCAAGATCACGGGTTATAATCTCAATTTAGGTATTGTAAGAGTATTGCGCAACAAAGGCCTCGGCCATTTCATCCCAACTTCGCTTGACATCATCCTCTAATTTTGCATACCAGATAGCGGCCACACCCGACAGTGTCCGGCCAAATAATGAAAGCTTCTGCGGTCGGGTGAGGCCCATCGGTCGTAGTATATCTAAGAATAACTGAAGATACACCATGGAATCCACAGATCCGTCGAAGTGATCGATTTGCGGCATTTTGAACCTATCTGGCAGCGTCACAGCCACGTCGGTATATCCATCCTCGATATCCAGGATAGCCTTTACCCTTTGGGATTTCTTGAACAACTTCTCGAGCTTGCTCAATTTCAATGCTGTAGGGTCTACTTCAAACTCGAAGGGAGAGTCCGGGTGGTTGATAGGCGTATGTGCCTTAGATAATTGAGGTAGAAGCGGGGGCAGAACTGGCCCCGTTGGAATGTCTGTGTCCTCCTGGATGGTCTGGACATTTGGCAAGATGTTCTGGGCATTCGGTAGGATATTCTGGACAGTTGGTGTCTGCTCAGGTAGCAAGACCCCTGGTGGGGGAGGAGCTTGATGTGAAGCAGATGCTCCGTTCTGCTATTGCAGTCTAGTGATGAGCTCGGCCTGCTGGGCCATGATTGTGGCCTGCTGTTTAGAGAACTCCGCTTGGCGGACAGCGTCCTCCTGCATTTGCTTCATACTCTCTTGGAGCTGGCGCATCATTTCTTCCATTCCGGCTATGTTCTGCTGATCCTGCTGACTGACTGGTATGTTTATCTCTATGGCAGAAACTGAGACCTCGGTCCGACTGTTCACTGCTAGGGTAGACCACTGCTCTGGTAATCTCTGCTCAGACACACTGCGCTTTCTCAGCCTCCGTCTGATAACTGGGGGTAGAGAGTGGAACACCGGTTGTCCGTCAACCAGATCCTCAGATCGATTGAGTCGGCGACCTCTTGTCCAGGGTGCTTAGGGAATATCTGTTTGGTCTGAAGCAATTGTGCTAAAACTGCCCTAGCAAAAAGATAAATAAAGCAATAAGGAAATAAATAACCAGACAAACGGACAACATAACGGCTTAGAATAAACACACAACACACAGTTGGGCATCACAACACACGGTCGATAAGCTGAAAATACTGTTCTCAAACACTGGTCATTATCCCCAAATCACTGTCCCCAAAAACTGAATCTGATACCCGCTGATAACTGATTCTCAAACACTAAACTGGTGCCCGCAAGCCTGATGCCCAAACTCGCAAACTGATACATGCATTCCTGTAGAGATGCACTCTAAAAGCACATAACAAATAAGTGAGAGCCAAAACACCCCAATGTTGGGGTAGGATTTCCCTGTCCTATTTTGTCAGGAGCTAGGGTTTCACTACGCACGCAGCGGTTTCAAACAACCTATGATCGGGTAAGCAACCTGTCCTAGTTTGGAATGGTCACTACAGATTTCGATATGCACTAGGTCGAATGGTCAAAAAGGGTGCCCCAGGAAAACCGGGGTTTGTGTTCCCGTCGTGGCAGAGCCCGCAACCGGTTAGCCTTATGGCAAGCTTCTCAAAGCGAGCCTCCGGCAAACCGTTCAGGAATAGTATACGACAAACACGATGTCCTAGGCGCACCAATGCAAATGCAATGCAAAGAGACACATAAGTGTAATCAAAACAAGATATCATAAGTTCGAGTCAAGTTCTCTAGATCCCTAGCAAAGTCGCCAGAAACTGTAGACGCGCCCTTGGGCCTCACTACAGTTCGGACTCAATTTGTGTCACAATCCTGTATCTAATCTCACAGAGTGCAATGCAAGACTGATGAATCATCAAAGAGTCCAAATCCGGCAAATCGTTTTTGAAAATAGATTTTTTTTAAAGAAGTGCCAAATATGGACTGCTTTGCCAGATACAGAGTCGCCACCTAAATATTTGTTTTGGGGGAATTTGGGAAACCCTGACTCGTTGGCTAAGGCCACGTGTCCATTATCACCAAAGTTGCCTCAGCTCGGGAATTTGGGTACGATTGGGGAAGGTCACTTCGTGAGCACCCCCGCTCGCCCGATCAAAGATTGGCCTCTACTAACCATGATATCTAGTTTTGAAAACATTGTGTGTTCTTATTCCGGTTATTAGCCTAGATTTACTATGTGATGCGCACAGCATATAAGTATAGACTGGGTCACCTGAACTGGAACAAAACATTTCATGTTTGTTTATTTTGAAAAATGGTTTGATGGTGCTACCCGCAAGTAGGCTAAGACGTGGATTTACCACCCTCGGGTGGGCTTAGAAAATATGGTTTTGCCACTATCTAGTGGGCTTAAACTCACAGTCAATGCATTATTCCAATTCAGATAATCCGACCTTCACCCACAGGCATTCAGGCAGGTATATCACATAAGCAATTAGCCTCATGTTAAGCATGCTATCATGGCAGTCACTCACACGCATGCAAGGATGCTAAAGCATAAACACTTACCGAGTACTCCAAGCCAAAAAAGAAGCTATGTTAGAAATCCATGCATGATCCTAACTATACAGAAATGCCTAATGCAACACATACAGGAATGCAACTAAGATAGGCTCGGCTATTCTAAGATGGCATATGATGATGCTACAGCTAACATGTATTCAACTTGGAATTGAAATACAAATGCAGTTAGTATGATGCGCTGAGCCCGGTGCATGCAAGACAGATGAATGATGCAAACATGCTATCATAAGTATGCTAATTGAAACATGCCCTAATCTAACCATCAGAAGCTGGTAAATAAAAGGGAAAAAAGACGTGGGATTGGAAGACATGCATCACACACACGCACACTTATTACAATTATGCCCTCGCTTAGAGGGTCCAAATAAATAATACAGTCCGAATAAATAACTACAGTCCGAATAAAAAATTACAGTCCGAATAAGTACAAAATCCTAATTAATTAACAAGTTAACTAGGAAAGCGGATAAATTAGCATGCAAGCTATGGACCGCCTCAGCTCTGTTCCAAATGGTGAATGATGCATGTTCAGGTCACCTTTGTTGGGAAATTCTTTGCGATGCCCCGATTTGCCTCTGTTTGCAATTAATCCCGGAATGCTGTGCAAGGCTTTAGAAAGCTGCTGATTTCTAGTTTGCTGCAACAGAGAGCAAGAAAGAGGTATGGCAAAGTATTTTCACATATGTATGCATAACTACTCTTTAGGGAGTGTAGTCCTCGATCCTCGTGCCACCAATCATGCATCTCGATGCATGATGGCCGAGGAGTCGATTTGCACGACTCAATATGAAATGAATGCACATGAAAACACAACAAGGCCTAGACTCCATCATGGTTAATCCGGAGTGTCGGCGACTGGGAATTGAGACACGTTTCGTCACTTGGAGTACGAAAAGTCCCTCGTTTCCCGTGCTTAGGCTAACTCCTATCCCAAACACAATGCAAATGAGATGGCATACACAATGCGACTAACATGTAACGTAGCATACGCAATGCTATGGACTAAAATGGCATACACAATGCACGTGATGTAACATGGCATACACAATGCTCTAACATGCAACCTAGCATACGCAATGCTATGGACTAAAATGGCACACGCAATGCACGATGGACTTACACCAATATGAGTGGACCTCAGCCACACTCACATCAGTGGCCGTATGATGGAAATGAAACAACCGAAACACATGCAAACATGCACGATACGAGGAACCGATCCTAAGGCATCGAATGCCACTCTACCAAAGCATGGCAAGGGATGAAAGATGGCATACAAACATGCAATTTCCAGCTCTGAAATAAGATGCTCAATGGTCCCGAATCATGGAAACATGTCACCCAATGCATGAAATAGGCCCCGAAACCCAAAACTAGGCAAATGCATTGAACCACAAGTATGCAAAGCAAGCATTATTTGATCATGAGGCATGAAAATAGAGCCAAGGCAGTCCTAAACATACACCAAATCAGTTCTAATCATGGCCAAAAAGTGCTAACATGAAGGGCTAAAATAACATGCAACATAGGCTAGTAAGCATGATTTACATGGCATGTATATGAAGCACAAGAGAGGTCACCAAACCAGCCAAAAATAGGAACATGGTATGCTAAAATATGCCCAAATAACCACTAAAATGCATCCAATGCATGCAAAAATGATGGGCTCCTTTGGAGGGCTATGAGATGGATTACTCAACACATACATGATGGACACACCAAATGGCAAAACCAACTCTGAAAATCAGTTATGACAGCCCCAAAACTCACCAAAAAGGCCCTGAAATGGCTCAAGGAAGTATGCAATGAAAGGTCCCCTTGAAAGGTCTTGAGGAGGGTTACTCCACACATGCATGATAGACACAAAATATGGCAAAATGGGCTCTAGAAAGAACCAAGGAAGACCTTAAAACTCATGTAATAGGGCCTGAAACAAGACGTCAAAGCATGCAAGATGGAGCCCATTTGGAAGGCCAAAAGAGCCAACAAACAAGACAAAGAGAGAGGGGGGTCACCCCCCTTTGATTTTGGATCTCAAAATAGTGTTATAGCCATTGAAAATCCACTGGATTTCAGTGGCAAGAAGGCCAAACAAAGCATGCAACAAAGGCCTAGATGCAAGGCTCAAAACAAGAGGCAATCAAGCATACAAGGAAGTAGATGACCTCAAACAGAAAAATGCCCTTAATCAAACATCAATAGAGGCTTAAAATAAGACTCTTTTCAGTTTATAACAAATCTCAAAAATGCTCACAAGTAAGGCTAAGATAGGAAGCAAAATAAGCCTACAAAGAGGGATAGAGCATACAAGGAGGTAGAAGACCTCAAACAGAAAAGTATCCTTAATCAAACTTTAAGAGGAGCTCAAAATAAGACACTTTTCAGTTTATAATAAAACCCAGAAATGCTTGCAAATAGGGCTAAGTTATGAAGAAAAATAATGCAAAAAAAGAGGGGAAACGAGGCCTTACCCTTGTAGCACAACAATGCAGCATGTTCTGGACCAAGAAGGTGAGTCTTCAACCTCTAAAAAATAGCTCCAAGGTGCTGGAATGGATGGTGGAGGTGATAGGCTATGAGGTGTGGTGTAATGGCCAAGAACAATAGGGTATTTGAGCTTGGATGAGAGAGATATGGAGAGTTGTATGTAAAGTCTCTTGGCTGGTTTTTCTAACCCTTGCAAATGGAGGAGGAGTGTTGGTTTTATAGATGGAGAGAGATAAGGCTTCTTGGAGAAGCCTCAAGAGAGGGTCAAAGCTTCTCAAAGAAGCTTAGCCAAAAGGGTTAAACTTTCTCAAGAAGCTTGACAAAAGAGTCAAGCTTCTCTAAGAAGCTAAGCCAGAGGGTCAAAACCAACCAAAAAGGACCAAAAAGACGGTCAAAATCTCGGAGGAAGGGTCAAGTGCTTCACAGCTGGCACAGTTGTGTTGCACTTAAGAGGGCCAAAAAGCAGGAAGGTGGCCGACCAGTTCAAGTGGTCAGCCAACCACATGCCCTGGTCGACTGACCAGGGTTCAAAAGGGTCAAGCTGAAATGCTGGTCGGCCACCCCAGAAAGGTGGCCTCCCAGATGAGTAGAATACAGCTGTATGGTGAAAAACCAGAAAAACGTGACCTAGGAGAGGGAAAAACCAGCTTTCTAGCAAGGTTCAAAAGGGTCAGGAAGAAAAGCTGGTCGACCTACCCATATTGGTGGCCTCCTAGGTGAGTACAACACAATGGTGGTATGTGAGACCAGAAATTGTGATCCAAAAGTGGGAAAAACCAGCTTTCTGCCAAGAAAACCAGCTGGAGGAGGGAGAAAATAGTTTTCAAAATAATTTCTGGTCTCCCACTATACTACCACCTTCCAAACAATGAAAATAGGGTCCATGCCAAAAATGAACCCTAACCGATGCAAAACGAGGGTTCGGGGGGCAAAAACGCGCGGCCTGGGACCCCAAAAATAGGCTGTTAGGCACCGGAGGTGGCGTATGACCACAAAGATGGTCTCTCGGGCCACAGTGTCCCTCTACGGAGAGGAAACAAGGTGTGTGCCAAAAACCAGAGCAAACAGAGGTAGTTAAGCAGTCCCGAACCGAGGCACACGGCCGACGGCTCCGAAAACCGATAACTGGTCTCCAAACGGGAAAAATGGCCTACGACCATGAAACGTAGCCTACGGCCACTAAGAGATGGTCTACGAGACCTCTCCCTACCTTTGGGGAAAAAAAACGGAGAAAACAGGACCTGGTTCGCAAACCGAGGCAAAGCACAAAAGAGCCCTGAAGTCCAGAGGCAAGGCTCGCAGCCGAGACTCTGCAACTTCAGAACGAGCACAATATGCATCATTACCGAGCGCTCAATCAGTGACGTTTGAGTCTTAAGGTTGGTCAGACCCCCTTCCTTTTTCTTTTTTTTTCCATATCTGGTCTCTGTCTCTGTCTTCTTCTTCTTCTTCTTCTTTTTCTTTGTCCTGAGATCTGGCTTCTCATTCTTTAAGGTTTCAGTTTGACGAACAGTTCACCATCGTCATTGGCTGTTGTGCCCATGCGTTTGACGGAGGACCCAGATGGGTTATCATCGGAGTCACGGGATTTTCTTCTTTGTCCTGAGATCTGGCTTCTCATTCTTCAAGGTTTCAGTTTGACGAATAGTTCACCGTCGTCATTGGCTGTTGCGCCCATGCGTTTGACGGAGGACCCAGATGGGTTATCATCGGAGTCACAGGATTTCCCACTGATATGGCAAGCCCAGTTTGCAGTGTGTTCCAATCTCGTTGTTTATTTGCTTCTGTACACTTACTTAGATAAACCTAGAGATTTTTAGCTTTAGTGATGACATTAGGTTCAGATTCAGCACCAGCAAGTTTAGAATGATATAATGCCTTTTTTGCTTCTCCTAATTTGTGTGAAGGAGGGTGTAGACCATGAAGAGACGGGAGGAGAGGTCACCGGCGGCAATGGCAGTAGTGATCACCGATTGAGATGGTGGTGAAAAGGTTGGTGGGGTAGGGTTTGGAAAATTAGGGTTTTAATGTTAGGGATGAGGGTAAAAATGTAATTTTATGTTTGGACAAAATTGGAATTAAAAAAATAAAAGAAATGAGGGGTTCAAAGAAGAAAGGTAGGTGCTAATAGTAGCACTCTAAATGATTATGGTTTAAATGTGATATTTTGTTTTATTAATTTTTTAGTCTATTTTATCTTTTTGTGACTAAAATATACCCAAAAAAAAAAAAAAACAGAGTCTATGCCAAACATAGCCTTAGATTAGTGTCTAGTTATCTTTCTAAAGGAGATAAATAAGTAGTAGCATCTATTATTTCAACCAATACTATTTGGGTAATGGTAGGGATATTAAATTTTCTGCCAAATAAATGACCAAATGTCTTGTAGACCCACACCCATATGAAACATTTGGTCATTTATTTAGTAAAAAATTTGAGACCTATAACATTTTGTTTTTCCATAATATTTAGGTTGGGATACCACTTAAATTTTCCCAACAATGAATAGTAATTTCTCGTGATAAATTATGAAGTTATTTTTATTTTATTTTTTTGATCATAAGAGAATTCCATTGAGGAAATAGCCAAATGGCACTTATAGAGTCCAACCGCTAAAAAGCATACACCAAACAAAGTAGAAATATTACAAGAAACGCAAAGGCAAAAACTATAAACATATCCAAACGCACAATTGTGCTCATGCTCATACTGCAAAGTAGAGCCGATCATAAAAGTTTGGCGTTAGAGCATGTTTGAGATACATTATAGATAACAACCACAGAGTATGTAGGTTACAATCAAGCGCCAAAGGACTCCAAGAACACAACCAAAAACCAAAAAATCAAAGCAACACAGAAGAAAAACGAAACCTCAGGTCCTAAGCGACCAGATCTGTGAAGGCGAGTCAGATCTGAGCAGATCTGGTGGCACAATATAGAAAGTGGCTTCGGCGTGATTCAGCGAAGGTGAAACACGGCAGATCTGGCGTCGATGGACAAAAGAGAGAGAGGAAAACCAGCAAAAACTTCCACCAAGAGGGGAAAAAAAAATCTCATGGAGAGAGAGAAGTGGGACAACATAGCTCCCAAAACTTATTTACAACAAGCAGAAGAGGAAAAACAAGGGGAGGAGGGAGCCTAATTTTCAAAAAGTGAATAGTAGAGTTTTCAAAAATATTTTTATTTAAATAATATTTAACAAATATATATATTTTAAACAGATAATATTTTGTGTCAAATAATATGTATATTAAAAAATCTAGATTTTTGCAAATAATATTTTAGATATCATCAAAATTAAATAATATGATTAATACTCTCCCTCTTTTTTATGATGGCAATATTTGTATGGATTTGACACAAAATAAAATTAACAAAATATTTGATAACCCTGCAACATACTGCAACATATAATTTTCAAAAGCAAAATCATATTTTTTCTTCCCCTTTGACATCATCAAAATAAAAGATGAAGAGATAAAACAAACACATTTGATAAAATAAGCTGAACGGCCAAAAATAAAATAATGGGCTTTCTGTCTTGTCGGAATCATTGTGGGGATTTTGGAGCATCTCGAGCGCAGAAAATATTGACAAACAAAAGATTTGAGCAGATATGCATCGAGTAATGGATCGATGGAGTGTATAAAAAGTGACACAGATCATAGGCAAAGATACGAAATCATTAAGTGTTGGAGAAAAAAATTTGTTTTAGCTTCTTGTGTAATCATGTCATTCCTTACCTTATCTATCAATGAGTCGGACCTGCATGAGGTGCCTGTAATGTAGGCAAATGAGAGAGTACTAGTGGTGCAGGCACATGCTATGCCTGTAAATGAGGGTTCTAGTGTTATTAGTAATCGAAATGATATCGATGCTATTAATAACACTATGGCTCTTAGTACACAGGCCATAACTGTAGTTTCTAATATGGCGCAACGATTACAAGCAAGAGTACAAGAAAATCAGCAATGGAGAGATGAGGTGTGCTTGTTAAAACAACAAGTGGTTAATATGTGTAAGGAGAAGAAAGAGCTAAAAAGGAAAAATGCACAGTTGGAGAATGCAGTGCAATATTACGCAACAGTTATAATGCCGAGACTCACAGAAGTTGAAAATAGAGAGAAGCCTGTAAAAGAAGCTCATGAAAAATTGTTGAGAGAAGTAAAACGAAAAAAAATCTGTGAAGCCTTCTGAAAATTTACATGTAATCGAGTAATATTTTCTTCTCCTGAAATACATACTTACAAGCATTTCTTCCTTTTTATTTATTTATTTATTTATATATATATATATTTTTTTTAACTCTGCCTTTGCACCAAAAAAAAAAAAAATTTGTTTGTTGGTGCAGATAAGGAGTATTGCAGATAAGAAGAAAAAAAAATGTATATATACTCCCCCTAAAATTATGCACATAATATACACACGTCCCTTTTTTTATATATATTTTTATAATAATTGTTGATCTCAAAATATATGAGTCTCCCCCTAAATTAATGTACTAAAAATTACATAAATTTGAAGAAACAAATCACCAATCTATAATACCAAGGGCCATTAAGATCCGGCCATAAACAACTACACCAAGTGCACTAGCATAAAAGGAGAAAATAAAAATAAAAACAATTTCTTAAGACAAGGTAGAAGCAACCATTATTAAATCCAAAAGAATTTGGAGCACATACAACAAGTAAAAAAATATAACACAGTGCAACAAGAATTTTAACATGTTGATCAGTGATGACCTTGATGATCGGAAGAAATAGAGAAGATTGGGTAGATCGGTGATGAATTTGTGTAGATCGACAATGGATCTTGATGAATCAGTCACGGATCTTGATAGATCGGTGATGGAACTTGATGGATCGATAAAGATGGTGATGCAGATTTTGGGTAGAGAAGTGATGGAGTTCGGTGGATTTGTGAAGGATTTGGGTGGATGATGATAGTGATGAAAGTGATGGATGATTTTGTGGATGGTGGATGGTGGAGCTGGTTGTAGGCTATGGTGATGATGGAGATTGAGTCGGCTGAGGGTATGAGGAAGAAGGGGAGAGCGAGAGAGCAAGAGAAAGAGAAAAAGAGAGAGTCAAGAAGAGAGCAGGTGAGAGATAGAGACGGAGCGGGTGAGAGAGAGAAAATATATGTATATAATTTTATTATTATTTTTATTTTTGTTATTATTTATAATTATTATTAGAAATATTTTATTTAATTATTTATTTTAAAAAAATTTATTTTTAATATAAACATTATATTAGAGTATTCATCATACCAAGTTCTGTTCTAATATAACAAAATTGTTCTTCATTTAGAGGCTTGGTAAATATGTCAGCTAATTGACGATTTGTAGGCACAAATTCGAGTTCAATGTCACCTTTGAGTACATGATCTCTTAGAAAATGATGCCTTATTTCAATGTGTTTAGTGCGTGAGTGCTGAATAGGATTTTTTTGAAAGATTAATGGCACTTGTGTTATCACATTTTATAGGAATATGATCATAGTGAAGTCCAAAATCTTGAAGTTGTTGTTTCATCCAAAGTAATTGTGCACAACACCCAGTGGCGGCAATGTATTCTGCTTCTACAGTTGACAGAGCCACTGAGTTTTTTTTTTTTTGCAAAACCAAGAAGTGAGTGAGTGTCCAAGAAAATGACAAGTGTCACTAGTGTTTTTTCAGTCAAGTCTACATCCCGCAAAGTCGGCATCTGAGTAACCAAAAAGTTCAAAGGTGGTTCCCTTAGGATACCATAATCCCAAATTTGGAGTGCCAACAAGATATCTGAAAATGCGTTTGACTACGGTAATGTGTGACTCTTTCGGTGCGGATTGAAAACGTGCACACATACAAACACTAAACATTATGTCGGGTCTACTTGTAGTAAGATAGAGTAAAGAACCAATCATACATCGATATTTCTTTTCATCTACAGGCTTACCTTGCTCATCTTTGTCGATTTTTATCGATGTGCTCATTGGAGTTGTTGCAGGCTTTAATGATTCCATTTTAAACCTTTTGAGTAGATCTTTGATATATTTCGTTTGATTTAAATGGATTCCTTCATTAGTTTGTTTAATTTGTAGACCAAGAAAGTAATTTAATTCCCTCATCATACTCATTTCAAACTCACCCTGCATGTCTTTAGCAAACTCTTTGCACAAATTTTCATTAGTAGCACCAAAAATGATATCATCAACATAAATTTGAACAATTAGCATATCTTCTTTTTTGATTTTTATAAAAAGTGTTGTATCAATTTTTCCTTTACAAAAACCTTTGTCAAGTAGAAAATTACTCAATCTTTCATACCATGCTCTAGGAGCTTGTTTCAAGCCATATAAAGCTTTTTGAAAGTTTGAAAACATGATCTAGGTATTTATGATTTTTAAAATCGAGAGGTTGTTCAACATATACTTCCTCCGAAATGTACCCATTTAAAAAAGCACTTTTAACATCCATTTGATATAATTTAAAATCTTTAAAACGCACAAAAGCAAGTAACATTCTAATAGCTTCAAGTCTAGCAACTGGTGCAAAAGTTTCATCAAAATCAATTCCCTCTTCTTGATTATAGCTTTGAGCTACTAATCTAGCTTTATTTCTAGTAACAACTCCAGATTCGTCCATTATATTTCAAAAAACCCATTTTGTACCAATAACAGCATGATCTTTAGGTTGAGGGGTTAAAAACCAAACTTCATTTCTTTCAAATTGATTTAATTCTTCTTGCATTACTAAAATCCAATTTTCATCATTTTTAGTTTCTAAAAATGATTTAGGTTCAATTTGTGAAACAAATGCTGAGTTACCACAAATATTTCTAACAGAGGAACGAGTTTTTATACCTTCCGCCACATCACCTATGATGAGGTCTTTGGGATGGTCATGAGCATACTTCCATTCTTTTGGTAGATTTGAGTTACTTTCTAGAAGAGCATATATTTCTTGAAGTTTCTCTATTGTCATTTCTTCTTCATGTTCGCGTAATAGATTTTTTTCATTTTCTTTTTTGTAAATGCTCTCTATGCTTGGTTGATTTTCTACAATATCATTACTTACAAGATTCTTGGAAATAATGTCGTTAGATTCATCAAAACCAACATGCACAAATTCTTCAACAAGTAGAGTTCTTTTATTGAATACTCTATAAGTTTTACTGAACATAGAATAACCAAGAAATATAGCTTCATCCGATTTAGCATCAAATTTTTCTAAGTTATCTTTATTGTTATTTAATACAAAGCATTTACAACCAAAAGCACGCACGTGATTAATATTAGATTTTCTACCTTTCCAAAGTTCATAAGGGGTTCTCTTAAGAATAGGTCTAATCATGGCACGGTTTATAACATAGCATGCAGTGTTAACAGCTTCCGCCCAAAAATATTTAGGCAAATTATTTTCACAAAGTATAGTACGGGCCATTTCTTCAAGAGTTCTATTTTTTCTTTCAACCACACTGTTTTGTTGAGGAGTCTTAGGGGCTGAGAAATTATGATCTATTCCTAAGTCATCACAAAACATAATAAAATCATCATTTTCAAATTCTCTACCATGGTCACTTCTAATGCTACAAATATTAAGATTTTTCTCATTTTGAATTCTTTTACAAAGTTTTGAGAAATTATAAAAAGTTTCATTTTTGTGTGCTAAAAATAATACACATGTATATCTAGTATAATCATCAACACAAACAAGGGCATAAGATTTTCCTCCTAAACTTAATGTTCTAGATGGTCCGAATAGATTAATATGCAAGAGTTGAAGCGGCCTAGTAGTTGAAACGATATTTTTGGATTTAAAAGAAATTCTAATTTGTTTTCCAAATTGACATGCATCACAAAGTTTATCTTTTTCAAAAATAATTTTTGGTAAACCTATGACTAACTCATTTTTTGAAAGTTTGGAAATTAAATCAAAATGAGCATGTCCTAATCTTCTATGCCAAAGCCAACCATTATCATTTATAACAGATAAACATTTAATGTTAAAATGAGAAGATAAATCATGTAAATCAAACATATATACATTCTCATGCCTATAACCTACAAATAAAGTTTTATTTTCTAGGGTGTTTTCAATAGTGCAATGAGTTTTCTCAAAAATAACTCTATAACCTTTATCACATAATTGACTAATGCTAAATAAGTTATGTTTTAAACCTTCAACAAATAAAACATTTTCAATAATAGGAGATGGATTTTTACCAATACTTCCTACACCAATGATTTACCCTTGCTATTGTTGCCAAAAGTCACATATCCGCCATCCTTCGGTTGAAGTGTGGCGAACATAGCTTTATTTCCAGTCATGTGCCTCGAACATGCACTGTCGAGATACCATCTATCATTACTGGATTTTGCCTTGAAACATACCTATAAAAATTTGATTTTTCTATTGGTACCCATTTTTTCTTGAATTCATAAAAGTTAAAATTTGATACTTTTGAAATGTCCTTTGGGACCCACATCTTTTTTATTTTAGTAAAATGATTTCTTTTAAGAGGACATGAAGGTGAAATATGACCTTTTGTACCACAAAAATGACATGTAAGATGAGAGTAATTAGAAGATGCATACACAAAGCCATTTTTGACAGTTTTTACTTTTGAAAAAGGTTTATATCCAATTCTGACTCTACCAAAAGTACGATTTTGATTTTTAAGAATTTTATCTAAAATTTCTCTACCTTGAGTGAATTTTGAAAGAGTATTTTTTAAGTCTTCAATATTTTCTTTCAAAATAATTTGCACCTTTTTTAAAGACTCGTTTTCTTTTTGCAATACAACTAAATGTTTTTCAGAAATTGAAGACTCTTTTCAAGTTAAAATCTCATTTTCCTTTTTCATTTTCATGTCTTCATTTTCTAAAACATTTATCTTGGAAGTCAATGATTCATTTTCTTTTGATAAACTTGAAATTACTTTCTTTTGACAAGTACTTTTCAAACTAAGTTTCTTAAATTCAGCATGTAATTCATCAAAAGCTAATTATAATTTATCAAATGTAAATGATTCATCATTTACCTCATTTTCGTTTCCAAGTGCTATTAAGCATAGGTTAGCAACCTCATTTTTGCAAACTTCGGTTTCTATGTCGCTTTCATCATTATCTTCTCCCCATGCTGCAATCATAGCTTTCTTCTTGTCCTTCTTGAATTTTTTCTTAAGTTTTGGACATTCTGATTTGTAGTGTCCAGGTTTGTTGCATTCGTAGAAGATTACTTCAGATTTTTATGATTTTCTCCTCTTTGAAAATCCCTGTTGTTGAAGTCTTTTCTGAAAAAATTTCGTACGCCTTATTTATTTCTCACAAACCCTTTGAACTTTCTAGTGATGAATGCCATTTCCTCATCCTCATCTAAATCATCTTCCTTATCCTCTTGATGTTTCAAGGTGGATTTGAAGGCTATTCATTTCTTCTTCTTCTTGTCCTCCTCTTCCTTTCCTTCTTACATTATGAGCTCATGAGTTAAGAGAGATCCCATTAATTCATCTAGACTTAGCTTTGATAAATCCTTGGCTTCGGCAATGGCAATGACTTTTATTTCCCAACTTTTTGGCAATGACCTAAGCACTTTTCTTACAATTTCAACATTAGTATATATTTTTCCAAGAGAAGTTAAATCATTAATAATATCAGTAAAGCGAGTAAACATTTAAGGAATAGTCTCATCAGGCTTCATTTTAAAGAGTTCATAATTATGGACTAGCAAACTGACTCTAAAGTCTTTAACTTGTTCGGTTCCTTCATGAGTCACTATAAGCTTGTCCCAAATTTCTTTTGCGGCTTTACATGTAGAAATTCTATTAAACTCGTTGGCATCTAAGGCGCAGTACAACATGTTTGTAGCTTTGACATTAATTTGGGCCATTCTAATATCTAATTCATCCCACTCATCTTCAGGTTTTGGTACCCTAAGTCCATCTACGGTTTTGGTAGGAATTTTGGACAATTGCAAATAATTTTTCAGCATTCATAATCATTAGATTGAACATGTATGGTCATCCTAGTTTTCTAATAGCTAAAATTTGTGCCGCTAAATAGTGGTGGCTTATTGGATGCTTGTCCCTCAGGTAAAGAATAACTAGGGGTTGCCATGATCTACTCTAAGATGGTTAAGTCACACAAACTAGAGTTTAGGCTCTAATACCAATTGTTATCCCAGATAGGCAACCCAAGAGGGGGTGAATTGGGTTATTAAAAATTTCACAATATTAAAATTAACACAATATTCAAAATTTTAATAAATAAATAAAAACAGAATAATAATTATCAATATAAAAGTAAGAGAGATAAGGAGAGAAAATCAAACACTGCGATTTATAGTGGTTCGGCAGGCCAGGCCTACGTCAACTCCCCAAGGAACCTCCTTGAGAATTTCTTTACTATCAATTGAATAAATACACCACCAAGGTTGTGGATTTGGCACAGGACTTACTCTTATCTATTGAGCCTCACTCAACAATAAATGCCTTACCCTTACAAAATCTCTCACAAAAATAAAGAATAAGAATAAATAGTACTTAAACCCTTTTTTACAATAATTCTCTCACAAATAGTAGATATAAAGTGTAAGAACAAAGGTTAGACTTAGATCTGAAAGTGAAAGAGCAGAATACAATATACTCAGAATTTTGGAGCTCTCAGAAAATTTTCTCTTCAAGTTCTTGATTTTTCTCCACACATAACACTTCTATTTATATACAAAAATATACCCGTTAAGACGCTCATTGCTGACGTCATGCCTTAGATAAGCACGCTCCTGACGTCATGGCTTACATAAGCACACTCATTGATTTTAAATAGTCAGCAAATGTTAATAATTAAAAAGATAAAAGTAAGACTAATTTTTTCTTTTCCTTTTTTATTTTTTGTTCAAACATGGAGCCTCCGTTTTTGTAGACAATTTAATACAAAGTTCACTACTTTCAAACAAACAAATGATTTGCTCCATCTTGTTTATAATATATATATATATATATAACTCCATCTTTTTCTTCTTGTTTGATTATAATATGATATAATCAATGTAGTGTAGTGTGATATGATATAATCAATGTAATGTAAAAAATTTAATAGCACACGTGATGTATACTATTTATATTATATGCATTCTATATAATATTCTAATCAAATATTTACATATATAGTAAAATCCCTTTAAGTAATATTTGTAATAGATCTGATCATATATACTCTTTTTCTGTATATGTTGTAGAGATTCTAAATTAAATATAACCTTCCACTCTGTATCAATTTTGTCAAAAGAAAACAACCCATTAATACCAAATTTGTCAAAATAATACAACCAATCAATCAATATAATTAATCAATTTTAATTTTGTCAAAAAGTAAATAGTGATTAGCCTAATTTTTCAAAAAGTGAATAGTAGAGTTTTCAAAAATATTTTTATTTAAATAATATTTAACAAATATATATATTTTAAACAGATAATATTTTGTGTCAAATAATATGTATATTAAAAAATCCAGATTTTTGCAAATAATATTTTAAACATCATCAAAATTAAATAATATGATTAACAACTGGAGTATACAAAACTCGCGATGACCGAATGACATCCTATGCAGAACAAGCCAAGCACCTGATCCACAAATTTCAAGCTATTAGGGTTGTGAAAATTGGCCGTGATGGAAATAGCCACGTCGATGCCTTAGCTTGTCTTGGCTCTTCGGTGGACTCCAGAAATGGTCGCAAGATATGGGTCGAATTTGTTCCCCAATCGACTGTCGATCCACCCAGCTCGGTCTTCCGTATTGACCTCGGTCCAAGCTGGATGGACCCTCTCTTTGCTTTCTTAAAAAATGGTGCCCTTCCAAATGACAAGAAATAAGCACATAAAACAAGGCATCGAGTTGCGCGATTTTGGGTCTCACACTTGGGCAAGCTCTACAAAAAGTCTTATCTTGGTCCATATCTTCCTTGCGTTCACCCCAATCTTGTGGAGAACTTTCTTTATGAAATCCACGAGGGGATCTGTGGCAGTCACATTGGAGGTCGTTCCTTGGCACACCGAGCCCTCACTCATGGGTACTGGTGGCCACGTATGAAGAAAAACGCCCAACAG
The DNA here is from genome assembly GCA_025200525.1 of Camellia lanceoleosa. Lineage (NCBI taxonomy): Eukaryota > Viridiplantae > Streptophyta > Magnoliopsida > Ericales > Theaceae > Camellia > Camellia lanceoleosa. The sequence goes on from CM045760.1 coordinate 206,919,087, forward strand.
TATGTCCAAAAATGCGACAAGTGCCAAAGGTTTGCCCCACTCATTCATCAACCAGCCAAGTACCTAACTTCCCTCACCAGTCCATGGCCATTTGCACAATGGGATTTGGACATCGTTGGACCTTTAGCAAAGGGTACTGCTAACAAAAAGTTCTTCGTTGCTACCACTGACTATTTCACTAAGTGGGTGGAGATTGAAGCCTTAGCAAGCATAAAGGAAGCTGACATGAAAAGGTTCATTTGGAGGAGTGTCATTACTCGGTTCGGCATCCCAAGGGCCCTACTATCCAACAACGGCACCCAGTTTGATGGGAAGGTTTTCAGGAAGTTCTACTCTAACTTAAAAATTGAGTTCAGAATTCTACTCCAGTCTACCCTCAAGGCAATGGTCAAGCTGAAGCGTCTAACAAGATGGTTATTAATGGGATGAAGAAGCGGCTGGAGAAGGCCAAAGGCAAATGGGTGGAAGAACTGCCAAACGTTCTGTGGGCGTACAAAACAACACCACGACGATCGACAGGTGAGACGCCTTACTCTCTCACCTATGGGATACAGGCCATCATCCCCTTAGAAATTGGTCTTCCCACAATTCGGTGTGAAATTTTTGAACCAGCAAACAATGATGAGGCTATCGCCCAAGCTCTTGACTTGGCAAAGGAGCGCAGAGAGGCCTCGCTCATTCGTCTGGCAATATACCAACAACAACTTACTAGGAGTTTCAATAAAAATGTGCTAATTCGCCAATTTCTACTTGGAGGTCTCGTGCTAAGAAAGGTCATGGATCATAAAAAGGTCCCTTGTAAAGGGAAGCTCAGCCCTAACTGGGAAAGGCCTTACAGAGTTACCTCTGCCTTAGGCAACGGAGCTTACTACTTGACTGACCTAGTAGGCAAGCCCAATCCTCGTCCTTGGAATGTTGCCAACTTGAAGAAATACTATCAGTGATGTAATGATCTAAAACAGTTTTTGAATGTAATCGCAATTTTCTAAGTATTAATGAAATCACCTTTTCCCTATGAATTGTGTTCTTTTTCATGTAGTCGTATATTTTCGCTCGAAAATTGAGCAAGAACAGATTCTGGTCTTAACCTTCGCCCTGGCAAACCGCAAACTCGTCGGTCGAGTAGGGCACCAAGTGGTATAGCTTAGTGGAATTTCGCCAAGTATCGTTACTTGAAAGCATGGTCCATGGTAACAACTCGCTCAATGAAGAGCCGAAGTTACACTCTCGATGAGTTAAGCTTGACCGAATCAAGTAAAGGCGAAACAGCGAAATATTAATTTGAATCCAACTAGACATTTCTAAGGTAAAAAGCCTAGTCTGCCCGCTAAGACGCCCTATATAGTCTCGGAGCCTCTACTCGGCTGGGGACATTGAAAGTTCTTTCTTCCAATTTTTCTACTGCACGGAGCCTAGTCAGACTAAACAGGCGGCCTCCTTCTCTAGAGAGCCCCTGCTTGACCAGGGGCAAGCATAACACATGAAAGCAAAAATTGAAAATTAAAGTTCAAGACATACAAAAATTCAACAAAGCATGGCATTACTATATAGCATCCATTACAAAAAGAGGAGCTCGGCTTTACATTCAAGACATACAGAAATTCAACAAAGCATGGCATTACTATAAAGTATCCATTACAAAAAGAAAAGCTCGGCCTTACAAAATGGCGATGTCTAACTAGCCGAACTCCAACACTTGCGCACAAAAAAAAAAAAAAAAAAAAAAGTGACAAAATGCAGAAAACAAGTAAAGGGCTTTCAAGCCTCATCACAAGGCTACTTTTGCTCATTCAGAAATAGCGCTACAAGCGAATCTGGAAAGAGAAAGGGTGTCCTCCGAAGTCTTAACCACTAACATCTCCTTTGCTTTAGCAGCCCTTGCAGTAGCAATCTTAGATGGAACATGGATGTCTTTCAAGAGAGCAGAAGTCTCCTCGGTTCCAACAGCACGAAAGGCCTCTGTCCAACTCTTGGCAAATAAGCCATCCTCGGTTCAAAGACTGTTGGCATAATCGCCCACCTCATCCCAACCCTTCTGGATAGCCTCTTCAATTAGTTTAGCTTGGTCGGCCTTCATTGCCTCCAACTCGGCCTCCACTTCAGCTTTTCTCTGTTCGACCTCTTTGTTGGCAGCCAGAGCCACCATAGCAGTTTTCTCAACCTCCAACAACGCTTTCTCCTTAGCAAGGGCCAATGCTCTAGCAGTGGTAGCCTTCTCTTCGGCCCTTATCCATTCTGCTTCGGCTGACTTCAAAGCAAGGTCGGCGTTAGATAGTAACTGCGTAGTTTGGTTGAAGTCTGTTACTTGCTCCAAGCGACGCTGCTCCAGAATATGAAGCTGTGGTGCCAACTGTCAAGAACCAAAATAAAACACTTAGAGAAGTTTATTGAAAAAGGATAGGAAAGCAATCAAATCAAGAGAGGGATACTTACTGCGGTCACCATTTGAATAGATCCTTTGATTACAGATTTAGAATTTACATTACACTCCACCATGTCCAAGGGTAGAAGTAATGCCTTAGACAGGTGGAATGCCAAATCACGAGAATCTGTCACGCTGCCAACCACAGTGATAGGCTGACTTTTATACTCCAAGGGAGGCAGCCACTTCTCAGCCAAAGTTTGCTCGACAGAGCCCTCTACAACATCCTTTCCCTTACTCATCTTTGTAACATGTCTGGGGGGGATAGCCACACACGTTAAACAGTTCGGACTCCCAAGATCTCTTTGATTTAGTCTCACGAGTGCAATGTGAAACATAAATGAGAGTTTAGATTTGGCAACTTTTATTGAAAATCCATTTTATTGCAATTTTGTCAAAAATGGATTGCATCATCAGATTTCAGAGTCACCACCTAATATTTTGGGAAATTAGGAAACCCATGACTCGTGCCAAGGCCACTGTTCGTCGTAACCAAGGATGCTTGGCTCGGAACCTTAGGTATGAGAAGGGAAGATCAATAATGAGCACCCCCACTCACCCGATCAAAAGATCGGCCTCTACTAAACCATGATATGACTTTTATTTTTTTATATGTTCATGTTCTGATTATTTTAGTAAATCCTAAAATTTACTATGTGAAACATACAAGTATAGACAAGTTTGCTCAAATTGGAACAATTCAACTTCATGTTTTTTTTTCGAAAAGGGTTTGAATTTGCCACTTGCAAAGTGGGCTTAAAGTTTGTGAATTTGCCACTACAAAATGGGCTTAAAACGTACATTTATTGAATTATTCCAATTCAAACAACAAGCCTTCATCCACAAGAATTCATACAGTTATATCAAGTAAGCAAGTAGCCTCATAGTAGAATACTAACACATAATAAGAAAAACACACACAAATGGGATGCTAAAGCATAAAAACTTATAGATTGACCGACGTCCCTCGAACAACTACAAAACAAAGTTAGTAAAATATGCATGATCTTATATACAGAATCCTAATGCAATTCACTCATAAGATGCACTAAAGATTCGACTTCTAAAATATGGCATGTGAATCATCTCAATAACATGAGGTAGCGCATAAAATCACAGAAAAATTGATTAAATCCACACATGTAAATGTAGCCGAATCTTAATGCATAAGACATAAATGTAAAGTATGGATATGCATGGCATGTCAGATATATACATATGCACAGTTAGGGAAAGCGATTAAAGAATGGGATAGAAAGAAGCGGGGTGGGAAATTATTACAACACTTTAATATTACAATCCAAATGAGGGAGAGAGAAGAGAATAACAATAAAATAAAATAAAATCTCACAAAACACTCAAAATCAAAATAAAAGTTTTAAAACCCCTGACCACTCATCAATTATCAAATAATCATTTATCTTCAATCCAATAGGCCATCTCCAAAGAATTGATAGAATTTGGGCTAAAACCCATGATTGCCTTTGTAGATTGTTTGGGCCCTAATGGCAGATCGGCCCACAAAGGTTGGCTTCTCAAAGCCCAATTATTGCGCCACCACCGGATTCACTCCCTCACACCGAATCAGCATCTTGGTTTCGATGACAGACCCATCAGCAATATGGACCAGCTTGACACACCCCCTTCTAGTAACATCTTCCTTTTCATGCATCGAACTTCATGGCCTTCATTTGCCTCTTCGGTCTTAATGAGCTTCGCAGCTTCTCTCTCACTGTAATGCCCTTTCTGTACACTCCGAGAAAGAGGTTGAAGACTAGTGTCTTGATGTGTATGGGTATATTGCTGTGTGTGTGTGCAGCCCAAGTGTCCCTATTCTGTATGTGCTGTGTGTGTTGTGTGTGCTCTCTTTCTCTCTCAACCGTATGTGTGTGTTCTGGTGTGTGTCATGCATGTGTGAATCTATGTGTCGTGTGTGTGTTGTGTCATGCATGTGTGTGATGAGTGTATCAGTTGTGTGTGTTGTGTGTGAAGCTCAATGTCGATATGCCATGTGCATGTGTCTGCTGGGTGTGTGTGTTAATGGTGTCTTGTGTGTCTATGTGTCTGCTGGGTGTGTTGCCGTGTGGGTGTGTGCAGTATCATAGCAGCCCCAAAGAGAGAGAGTGAGTCTGGGTCTCTCCCTCCATGCCCGTGTGTGCTGCCTTCTGTGTATTAGTGTGTTGTGTGTGTGAGAGTTGAAGTGGGTCTTGCCAAGAGAGAGAGAGCTCACAGTGGGTGGAGGTAGAGAGAGTGCAGGTTGGTGTATCAGTCTGTGTGTGTGTATGGCAGTGTGTGTGATAGGGTGTAACGTCATCGGTGGTGTGGTATGCGATGGCAACGGTGGTGTGGTGTGTGACGGCAACAGTGGTGTGGTGTGTGATGGCAACGGTGGTGGTGCTGCAAGATAGCCGAGGGAGAGAGAGTTGTATGTGTTGTCTGTGTATATATCAAAGAGAGAAAGAGGACTGTTCTGTGTGTGCATGGAATGATGCATGTGTTGTATCTGTGTGTTTGTAGCTCAGATCAAGAACCTCTCTTCCCCTCACATTTTTCACTCACTTACTCTCCCTTTTGAAACTGCTCTCTGCCGAGAGCCCCAACCCAGAACTCTTCACCATTACATCTCAAAAAACCGAGAGAGGGCCAAGATGCATGTCTCAATGTGTGCTGTGTGTAGTCTGTGTGTATGGTGTGAAGAATTGGTGCTAGAATGGAAGAGAGAAAAAAAGAGTTAGATGGAGTGGTTTCAGCCCACACCCAGTTTTACTTTCACCATTTTCTTGTATCAAGAAGCTGCAGCTTAGTCCGAAAATATTTTTTAAAGAGAGAGGGAGGTAGTGCCCGAGAGAGAGCTCAGAGAGAGAGATTCAGCCCATACCCAGTTTTTCCTTCACCATTTCTCACTCTCTTAACCTTTTCTCTCTAAAAAATCTGTTTTCCAACCACACCCATGAACACCACCCACCGATTGGAACACCCCAGAGAGAACCTTCGTGTTGTTTATTTTCAGCCCTCAACTCTCTCTTATTTCTCCAACCCGAGAGAGAGATCGTCCATCCATCCGTTCTCTCTCCCCCATCCTTGAAGAAAGTGAGGTGTTTTTTGTGTGTGTCTCCTCCCCACCCACTCTCACCTGCTCTCTTCTTTTTTTAATCTTCTCCACCTACTTTGAACCCCACCCACCGAATTAACATACATAAAGCAAACCAACTCCTCTTCTTTCTACAAAAATATTCCCTATGTCTCTCTTTTGAAAATCATTGTCCACCACCGCCCCTTTTTTTTTTCTTTTAGCTGTCTACTCTCTCCACCATAATAATTCTCCACCCACTCTTCTACCCAAAACACAACCCATCATTCTAATCATTTTTTTTATTTTTATTTTTCATTTTATTTTTCATTTTTTTTATTATTTTCTATTTTTCAAAATTAGCTAAAATGTACCACTTTATATAACACCACCTAAAAATATGTACACACATAAAATTATAAAATACTACAAATTAATAATTTGGCTAAAATGGGTGAGGTTTGGGATTAAAATTTCAATCTGATTTTTTGGCTGAGAAATTCATAAAATGACATATTCCAATTTACATCATGGGGTATTCAAAAGAAAGTACCCAAGTCTTAGGGTCGGTCAATATGGGGTGTCTACAATCTTCCTCTTGGAACCCCTCAGTTCTTCAGTATGTGTTGTACTATGTGGAGTAGGAAAAGGAACTTCCTTGGAAGTCTATACGGATTGTCTTAGAACCAAGACTCTTTGGTCAACTGGCCGAACGGTCACAATAGCTACTTCAGGAATAGGACTTGTGCCGTAAGCAAAAGCTGCAAGGTCAAGCTTTCGGCAAGTCATGTCTTCTTGGTCATCGTGACGAGGGCCCTCACTCGTAGTTCCACTTGATGACCGAACAATGGCAAAAGTAGAAGTACCAATGTTATCACAAGCTTGCTACTCGAATGACCTTTCTGGACACTTTCTAAAGTAGTTGATTACACGAACCCTCCTCTCATTAAGCTTGTGCTTGTAAGTGGCCTTGTAATTAAGCAGTTTTGTCACAGATCGATCGGGGTTGGAAAAGGCAGTCTCAAGGTCGGCCAGATGTTCTTTGGTAGTCCGCCTCCTCATCCAAGAATCACCTGTCGAAGTCATACAACAAAAGTTAAAAGTCAACACCAAAAGTATGGAAGTAAATCATTAAGGATAAAAGCTAACCTAGACCACCACTTTCACGAGATATTCGCGTTGGTCGGTCCTCTACACTGGCAGGATACTCGAAATTCCCTTTTACCGTGAAGAAATCTTTCGAATGCTTATCGGAATCAGGAAGGTCTAAGATCATTTGGGATACATCGGACCGAACTCTAAGGTAGAAGGTGCCACCCGGGTGATAAGAGAAGTTGTAACAATGGAGTATGTCCCATACTCCTAAATTAAGGCCAAGCAATTTGTTAAGGGCCACCAAGCCACTTCCAACCCTAATAGTATTCATGGTCGTCTCCATGGGGTGGAGTTTGAAGTAATGAAAGAATTTGAGCCACAAAGGGTCCAGGAAACCGAACTCTTCTATGATGGCTCCTCTGAGGGAAAAGGCACAGTGTCATCAGTTGGAGTTCGAAGTATGTTTAACCCCCCTAACACCAGTGTAACGTCTTCGAGAATATGGCATTTCTTGCAGAAGAGGGCTAGTTTAGATGGTGTGTTCACTAGACTCCTAAACTTACCCATTTGACAGAATCAAGGGTTCGAAACAAGTGATGAACCAACCGAACAACATGGGGGCATGTCTAACAACAAATATACCACAAGCAACCAAGGTGCAAAAGAAGGGAAGGAACTAAGTTATTAAGTAAAACAAGCTTGGTGACTTACAATACGAAGTCAGTGCTACCAACTACGAAGCAATGACAGCCACCAAGCAACGCAAAACCCACAATAGCAAGACCAACCTGTTGACAAAAAGTTATTGAAGTAGCATCAGAATCACATTTGTCCAAGTCAAGAAGCGAATATCAAAATCAATTTGAAAATGGAGGAGCAAACCCACTACAGAGGCACATGTTTTAATGTGTTCGGATAGCCAAAAGGGGTTCACCATCTCACAAATCAAAAATGAAAATGTGTGTTCATAAAATTGAAAATACCAAAAGTAGCTTTTTTTGGAGCAAAGGTCTAAAGTAACAAATTGCCACCAGCAATTTGAAAGTACCGAAATGTATATATATGTATATATATATGGCAAAGACTCACAGCGTTGTTTTGAAGCAACGAAAATGAAACCGATTATAAGAACTTACAGTGCCAGAATTGAAGCAACGGTGACGAGCGAAACCTGTTGAAAGTCGCGGACCAATTGAGAACACCGGTGGAAAATCAATGGGTAGCACCGCCGGAAATAATGGCAGATGGCTTCGGTAACGACGACCGTTGACGGCTCAAAAACACGACCACGGTAGTGGTTAGAAGTCCTCTAACAATAACAACACAACAGACCACCACTCTCGAAAAAAGACAAGCGGATGAGCTTTAAATCTGGTAGACCCAAAGCTAACAACGTAGATTCAACGTCGCGATCACCGTAAATAAAAAGACAGTCTTTAACAACACCCAAAGGATTTATGCAAATACCAAAAATGGTGGCACAGGTTGATGACAACGAAGGCAAACCCATGGTGAAACAAGAACAGGCGTTGGAAAAAATGAATCGAAAACGGCTTAAAAGTAAAGAAAAAGAAGAACTAGTAGCTGGGCTCACGAAATTTGAATTCTGAAAAAGAAATAGTGCAAAAACGTCTAGTTTGGAGGCCAACCCAATATTTAATATAATATGTGTGTGTCAATTTCCGACCACACTGCCAAATTGGTACTTATCTAGAGAATACTGGCAGAATAGATTGCCCGAACGACCTGTCACAGAAAAGAAGAGATTTCGGCGGTGGTTCGTCTACCCGGGGGCACTCTGACGATCAAGTTAGTTATCTCTCAAAGATAGCAAAAGTGCTTAACTTACTATTCAAAGCATAAAAAACATACCTTAGACCCATGGGGGTGCTTCTCTTTTATAGCCAACACAAACCTAGTCCTAATAGAAGCCTAGCTTCAGTGGACTTAGGATTACTACTAATCTTGGACTCCCAGTAGGATTGGGATAAACTCTCTAAGAGTCTTATCTTTACCCAAACTGAAGTCCTCTCTCATTTTAGGACTCTTGTCCCTTATCCGCTTATCCCGGATTCTAGTTTATTCTCAGATAACCTCGGCCTAGCGGAAATCATCTCGGTGTCACGACCAAGACACGTGACACCTCGGTTGACACTTCGGTGTCACCTCGGCCACGTGTTTTCATTCAAAAATTATGTCCCCACAACTGCCCCCTAGGTTCTATTACCTCGACATCCTGAGGTGATGGAACCTATATCATTCCTTCCTTTAATTATGACCCCGGTTTAACTTCAACTTGTAAATTTTTCTTAAAATTTCAACAAGTGTTAAACATGACCTCGGTTTAACTTCAACTTGTAAATTTTTAAAATTTCAACAAGTATTAAACATGACCTCAGTTTAACTTCAACTTGTAAATTTTTCTTATATTTCAACAAGTGTTAAACATGACCTCAGTTTAACTTCAACTTGTAAATTTTTCTTAAAATTTCAACAAGTGTTAAACATGACCTCAGTTTAACTTCAACTCGTAAATTTTTTTTAAATTTCAACAAGTGTTAAACATGACCTCAGTTTAACTTCAACTTGTAAATTTTTCTTAAAAATTTCAACAAGTGTTAAACATGACCTCAGTTTAACTTCAACTTGTAAATTTTTCTTAAAAATTTCAACAAGTGTTAAACATGACCTCGGTTTAACTTCAACTTGTAAATTTTTCTTAAAATTTCAACTAGTGTTAAACATGACCTCAGTTTAATTTCAACTTGTAAATTTTTCTTAAAAATTTCAACAAGTGTTAAACCGATCTTGGCTTGAAAATTCAACTCCCAAGCATCATTCTCCAGCCCTCTGCATGGCTTCCACCTACTCCTTTGTGGACCTTATATAAAAAGTCTTTAACTTAGGCTGAGCTTTTCTCTTCTCGAACCTAATCATCTAGGCCGAGATCGTGTCTTCTAGGATTCTCCATACCCGACCTCCCGCGAAGGCCGATGAGAATGTCCCTTGGTCTCGCCATGCGGAGGGACTGCAGGAACTGTTTTCTTCCCCCCTTTCTGGGCACCTTTCTTGGCCGCTAGAATCGGCGTATCTTGTAGCGGGAACGGTGGCTGCATGACGTTGTTCTGTATCAAAAAATTGACGACCGTTTGTAGGTCCGCCAATTTGTTCGCCATTCCCTTCATCTCGTCGTCCCTCCGCATGCATCTATCTTTCCATACATGAAGGTCGTCCTCGTTATAATACCCGCTCCGGTCCGATTTCTTTGGTACGCCGCCCTCCTGGCCGATGTCCTTTCTCCGTGATTCTTATCACGAGTCTTTTCGTTGCAGTTGTCTTCTTCAACGTCAAGGTCAATATGTTTCCCACTCTCAGTAGGGGTGTCGTCCCCTGTGACAATCCTCATCTCTGATTAGTGCTAATCTGTGATTAAGCATGACAAGTAACTGGTTAGAATGAAATCCTGAATTGATTATATGAGTGTATTGCATTAGTTGCATTTCTATCTGTTTGTCATTAAATGATTTGTTCTTGTTTTTAATTTCGAATTGCGAATTGAAAGCCTTATCGGCGACCGAATCAGAAATTGATTAGTGTTATATGCTAATTAGGATTTATGTGATTTTATGGTAGGTTTAATTAAAATTTAATTTAGAATGATTAAATTAAATTAAATTAAATAAAGCTAATTTACATCAACTAGAGTTATTTGCATTTATGCCATTGAGTGGACAATCCTAGGCTAACTCCTCCCCCACTTCATACACATTTGACTCATCACCTCTTCAGCCATTTTCTAGACCAAACCGAGAGAGAGAAAAAGAGTAGGAGAAAATTGATTCAACAAGAAATTTGGCTTGGAAAATTAGAAGAATTGAAGGAGGTTTGCAAAATTGAGCTAGAATACTTGGAATTCAAGACATAAGGTAGAGAATTCATCTTCTTACTTGTGAATTTAAGTTGTTTTTGCATGGTCCATGGTGAAATTAGTGGTTTGAGTCAAGAATTAGCTTAATGTGTTAAATTAAGAGTGAATTCATGCATGCATGCATGTACATGTTCTTGGATTTTGAGGTTGTTTTCATGAAATTCTTACATGCATGTTCATATTTTTGTTGTAATCCATGATTTCATCTTGATTTTGAGCTCAATCTTACATTTGATCTTGTTTTAGAGCACTGAGTTCATAAGAGTTCATGCATGTTATGTTTTTACATAATTCATGAAAGTTTCTTTGAAATTGTGTTCAATTGGCTTACCTTTGGGCTTGATTTTACAAAATTGATCTTCAAAATTTGTTGTAGTATGAGTTTTCAAGTGTTTTCCAGAAAATGGGCCCAAAAGGTAGACTTTTGATTTGTTGAATGCTTGGTTTGAGGTTGGGAGGCAACCGAAATTCAGTTTTGGCTTTCATGCTCGAAAGGATTCCACAGCGACCATCTTTTGTTGAGCTCGCTCGGCGAAAAAATGTTGGCTCAGCGTAGATTGCAAGTTCTCGATTTTTGGTGCCTTGAGATGCTCGAGCAATGAGACCTACGCCGGCGAAGAGTTGTGTCTCACGCCTAATGAAGCATCGGCGAGGATTTTCAACATCCAGCACTTTTTGCATTTTTATAGACCGCTTGAGCGAGGAAGTCCACACTCGAGCAACCCCTCTGTTTTGGAAAGCTTGCTCGAGCGTAGAAAGCCACGGTCGAGCGAGACCCCTGTTTCAGCAAAAATTTGAAAAGTATTTTAAAGTGCATTTTTGCATCCTCATTCCATCCTAGACATTCCTAGGCCAAGTTTAAGGCATCTTAATGAGGATAATGTTATAGAACCACACCAAGTATAATGAGGGGCTAAGTTATTAATCCCAAGTGTGTGTTCGTTTTGCAACTGTAAGGTTGGCATCCGAGGACGCTCGTTAGCTTGTCTATAGCCCAGTGCTCTGTGAGTAACAATGTTGTAAAGATATGTTCAATTATGATTATCTTCTGAATGATCAACTGTACTGCTTACTGAAATGTGATTGTTTAATGAATGAATGTTTGTCCTATTTGTAAATCAGACTGCGTGGCATCCATAGCAACCTACTATTATCATTACTACTCATTACGAGATCTCATCGGTTCAATGTTTGGAACTACTCATTCTTGTTATGATGGCCATCAACTAATTGTTTGGTCTGTTAAGACCTACTGTATTGTTTTGCTATGGGATGTACCACACATGACTACTATGGTTCTAAATGACTGATTTACTGATGCAATTGACTGTTTTAATTACTGAAAGGACATTCATTTTTAACCCTTTTACACATTTGTTATTCACTGGGCTTTAGCTCACTGTTTATATTTATATGTAAGTGTCCAAGCACCGGACCGATGCTAGAAGTGTCAGGTTAAGCTCTTGTTTTGTCAAGCCAACCATCGCGCCTCACTTCATGGTTCCAAGTTCGTTCAAGCTAAGGCTGTTTTGGGGTGTCTCAGTTTCACCCTTTTGCCTCTGTTTTATAATAAATGCTTAAGACTTGACTGTACAATTATAGTTAAGGAATTGGTCCCTGACATGGATGTTTGTGTATATGTCGCATGTACATATGTTTTGGTTATCAATGTGGCATGTTTATAAAAAGTCTTTTTGTATTCAAACTGTCACAGCTCATTGGACATCTTTTATTTACTGTTTTGGCTTCCGCCAGCCCCTTTACTCTGTATTACTGTCATTACTGTTAAGCAGACCTTTGGTAATCACAGATTACTAACCGGTTGCGATGCTAAACCCATAGGGGCGGGTTCGAGTTGTGACATCCCCAACCTTCTCTTTCTATCCATCATTGGCCACCTATTCTCCTTTCGTTCCCACAGACGGCGCCAAATTATGTGTGTCAATTTCCAACCACATTGCCAAACTGGTACTCAGCTGGAGAATACTAGCAGAATAGATTGCCCGAACGACCTATCACAGAAAAGAAGAGATTCCGGCGGTGGTTCATCCACGCAGGGGCACTCCAACGATCAAGTCAGTTATCTCTCAAAGATAGTAAAAGTGCTTAACTCACTATTCAAAGCATAAAAAGCATACCTTAGACCCATGGGGGTGTCTCTCTTTTATAGCCAACACAAACCTAGTCCTAATAGAAACCTAACTTCAGTGGACTTAGGATTACTGCTAATCTTGGACTCCCAGTAGGATTGGGATAAACTCTCTAAAAGTCATATCTTTACCCAAACTGAAGTCCTCTCTCATTCTAAGACTCTTGTCCCTTATCCGCTTATCTCGGATTCTGGTTTATTCGCAGATAACCTCGACCTAGCCGAGATCATCTCGGTGTCATGACCAAGACACGTGACACCTCGACTGACACTTCCGTGTCACCTCGGCCACATGTTGTCATTCAAAAATTATATCCCCACATAATAATATTAATAAGTATAATAAATTATTAACTTTATCATTTCTATAACTTAAGTTTGTAAACTCTTATTATATATAATTTTAATTCTAACTCACCATTCCTGAAATTTTAATATTTATTATTTTATTTTATTTTTGTTAATTTAAGAATTTAAAAATATTTATCAAGTGAATGGATTGGATATTTTTGAAGTAGTGGACAAATGGCTAAACCAATTAAGTTGCGCTAAATCGAATTGTTTGAATCAGTGAATTTTGATGGAAAAAGCTAGGGGTGATCGCGGATCGGGTTGGGTAGGGTGGCATCCCATCCGCCATCCGTTCAAAATTAGGCAGATTAAAAAAAGTCAATTTGTATCTGTCTACTGATTTGGTGGATGCTGATTGAGCGGATTAGCGAATGGATACGATTAGTTTGGCGGTTTGGAGTTGACAAATTTTGAGCATTTTTTTTTTTGAATTATAATTCATATTTTTTACGATCTCCAATAACTAACAATTTGAAAAAATATGTATTATTTATTTATAATAGGTCATAGCATCACACATGAATATTTTTAAGATACTATTTTTTATTTTCACAAAATATATATTTTATTATTTCTACTCTACGTTGTCACTTGTTAATATATATATATATATATATTTAACTTCATCCACAAGCAGATCGATGTCATGGGAGTGCGAAATTGTTGATTTGTCATCCAAACCGTATTCGTGAATTTTGAAATATTTCATCCGTATCCGTCCGTCAAAAGACACATATCTACCTATAATTAATTGGGTTTCATCGGTTTAATCGGGTCGAACGAATTAGACGGATCTATAATCACTTCTAAAAAAAATCTGTATCGATATTTAAAATAATAAATTGATATTATAATGACATGGAAAATCAAAAAAAAAAAAAAAAAGACACAAACATCACTATCACAGTAGGACTCACCTTCAATTAGAGTTCTTAAAACTCCTTTATTAGAGTTTTAAAATATTTTTAATTGTGATAAATAAGAAATTATTCATTATTTTAAGAGTATTGTTTCATATTATTCATATTTAAACAAGTATTTAGTTGTCTTTATAAAAGAAACGAGTAAGTAGTGGGATTTATTATTTTAATTAAAACTAATTAAGTTGGGACATCATTTAAATTTGTCCGATAATAAATAATTTCTCGTGATAAAATGATGAGGTTGGAAGCTGTGTAATTGGAAGAGAGAGAAAGTTGTGATATGTGATGAGAAAATTGCAAATCACGCCTATTTTGAGAAGGGTCAAATAAGTTAACTTTATTATTATTATTATTATTATTATTATTATAAAAAAAAATGCGTAAAAAATAAAAAAATAATAATGTGATTTAAATAAGTCAAAAAATTAATAAGTTGGCTTGTAAGTCACTTTCTAAAAGAGACCTGATATATTTTTAAAATATTTGTAAATTTATGAAGTTGATAAAGTATACTATTAATTATTAGCGGATTAGATGATCTTTTGCACAATTCTAATCATATATATGACTGAAGGGTAGTGTTTGGTTGTGCAATCCCTTTTATGACTTCACTTACGAAGAATTAAGAATTCGTTTGGGATGTGGATTGGCTTTTTGACTTTTTGAATATTTTAGTCAGAGATTAAAAAATTTCGTTTGGAATAAGCTTTTTAGTTTTTTTTTATTTTTGTGAGAGAAAAAATGAAATGATTATGATTTTGATGTGACATTTTATCTTATTAAATTAAAAAATCTATTTTGTCTTTTTGTGACTATTTTAGTCAAAAAGTCCCGTTTAGCTTATGCCAAATGAGGGCTTAGTGTTAATTTTCATTTTTTTGTGAGATTATTTAAGTAAATTTATGAAAACTTACGTAATTTTGTGTTTTTTAAAAATTTTATGAAATAAACTTATACGAATTTGTGTTAGTTATATGTTTTTGTCAGATCACTTGCGTTAATTTATGAAAACTAAAGTGATTTTGTGATTTTCAAAACTTTTATGAGTGAACTATGAGTTCACTTACAGGGAAATTAAGGCCTCGCTTGAAAACAAGTTATTTTATTAATTTTTTGACTTTTTACAAAAAAAGATATGTAAAAAAGTAGAAAGAGTGATGTAATAATTTATAGTGATTTTTTAACTAAAATATATAGTTGACAAACGAGGCCTAATTTGTATCAACTTATGCGCTTTTATGAGATCACTTACGTGAGTTCGTAAAAATTTACGTGATTTTGTATTCTTCATAACTTTTATGAGTTCATTTATGGGGAATTTGAGTTAATTTACACGTTTTGTAAAATTACGTTAGACCATGAAAATTTATGAAATTTTGTGATTTTTAAAATTTTTATAAGATAAATTATGCGAATTTGTGTTAAATTATATATTTTTGTAAAATTACTTATATAAGTTCGTAAGAATTTACATAATTTTGTAATTTGTAAAATTTTTATAAATTTACTTATACAAAATTGTATTACTTTACACATTTTTATGAAATAATTTATGTGAATTCTTAAAAAAACTCAAAATATATATATATATATATATATATGTATGTAGATTGTACATCATACACATGTACACCCAAGATAAATCCGCAAATCTCCACCACTAGTCCTGGAACATCACCAACAGTTAGGTCTAAAAAATCTGTCACCTCTTGCAGCACCTGTGATAATCTCATAAGTCATAAATTATCTTCATCTGTACAATTCATCAATCGTACCAATAATGGGGTTTACAAATAAATTCACGTTTACGTAACTAATCATGAAGGTTTCATTTTCGATGTATGTTAGTTTTTTGATTTTTTTAATTATTTTAATTTAAGGTTAAAATAGTCTTGTATGTGATGAGTTTTTTTTTTTTAAAAATTTTTGTAAAAAAAAAATGAAATGATTATGGCTTAGATGAGATAACTTTTAGTTTGGGGCTAAAAAATCTATTTTGTCTTTTTACATCATTTGGGATGTAAGTTCTATAGAACGGCTATTAGACTAATGATATTATATGGGACGGAGTGTTGGGCAACCAAGAAACAACATGTAGATAAGATGAGTGTGGCTAAGATGAAGATGTTAAGGTGGATGTGTGGCAAGACGACAGAATTAGGAATGAGTGTATTTAGAAATGGGTAAGAGTAGCACCGATGGAAGATAAGTTAAAAGAGAATTGATTGAGATGATTTAGTCATACTCAACGAAGACCAACAGAGACAGCAGTGAAGAGATACGATACTGTAACAGTAAATGGAAGAGTTAGGGGACGGAGTAACCCTAGATTAACGTTGACTAGCGTTGTAAATATAGATATGGATCTACTTAACTTAATTAATAAAATGGTCTTTGATAGGACCGCTTGGAGAAGAAATATTCATATAGCATACCCCATTTAATAGAATTTAAGACTTGATTTAGTTTAGTTTAGCTTGGTTTGGTTTGATTTATTTCACTCACATGCATACAGGAGTCGGTAAAACTGAGAGTGTTTTAGGGGAGGATGGTGTGCTAGGCATAGACAACCATATCCTTGGAAACTACTTGGCATGCCATGGAAAATCTGGTTTCAATGGGTTTAGTTCGCCGTGTTGGGATCAAGTGTGCATTGATCTAACATTTTTTGGCACGGATCTTTTGTTCTTAAAATTCATGTGAATTGGTCCAATGCATTTTTAATTGCAAGATCATGTTTTCGGAACTCCCATTTTCTTATTTTAACTGGGAATCACATTAGAGTAGGAATAGAAATTTGAGTAGGAATAGAAATTTGAGGATAGAGAATTGTTAGTTAGTCATTTCACCTCTTAATTACTCTCGTAATATGTTACATTAATACATGTGTAAATTATGCTGATCAGTCTAGAGATTTTTACAAAATATAATGAATCCTACAAGTTTAATATAATTACACTGGCATCCCCTTAATAAAACTAAAACAAAGAAATTACAGCAATAGGTATATAAACACAGGAACAAATAAGAATAAAATATACATTTTCTTACAGAAAGTAAGAAATTTCAAGGAAATATAGGGGGCATCCCCTATTGAGACAGATTGGATCATTCAAGATAAGTCAACACTACATAGAATAGAACAAGAAGAAGTCTTCATTTTACAATTAGTCAAGGACCAAATAAAATAAAGGCTATAACGTGAGGGTCAAATAGCAATATCATGTTCAGTATATTTTAGTCATCCTTGTAAAATAACTAACGGAAAGGGAACACATTTGTTTTTGACCTATTTTAAATTGAATTTCTCTGATTATAAAAGTGTTCAGCTATACATATGTATGAGATAATAAATTTTGGGATGTTGCAGCAACTGTGGGATTTTGCTAACCAGAGATTGCTTGGCATATGCAAAAGTGAAGCCAGCAGATAGAGTTACACCCATACTTGCAGTGTGAATCTCTTGTTAACTTCTGTCTAAAACATGGCATCTGTGTCACTGCCCACACTCCCCTCGGCGGTGCTTTGGCTAACTCTCGTGTTCGGTTCCATCTCATGCTTGGATGATCCCATTCTCCAAGTGAGTTAGAAAATTGGACAAACTTCACTTTACCCTCTATGGTATAGGCCATGTGCAGATCATCCCCTCACGTTCAAATATCACCTTCTGACATTCGAATATCATTACATAACCCCCTGTGATTGATGGAGTGAAGTGCACAGTTAACTTTTCCATCTATTCTAACAGGCTGTGCAATGCACGCGAGGGTTGTGCAATTGGTCGTGGAAAGATGATTTTTCATCCGAATTAAATGACTAAAATGCCCTCATCTTCATCACCAATTTGCAAACCAGCTTTTCTTCTTCATTTTTCAAAACCCGGATCTGGAAATCTTTACCCAGAAGAAGAAGGGAAAAAAAAAAAAAAAAAGAGAGAGAGAGTAAAATTACAAACTCCCACCGGTAGCTCCATAATCAAACCACTCCCAGTGAAAATAATCAATTACAAATGTTTAACAAACAAATGCTTAAGTTTGATCAAATGTAATCACACAGTGAAAGTAATCTAGTTTAACAAATGTAACAAATGTTTAATCAATTACAATACACAGTGAAAGTAATCACAATCTAAATATCTATTTTGTTTTGATTTTAACAATTTCTTCTTCTTCTTCTACATATCTATTTTGCTTTGATTTTAACAGTCTAAATATATATGTGTGTTTGTATATAATAGATAGAAACAAATTTCAGATGTATATATATATGTAAATAAATATTAGTTGTCAGATTGTTGAATGTTGAACCTAAGTTTCCTATGTTTTCTGGGTTGCCCAGAAGCATAGTTGACCTTTGGACAACCCTTCCCACCGACCCAACTACTCCTCCTCCTATGCCGTCGTCCACCCCCGTACCACCGCCAGCACCTCAAACCCACCCAGCCGCGCCACCCCTTTTCCTCTTCTTCTTGGTGATCTGAAAACCCCCATGTAGGAGAAGAGATCTGAGACAGATTTGAAAGAGATCTGCGATAGAGATGGCGATCTGCGTCAGAAGTCGCTGCCTTCCTCGCTCCTCCTCCTCAACCATCGCCGTCTTTGTTCTTGAGCTCATCGATGAGAACCGCAATCAAATACAGAGGCTTGTTGATCATAGGAAGGCATAGAGGGTTGGGTGAGAAATGGTAAACAAGGATTATATATAAAGGCAAAATAGTCTTTTTACTTCTGCTATTAACAGTGTTAACTGTGCACTTCACTCCATTAACCACATGAAGGTTATGTGGTAATATTCGAACGTCAAGGGATGATCCACACATGACCTATACCATAGGGGGGTAAAGTGAAGTTTGCCCTAAAAAATTTCTTCCTCTCGCTCTACCTTTGATATTTTATAATTGAATGATAACATAATATGCTAATGATGATGTGACGTGAATAATTTTTTTCTCGCTTATGTGGTGTCAGGGTTTGGCTGAGAAATATAAAAAGACAGTGGCACAGATAATTCTCCGATGGGGTATACAAAGGAACACAGCAGTAATCCCAAGGACATCAAGAATTGAGAGGTTAGAGGAGAATATGCAGATATTCGACTTTGAGTTAGCCAAAGAGGACATGGATCTGATTAAGAGCATCCATAGGAAGCACCGGACCAATCCACCTGCCAAAACCTGGGGCATAGACATATATGAATGAGAAAGTATGCAGAACGGGACACCAAAACAATTGCAGAATAGATACAAGGGTGGGTATGGGCTCTACACCCCTCTGTTCTGTGAATTTTTACTGTATCCGTAGCAAAAATTATTGAGAGATTATCCTTAATTATGTTGAGAATAAGAGTGTAATCCAGAAGATCATTACATTTTTTAGAAATCTATTATCAATAATTCTGGATCACGAAATGCACCTACTAAACTCCAACACTAGCGTGTGTCGAATTATGTAATGTCAGAGCATTTATTCTATGTTGGCCTGGCATTGCTTGAAAAATGTTGCTCTTCCAATTTTATTTTATTTTATTTTTTAAATTACAAAAAATCAGATATTTGTAACCCCAAGCTGTAGAAGATGCAAAAACAGAGTAAAGAGTCATAAAAGACCAAAATGCAAGTGTGAATCATCTGAACAATAATCTTGAAGAAAGACATTGAGATTGTGTCAGTTGAAAATACTAAACTAAAAGATCTATTGGAACTGTAGCTGTAACTACATTTGTGTACAAACATCTCAAGTTTTCTATCTTTAACATTACAAGAAATTGGAATCGTTTGATTTCCATTAACCAGGGGTATATCCAGTCTCTGTACTAAAATCAGTAAAAACAAAAGGGACGATCGCGAATCGGCTTCTAGGGTAATTATCAAATTTATGGAGATACCATTTGTGTGTTTCAGCACCTGCAAGCACAAGATTTGCCGACTGCCACACCAATACAAGAAACTTTGGCTTCATGTAAGAATCCAAATGCATGATCATTAACTATTTATCAAGTGAAGGGTTTGAAGCAATACCACGAATCCAAAAATTAACCAGACTGCGAGGTCTGCACCACCACTAGCAACCATAAGACCGGCATATATAACCTACAGCAAAAATCAACGAGACAATGAAAACGCAAGTGACTGAAAACTTATTGTTTTAACTTGGGACACTATGATTTTCTCAGCACATGTACCGGACATATTTCGGCTACTATTCTGGGCTATTGAGATTGGGAAGAATTACTTAGAAATAACCAAAGAGAAAAAAGAGTTGTAGGGCATGAGAGTTACAAGCCCAGCTAAGTAGTGAGGAGAAGAAACATAGTCAAACCAATCGCCATGAGGAATTACGTACTCATTGGCTTGTTCTGGCTTCTTCCGCAATGAACCCTGGTTGAAGGTAGCAGGGTCAGTCGATGGTACAAAGAATGAACAATATTTTTTTTTTTTTTTTTTTTAATAAATAAGCAAGCAACCTTTATTAAAAAAGTATCAAGATGATTCAAAGAATACAAAACCCCACAAGGGGAATCACCCTTTAACCAATAACCTCATCCAAGAACTCTAAAAACCCAAACATATCCGGATCAATTTTCAATTCTAACCA
This sequence comes from Camellia lanceoleosa, assembly GCA_025200525.1. Lineage (NCBI taxonomy): Eukaryota > Viridiplantae > Streptophyta > Magnoliopsida > Ericales > Theaceae > Camellia > Camellia lanceoleosa. The sequence continues at coordinate 206,939,618 of CM045760.1, forward strand.
ACTATACAAAACAACAAGTAAACAACGCTGAATCTCCTGAAACGTGCGTCTATTACGTTCCAGCCACACTAACCACATCAAACAAAATGGGATCAAATACGACACACGCCGTCGTCGACGACTAACCTGAGCCCCACGCCAGCTCCACAACATATCCAACACCCTCCGCGGTTGAACCCAAGCAATCCCAAAAAGAGAGTAAACAAAACCCCACAAACGGAACGCCATGGAACAATGCAAGAACAAATGATCCACAAACTCTGCATCTTCACAACACATATAGCACCGATTTACTAGAATATGACAACGCCACGTCAAGTTATCAATCATACGATTCCAACCCAAAGCCGCCGTCCACATAAAGAAAGCCACCTTAGATGGAACTCGTGGCACTCAAACACTCCTCCAAATAAAATCCTGTCTCACCTCCCCCACCATGCTCCAATAGAATGACGAGACCGAAAAACGCCCCTTAGCCCCAACATTCCACCCCAAAACATCCTCCCCCACCCCAGAAAATGAGCAATATATCCAAGTCAAGCTCCAAATGTAGAGGGAACATTAGTCACCACACTTTCCCTACTCCCATGATGTAACCATAAAAAAAGATGGCTGCAATGGACCATAATAATGGACTCATCCATTTGACATTGGAAATGAATTTTATCATACATTTCAGGTTTCAGGTGTGATTGCCATTATGGCACATGATGTATCAATTGTAGACTTCCATCATATATAATTCATGCATGCCGAGACCTTTAACATTTCAAATCAAGCAATATATATGACGAGAGACAGATGAAAACAATAGCGTAATAAGACACAACAAGATTTATTAAAGACATGCTTGTGTGTATCACATATGAAGAAGCTGAGTTCTGACTACAAACTCCTTAGGTAAAATACAACTCCATATGGGTGAGATAAATTCATGAGAAAACCATTTCGTCTCTTAAAAATTAAACTGATATTATTTCCAGCATTTTTCTTTAATGCAACAAAGAAGCACGTGAAGCACTGTAGTGGTCTCCATTTACAAGTAACGTTCTTAACAGTAGGCACCAACTTCTTGTGATGATAACATATTTATGTAATATTAAGTATTAACTAACAAGCAAATAAGGACTTAGTGAATTAGACGTTATTGAGCAACATTAATTATGTAATGTATTGACCAAACACAGTATTCCAAACCTAAGAGATTTAAATCTCAATCAAAAAAGAATATGACAGATGTGAAGCTTACAAGAATTGCATGACAATGGCGCTGATGTATTCAACCCCATAAAAATATAGCCATTCCAATCCACGAGTACCATCTAAGGGTCATAAGAGGACTGGCAAATCCCCACCAATCAAATTCTGTGGCTGGGATCTGATTCTTTCCTTTAACAATGAACTCAACCACCCGGTTCAAAGCAAAAACAAAGGCCTCCAGTGCAAATGTACAGCAAAGTGACAACAGTGCTGCTGTATAGAAACTAAGCTCAGAAAGATGCCAAATATCAGTAAAATATCTTGCAACACATCAACGGTATCATTTCATCAAGGGTAAGAGAAAAGTTGACTATTCACACTAAACAGTTTCATAGCAAATCACAGTTTGATAATAGTCATCAATCATTCAGCAATAAATTTACAGTAACATGTGCTGTATTTGCTATCATGAAAATAGCATTCTGTTCATTCTATAAAATCTAAATGTCAGAAACAAGCTTATTATGGTGTTGTTCTTTGATCCATGAACCTTCACAGGTCTGCAAGAAGGTGCATGGTAGAATTTCGAATCAAATCTAGACTGTGAGTCAAATGGTAAAAACAGTGACATCCCCTAGTAAAAAAGGCTAGGTCAGAAGTTTTGTTTCCATTTGCAATTGTACTGGTTCTCCATATAAGTTATCATTGTTAATTAATTTTGATTTATGCTTCCTCTATTACAAAAACAACTGTATTGATGGATAACAAACAAAAAGCATCGAAATAAAGAATCTAGTAAGGAACCTACTGATCCCACAAAATGATGAGGGATCAGTGTAATACCACCCACCCAAGAACCCACAGAATTCAACCTTGAAAAGCAGCATAAGCATGACCTTGTCAAGCATAAACACAATTAGAGCAAGGAGAAAATATTGTATCAATCAAATTAAAGATTAAAATTATAGATCATAAAGTTTTCAGGTTATGAAACTTACAATAGGCCAGGAAGGTAGCCAAAAACGTGCATCCACGCTGAGGGACTATAATTAAATACATATATTGTCTTGACAAGGCACCTCAATGCTTGAACTTCCATCAACAAAAGCAGAAACACAGACCGCCATACCGTGTCTCTCAGTGTTTGAACTTTCACTACTAGAATATTGCAATGGCTCAGACACCAACAGTGCATTTTATATGCATAAAACCAAGTTGCAGCAAGCAAGAATGTTGTCCAAACCACAGCCAATGTGTAAAAATGACAGAAGAATTTCTGAGGTACAGTGAATTTCTACAATTCAACAATTCAATGGAACGAAGTTTCAGTGAAATTTGATGCAATCATGAAAAGTTTTAATGGAACAATCTACTGAAAGCTTCAAAACCTCCTTTGCCATGGGCTAAAAATGCAACTAAAAAAATCAACTTTTTCACTCACCAAAAAAAAAAAAAAAATTACAAAGCCAAACAAATTTGCCTTTCAATTTTTTATTTTTAAAAAAAAAACAATTGCCAAACCCTCCCACATACTTTTGCTTTAGGTGTTTTGGGTTTACTTGTTTGTGGTTTTTTTTTTCTTTTTTTTTTTCTTTCTTGTGTGCGCTTATTTTTATTTGTAGTGAACTTTTTTTATTTCTAAATTTCTGCACGAGACGAATTGAAAAATTAAAAAATAAAAATAAAAAATTCCCGAAATAACAGAGAAAAAAAATGATTTTTTTATTTTTTAAAGAATTTTTTAAAAAAATATTTTCAAAATTCGTCTACGACACAGGAGGACCGTAAAGGTAAACAAATTTTTTTGAAAAAAAAATCACTAACAAAAACAGCTTTTTAGAGTTTGCAAAACTAATAAACAATAGAAACAACCAAACAGACTTCCCAAATCCCATCTTCAACTGGGTAACAACCGACTGAGAGAAACCCAACTCTAATTCCATTGATTAGTCCCAAATCAAACTCAAAACATTTTCAAAATTTGCATAAGCCCACAAACAGATTGTCGACAAATCAAATTGTTACCCAAATTTTGATTACCACAGAGTATTACTGTATAAAAACTCGAACACAAAAATTAATCTTGCATACGTACATACATATATATTTACATGGAGATAAAATCGCTTACTTGTGAGGATGATTGCATGATCTTCCCTCTCTTGGCAAACCCTAACAAAAATTCGTGAAACGAATTAAGCAGAGATGAGGGAATGGAAACGACGAGTATAGGCAGCGTCGCCGCGACCCATGCTGCTCTCAGCAATGCAACGAGCTCTATCTCCATTCTTCAAAAACCCTGATTCGTCCACTAAACAACCCACCATGGCTTCAATCTTCTATACACCATTTCCGAGTAACGATTGTCCAAGTAATTGCCCATGAAAAGGCCGTGGACACTTCACTGGATTGATGAGAATTATGGGGTTGTTGCAGTTGAGTTTAGTTTATTTTAATTGAGGTGGTTAGACTATGATCAAATTTTAAAATAAAAATAAAAAAATTATTTTTTATTTCTTTATCAATTTAAATCCATCATTAAATTTAAAATTTCACTTTTTCTTCGTCACATTGAGAATTAATGTATATTTTATTAAATCACAATGTATTATCATTGGGTTTTTATCACTAGATATTTCTTGAATATCCCTTGGATAATCACTTCAGGACAAAAATTTGTGAAAAAATTACACTGACCAATCATCTGCCCAATAGATCGATGGTTTGATAAAATTACAAAATTCTCCGTTAAAATACTTTAATATCAAATGGAGTTTTTATTCAAATTTAATGAAAAAATTAATACACCGTTAAAAATGAGGCCGTGGCTCGTTTTAATTATTTGAAAGGTTTATGTTATTGAATATTTTATTATATATTTTATTTATATATATATGATTAAGTTAATTCAATAATCATAATTTATTTAATTTATTGTGTTTGTTATTAAATAATAAATTAAATAAATTAATAATTTATTTTTAAATATAATTATTGTTCATTTTTTAAAAATAAAAAATGTGATAAATTAAATAAGTTACGATTATTGAATCGATTTAAATTATTATTTTTTTTAATAAAATATACAAAGTATTTGACAAAATGAATTATTCGGAATATCAAAATAAAACCCGTAGTGAATCTCACGTAAGGCTGCTGAGAGGGAGATTTATGGTCTGAGATTAGGCCGGGCAAATTTGGGACGGATAAGGTTGGGCCGAGGTAGTGCGGCCCTGTCCTGAAAAGATCTGCTCAATTAAGGCAAGGTGTGGTTGGACCGAGTTACTTGACTTCATGATGTAGAAGTCGGTCGATTGAGATATCTGGCGCTAGGAAAGGCATGGGTATTCCGCGGTTCATGGGTTTGCTCGGCAGAAAGGCCGACGGTGCACCAGTATGAGTTGTCCCGAGCTCGGCTATGCCGGAATGCAACCGAGCTCGGTCCTCCTTGAGCTTGGCTATGAGAACACTTAGGTATAAAGTCTTGACATAACGATTGATAGCGAGATGGTGTAGCCATTGCCGAGCTCCCGATGAGAGAATTTGGCGGTTGGGTTAGGCGATATTCAGCAAGATTTGTGCTGACAGATGGGATAGCTATACCACATGTCGAGAGATTATTGGGAGCAGATTTGGGGCGCAGAGAATATATAAGCATGTCTGCGCGCCCCCATACGGGCATGGACATTTTTTGGTAAGAGAAATACTTACACACAACACACACACACACTCTCTCTCTCTCTCTCTCTTTATCCCAAGGTGTGTGCTAACTTGATTGTCGGAGGGGTTTTCCGGCCACACATCGCCGAGTAGCTCACCACCGTTGTCCTCGCAGGTGATCGGATAGAGACAGAGCTTGGAAGAAAGGAGTACGGGCTCGCCTGAATATTTGCTCCCCGTACAGCTGCAAATAAACAGAGTCGTTCATGAACAGACTCGAACTCGGCTTGGTAGGAGCTCATTCAAACTTAGTTCGTTAATTTTTTTTTGTGTTCAAGCCTTTTAAAATTTTTAATAAATAAGTCTAAATATTCTAAAACTCGGCTCGTTAGTTAGCTCGTTTAATATTTATTATTTATATATTAAATAATATAAAAATATGTATAAAAAATAAGATAAATATGTTATTTATATATTTAAAAATATAAATGTAAATAATAGTTAACTATAGATAATGCATTTATATAATAGTGGTAGTAGATATTATTTTGATAAAATATTGATTTTTTTTTAGAATGTTTATATATATTATATATATAATTAAATAATTAAAATTTTAATTGTAATTTTAATCTCATACGTAAGTATGAATTTATAATTTTTTTTTGCTCGTTAAGGTTCGTAAACAGACTCAATCTCGAGTCAAGCCTAAACCAACTCAGCTCGATTTCGGTTCGTTAAATTTTTATTGAGTTCGAACTCAAACTCGAATTCGTTAAAATCATAATTAACAAGTCAAAATATACTACAGTTCGACTTGGCTCGACTTGATTCGTTTGCAGCCTTAATCTCACATCTGTGACAAATTGTTTGACTTAGCTTCTTTTCTTGATTTATTAAGCAAAAATATTTTAAATAATTTAAAAAATAATAATTATCTAAATATTAAAAAATAATACTTTTAACTTTTATTTTTTAATTATCAATTTTTAACTTATAATCAATTTATATATTGTTTGAACTAGGGTAGCATTAGGCCTGAAATCTTGCGGTTCAATTGAGGCCTGCCCCACTTTTATTAGGCCCAAATTGTGAACCAGACAGTATGGGTCGGTTGGGCCAAGCCGTATGAGCCATGGACTAGGCCTAGGCTTGTGGTTTGAACCCTGGTATGCTTGTGAGCCCAGCTTGCAAACCACCCCTTGCATAGCAGTGTGAGGCCCACCAGCCCAGTTGCTTATCATTTTTTCCTCTCAAAAAAAATATTATATGTGTGCTTTTCATTTTTAAATACACCTACTAAACTTTTAAATGCACTTTTCTTTTTCGTTTTTTTTTTTTTTAAAAAGAGGCTTCAATAATTGGACTGAGAATTTTGTCCCATTGATAGTCATTACGTAAAGTTCATCCCATATATCCTTTATGTAAAAAATTACATCGATTATTTGATTGATATATATATATATATATATTAAAAAATAAAATCATATTTGTAGATTATTTTTAAAAATAAATGTGTTTTAATCATATAATTATTTATCAATCAAATTTTTTTTTTTTAAATAACTTAACAAATAAGAGAAATTCAAATTCAAATGAGGCCCATAATTCACTTAATTATATCCCTCAATAATTTATCATTTTTTATGTAATAATTAGTATAATATATACATTGAACTCATGCCCCTACTCATATTTTTGTTAGCTTGTAAAAATTATAATTAATAATGTAAAAAAATCAATAATGGGGAGATATAAAATACATAATTTAATCTAAAAAATAGTGGGTTAGTATCACACAAATAAAATACAATCTACCATTATCCGTGTCACATCTAATATTTTATTGAAAAACATAATGAAATGCCCTTTGTTACACATGATTTTGTATTCAAATTTAATTCGTTTGCGATATAATTTTTTTTTTATTTGCACTTTTTCCAAGAAAGTAGAATAGTAAGGCTTGTCCCGACTTGGGCCGAGTGGTTGGTGAATGTGTTACTTGGGTGTGTTTGGCAATGTTTACGTTTTCAATTTGTATTTATAAAAATTTTATAAATTGGTTTTTATTTATTTTTTGTTTATTTTTAAAAAAACATAAACTACAAACACGTTTGGTAATTGACAAAATATTTAAAAAAAATTTAAAAATATAAAAAAAAGTGAGAAATGGCAAGTGGTGGCAAGTAGCGGCAGAAGACGGTGGTGCAAAGTAGTGACGGTTGGTGGTGGCGGGCGGGTGGGTGATGGTGGCGGGTGGTGGGTGGTAGCAAGTGGGTAATGGTGGTGGTCGTGGCGGATGGTGGTGGCAAGTAGGTGGCAGATGGCGAGTGGTAGTGGTGGGTGGTGGTGGATGGGTGGGTAACGGTGACGGGTGGTAGCGAGTGGATGGTGGTGGTTGCAGGTGGGTGGCGGATAGCAGGTGGTAGTGGGTGGTGGCGGGTGGGTGGTGGTGGGCGGTGAATAGTAGTGGCGGGTGGTGGGTAGTGGCGGGTGGATGACAGGTGGGTGGTGGGTGGTGGTAGTGGTGACGGTGATGGCGAGGAGTGGGTGGTGGTGGCGAGTGGGTGGCAGGTAGGTGGTGGGTGGTGGTAGGGGGTGGGTGGTGGTAGCGGAAGACGGTGGTGGAAAATAGTGGCGAGTGGTGGCTAATGTTGGGTGATAAAAAAAAAAAAAATTCAAAATTCAAAATGGAAACACATTTTTTGTGTTTTCATTTTTAACTAAATTATAAACTAAGACCATCGATTTATAAATCAAAATTTTTACGAAACAAGTTTTTATTTGAGTTTTTAAAATTTTTGTAAATATAAACAGAAAACTGAAAACGTAAGTGTTACCAAACAGCACCTTAGCTCATGGTTTAATTATTGAAGTTAAGCTGTGAAAAAATAATTTTTTTGTCAATTTCTTAATTGTAATATAGATAATTGTGAGAATGTAAATTTTTAGCAAAAGAATTAAATAGTCAATACAAATTATTAAATCATTATTTTTATTTTTATTCATATCTTTTTATAAAAAATTTAAAAATCATTAAAAATAAATTCTCAAACACACCTTAGAGTATCTCTACCCAAACCTTAAAAATTTGGTATGTCAAATTTTTTTTACGGCTTTGGTGATTAATTGGCATATGCTAATTTGACATGAAAGTTCTCCACTCTCGATATGTCAAACTATTATTATATTAGTTTTAAAATTTGAAGTCTTTGTTTGAAGACAAAATAAAAAGGAAAACATAATAGATAAAAAAAAAGGACAACAAGGGGTATTTATGTCAAAATTGTTATGAAGGAGTAATGCAAAAAGTCACATCAACTTTTGACACATTAGATAAGATTGATGCCTAATACCAAAATAAAATTATTAGAGTGTCACGTTATATTTAAAATATCAAATGAAAATACTCTAAGTATTTAAGTCCATAACACCAATAAAAAATTCGGAAAGTGTTTAATTGAGATTCTATTTGAAGTGTTAGTTTTTTTTGGGTAAATTATACTGAGACTTTTAAGATTTGATCAAACTACATTCTACTCTCTAACGTTCTGGAAATTATATTCTCACACCTATGGTTAATACTCTCACTTTCACAACTCTTCATGCTTATTAGGAGTAAGTAGCGGATATACCGATCCGCCTAAAATGATCAAATCGAACCGATTCGTCGCATTTTGAACAGATGTGTAATAACGAGCGGACGGTTGCGAGCACTCATAGTAATTTGCAATACTTTGTATTTTTAATTTGTTTAAATATTCTGAATTGAAAAAATTAAATGTATTATTTAGCTATATTTTTTGGTTTTTAAATATAATTCTAAAAATAATAAAAAAAAAAAGACGATATATGCTGGTTGATTTTTGTTTTAAAAAAGAGATATAAATGTAATAATACAGAGATATACAATCTCTACTACTGTCATGTTCATGGTTTTGGTGGTTTGCATTATTTTTATATTTTAAAAACCACATATTGTAATACTTTATGTGAATGAAGCATACTGTTATTATAATATGTGGATGAGGCATACAATGATTATAATATTCTAAAGTTTTAAACTTTCTTTCTTTAGATGAGGCATGTTGTAATTGTAATACTTTTTTAAGTCATTGACTGTAATATTTTTTTTTTTTATGTGCACAAGTTGAATTATGTTGAAAATTTATAAAATTTTAAACCGCCAAACCGATTCTCATCCATCCGTCAATCCACTCAATCCACATCCGCCGAATTGGCGGACAGATATGGATTGATTTTCTCCAATCCGCCAATTTGGCAAACGGATGACAAATTTGAGGTTCCGTGGCCGCAACCAACCTGTACTCACCCTAATACTTATATAAAAGGCAACAACTCTAGTAGAAAAACAAATGAAATTACATTTAAAAAAAAAAAAAAAAAAAAGGCAAATTACACTAATAGTCTCTATAGTTTGGGACTCGTGTCACTTTAGTCCTTAACTTTTCAATTGTGACACATATGACCTTGAATTTTGAATATTGTTTCAAATAAGAACAATTGAATATACCATAGCTTAATTTCAAGGGTAAAATTGTCAATTTGATAAAATATAAACTAATTTGACAAAAATAAATGTCAAAAAAATATTTTAAAAATTATTTCTACCCACCAAAGATAAAATTATGTAAAATTAATAAAAATTACATGATTAAATTTTTAAATTTAATTTTACATGATCATCATCCAAATACATAATAAAAATTAATTTGGTAAAAAGAAAATAAATATCTAAAAGATTTATCAATTTTATATAATTTTATCTTTAGTAGGTAGAAATAATTTTAAAAAATTCAAAAATAATTTTTTGACATTTATTTTTGTCAAATTAATATATATTTTATCAAATTGACGAATTTGTCCTGGAAAAATCCAATAGTATCTTTAATTGTCTTTGTTTGGAATAAGATTCAAAATTCAGGGTCAAATGCGTCACAATTGAAAAGTCAGAGACTAAAGTGATACAAATTCCAAACCATAGGGATCGTTGGTGTAATTAACCCCCCTCAAAAAAAAAGTAAAACAAAGGAGGAGGGGAAAAAAAGAGAGGAAGTAAAGCAAAACAAGAAAAGAGAAAATGCATAAATTTAATATTTTCATTCCATCTAAATAATTACAATGACAAGGGAGGTTAGTGTAATTTCCCAAACGTTATAGGGTGATATGTATTAAAGTCAAACATCAAGGGTGTAAGTGTAATTTATCATTTTTTGTAGTTAAAATAGTCAAAAATTCAAAACATTTCAGGGTTGTTTTGAATATGACTTATAAGTTAATTTTTTTGTTTCTTACGAATAGACGTACAGAAAAATAAAAGATGGTGTGACTCAAATAAGACAAAAAAATCAATTAATTAACTTTTTTTGGTTCATCTGAAAATGCCTCAATCATATCACCATCTCTATTTTTTTCGCATTATTATTATTTTTTTTTTGTAAAAAATTAATTAAAATAATCATTTCACAAATACCACTGAGTCCATATCACCATCATCTTGTTTGATTTCAATTTATTAAATTCATTTTTATAAAAATAATTGTGTATTTTTCATTTTTTTTATTTTCGGTAAATTTTTTAATATTTTAAGGAAATTTTTTTTTTAAATACACATAATATAAATACAATAAAAAAATATAATATTTGTGAAAAAATACAAATTCATTAAATATAAAATATAAAAAAATACAAAAATTCAGTACATTTTTATATTTTTGTATATTTATTAATTTTTTAAAAAATATTTTACCTTTTAAATACATTTAAGTTAAGTACATTTAAAAAATAAAAAAAATATTTAAAATATTAAAAAAATTATTATGAAAAATAAAAAAAATATATTTTTAAAAAATTAAATTCAAAAAATTAGAACCAAATGAGATGATTGACATGGTTAAAAATGCAACAAAAAAATAAAAAAATAAAAAATGCAAAGCAACACAAAAAGAAAAGAAAAACAAATTTGGGGTAAAAGGTAGCATCTGTACTAGGGAGAGTTGGACTATTAGAAGAAAAACACAGAAATTCTCTCTCTCTCTCTCTCGTGCTTCACTATGGAACTGTCAATTGGAAAGAGTTTCAGCGATGGATTTCGATTATAATCCACACAGATTCTTCTTCAAGCTCCATCGTCGTCTTCATCGGTAACTTTCTATCTTCCACTCAAAATCTCCCATATTCACTCTTTCTTTCTCACTCGATTTCTTTTATTTTCTTGTTTTGTACTTCTCTGTCCTGCCCTTAATCATCAAACACATATGGATTCGTCTCAAGAATTGTACATACATGCTTTGTAAAGCTTGATTTTTTATACTTAATCTGCTCGAAACCCTAGCTTCATCGATTTTCGAGCTTACTCACTTCGAAGTTGTGTACAAAGAGGCAAAATCATGATCGATCATTATCTTGATCCCTAGCTACTGTAATTGTTTTGTGGTTTATTTAGAAATAAAAGGTCATTTTTTTTGCTCCAGATTGGTGTATAAATTCCAGGAAGTAATAGATTTAGCTGGATTTGGGATAATGTGCAATTTGTGAGGTCTAGTTGTTTAGTGGTCGTTAGTGTATTCGAGGCTATATGAATCTTAAGAAAGTAATGTTTTTAGCTGGATTTGGGATAATGTGCAAATAATGAAGTAAATTTCGCAAAGAAAAGCAAAATTAGTTGCTCCAAATTGGTGTATGAATCTTAAGAAGTAATATTTTTAGCTCAATTTGGCATAATTTGCAATTAGTGAGGTGTGGTTGTTTAGTGACTATTAGTGTATAATATTTTTAGATGGGTTTGTGATAATGGGCAATTAGTGAGGTAAATTTTGCAAAGAAAAGGTAACTTGGTTGCTCCAGATTGCTGTATGAATCTTCAGAGGTAATATTTTTAGCTGGATTTGGGATAATGTGTGATTAGTAAGGTGCGGTTGTTTAGTTGACTGTTAGTGTATCCAAGGCTGTCCTGATTTAACAGCTACTAGAATAGTTAATAAGCAGAGTGTGTATAAACATTTAGTTTAGAGGTAGGTTTGTGTATGATGTGTATGCAAAGGGTGGCTAATTGGATGCACAAAAGGGGAGAGAGTGACCACTTTAAAGGGAAGTCATGTCGGTGCTGTTGGGAAAGACCTTTGTGTGTGTTAGAAATTATATTATTTATGTTTTGCTTGTGCCCTAGTAAAAATCAAATTTTATTTCTCCCTCTACAATATTCAAGCATTACATATTCAACTTTATCCAAGTATTTGCACTTACAAAAGAAATCTTTTAAATGTATCAAGTGAGATTCTTAAAAAAATTGGAGAGCTGGGTGTTTTACCTCTATTTAAGGTGAGCTTTTCTATTACTTTAGTTTTTAAAACTGTCATTGAGTTATTATTGCTTAAAAATTGAGAGTGGGTAGGGTATTGTTTTAGTGAAGTTTTCATGTTTAGGCGACCTTGAATTTAAGGAAAAAATGGTTTCAGTGGAGAGGAATTGAAGTCAGATATTCTTGGGATAGGGTGTTGGTTATTTATTTATTTATTTTTTGGATAAATGGGATAGGGTGTTGGTTATGGATGTGTTGCCTTTGTAAATTATGCTGAAGATGCATTTGCTGGTTTCTGATAAAGATTCTGGTGGACGTTCCATTTTGTTTTCTGTTGGTGGAAAGTTGATAGCCTGCTGGACTAGAGGCTGCTATTGGTGTTTATGTTCATGTTTATGGTCTTATTGAGGGATTAGTGGTTTATTTGTTTGAGAAATATTTCCACCAGGTGATTCTTTTTTGTGTACAAAGAGATTTATCAAGGCAAAGAACCTGTATTGGACTTATTTTTCGATTAAGTATGTTTTTCTCATTGGCTGGTGGTGTATCTTGCTTGCTTGGGTGTGTGGTTTGGCTGTTGGGGAAGAGAGTGCCGAGGTTGAAGACTGTTTAATAACCTGTTCAACAAAGTGCTTTACTGGTTTGCTGCTGTCGTGGATGTAGAAGATGGCTGCTGCAGCACTTGCGGTTGGTGTGAGTAGCTCTGGGCGAGTGGGGAGCTTGACTGGTTGGTTTGACTTGACCACCACTTGACAAGCCATTTGGTGCGGACAGTTGTTTTGATAATCAGTCAGTCGTGTTGATGTTTTAAAGAATTTTGGTTATCTTTTACAGTGTCTAGTGTGTAACCCCTTTTTGGGCCATGTAATGGTGTTCCTCATGGAGTGTGTTGTTTTCGGCCACGTGAGCCTAATCTCTTGGGCTATGAGAGCGTGCATTTTATTGACTAGGCTTTTATTGTTCTTTGTAGGTTAGGTGTGTGTCTCCCTCTCAAGGGTGTTATCTTTGGGCATGTCTTCAGCTTCATTGTAAATCCTCTTTTTTATTTTTTCTCCTGGTAATAAAACACTTATGTACCAATAATATATATATATATATTATTATGTCTGTAAACTGTTGTTATTGTAACCGGACATGTTTGTACATATATCACCGATATCAGCTCCCTGAGACAGATTCTGTTTTAGAATAATCTGTGCATCAAATAAACTTCATGACCGCATGGCTGTTTAAGATGTATAGCAGTATAGGGTTTGCATTGGACAGTGATAAGAATGGCAATCAGTTTTGACTGTTGATGGTGAAAAGCTAACATAAAGTGAATGCTTCCATTCTCCTAAGTATTTCTTTATGTAGTCTATATGGGTGGATTGTAGGATGGGCCTAATGTTGGCTACACTCTATACGGTGGGCTAGGGCTTCAAATTATAGCTTAATGGTTGGAAAGTTAAGATTAGAGTTTTAAGTATAGAATGTATGTCTGAAGTCCAAATGACATATGTTTATTAGAAGTCAGGGAGTTATTAAGGCTGGAGTAGTGTGGTAAACTAGGTTAGGATTTAGGGTCAAATAAAAAATAAAGAAGGAACCCAGATCTCTAAGGCTATAAGGAGAAGGCGAGGAAATGCAAATCAAATATAAGCTAAAAAGATTTCTCCATTTCCCTGGGCTTTTCCTTTCCTTTCCAAATCCCTACCCAAAATCCATGATCCAAACACATCATAAGGGTTTTGTAGGAGTCTCACTCAAAGAAATCAACGAAGCCTCACCATTAAAAGAGAGCAAAATCTACAGAAGTTCCATTCATAATGAATTGTTTAATATTTTTACAAAGCTTTGCTTACGTAGAGGCATGAAACTTCTCCTACAAGACTAAGTTATTCCAATTTCCTACTAGAGAAGGATTTCTAAAACCAAGGCTCGAACATATTTCCAAATAAGAAAAGGACTCAATAAATCTCCCAAACAAACATCTAACTAATCAGGACCAAAGAAAATATGAAAATCATGAAAATGTCCCTAGTGTATAAAATTTCAAAATGCCCTTAGTCAAAAATCTATTTTTCTCCTAATAAAAAGGTACTAGAGCCATCTGGGCTAGGAATGGCAGGCGGGCGGGATCACCCTCCCGTCCCGATCCCGATGGCAACTCCCCGTCCCGGTCAGGCCAGGAGCTCATCACGCCCCTTCCCGCCTAACGTGGATCGGGTTTTCCCGACCCCAAAAAGTCCCCGACCAAAAGAAAAAAAAAAAAAAAATCAATTCCAAATTTCTTCAACAACAACAACAACAACAACAATTTGAAAAAAAAAAAAAAAAAAATTTCAGATCTAACATATATATATAACAGATCTAACATATATATATATAACAAATCTAATATATATATATATATAACAGATCTAATATATATATATAACAGATCAAAAAAATAGATCTGTGTATCTGGACGAAGGAGTGGCGATGGACGACGTCGCGACAGTGATGGCGTGGTGTGGCTGTGATTGATGATCGATGTCGCGGATCTGTAAACAGAGTGTTGCTTATATAAAGAAAGAGTAGAGGGAGGCGACGAGAGGCTCTGTAGAAGAAAGAAGAAAGAGTGAGAGAAGAAAAAAGAGAGAGAGAGAGAGAGTGTGTGTGTGTAAGACATAGAAAATCTGTAAACAATAAACATATATATATAATATAATAAACAAACATATAAATATATATATAATAATAAACAAACCTATAAACACATATATATAATATATATAATATTCAAAGACTCGAAAGACTCTGTCGCCAAACCAAACCAAACATATATATATATATATAATATATAAATCGGGAGATGATCGGGGCGGGGAGTGGGGCCGGGGCCGGGGATGAAATATGTATCACCGTCCTCGGCCCGAATGTCACCGGGGATGTAATTTTGAATACCATCCCCGTCCCCACGGGGGTATTTTTCGAGGGAAAACCATTCTTATCGGGGATGGGGGGTCGGGTCCCCGTCGGGCCGGGTTCAAATTGCCATCCCTAATCTGGGCTGGTCCAATTCCATCAGAGAATATTTTTTGGCCATGAAAAGGTACACCAAAATGCACTGGTACTGGTTTGTACTGTACTGATGGAAAAACCAGTACACTAGCCGGTTTGGAATTAACAACATTGTTGTAGCATCAAAATCAGATGTCGTAGCTATTTAGAGTACACAGCATCATTGGGGTTATGCTCCGTTATGCTTAAAGCAGTAATCTTTTTGGAGTTCTCAATTCCTTAAGCATCCATGATTCATCTGCTCCCCCCTTCTCCTTCTGAACCACTAGAGACCATGCAAGTAGAACAAAATCTGATTGAAACTAACAAAATGCTTTGATACTTGTAGGAAAAACTAACATGATAACTTAGCTTTTTCTTCCCTACATAGGCTTTAATGTCATACTTGAACATTTATGGTGCTGAGATGATTTTATTTGAGGGCTATGTTGTTTTGTTCAACTGTTTATGATGGAAATATTGAAGTCTTTCTATTTGCGATTGGAGTGGCTGTTATGAGATCACGTATCTTCTTTTTCAAATGGCACATAGCATACCTATTTTGTGGGGTATTTCTTCGTTGTTGTCAGATTTGTGTGATTTCATAAAATTGTAGTTGAAGCATGTTTGCCCTATACAAGTAGAAGTTAATGTTGTTTTATTGATTTGGGGCTTGATCTATTGGGCAGTAGTTGTCTCTGGATTTGTGCTTGTTTCTGTCGCCTCCATTCCCCAAAATCAGTAGTATAGTTCTTTGAACCATTGTCTGTTATTAGTTGACTCATGATCCCACTTGTGATTTTCTTTTGCAAAATACAGGAAATTCTCCACTCAGAATGCTAGATGATTGGCAAGATAATCTGAACATTGATCTGCAGCTTTGAATTAACCTCTTCTTGTACTGCTGATTACATAGACAATCCCATTTGATTGAGACACAAGATTTAGTTTGGTTTGGTCTTATTGCTTATTTTGTGGACGTAGATGGATGATGGTGGACAACATGAAAATGGGAGGCATAGGATGGATTTCTACAAAGGCGTGCACACTCCGGTAATAACAATGTCATGAACTTTTTGCAAATTAATAAACAAATTTATTAATTTGTCATGCACACTCCAGTCTTTTGCTGTTTAGTTATTTATTTTTTATTATTTTTATTTATCTTGCTTTTAGTATGCAATTCTAGTTTCTTCTGAATAGAAACAAATGAATTTTCTTCTACTATTACTTTTATTATTGCAGTGGAATATGATGCCTCAGTATCAGATGAAGGAAGCAAATGCCTTTTATATGAATAAGAAGATCATGCACATCATTGCTGAGAAGGATAATGCTATTGAGGAACGGAATAGGGCAACCTCTGAAAGAAATGCAGCCATAGAGGAGCGAAATGAGGCAATCAAGCAGCGAGATGACGCAATTGCTGCACGCGATACTGCCATCAGGGAACGAGACAGTGCAATTGCAGCCCTTCGATTCCAGGAAAACTCCATGAATTGTGGAATCCAACGTGGAACAAAACGCATGCATCATTCCTCAAACCATCCTGCGAGTGTTACTGAAGCTGCGTACAATGCAAGGGAAGCCCAAATTACTGATGCCATCCCAATAACGGCAGTTTCATCTAAAGCTGCCAAGTCATGCCAAGCAAAACGAGCAAAGGAGAACAAGGCTGCTCCATCTAACGTATCGAAACCACCTAGGAAGGGAAAGAAAGTGGGTGAGGATCTGAATAGGCATGTCACTACTGACGGGTCAAAAGCCGAGTGGGATGCTCAGGAGCTTGGTTTAATTAACCAGGTTACTTTTGACGAGTCTACCATGCCCGCCCCTGTTTGTTCATGCACTGGAGTGCCTCGACAGTGCTACAAATGGGGGAACGGAGGGTGGCAATCCTCTTGTTGCACGACCACACTGTCGGTGTATCCGCTGCCTCAGATGCCAAACAAGCGACATTCACGACTTGGTGGCCGGAAGATGAGTGGAAGTGTCTTTAGCAGATTGCTCAGTCGGCTTGCAGCGGATGGCTACAATTTGTCAGTACCAGTGGATCTCAGGAATTACTGGGCCAAACATGGTACGAATCGCTACATTACCATCAAGTAACTTGTCGACTATCCTTGTGAGTGTAAATTTGTTTTTCTGTTTGAGCCTCTTTAGTGTCCAAGACTTGCTGATCTTAACCTAGATGTTGATGAACCAGATAAATGGAAAGATGATGGAGCTCCGGTCCAAGCACCTTTGCTTGACATGGAACTTCTTATCATGTGACTGAAAAAAATGTTTATCCCCCTTCTAAGGGGAGATTTTGTAGACTTTTGGAATTTGTACAAATGGTGTCTGGTTATGGATGAAGGTAGTTTTTGCGACATTGACCTTCAATTCCATTATTCACTAAAGAGGAAGGTTGTCAATTTGAGCTATACCCTATAGCTTTACTGATATGTATCCGTTTGACCCACTGTTAACTCCTCCCTAAACTTTCCCCAAACTTCTCATTCGGATTCATGATCAGTATAGTTGGAATAGAAATGATCGTGATCATCTAATTTTCCTGGTTGATCTCCATCACTCCATGAATTTGCTCTAACAGAAAAGGTGTCTCCCTCTTCATCTTTCCAGCGATCTAGATTTTTACTATGAGTTTGAGTATCTTTGTCATCCCGTTTCCCCCCTCCATCCCGAGTCTGAATCTGAAGGCTCTGATACTGATACAACTGATCCTGACCTTTCGGCTACGATTTGTTTGGATCTTAGATTTGTGGAGGAAAAGTAAAGGGAAGGGAAATGTAGATGAAGTAGATTATTTTGTTTTATTTTTATTTTTCTTGGGCTTTTAAAATCATTTTTCCTACCTTTTCCCTAGCTCTCAATAAATTAAAGATCCAAACATAGTATTGACAATGTCGAGATGAGTCTTTTTGTATCCTCTCTCATGGGTTATGGTAATGGGTAGTGGATAATTCTGGAAGAATAACATTTTACTCTTATCTTTGTTCAACATCAATGAAGGGTAGGTTGGAACTTGGAACAATTAGCTGCAAAACCAAAACCAACCACAAACTTTGTGTTTTTGAGTCACGAAAGGGGAATTAATTTAACCAAATGGAAGAGAACTCAGACCATATGTAAATTAAAGCACCAATTCCCACAAAAGCCAGAGATCTTGTTGCTAAAGTACAAGGCCAAACTTCTAATAAATGCCTTAAGTCTTGACTTTTACATTTGGTTGTTCATCTACCATAAATAAACTGTTTGGGCTTGGGCATTTTGGGTTGCAAGTCGGGTTTGAACAGACAATTATGGGTTACAAGTTAGGTTTGGTCTGTTCTTTCGCATTCCACCTAAGTTATACTCTTACTTAAAATCTCACAATAAATTTTTTTTTTTTTTTTTTTTAATAGTAAAAACTGAATATTTAATAGTACTCTTATTAAATTATTAGCAAGATGGAAAACGTGTGTTCCACTCACTTGTTGGGGTCATACATCTAGATTTTCCACGTTTGAAATCAATTTCCCTCTTGTTGGGAGCTAGTCTTGATGAATAAAAACAAAAGTTGCGCTCATTAGATATCTTTTGATTCCTCCTGTCCTTTGTACAATTATTAGTTGTCTAAGAATTTGAATTTGAATTCAAAATTTTTAATTTTTCTCTAAATTTTTTTTAATTGTTCTAGTTGAATGTGTTCAAGCTCCAATCTTAATTTTAGGTAGGGTTTCATTTTATAAAAATTGAATTAAAATCTCATATATATATATATATTTAAAGAATTTTAAATACAAATTCTTGACATGTATTTGACCATTAAAATTTTTCCTACTTAAAATTAAGGTAAATTACACTTTATCTTTTCAATAATTATTTTTTTTTTCCTTTATCTCGTCAAATTAAAAATTAATACAATCTATTTTTTTATTTTTAAAAAATTTTTAATCTAATCATTAGACCTCAATTCAATTGATAAAGTATAATTTCTTCTAAAAATAAATTTAAAATTTTTAAAAAATAAACTATTGAAATGTCACATCGAAATGGGACCCATTCTCTCTAAAAATGGTCACCTTAGGCATTTATGACTTTGGACCCTCTAGTCTATACTCAGATGTGACAAGGCATTCCTGTTACAAACGACGTCGTCCACATTGTAACCTCATCCAAACCGTGTCGTTTTCATTGGGCCGCATGGGCTTTCATTATCCCCATTAGATGGGCTTGGCTAATTTAAAGTGGGCCACATTAGCCTAATCTAATGTGGGCCATGTCAACTTTTTATGGTGGGCCTTTGACAAATGTCCTTGATGAGGATAAGGTGGCATTTATTGCCGAAGCAGTAAGAATGCACCACGTGGTCGACACGTGTTCAGATCTGGAACGTTAAACAATAAAAAAAAGTCAACTTTGATGACACCATTAGAGATATACTACGAACCGTGCACGTTTTGATGGAGGTGGAGATCACGAGAGGCACAGAAACCTCTGTAAATTCTGATGCACGTTATCGTACAGTATCTTTATTTATTTTTAAATATTAATAATGTACATATTTAAAAAAATAATTGAAATATATGAAAAATAGATTAAAATATATTCACAGTGTTGAAATTTTAATTATTTTAACATTATTTTGACTTTGACAACAGTTCATACCTTTTATTTTATTTTATTTTTGTGTATATTCCTTTTTATCTAAAATATTTAATAAATTTGTGTTTTTTCTTAATTAAATAAAAGTGAAACAATACTTCTAGTCTTTATGGCAATCATCTCATCAAATTTAGGCTTGGTTTGGCATCATCTAAATAAGTCAAAAAGTTAAAAAGTCACTATCTTATTTAAGTCACATCATCTTATTTAAATCACATCACCTCTCTAACACATCACATCAAACTCAACCCAAACCCAACCCAAACCCACTAATAAGTCAAAAAGTACATTTTTTAAGTACATGCCAAACCAACCCTTAATTATTCCCATCAAAATTAGTAATCAAAATCAATAATACTACATCTTACCAATTTTGAAATTCCCAAATCAATCCCTAATGATATGAGAAGCACTCATTAAATAATTTTTATATTTTAATGAGTTCTCAAATGATAGGACTTATGACACATCATTTGAGATTAGTTTGGGAGTCTAAAATTAGAGGTTTAAAACATTTCTTAATCCAAACATACCACATCATTAAAAATTATCCCAAATGAGATTGGGTACATCAGAATTTGTAATTTTGATGAAAAGGGCTCGAATTCTCGACCATAACTAGGTAGAGGTGCAAGAGTAATTAAGTTTAATAAAAATTGTAATTACTATAATTTGGGTTAGATTTTGCTCATTCACTTCAAAATAAGGTTGGTATATAATTATTTAGTAAATTACACTATTGGTACCTCTAATTCGAACAAAATTTTTCAAAAAAGAGGGGTTGCGTTAAAATATGATAGACAGCGATATTAGATTAAGAAACCAATCACAGAAAAATATCAAAAAAGAAAAAGTGTGATCCAAATTTATTTTACATGTGAAACTTATAATACAAAACATGAATTTAGATTATTTTCTTTATACTTTTTAGTAATTTTTCTTGATCTCTAGTATTTTTGTACTAAAAGATAACTTTATCAAAATGTTTCAATTTTCAACCAAATATTCTCTTCCCCAAAACTGGAAGAATATGAGAAAAAGACTGATAACGGTTTAGAAAACTCATAAAATTTTCAATTTACTTTTTTTCCCCTTTCTATTCTATGCTTTGCACACGCAAAAGAAAACTTAAAAACTTCTCTTCCTATCCATATAGTAGTTTATATACTTGCTCCCTCTACTTTCTTCCCCTCCTTCTCTACCTAATATTCTTCAACCTAACATATTTATCTTAAGAAACAACTCCATTACCACTCCCCTTTTCTTTTCTTTTCTTTTTTTAATTTTTTTTACATCTATCATTTGATTGGATATGATCAATAATAATAATAAAAAATTTGATTTTATACTTTTTTAGAGGATGTATAAGACTATAATAATTACTTAAAATAGATATGGGTCTCTTAAGAAAATTGTTGGAGCTAATTTTTTGAGATAAAAGTGCCTTAAATTATTTAAAAAATAAGAACGGAGAAGTTTTTTGAGATTCTTTTAACATTTATGTATGTAGACACAAGATTCTTTGTTCCTAAAAAGTGTTTGTCGCATATACTTAGAATTAATATTAAAATAAAGCTACTGAGCTTATGGTGTTCATTTGCTTCTCCCAAAATAATTTGTCCTAACATGTAGATATCTACTGTGTTTACAATGCTCGGCGCCAAGGTCTAGCTCTAGCCCATTTCTCATCGCCCAAATCTAGCCAAAATACTTTATGTGACTCTAATAATCCTGCTAAATTTCCTTTAAACATTGGGTTATGTGACAATTTTGTAGTTGCATGAAATTTTGAGACATATAATCAAAACGAGTTTGAATGAATTAAGACAAAAGACAGTTTTTGGAACAAAATCCACATGCATGATATCCTAATCGATGGTGACAAAGGGAAAGGATGGGATTTGGTGTTCAATTTTTCAAAAGAAAAAAGAAAGAAAAGAAATCACATTTTGTCTACTTATTCTCAAATTAAACATGATCAATGATATGCATGTGTTCAAGGAAAATAAAAAATAAAAAATGATCAATAATATATGGTCAATATATCAAGGGTAAATTACAAACACACCCTTTTAGGTTTACTTAAGTTATAAATTACTTCTAGTGGTTCTAGAATTATATTATGTCCCATAAGATTTTTAATTTCATAACAAATAGGTCATTTTATTAATAAATCATCAAGTTAATTAATAGTTTTTAATAATGTTAAAATTTTATTTCAATTAATAATTCAGATAATTTTATTATTGTATAGGTGAACAGTTAGAAATTTTACTTTTTTAATTAATTCGGTTAAATAAAAAATTTTGACAATGAAATATTTTTAAATTTTTAAACCATAAAGAGCAATTTATATTTTAAATAAATCTCAAGGTATATTTATAATTTACCCATATATCAATCTTAAAATTAGGAGTTCATATTCCTTATTATCTTATTAACAAAAGCGAAAAGAAAAAAGAAAAAAAAAAAAAAGGTTGGTTATGACTATTCCTGCTTGGTTCTTCAACTGCTCACATTGCCGGTGGGAGATTGATGGTCAAGCAAGTTAGGTTACTTTTTTATACTTCTTTTATGTGTAACCCATCAAGTAAAAAAAGTAAAAGGAAGGTAGGGTGGGCTATAGTATAATAGTAACGAGGTAATTTAAAGATTAATTATAAAAAAAGGGCTCCAATTACAAGTTGATTAACTAGAAAAATGATTTTGAGTTCTTGTTTAACAACATTACTTTTTAGTTTAAAAGTTAAAAAATTATTAAAAAAATTAAAAAATTAATAATTTATACCAAAAAATCAGAGATTCTTTTTTTTTTTTTACTTTTTACACATCTTTTCATAAAAAATAAAAAATTAATTCCAAACATACTAATTTTTTTTACATCATATTATAATTAAAAAAAATTAAAAAATACTTAAAAAAGTCTGTTCCCAAACGAGATGTCAATGTCAACATAAGGAATATATATATATATATATATCAATTATAAAGAGGAAAAAGGGGGCTAATTAAGCCTAACTTCTTGACAATCTTCTAAAAAAAAAAACATAAACATTAGCATGTTAAACTTATCAGGTGATTGTATATTTATCTCATAATAAGATTATACATAATTAATTTGTCTAAAATATAGGAGATAATATTAGAGAAATTAATAACATGGGCCAATACACTTGGAAGGGTGGGCTAATATAGGATAATTTATGTTGAAATAACATTCGAGATTAAAAATATATAATTTTTTAATATAAGAATTAAAGAAAACACAACGGTTCTTTCATTTCTCCAATATGAATCAAGCCATTTAACATTATTTATGAAAAATTAAAAAATAACTTTCAAGGCAAACAGAGAGTTCGCAATACTTTCCTTTCTTTTATTGTCATTTAATCAAAATAGGGCAATTAACCATAATGATTAAGTTGCCAAAATAATTTTATTTGAATTCAAGGCATCTAAAGAAACTTTTAATATATGCATTTAATGAACATTTTCTAAATGTAGTGATTCCCCCATAAAGGGAAAGTGAGTTGGAATGAATGAATACATAAAAATATCTCATTGTCATAAATAAAATAAAATAACTATCCATGTGTTTAAAATGATAATTAATCATTTATGAGAAATATTAATGACCCATAATGACCCACATTTTTTTTACTTTAATAAATAGTTTAGGAACATGAGATAATATTTTCATTTCTCCTCTTCATTTATACAACAACCTTGCAAAAAACTTAATATCATAGAAAGCCTACTAACTATGAAAGAGTAATTAATTAATAAACCACATTAAAATTGGGCTTTACTAAATACCTTTATCAGTAATAATGTACTTACTTAAATAGTGTTGCATTAAATTTGCTCCTATAATTTGGAAGATTTTATTACTATTATTATTGAATAGTCAGAACAAAAAATAAGAGATTATTCATTTTAACAGTCCAATGTAGAAAAAGAAATAATAAGTAATATTAGAATTAGAATAATCAAATAAAATTTACTTATCAAATAACAACATGCTATGTTTTACTATAGTAATTAAAGGTGGAATTTATGCCACAAATTTAATGATGACACATTATTTAAAAGAAAATTAGATATACAAATTTTGACATCGTATTAAAAACAAATTACAACTTTTTTCTGTCTATGCAAGAAATATACTAATAATTGCTCAACAAATACTTATTGGTCTCCATAGTTGTAACAAGAAATTTCTTTAAGATTACCAAATAAATTTTAAAAAATGCAGATAATATTTTCAAAACCCATTAAGACATTAACAAATTAAGAATGAACATGGTTCAAATTGATTTGATTCATGTAAATCCATGACAAAATCATAAAAATATTGAAAGCAAATCAGGCTAACCTAGTAAAATGTAATTGTGTTCTATTTAAAATATATATGTATATATTTAAACAGTTCGATACCTACACTATACATTGAAAAACAAGTCTAATCAGATTAATTTGTGATTTTTTTTTTTTTAGTTTATTTCTTTCCTCACTTCTATGACAAAATATTGTATAAACTCAAAGGATTATGGCAACTTGGTAAGCTCTTAAGATATATAAGCCTTGAGATCTCTAATTTCATTTTTTTCGAACCCAATCACCCGGGCGATATTACATACGGTTGATAAGTGAATTTTTTAAGTTTGAATAAATCGTATCTAATATTAGAAGTGTGAGTTTAAATTCTCATTTATATTTAAATTCGTAACTTATTACCATATGATAGAGTGACCTATTATATAAACATCACTTAAGAGTGACTTATGAGCATTTGAGGCCTCGACTCCTTAAAATTTAACCCCAAAGATTAGCCCTTCAGGGTTAGGCATTTTTTTTCGAATTGATGTACGAGTGCTTTACACGTGCTATGAGAGTCGCGTGTGGGTATTGTGACACTTGTAATTCAAGAAACATATAAATATATATTTTTCTCTAGAGAGATTTATTGCTACATAATCTGCGGTGATGGAGGGAGAAAATTTTTGACAAATTTGGTCGGAATGAAATTTAAATTTGTCCCAAATGCAAATTTCTCCATATCCCCAAATGAAATTCATATTAAATTCACGCGTAGTTGCAGTCATGAACTCCGTGTTGTAGTAGCATCGATATTGAGCGAGAAAGAGAGAACAAAAACCAAACGATATAGAGAGAGAAAGTGTATAGAAGTAGAAGAAGAACAAGCTCAGGGAGAGAAGGGAGGAGAGAGAGAGAGGAGAGAGGCTTCGCCTGCAGCTTTGTTGTTTCCGACATTTTCGAAAACATTGTTTTGAACACTTTCTCACTCTGCTAACTTGCGCCCAAGGTACATAAAATATCACTTTCTTCTCTTTGATTTGATTAGATTTTCATGGTTAGTTTGTGAATTCATTTCTAGATTCTAGGGTTTGAAAAGATCAATTTGTTTTCCTTGTATTTTTACTTTTGCTTTTGATTTTTACATATGAGCTTGGATTGAGATGTGTATAGCTCTGTGATTCAGGTGGGGATGAACTGGTTGTTTAGGGGTTTTTGAAAGGACATTAGAATCTACAAATATTGATTGGAAACAAAATGGGTGATACTGAAGATGGAAATGTTGATATGATGCAAAGGCTACAATCTTCTTATGGTACTTCATCTTCTTCACTTAGAAAACAACCCATAAATCAACTGGACATACCTCAGTTCAATACTTCACAAATTCGTGCTCCGATGAGACAATTTTCACCCAATTTCAATGTTGAAAGTAGTAAAAGAGTCGGTATACCGCCGTCCCATCCCCAAATCCCTCCTATTTCACCTTACTCCCAGATCCCGGTCACCCGGCCGACAAATCAGCAAGTGGGTTCTCAGAATTTCAGCCCCGGACCAACCCACTCGCGATCTTTGTCGCAACCCACATTTTTCTCATTTGATTCCCTGCCCCCAATGAGCCCATCACCCTATCGGGACTCACCATCGAGTTCATTTTCGGGACCGGTATCAACTGATGTATCAATGGAGGATAGAGATGCAAACTCGCATTCTCTATTGCCTCCCTCGCCTTTTACGAGGGGTAATTCTTTGAGGGTGGGGGAGAGTCTTCCTCCTCGCAAAGCTCACCGGCGATCCAATAGCGATATTCCATTTGGGTTTTCGACTATGATGCAATCTTCGCCGCCCCTCATCCCGGTAAGGGGTGGTTCTGGTGGTGTAGATAATATGTCTTTGTCTGGTAGAGACAATTCGGGTGCTAAGCCAATTCAGTTGGTTAAAAAAGAGACAAGTTGGGAGAAAGCCAGTGAGGGCAATGGAGAAGGAATGGGTGAGAGGAAATCAGAAGGAGAAGTCGTGGATGACCTATTTTCAGCTTATATGAATTTGGAAAACATTGATACATTGAACTCGTCCGGTACAGATGACAAGCTGTCTAATGAGAATCGTGAGGATTTAGATAGTAGAGCCAGTGGTACAAAGACAAATGGAGGTGATAGCAGTGATAATGAAGCAACAAGCAATGTAAATAAAAGTGGCCGTGGCTTGCAGAGGCCAGGTATGGGTTCTTCGACCGAGAACAGGGAAGGGATCAAAAGGAATGCAGGGGGAGATATTGTTCCAACCTCCAGACACTATAGAAGTGTTTCCATGGATAGTTTTATGGGGAATATGAACTTTAATGATGAGTCCCTGAAAATGCCACCTTCCCCTGGGATACACCCTGGACAAATGTCTCCCAGTGATTCAATGGATGGAAATTCAAATACCTTTAGCTTGGAATTTGGAAATGGCGAGTTTAGTGGGGCTGAACTCAAGAAAATTATGGCAAATGAGAAACTTTCTGAGATTGCATTAACCGACCCTAAGCGGGCAAAAAGGTAATATATTCTTGAATTTTGTCTCATTCAATCCAATGGAAGAGTATAACTATATAGTACACTAAGTGATTGGTTGGTTGATGTAGGATTTTGGCAAATCGTCAATCGGCTGCTCGTTCCAAAGAACGGAAGATGCGGTATATTTCAGAGCTGGAGCACAAGGTTCAGACATTACAGACAGAAGCAACCACATTGTCTGCCCAACTTACCCTATTACAGGTAGGTGTTGGTGGGCTGTAAATTTGTTTCATGTCCAATTTGTTTGTTGCCAATGTCTTACTGTTGTTTTCTTCGTATTGTCTTGTAGAGAGATTCAGCTGGACTTACAAACCAAAATAATGAGTTGAAGTTTCGCCTACAAGCCATGGAACAGCAGGCACAACTCCGAGATGGTATCATACATTTCCAACTTGTCTAAATCACTGCTTTTGCAATGAATAGAAAGATCAGAAATTTGATCATGTGCATAAAACAGATATTGCAAATACCTGTATATTTTTTTGTTTCTACATAAATAATTTAAGTGGTGCATGTTGTGATTACTGAAATAAATTACAGACCTTTATGTCTTTGTTTTTTCTTCTTTTTGGTTTTCCAGAGACTGAAAAACAGTTTATGCATGTGCTGAGTTAATGTTTGTTTCATAGATAAAATCTATAGGCGTCTCTGCTAGGTTGGTTGTGTGCTGCTTCAGTTGGGGCTAAGAGGAGAAACCATGTTCTCAAATGGTTTCTCGTTCTCTTTATTATGCTGTACCATAATAGTGCTGCAATTTGGCAGCCTGTGTCTTGATAGAGGTGCAGCAGGGTCATCACAAATAAGAAATTTACTTAAAACATACAATATTAGGTTTGTTAGACTTAGATTTCAATGTGTAAGCTGTATTAGTTTCATATTCCAATTTTTTTATCACCTCTTTTTATGGGATTATGTGAGCTAAAAAACTGGATCATATCCAATATGTTTGCTCAAAATTTGTACATGTTAAATTGTATGAAGTGCATGTGCAGAAAAGCTTGCATAATGTTTTTAAAAGGTTGAATCATATAGTATAATGGCTTTTCATTTTCAATACAGAAAATGTGTTTGAGCTTTTCCCAATGTAAATAACAAAGATTAGTACCCCAACACTTATCTTTCTTGCATGTCAAAGTGTTTTACCAATGTTGAGTGAATAGTTGTCCTCTCTCTATCTCTCTCCCATTTCTTCCTGCTCACAGTTGTATGAACGGGCCACTTCAGATGGCTGATCGATCGAATTGAAATCGATTGGGATATTGTTCTTGCATGTTGACGAGTGGGCTACTTCCGGACATATCTTGCTTATCTTTATTTTCCTATTTTGTACCCTTGTTTTTCAAAAGTTGGGATTGACATTGTGGTCAGTAGTAGTGGATGACTATAGCCATAAAATAATAATGCTTCTTTGCCCTTCGGAAATGGTAATAATAGCACCTTACCCTCTTTATTGTGCTTTTCCATCATGCAATTTTTACATTTACAAAATCATTATGTTAGAGCTTTTGTTTTGAAAAATGACTTAGACCCCCACCACCCCCACTAATTTTTGATTGGCTGAAATCTTTTGTTTTTTGTTTTTTTTTTAGTCTTCCTCTCACTGCCCCCCACGTGTATGTGGGGGGTGCTGGGAGTCTGGAGCACCGTTGTTTTGTTTTATTTCAAACACCATGATTTATAAGATTTTGCTATTTTATTTGGCATGCTTAAATTTTGCTACTTGTATACAGCTCTTAATGAAGCTTTAACCACGGAGGTTCAAAGGTTGAAGCTTGCAACTGCAGAGCTGAGTGGTGACCCCTCCAAGTTTCAGCAGCTTTCCATTAACCCCCAGATGTTCCAGCGGCACCACCAGCAGCAGCAGCAACAGCAACAGCAGCAGCAGAATGGCAGCACAACCACAAAGCAAGACTCGAACCAGTAAGGCTGTAAAGGACAAAGATGGTGTTGTAGAAGACTTGGATGCCTCTTTAATTTTTATTTAATAGTATATGGTTCTTGTTATTTTGTTGTAATTGAATCCAATGCATTCATTCATTAGTTTTTGCATCTTTGACAACGAAGCACAGTAAGGGCGTGGTAAATTACAGATTCAACTGTTTAATTAGGTCATAGACAAAGCCTTAATATTTGTAGCCTTATATATGTTTGGATTTTCATTTTGACATATTTTGTTGCAATAGTTGGAGAGTTAAAAAAAAACTCTTTTTCAGCTTCACTTGTTCCTTCAAGTAAAGGTTGATTATTTCATTATGTCTCAGGTACGTTTTGCTCAATTTTTCATTAGATCTTGATCAACACAATATTTTGTAGCTGCCCAAATTTTGTTTTTTAGGCTGTATTTGTATAAGGCTTTGAGGAGGTCAATGAATAAGACGGGATAAGATGGGAAAAAGTGGATGAAATAGAAGTAAAATTGTTTGCACTTTTTCCTTTTATTAGAAGCAAATCTCTTATAAAATATACCTGATCAAAACACAATTTTAGCAGTTTCATATTTAACTTCAGTAGACTCAGATATAATTTACTTCAGCAAATCCCTTATCGAATGCTTGGCAATGCTGATCCAATCCATTTATAAAGAATTCAGTTGACCATGACTGTACGAGTACGAAATATTGTTCTCGTATAATTCTGTTGATTAAGTCTGCGCTCCTCCAAACGTTGTCGCTTTATTCTCTGAAAATACAAACGCGAGCTAGCTGGCGGGTGTGTGTCGAATACCTCTTCGATGCCTAAGTCAGCAAAATAGACAAATAGACAAAATTTCTGTGTATTCGAGAATCAAAGTTGTGTTACCTCTCCATAAGTGATGTTACGAGCTTTTATAGGTTTTGCGTAGCACAATCTTAGTAGGATTCTTATTCCTCTATGTAGAGTCTTCCTAGGAATCACACTCCTAAAAGATAATGCTTATTCTTCAACACCCCACTCACTGCTTAAAGCTAGTGAGATGGTTTTACCTCAATAGTATGACAAAACGATCGAGCTATCATAGCCATGCTAAACTGGCTGAAATGACCGAGCATTACCTAGCTCGGTTCTCCTTTTCACTGTGTGTACATCGGCTTCTCCTGCTGAGACCGTGCTAACCATAACGAGTTTGGACCAAGCTAATCCGTAGTAAGGTCCTGAGAAAAGCTCAAAATACCTTAGCTCAAAAGGGTATGGCCGAGCTAATTGCTATCACTCTGACTATGGTGACCGAGCTAACTATAAGACTCTTTTGGATCGGGCTAACTTACAAGGCCCTTTTACTCAGCCATTCTTACTGTGGCCCATAGAACGGCCCATTACCCAGCTCAGCCCAATTTACTTATAAATTACCCTCTCAATTGCTCCTTAATTTCATCTGCGCAGCATGATTGGGATTACTCGTTTCCAGCCGAGCTAAAAACTTTAGACTTTCAACCGAGCTAAATTCACACCGGGCTACCAATCTGTCCAGTCAAAAACGTCTCTTCAATTGCTGTAACTGAATCGCTTCCCATTCCATGGACACGTGGCAGACTCTCATTGGCCCAGCGTAGCTGTCACGTCATCTTCGTACCTCGGAAAATTTGAACAGTCCCGCCAAAAACCAAGGTTTATACAAAAACCCTCTCTCTTCTAAACCACAATACCTCTGTTCATCTTCTCTCTCTCTCTCTGAACCCCCATTTCTCCTCAACCTTACACTTGCAGAGCTTGTGTTTCTTGCTGTTGCTACTTCCATCTTCAGTGCCTTCATCTTGAACTGGTAAGTGGTTCAAATCTACTTCATTTCTGTCGATTTCACACATGTTTTGCAAAACATAGCATGTTTATTCGTATGTTTTTCAAAGCATATGCCATTTTTGCTTCCTTTTTTCTGGAAAAAAACCCACGTAATAGAACTATTGTACTCACGAACAATCTGAATTTTTTTCCCTTTGATCTAAAATCACACTCCAACCGAACTAGGATACTGTTTGTATTAGGTACAAGTTTAGCCAAACTAAATAACCGAACTAAAACTTCACGCCATACTTGTAGTTTCAATAAGTCTAAGTACCTTTTGCTTAACTTAGCCGAGCTAGCGAACCGTACTAGGTTTGTGCAATGCCGTACTAGAAAGCCTTAACCACTGACCGAGCTATAACTTGAGGCTAAACCAGCTCCTTGACTTAGCCAAAACCGAACTAAGAATGCTGCACCATAAGCTACAACCGGGCTACGAATTTCTCATTAACTTAACCGAGCTAAGGTAGCCTGCTCAAACCGAGCTAATAACGGATACAATTCCATATAGCCGAGCTAAGACAACATTTATTTTACCTTTGTTTACTTTTAGCAAGGTCTACTGGTCTGTGCTTAACACTTTTCCTTTTTACCTTGCAGACTTAGGTTGGCCAGGCACTCCCTTGAACACCTCAGCCGAGATATCCCATTTCATCTCAGCACCGAGATAACACTTGAAGTTAATTTATACATAATTTAAACCCATATGGAAAAGTATAGGTTTTTAGTAAACTTACCAGGTGCTAGGGCCGAGTTCCGAAGGAACTACCATATCCCTGATGATGTCCATCTTACCTTAGCCGAACTAGATACCATATCCTGGGGAAACCCTGGCTTTGTTCCCTTTACCCTTCTTTCCATTGTAGAAACCGGGCTTAGATTCCCTATACAGCCTCTTCTTTGCAAATTTCTTAAACAAACAAACCTCTGCCCTACCCAGCTTTCCACAAATTCGTACTGAATAATAAATGGCATCGCCGAGCTAAACCGCTGGCTTGGCCTCAACCTCGGTTTGGCCAAGCTAGTTCACCAGTACTCTCTAGGCCAAAATGAAGACAGCTAGGTGTACTATTAAAGAATAAGGTGCCGTCGTGAAAAGATAATAAAGAATACCCCAGACAAAGATGTAAACGACGATGATTTTTTCTGGGTTTCTGGGAATTTTGAAGACCACGAAGCCCAGATCCTAGGCGACCGAATAAACTGGAATAAAGGAGTCACTGGTATAATTACCTCAGCTTAGTTTCACATTTTTCTTTGCTTCGTTTGCTTATGTTCAACCGTACTAACCGTTGTCTTTTTCCTTCATACAGATCTAAACTTTTTAAAGTCACATTACAGTTACCCAAACCTTAACGCCCTCTGCGCCGCACTAAGGTATCCTAGTCGAAGTTGGGCCGAGCTATTTAACTTCGAGCTGACCTACTGATATAGCAGCAGGAGGAAGACCAGGGTGATCGACTTCCTCTTGGAGCCCTCTCCTGAACCTGATCCAACCCTCTCATAAATCTATCTTATCCCATTGACTGCAGAACAAGAGATGGCCAAAAAGAGAGCAGTAAGAGCTCTTATTATCGAAACAAACCAAGTCGAGGTACAACAAACCGGTCAGACAAACGAGACCGTGGTAGCCTTACCATCCCATCAGCCTTCATCATCCTGCCCAAGCAAGCGTGCTCGGACTTCCACAACCGAGCCACGCCTAGTCGACGAAAATGAAACCATCCTTCCCCAATTCACACCACCAAGCCCACAACCGGAGCGCTCTGACCGAGCTAGCTCCTCCAAGTGGGTGCCTAAGGTTACATACAAGAACCACGCTATCACTGACTCCGACTCAGTGGTCGCGGAAAAAGACCATATGCTGGCCTTTAATCTGGCCAAGAGCATCTGCCTTTCAACCGATATGAATCACCACAATCATCTTACCAAGCTGAAGGCCATTCGCTCGGCTTCAAAATCAATGGTGTTGGTAAGTTCTCCTTTTCCTTCTCCAAATTTCAACATCTTTTCACTCGGTTTATCTTAAAAATTGTTTCTCCCTTCTTGCAGGCCTTACAGAAGAACCACGTCGCACACAAGCGTGTGCTAGAACTTCGAAAGACCACTAGGGAGGCCATGGCAGAGGCCAATGCTAAAATGGCCGAGCTAAAAGAATCCCAACAAAAAATGGCTGAGCTGCAAACCGAAGTAGCCCGGCTAACCGACCTAGTCAATTCAATCGAAGCAGATAAGCAGAAGGCTGCGGCCGTGGTGAAAGACAAATATCTGCGCGAGCTAGCCAAGCTCGAGGGAAAGAAGAACGCCAAGATCGCTCGGTTGGAGAAGAGCATGGAAGATGCCGAAAATCGGGGTTACAAAGAGGGGGAGGACACCTATATCTAACAATGCGAGGCTGCCAAATATATATTCTTCAAATGCGGATAGAAGGCGGCGGTAACGCAACTCGTTCTTAGCCAAGAGACCGAGGTCTTCCTCAACCCTCTTCCACACTTTATACCGAGTTATATGGCAGAGTATGCCCATGCCATTCAACAAAAATTTCTTCAAGATGATGATGATGAAGAGGCCCCTGCCGCCACTCATCGATCCTCCGGTTCAGTCGGCCGGGTAGAGCCATTGGTGCCTAATGCGGTTGACGACGTGGTGGAGGCCGACCGACCTGTCAATACCGAGCTACCAATTGGTGAGGTCCGGGTTGACTTGGATGCTGATTTGGATGATCTCTTTGCTTAACCATGTACTTTCTTATTTTTGCTTTTGAAAAGAAACTGTAGCTGGGCTAAGGCCCTATCTTTGTATTTCTAATTTGAACTTTGAATGAAAGCTTCAATTGTTTCAACTGTTGTTTCTGCTTACTTCCATGTTTGCATTTACTTTCTTGTTGTAATCTGGATGTAGTATAACATTTTCTGGTCGAGATACTTACCTCGGTCTTAACCTTGTAATCTACCTGGTCATACTTGCCAACTTCTTTAGCCTAGGTTTTTACCTCGGCTGAAGATCACTAAAAGTTTGTTATTCCAGCCAACCACTCTTCAGTCTTGATCTTTATCTCGGCTGAAGAGTACTAAAAGTTGGTCATTCTAGCCAACCAATCTTCAGCCTTGATCCTTATCTCGGCTGAAGAGTACTAAGAGTTGGTTTTTCCAGCCAACCACTCTTCAGCCTAGATCCTTATCTCGGCTGAAAAGTACTAAATGCTGGTTTTTTCAACTAACCACTCTTCAGCCTGGATCCTTATTTCGGCTGAAGAGTGCTAAGTGTTGGATTTTTCCAACCAACCCCTCTTCAGCTTTGATCCTTATCTCGGCGGAAAAGCAATAAATGTTGGTTTTTCTAGCCAACCTCTTCAGCTTAGATCTTGATCTTAGCTGAAGAGAGCTCAAAGTTGGTTATTCCTACCAACCTAGAGCGAAGTGTTTGGTTATTCCTGCCAAACGTCTTGCGGCCTAAATCCTTATCCTCGGCTTAGGTAAGATGTTGGGTTTTCCAGCCAACCTCTTCAGCCCAGATCCTGATCCTAGCTGAAGAGATCTCAAAGTTGATTATTCTGGCCAACTTAGAGCGTAGTGTTTGGTTATTCCTGTCAAACGTCCTGCAGTCTAGATCCTTATTCTTGGCTTAGGAGAAGTGTTGGTTTTTCCAGCCAACCTTTTCAGCCCAGATCCTAATCCTAGCTAAAGAGAGCTCAAAATTGGTTATTCCGGCCAATCTCTGATTTCATTGCCCCTAGTATGCTAAAACTATTTTTACAGAATAAAACAATTTATGCTGAAAAAGAAACTACTTGTTTTATTGAAAAAATAAAAAATTACAAGTATTTAAAAAAAACTAAAAATAAAATAATTTGAGATTAGTAGTGTTCCATGGCTTGAGAATGGCTTTGCTGTCTTCATCTTCCAAGTGGTATGCCCCCTTTCCTGCTAATCCAACCACTTTGTAAGGTCCTTCCCAATTGGGCCCTAACTTGCCGTCTCCGGGTACTAGGGTGTTTCCCATAACTTTGCGTAGCACCCAATCTCCAATCTTGAATTGCCTTGGATGTACAGTCTTGTTCTATTTTCTGAATAACTCCTGCTGGTACGAGGCGATGTGAACCAGTGCTCTTTCTCTTCTTTCTTCTGCAAGGTCGAGCTCTAATGCTATGGCTTCTCTGTTTAAGTCTGGATCAAAATTTTCACTTCTAATAGTGGGAAGGCCAACTTCTAGTGGGATTACTGCTTCCATGCCGTAGGCCAAGAAAAAAGGTATTTCTCCAGTAGACCGCCGATGTATGGTACGGTAAGCCCGTAAAACGTGAAGGAGTTCCTCAACCCACTTTCCTTTAGCTTTCTTCAGCCTTTTCTTCAATTCATCCAAGACAACTTTGTTTGACGCTTCCGCTTGGCCATTTGCTTGGAGGTATGCCGGTATAGAATTGTAGAATTCTATCTTGTACTCTTCACAAAAGTCTCTAAAAATTTTGCCATTGAACTGAGTGCCGTTGTCAGATATTAGAGCTTTTGGTATGCCGAACCGTGTGATGATATTCTGCCAAACAAACTTCTTCACATCTTTCTCTTTTATTGATGCTAGTGCTTCTGCCTCCACCCACTTTGTGAAGTAGTCTGTCGCTGCAAGAAAGAACTTTCTGTTGCCGGGTGCCGGTGGAAGTGGTTCTACTATGTCTAAGTCCTACATTGCGATGGGCTAGTTAATGGTAGAAGCTCTCTGGCTGGTTGATGTATTTGGTGTGCAAACTTCTGACATTTCTCGCACTTCTTGACATACTTCTCTGAATCCGCTTGCATGTAAGGCCACCAATATCCCTGCGAAATTGCGCTGTAGGCCAATGATCTTCCCCCTTGGTGACTTTCGCATACGCCTTCGTGTATCTCGAACAAGAATGCCTCAACCTTGCTGGAATGGACGCATTTCAAGTAAGGTCCTTTGAAGGATTTTTTGTACAAGGCCATTGATGGGAAGAGCCAAAATCGCTGTGACTTTGCTCTAATCTTGTTGGCTTCTTTCTTCTCTTCGGGTAAGACTCCGTCTTTTAAGAACATTATAATGGGATCCATCCATGAAGGGTCTAATTCGGCGCAACATACCTCTTTTACTTCGGGTTCTTCAATGCTGGGTCTTGGTAAATAATCAATCAGTAACGGATGTGGAATGGATGTATCTGCCATCGAAGCAAAGCCTGCTAGCTCGTCTGCTCTACTGTTTTCTTCCCTGCCGATCTGTTCTATCTGTACTACTTCAAATTTCATGATCTTTTTTCTGACTAACTTTTGGTACGTAGCCATCCTTTCATCCTTTGCCTCGTAGTCGCCTGAAATCTGGTTTACCACTAGCTGTGAGTCATTGTAGACCATTAGCTCGGTGGCCTTCATATAGTGTGCTGATTTTAGTCCTGCCAGAAGCGCTTCATATTCCGCTTCGTTGTTTGATGCTGGGAAGCCAAGGTTGACTGCTTGTTCCACTATTAGGCCATCTGGTGAGATAAGAACTATGCCGAGTCCTGCACCGTGCCTGTTGGACGCTCCATCCACGAAGAGCTTCCACATCTCTCCAACGAACAGCTTCCAACAAGTGGAGGGATCGGATGATGCCTTAGGGTCATGAGCGTTGCTGGTATTTTCTTTCAAGTCCACACTTTCTGTTTGCCCCTCACTATCTAATTGTGCCAAGTTTTTACTTGTTGATGAGTCTTTGCTTGGTGTAGCATGGGTTGTTTCTTTCTCCCTTTCTTCACTCCGATCTGTTTTGGGATGTGGCTGAGCATCCTATATCAGGGTTGCGCATTTCCTGCGGCACTTTCCGTCTCCATTTCGGTTGTACCAGTCAAGTCAACTGGGTAAATGTGGTGACTTCCTGGTGTGAACTCTGCCACAAAGTCTGCCAAAGTTTAGGCTTTTATTGCGGTTCTGGGTTGAAACTTAATGTCAAATTGTCACAACTCCACTGCCCACTTCAAGATTCGCCCAGAAAAATTCACCTTCTCAAACAAAACTTTTAATGGAAAAGCTGTGAGGACGATTATGGTGTAGGCGTGGAAGTAGTACGACAGTTTCCTAGAGGCCATCATTAGGGTTAAGGCCAGTTTTTCCAATGGTAAGTATCTGGTTTCTGCGCCCAGCAAGGTCTTGCTGACATAGAAGATGGGCATGTGTTGGATTCTTTTCGCTTTGACCAACACCGCGCTGACGGCGTGCTATGAAATTACCTAGTACAAAAGGAGTTCTTCTTCGGGTATTGGGGTTACTAGCAATGGTAGAGAAGACATGTATTCTTTCAGGCTTTCTAGGGCGCGGTCGCATTCTTCATCCCACTCAAACTTGGCCCTTAGTGCTTGGAAGAATGGTCGATATCTGTTTGACGACTGACTTATGAATCGATTGAGTGCAGCTGCCATACCAGTGAGATATTGCACTTTTTTTACTGAGGTGAGCCTCTCTAGATCCTAGATTGCTTTGATCTGAAAAGGGTCTGCTTCTATACCCCCGGTTGGTCACCAGGAAGCCTAGGAATTTGCCCGATCTTACGCCGAACGCACACTTGGTTGCATTTAGGCGTAACTTGTTCTTCTTCAGTATCTTGAACATTTCATCTAGGTCCCTGAGATGGTCCTTCTCATCCTTGCTCTTGACCACTATGTCGTCGATGTAAGCCTCCATTGTTCTGCCTAACAATGGTTTAAATATCTTGGTGACCATTCGCTGGAATGTTGCCCCTGCGTTTTTTAGGCCAAAGGGCATGACCTTGTAGCAGTACAGTCCTCTTGGCGTTGTAAAGGATGTGACCTCCTGGTCTGGTTCATACATAGCGATTTGATGGTAACCTCTGTACGCATCAAGAAAGCTAAGTCGATTATGTCCTGCTGTTAGGTCTACCAATTGGTCTATCCATGGTAAGGGAAAAATATCCTTTGGGCATGCCTTGTTGACTGTTTTGTAGTCCACGCAGACACGCCATTTTCCATTCTTCTTTGGCACCACTACAATATTGGATATCCACTTGGGATAGTGTACTTCTCTGATAGCTCCGGTCTCTAGAAGGTTTCCCACTTCTTCCGTCACTATCTCGGCGTGGTGGAGTGCTGATCTGCGAGTGCACTGTATGATTGGTCTTACAGTTGGGTGGACATTCAATTGGTGACAGATGAAGTTTGGGTCAATGCCAGGCATGTCATACGGCGTTCAGGCGAACACTTCGATGTTAGAGGTTAAGAATTTCATGACTTCTATTCTTCTCTCAAGGTCGACAATGACGAGCAAAAAGAACTTTTCTGGTCTTTTTCATCTATCCCACTGTACTAAATCTTCCACCGCTCACCGCTTTGCCAACATCTCGCGAATGACTCATTGCTCTCGTGTTCTTCCACCATCTCAGACATATCCCTTGGCGCCACCGCCATTTATCGTGATTTAAGCATTGTTTGGACATAATTTGGTCTCCAAAGACCTCTTCAATTACTCCGGCTTCGTTGGGGAACCGCAGTACTTGATAGTAAGTTGACGCTACCGATCACATGGCATGTAGCCATGTCCTTCCCAAGATTATGTTATAAGTGGAAGGGACTTTCAATACCCAGAATTCCACTTGTTTCGTCATGCTTCCTACTCTGACTGGGAGGATTATCTTGCCCACTGGCCACTCTGACATTGAGTTGAATCCGATTAGGGGAGATGTTGCAGGCGCCAAGTCTTTGTCCTCCAGTTTCAATTGTTTAAAGGTTTCGTAATACATTATCTCACACGAGCTACCTTGGTCGATCAAAATCTGTTTGGTGTCGTAATCCTTGACGCGGAGTGTGACGACCAGTGCGTCATTGTGAGGGTAATATATCATTGCCAAGTCTCTGTCTGAAAAAGATATGACATTCGTGGCTTCTGTTTTCCCATTTTTTATGGCTGGTTATGCACTTAATACCTCCCTTAAGTGCTCAGCCTTCTTGATCATTCCCTTGAGCTCACATACTTGCTCAGGCTCGAATACCCCATGTATTACGTTAATCACGCCTTGAGGTGGGGCGTCGATTGGCATTTTGTCTGGGTTGTCGTGGTTCTGGGGGGCTGGCTGTGTCCCTCATTCTATGTACTTGTCCAAGTGCCCAGCTGCCACTAACTCCTCCAGGTGCTGTCTCAACGGCGTGCAATTCTCTGTGCGGTGCCCCTTTTCATTATGGAAGGTACACCGGGATCCTTCGTTATAGTCTTTTTGTGCTTCTCCCAACTTAGCTGGCCATTAGACGAAAGGTTCATCGCGTATCTCACTGAGAATTCGGTAGATTGGTTTTTTAAACACCGTGGTAATGGCAGTGCGAACTCTTAGCTACCTTTTGTCTGGATCCTTTTTGTTGGCCCGTCTACCATGTCCATTCCTACTTGGTTGTTCTATCGTGTTGCTTTTTGCTGAAGTCTTTTTATCTGGTATTGTTGTTGTGCCAGATTTCGCCTTAGCACAAGCGTCATCCTCTTACACACGAATATGTTGGTGCACTCTCTTTATTAAGGACTCCATCGTGAGGGGAGGCGTCATTGTAATTGAATCCCTCAATTTGTTGCCGACTCCGTTTGTATTGTGTGATGGCGAGGTTTGTAGGACAATCTCCTATCTGGTTGAAAGTTTCCCAATAGCGACTGTTGTAGGACCTCAATGTTTCTTTGTCGCCCATGTCAATAGAGAGTAGCTGATCGATCTCCACTGGTGTCTTAGTGTTCGTTCTAAACCTTGTCACGAACGCCTCTGCCAATTGTCCCCAAGAGGCGATGCTGCCTCCTGGTAGCCTTTTGAACCAAGTTAGACCCAGGTCGCCTAGGTTGGACGGAAACAGGATGCATATTAAAGCCTCGTTTGGCCGGTATACTACCATGACCTGGCGAAAGTGGCTCAAGTGCATGTAGGGGTCCGTTTTCTCCTCATAAGTGGTGAATTTGGGCTGGTGAAAGCCCGAAGGTAGTGGTGCGTTCTCAATTGCCGGAACGAACGGCGAGGTCTGCAGCCTTGCTAATGCTTTGTCTGTTGGTTCGTAAGCAAGGCGCGGTATCGGCATTCCTACCTCGACGCTCTTATGCGTCCAAGGAGCCAACCGCTGAAGGGCTGAAACTCTGCGCGGGTCGCGTGCCCTGTTATCTTCCTTCCATCGTGCCCTTTCTTCTAGCACAGTTCGCAAATCGGATGATCTAGGAAACTCTGTTTGCCTGGATGACGTTTGGTGTGTGCGCGAGAGCCGATAGGTGTTTCCCTCAGTATGTGACCTCTCAATTCTCGTTCTCTTAGATCTGGAGTAACGAGTCCTGGGAGTTCTTGACTAAGTGTCGCTGCTCGTGCTCCTACTGCTATGATGGCGTGGTATGCCTACCACGATCTTCTAAGTGGCGGGCGTGTTGCTTTTGCGTCCTCTCTTGTCGCCACCCTTTTCCTTTGATCCGTGTTTCATAGACTCCATGTCCGCCGCTATCTCCCCTATTAACTCGTCTTGTTCCTTTACGCGATCCACCAGAACTTGAGGATCGACCCTCCGCCCCTATCTTTCTGAACTATGAGAGCGGCGGCCGTTAATCCCTCTTGCATCCCCTCGGTTCTGTCATTGGGCTCTAAATCCACCATGGGAGGGATAGAAGGCAAACATTTGCGCCTCCCACCCCCCTCTGGGGTTTGTCCGTCGATGGCGGACTGCGACAAATCTTCATTGTATGCCATTACTTCAAATTAGAGAGGAAAAACTTGATCAAGAGGTTTTGTTCTTTCTGATCTTTCCACAGACGGCGCCAATTGTACGAGCACGAAATATTGTTCTCGTATAATCCTGTTGATCAAGTCTGCGTTCCTCCAAACGTCGTCGCTTTACTTCCTGAAAACACAAACGTGAGCTCACCGGCGGGTGTGTACCGGATACCTCTCCGATGCCTAAGTCAGCAAAATAAACAAATAGACAAAAGCTCTGTGTATTCGAGAATCAAAGTTGTGTTACCTCTCCATAGGTGATATTATGAGATTTTATAGGTTTCGCGTGGTACAATCCTAGTAGGACTCTTATTCCTCCATATAGAGTCCTCCTAGGAATCACACTCCTGAAAGATAATGCTTATCCTTCAACACCCCCCTCACTGCTTAAACCAAGCGAGATGGTTTTACCTCGGTAGTATGACAAAACGACCGAGCTATCATAGCCATGCTAAATTGGCTGAAATGACCGAGCATTACCTAGCTGCTTCTCCTTCATCACGTGTACATCGGCTTCTCCTGCTAAGACCGTGCTAACCATAACGAGCTTGGACCGAGCTAATCCGTAGCAAGGTCCTGAGAAAAGCTCAAAATACCTTGGCTCAGAAGGGTATGGTCGAGCTAACTGCTATCACTCTCACTGTGGTGACCGAGCTAACTACAAGGCTCTTTTGGACCGGGCTAACTTACAAGGCCCTTTTACTCAGACCTTCTTACGGTGACCCATAGAACGACCCATTACCCAACTCGACCCAATTTACTTATAAATTACTCTCTCAATGACGATCGAAACTAACACACTAACATGTAGTATTGTACACTGTAAATATACCTTGCCGATCAAAACTTGGGCACACTAACCTGTAGTATTGTAAATTGTAAACAAACCATGCCGGTCCAATTCTCATAAACTTGGTTGATCCAAACTTGATAGCACTAGCTTGTAGTATTGTAAACTATAAACGTACTGTATTGTAAATTGTAAACAAACCGAATTTAGATGTCGAGTAACAAGTTGTTTAATTTTTTAAAGGAAAAAATAATTAACGAGTTTCAAAATGCGTAACAAATTTGGTGTGTTTACTTTTTGAAGTCAATTTTAAAAGAATTTTAATTGAACAAAACTTGAGTAATTTAATTTTTTTTATAATCCATGAAAGCTTGTTGGTGTCCAGCAAAGTAATAGGATGGTCAACCGCAATTTAAAACGAGTATTTAATGAATGCTTCGTAGCTCTGTTTGTTTTATGGTTCTGCTAACCTGCAAGATTTCAAACTGCTTAGAATGCAAATGATTTGTAGATTTGAGTATCATCTTTTATACAACGGGTAATACTAGTGAAAGAATAAATTAAGATATATATAATCAATACGAAGGATATTGCACACAAAGGTCAGGATGGCCGAGTGGTCTAAGGCGCCAGACTCAAGTTCTGGTCCTCGTGAGAGGGCGTGGGTTCAAATCCCACTTCTGACATTTTCATCTTTGACATTTTACACTGTGCCCCCCTATTTTGATCATTTTTTTTCCCATTACTTTGCCCCCCTATTTTGATCAATTTTTTTTTTTTTTCCGTTACATTGCATATTACTTTGCCCCCTATTTTGCACTACTTTTTTCATTACATGTTACACTTTGCCCCTATTTTGACGATTTTTTTCCCATTACATTGCATAATACACTTTGCCCCTTATTTTGACCATGCTTCAAGTTTTTTCAATTTATCATGACATTTTCATCTTTTACATTTTACACTTTGCCCCTTACTTTTTTTAAATTACATTACATTAGATATTACACTAACACTTTGCCCCCTATTTTGACCATGTTTCAAGTTTTTTCAATTTATTATTAAAGTTAAATTCTGTTCAAAATTAGACAGAAAATAACACGTTGATAATTACATGACATACAAATATTTTATTATATATAACTCATTTTTTACACAAACCCAAGTTCCAATATAATAATATACTCCCTCACTTCCAAAATATTTATCCCTTATTTCATTTTTTATTGTTAAAAAATATTAGTATTTTTAAAAAAAATTAAGTAATAAAATAATATGAATTTACTATTTTGCCCTTATTTTAAATTCAAGGGTGATTTATAGCTAAGTCCCATTTTAGGAAATAATGGTACATTAAGTCCTACTTCAAATTTTTTTTACTAATAAGTCCTATCATAAGTTTAAATGACGAAGCTACCCTTACCAAATCAAAAACACAAAACATAAATCGCAGATTTGCGATTTCATTCTCATAGTTCATCCAACCATTTCTCACCCTCGCAGATTTCATTCTCACCTTCATCAATTTTGCGTCACATTTCGTCTTACTTCATCAATCTCGTCTCAGATTTCAGAAGAACAAATTAGATCATCAAATATTCTGAGATCCAAAAAATTAAGTAATAAAATAATATGAATTTACTATTTTGCCCTTATTTTAAATTCAAGGGTGATTTATAGCTAAGTCCCATTTTAGGAAATAATGGTACATTAAGTCCCACTTCAAATTTTTTTTACTAATAAGTCCTATCATAAGTTTAAATGATGAAGCTACCCTTACCAAATCAAAAACACAAAACATAAATCGTAGATTTGTGATTTCATTCTCACAGTTCATCCAACCATTTCTCACCCTCGCAGATTTCATTCTCACCTTCATCAATTTTGCGTCACATTTCGTCTTACTTCATCAATCTCGTCTCAGATTTCAGAAGAACAAATTAGATCATCAAATATTCTGAGATCCGAACAACAAAAAATGGTGAAAACAAGTAAGATTCAAGTATCTTAAACCTTAGTTTTTGCGAAAAATTTCATTTTCGAAACTTTTGTTTTTGATTTCCATTTCAGTTTGAATGTTGAGTTTGAAACTCTTGTTTTCGAAACTTTTTTTTTGTTTTTTTGTTTTTGTGAATTTCATAACATTCACTGTAATGGCACCAAAATCATGTTCTCATTCTTTCAGTTTAGGTTTCATTGTTGATTTTGGTACGATTGTTGTGAATGTTCTTAGATTCTGAATCAATTTGAGTAAAATCCCTAGTTAATCATCTTCTCTTGCTTTCAATT
This sequence comes from Camellia lanceoleosa, assembly GCA_025200525.1. Taxonomy (NCBI): domain Eukaryota; kingdom Viridiplantae; phylum Streptophyta; class Magnoliopsida; order Ericales; family Theaceae; genus Camellia; species Camellia lanceoleosa. Next base: position 206,982,900 of record CM045760.1, read on the forward strand.
TAAGTTTCAATGTTGATTTTGCTACCATTGCTATTAATGTTCTCAAATTCTTAGTGAATTTGAGTGAAAAACCCTAATTAATCATATTCTCTTGCTTTCAATTTAGGTTTTAATGTTGATTTTGGTGGAATTAGAGAGAGTATCTTAGATTTTTGGAAGATCTTACAGGAGATACCCATAGGAGAGAACTTGGTTATAGGTGGAGATTTTAATGGTCATGTAAGCATAGATAAACTAGGCTATGACATGGTGCATGGTGCATACGGTTTTGGTGACAGAAATAAGGCTGAAGAGAGTATCTTAGATTTTGCATTAGCTTCTGACTTGGTGGTGGCCAATACTATGTTTAAGAAGAGGGATGAGCATTTGATAACCTTTAAGAGTGTGTCAGTTAAGAGTCAAATAGATTACTTCTTAATGAGAAAAGTGGATCGCCTAAAATGCAATGATTGTAAGCTGATTCCTAGAGAGAGTCTGCCCTCTCAACATAGGATTTTGATACTAGATTTATGTTTTAGATGGCAATACTAAGCTAGGAAGGATAGTGGGCGTCGTAGGACGAGATGATGGGACCTAAAAGGGGATAAACTAGAAATATTTAAGAATAGAATGGATAAAGAAGGTACTTGGGACTTAGAAGATGATGCTAACACTATGTGGAACTCGATGAACAATTGTATAAGGAGAATCTCAAGGGAAGTGCTTGGAAAGTCGAAAGGGACGGGATCCAGCTCTAAGGAAACTTGGTGGTGAAGGGAAGAGATTCAAGCGGTAGTTAAAGTAAAAAAAGAGTTCTTTAAAAAGTGGCAGAAGGATAGAACTGAGGAAAACCTGAAGAGCTATAGATTGGTTAATAAGGAGGTCAAAAAAGTAGTGAGAGATGCTAAGTTGAAAGCTTATGATGACCTATACACTAGACTAGATAGAAGGAAGGAGAGAAGAGGGTATACAAACTTGCCAAGATACGCAAGCGGAAAACAAGAGATTTTAATCAAGTTAAGTGCATCAAGAGTGAAGATTCTAAGGTATTGGTGAATGATGAAGAGATTAAGGAAAGATGGAAGAATTATTTTGAGAAACTATTAAATGAGGAACATGGAGGTACGGCAATAGGGGAAGAAATAGCAAGTAATATGATAAACCAAGACTATAGGTTCTATCGCAGGATTAGGAACTTTGAAGTGGAGATTGCACTTAAGAAGATGAAATCAAATAAGGCTTTAGGACCCGATGATATCCCTATTGAAGCTTGGAAGTGTTTGGGTAAAAAGCGGGTTGCTTGGTTGACTAGGTTGTTTAGCAAAATTTTGTTGACTAGGAACATGCTAGATAAGTGGAGGAAGAGTATTTTAGTACCAATCTATAAGAATAAAGGAGATGTCCAGAATTGTAACAACTATAGAGGAATCAAGCTAATGTGTTATATAGTGAAAGTGTGAGAGAGGGTGATGGAATGCCGATTGCGAGAAATAACAGAGGTGTCACAGAATCAATTTGAGTTTATGCCTGACAGGTCAACAATGGAAACCATTTCTCTTTTGAGGAGAGTAATAGAAAAGTATAGAGAAAAGAAAAGAGACATTCATATGGTGTTTATCGATCTTGAGAAAGCATATGATAGAGTGCCTTGAGATATAATATGGTGGGTGTTAGAGAAGAAATGAGTGACAAAAGGTTACATTGATGTGATTAGGGACATGCATGAAGGGGTGGTAACCACTATTAGATCGCCTGCTGGAGAGACAAATGAATTTCCTATCACTGTAGGGTTACACCAAGGATCTACCTTAAGTCCTTATTTTTTCGCTTTAGTTATGGATGAGTTGACGAGAAATATTCAGGATGACGTGCCATGGTGTATGCTTTTTGTAGACGATATCGTGTTAGTGAATGAGACTAGAGAATGAGTTAACACAAAGTTGGAGATTTGGAGAAAAGCTCTTGAATCTAAAGGATTTCGGATAAGCAGAACTAAGACAGAGTACATAGAGTATAAATTTAGTAACAGTAACAATGACAGCAGAGGAGAAGTGAAGATTGAGAATCAAGAACTGCCTAAGAGTGAACATTTTTATTATTTAGGGTCGATTATCACAACAGTAGGGGAGATTGATGCAGATGTGGCCCATAGGATTAAGGCGAGATGGTGTAAGTAGAGAAGTGCGTCTAGGGTACTGTGTGATAAACGAATACACACTAGACTAAAAGGTAAGTTTAATTGAACGGCTATTAGACCAGCGATGTTATATGGGACGGAGTGTTGGGCAACCAAGAAACAACATGTAGATAAGATGAGTGTGGCTGAGATAAGAATGCTAAGGTGGATGTGTGGCAAGACTAGACAAGATAGAATTAAGAATGAGTGTATTCGAGAATGGGTAGGAGTAGCACCGATAAACGATAAGTTGAGAGAGAATTGATTGAGATGGTTTGGTCACATTCAATGGAAACCAACAAAGGCAGTAGTGAAGAGATGCGATACTATAACAGCGGATGAGAGTGTTAGGGGATGGGGTAAGCCTAAATTAACGTTGGCCAGCGTTATAAATAGAGATATGGATCTACTTAATTTGACTAACGAAATGGCCTTTGATAGGGCCGCGTGGAGAAGAATGATTCATGTAGTCGACTCCATTTGATGGGACTTAAAGCTTGGTTGGGTTTGGTTTAGCTTGCTGTAAATGTTCTCATATTTTGAGTCAATTTGAGTGAAAAATCCTCATTAATCATATTCTCTTACTTTCAATTTAGGTTTCAATGTTGATTTTGGTACAATTGCTATGAATGTTCTCAGATTTTAAATCAATGTTAGTGAAAAACCCTAACTAATCATATTCTCTTGCTTTGAATTTAAGTTTCAATGTTGATTTTGGTACGATTACTGTGAATGTTCTCATATTTTGAATCAATTTGAGTGAAAAACCTTAGTTAATCATGTTCTTATGCTTTCAATTTAGGTTTCATTGTTGATTTTGGTATCATTGTTGTTAATGTTCTCAGATTCTGAATCAATTTGAGTGAAAACCCCCTAGTTAATCATATTCTTTTGCTTTCAATTTAGTTTTCAATGTTGATTTTGGTACCATTGCTGTTAATGTTATCAGATTCTTAGTCAATTTGAGTGAAAAACCCTAGTTAATCATGTTCTCTTACTTTCAATTTAGTTTCAATGTTGATTTTGGTACCATTGCTGTTAATGTTCTCAGATTCTTAGTGAATTTGAGTGAAAAACTCTAATTAATCATATTCTCTTACTCTCAATTTAGTTTTCAATGTTGATTTTGGTACCATTGCTATTAATGTTCTCAGATTCTTAGTCAATTTGAGTGAAAAACCCTAGTTAATTATGTTTTCTTGCTTTCAATTTAGTTTTAATGTTGATTTTGGTACCATTGTTGTTAATGTTCTCAAGTTTTAAATAAATTTGACTGAAACACCCTTGTTATTCATGTTCTCTTCCTTTTGATTTAGGTTTCATTGTTGATTTTGATACGATTGTTGTTAATGTTCTCAGATTGTTAGTCAATTTCAGTGAAAAACCCTAATTAATCATATCCTCTTGCTTTCAATTTAGGTTTCAATTTTGAGTGTGGTACCATTGCTGTTAATGTTCTTATATTTTCAATCAATTTGAGTGAAAAACCTTAGTTAATCATATTCTCTTGGTTTCAATTTAGGTTTCAATGTTGATTTTAGTATGATTTCTGTGAATGTTCTCAGATTCTTAGTCAATTTGAGTGAAAAAACCTAGTGAATCATATTCTCTTGCTTTCAATTTAGGTTTCAATGTTGATTTTGGTACGATTGCTGTTAATGTTATTAGATTCTTAGTCAATTTGAGTGAAAACCCAAACTTAATCATATTCTCTTGATTTCAATTTAGGTTTCAATATTGAGTTTGACATGATTGTTGTGAATGTTCTCAGGTTTTGAATCAATTTGACTAAAAAACTCTAGTTATTCATGTTCTCTTCCTTTTGATTTAAGTTTCATTGTTTATTTTGATACGATTGTTGTCAATGTTCTCAGATTTTGAATGAATTTGAGTCAAAATCCCTAGTTAATAATATTCTCTTGCTTTCAATTTCGATTTCAATGATGATTTTGATTTTATAGTCGTGAATGTTATCAAATTTAGACTTTATGAGAATGACATTGGATTGATTCTTTTAGGACACATTCTTAGTGTTAATATTTGTCTATGTTGATTTTCCGTACATGAAATCAACTCATGAAAACGCCAAGACTGAAGAGCAATGCAAGGAAAACAATAAGAAAGCATAAAAAATCAACTTCGAGGGAGAAAAAGCAAAAGGGAAAGCGTAGGGAATAGAAAGTAACTTTCAGATCAAACATGATGACAATAGTGAAGCTATTACGACACATCAAACGCAGGAACGAGCATATTAAAGGGTTTAAGAAAACCCTATTTTGGTTATTGTTTGATGCAATATTGAAAAACAAGTTGAATTATAAACAATGCAGAAAATATAATGATATTGCATTCAAAATAATTCAAACATACCAGCTAGGCAACAGTGGTTCTTTCCAATTAGGACCAGAAACTGTAAAGCTAACAACAGAAGACATCAAGTCCATCTTCGGTATATCTTGTGGAGATGAGCCGATGCATCTTGGTTATGGAAATAAAAGTATATCATCATTTCTGACAAGAAGATCCATACAAACTGAAAGGCTATTGAGCACAACCATCATGGACTTGTTGCAAAAAGCATTGAAAGGCAACAAGAAAGAAGACACTGAAGATGTAATTAGGATGCTTTGTATGTATACTTGTTTGAAGCTTTTTTTCTCTACACCAGGAACAACAGTTGGATGGGTATTTCTTAATTACATGGAAGACATAAACTCAATGAGAAAATACAATTGGGCAGAAGTAATAAGGAACACACTGATGTCTTCAATTGAAAAATACCACAAAACTCTAGAAAAAGTCACAGGATGTGTTATGGCTCTCTTAGTAAGTACATCTTTATTCAATTCTATTAGTTTGTTGTTAATAATAGAAAGTATTATTTGTTATTCAAATGACAAAAATTCTTTACATTTGTTTGTAGTATTGGTTGTGTGAGCACACACTGATCATCTACTCTGAAGTTAGCAAAGCATGCCCAAGGGTGATCAAGTGAAATCTTATTAAATTACATAAACGTATGAAAGTCGTATCACTACATGAACTGACAACAAGACAGGTCACATCCTTATCTTATTTGAATTTCAATTCAAGTTGGGAAAATTTCCTATTTTTATACACTGAGTTATTACTGAGGTGTCGTTTGGGAAGTGGGTTGGCTTTTTAACTTTTTAGCTTTTTTTGGCTATTTTAGCCCGGGGCTAAAAAGTCTGGTTTGGAAAGGACTTTTGGCTTTTTTGACTTTTTTTGTGAGAGAAAGAATATAATGATTATGGGTTGGATGTGATGTTTGTCTTATTAGGCTAAAAAGCCTATTCCCAAATAGAGGCTGAGAAACTTTTTAGTTTTCTAAACTTCAATTATTTCAAAAACTAATATCTACTGTATGTTGACTTACAGGTAACTAGTGCTCAATTGAGTGAGGAAAGTGATGAAGAACTTGATGACACTGAAGAAGAAGAGGAAGAGGAAGAAGAAAAAACGACGCTGAAAATATTGCAGAAAAAGAACAAGAAGATGCTGAAAAAGAAGAAGAACAAGAAGATGCTGAAAAAGAAAAAGAACGAGAAGAAGAAAAAAAAGATGCTGAAAATACTGAAGAAGAAGAATAACATGCAGAAGAAGAAGAAGAAGATGGTCAAGATGCTGAAGAACGCCACCAAGAACAAAAGCCAACAAATAAGAAATTGCAAAATTCTGAAAGCACAAAAATTGCCAGCTACATGAGAGATGAATAGGATGTCAATCAACAAGACACAAATGAAGACTTTGATGACTTGTGCAACATTATGATCAATGATGTACCTGAGGGAGAAGAACACATTCATCAACAAACACTTGAGAAACTTCAAACTGAGAACAACAATTTGCAAGTTGATAACACAGTGAAGACTGTCTACATAAATAAACTTGAAGAGGATAACAGGCACACAGCACAAATACAACAATTGAAAGATGAAAATTCTCGGTTGCATAACCAATTATTTGAAAAAGAGGTCCATGAGATAACCTAAGAAGTTTGTGGAGGAAAGAATTCCGGGACAGATACAAAGAATGTAGGTCATACTATAAAAGATGAAAATTCTCAAGTAATGCAGAAAGAGGTCCATGAGATAACGCAACAAGCTTTTGGAACAAAAGATTGTGAGACAAATACAAATGCAAAAGATTGTCAAATTTCTCAGTTGCATAATCAGTTTGTGCAATAAAAGCTGATGATCTGACAGAATCAAGACAAACAAATCTATAGAATTCCATGATTAAAAGGATCAAAGCTAAAGCAAGAAAGACTACTGAGATATCAAATTATGAGTATGGAGGCAAGAAAGTTAAAGTTAAGAAAGTGAAGAAACACAAATATGAGACAATTTCTAACAAGTATGCTGTGGCTCAATTGCTACCTCCTGAAGATAAATATAAACTACAAATTCTTCGGAAAGAAAAGCAAACAGAATCAAGATATAATCTTACATAAATCTTGCAATTTTTCATGTAGTACAAAATATGAAATGAAACTAAGAAATAACTTTGTTTTCTAAAAATATTTTGAATTAATTATTAACACATTTTTTTCTTGTTGTAGTGCTTGTATATTGTTTGGTGCAAGATATGACAATTGTGTCTTTATTAATGATATCAAGAGCTTGGTAAAAGGGAACGACATATCCAGCTGTGTATGTATAAAATTTGCAATATTTTAACACTGAAAATCTTCTCATTAATTTATTAACATCACTTTTGTGTTCCAATTTGACAGACAATTGATGCATATGCTGAGATTCTTGAAAGAGAACCACAAGTACAAAATTCTGGTGATGAAGCTGAGTACAATGGCAAGTCTTTTGTACTATCTGTTGGACAATCTTCACTATATTTAAATAGATTAAATTCTGTTGTGTACTAAACAGCAACAAGAATATAAAGAAATAAAGGAAATGAGAGAATTTGTTTGATTACAAAAATCAAACTAGAAATAAATAAATAAATAAAAACAAATTTTATTTTGTTACAAAAACAAAATTAAAATCTGATTTAATAAACAAATAAAACAGAATAATAAATTAAACAACTTACTTGATTAATTTCTTCTAATAAATATCTGATCAAGTCTAGTGTTTGACACTGTGTCCTTAAAACAGATTCGTCATCTCCACGGTGTTTTCAGAATGTGGACGTCTATCTCCCAAGATGAAATGATCAACTACAAACAATAGCAGCACTACAAATTGTTTGCCTAACGAACACACTAAGTGTTTATACTTTTTCTCACAAAAATTATATGCAGCAAAATGAAGAATAAATTTGTAGAGGTGAAGTACGAAATCTCTGAATCTCTCTAACATCAAATGAGAGCCGTCCTATTTATAGATGGATTGGTGGCTGCTGATTTTGAATTAAACAGGTGCAAACTTGTTTTGAATAGGTATGATACCTGTTCAGTTTGAATAAACAGATACAAGTCTGTTGGGTTCAAAATTTGAACAGATAAAAAGGGAAGGGCCCTGTTTTGGTGTGCAGGAAAAACCGGACCAGTTTATTTTCATAATTAATTTGAATTCTAGATTCTATTTTTCAAAAAATAAAATTTAATTGAAATGTTTTTGACCCAAAAAGATTAGTATTGGGCTGAACAAACCCAACCCTACTTTTAACCACGCAACTCCACTCGGTCGGACGATATGCGGAAGGCCATGGCGTGTGTGGTGATTTTTGGGTCCAATGGGTCTAGCCCATTTTGCCCATAACCTCCCTCTCTAAAACACTTGGGTACCCCTTGGGGCACACCCCAAGTTTCAATCCCATGCCTTATAAACCCATTCAAAACTTCCCACCAAATCAATGTGGGATAAGCCTTATTCAAAGGATTTTTCACCAAAACTCCATTTCCATGGAGCATACTTTGGCTTCAATTTTCCATTCATCCAGTAATGGTTTTGAGCAACCAAATATACCACGTGAATCACAACGCGGCATAGAACGCGTTGCCACTTTGACCCGCGACAAACGACACACGAGGCCCACCTAAAAAATAGACCAAACTTAGGAAAAAATTATGGTTTTACCCAGAATTTTCCAACCATTTCCAATAATCTCCCACATGAATGGAATTTGATGACAATGTGTAACAACCCTTACCACTATTTGCCGAATAACCACTGATTACTGCTAAACTGAGACTGATTATGAAAAGTAATTGAACCGATCAAATCTTGAATCGATCGCTCAAATCGAACTGAATTGATTGAGTATATCTATTTAATTGTATGTCTATCTGTTGACTATTAAATTATCTGTTCATGTTTCATGTTTTAAATTGCGAATTGAAGGCCTTATCGGCGGCCGAATCTGAAATCGATTGATGTTCTATAATCATTAGAATTAATGTGATTTTATGGTATATTTAGTTAGAATGTGATTTGGTATGATTAAATTATATTGAATTGAGCTAAATTGCAAGAGTTGGCCTTATTTACTTAAATGCCACATTAGTGGCCCACTACTTAAACATATTTGAGCCTCCTTACACTCAAACAAAACATTTCCTCAGCCAAATTCCTTGTTATAGCTGACCAAGAGAGAAGAGAGAGAGAGTGTGAGAGAATTGAGTTGTTCTTGATGGTTTTGCTTGAAATCTTGAGGAATTGAAGGAGTTTTGCATAATTGAACCTCTAGACTTGTAATTGAGGAACCTAGGTATGAATTTTATCCTCTTAATTGTGTATTTAAGTTCTATCTAGCATGGATTATGGTAGTTTAAAGAGTTAAGTCAAGAATTGGTCTTTTAATGTTGAATTGAAGCTCATTCCTTGCACGCATGCCTATATTGATGAGTTTTAAGTTGTTTTCATGGAAGATTGTTACATGCATGCTCATAGTTATGTTTAAGTCCATGATTCCTCATGTTTTTGAAAGAATTGGCTCATTAGAGCATGTAATTGCAGCTTTGAATTGGTTTAAACTCATGCATGTCATGTTTGAATTATGTTCATTAAAATGTTGTTTGAAATTGAGTTTCATTGAACTACCCTTAGGCTTTGATTTCCTAAATTGATCTTTGAAACATGTAATATTATGGGTTTTGAAGTGTTTTCCAGAAAATTAGCCCAAGAGGATCGAATTTGAGGCATTTACACTTGGTTTTGAGCTTGGGGTTCAATTTTGAAATTTCCAGAATTTAGACTCACGCTTAAGCGGGGAAAGTGGCTGTAGACACCCCATTTTTGACCGACCTTAAGACTTAGACGTCATCAATTGAGCGCTTGGTGATGTTGCATATTGTGCTCGTTCTGAGGTTGCGGAGTCCGCCATTTAGCCTTGCCTCCTGGGACTCTTTTGTGCTTTGCCTCGGTTTGCGAACCAAGCTGCTTTTCTGTTTTCTTCCCAAAGGGAGGAGAGGTCTCAGAGACCATCTCTCGAAGGGTCAGAGGGCTACATTTTGTGGTCGCAGCCATTTTTCCCATTTCGAGCCCTCCTTGCTTGAGCCGTCATGCCCTTGCTCGGGACCGCCTAACCACCCCGCTTGCCTCGGTTTTTGGCATGCATCTTATTTCCTCCTTTCGAGGACACTGTGGTCCGAGAGACCAACCGTGGTCGGACACCGCTTCCGTGCCTAATGTTCACTTCGGGGCCCCGAATCTGCGTGTTTCGGCTCTCGAACCCTCATCTTGCATTTTTGGGCCCCGACCCGAACTTGAGATAGTCATATTTTGAGGTCCTTTTCATGTTTGATTAAGGACCTTTTACTGTTTGACATCTCCATCTGTCACTTGTCTCTTTACCTCTTTTTAGGCCTGTTTTGCACGGTATTTTAGGCGTACTTGTGGGCTGTTTTGGGCTTAGTCGTAAACTACAAAGTGTCTTATTTTGAGCCCCTCTTCAACTTTGTTGAAGGGCTCTCGGCCATCTGAGATCCGAAGCTATCACTTACCCCTTTAACCACCTTTTGGCCCTTTTTGGTGCACCCTTTGCTCAAGGCTTCTTGAGGAAGCCTTGACCCCTTGTCTTGGCTTCCTCAAGAAGCCTAACAGCTGTATTAGCTTCTCCAAGAAGCCTAGACTCTTTTGCACCCCCCCTTGAACCTTTCTCTTTGCTTAGCCCTTAAGATAAGTGCTTTACTTGGCCTATATAAGCACTTCTCTTCTCCCTTTGTCTAAGGTTGGAGACTTTGGAACAAAAAACCAGAGAAATATATGTATATCTGATATATACATATACATCCCTCCATCTCTCAATATATCTCTCTCATTCCACCTCCAAACACCCTTGTTCTTGGGCCATTCCTTCACCACCACCTAGCACCACCACCACCACTCCATTTCCAGCGGCTTGGAGGTCTTCTCAGAGGCTAGGAGGCATTGTTTTTCAGTCAAAAGGGCATCCAAGAGTTAGTCTTCAAGGGTGAGTTCTCATTCTCCCTTTTCTAACCTTTTCTTGATCCATATCTAAGCCTTGCTTGAAAGCACTTTTGGGCTCCGACCCAAACTTCAAATAGTCTTATTTTGGGGTCCTCTTCATATTTGATTGAGGACCCCTTGCTGTTTGGTGATAGCATCTAGCACCTATCTCTTTACCCCCTTGTATGCCATGATTCTTGCATAGTATATTTGGCTGGTGTATAACCTGTTTTTGAGCATGTAATAAACTGTAAGTAGGCTTATTTTGAGCCCTTCTTCAACATTTAAGAAGGGCTCAACCATGTTTGGTAACTCTATCTTGCACTTGTTTCATAATCTCTTCTATTTACCGTAATTTTGCATGCTTTGTTAGCCTACCATGCTTCTGTTTTTGGGTCTTCAACAGGCCTGAAAAGTGTCTTATTTTGACCCTCTCTACATGTCTCATGAAGGGTCTTTGACTGTTTGATGCACCCTTTATATACCTCATGTTGTGGCCTCATTTTGCCCTTGTTTTGCATGACATTTTGAGCTTATTTGTATACTGATTTTGGCTCGGCTATCTGCTTTAAATAGCCATATTTTGGGTCCCTATACAACATTGTAGAAGGACCCTCACTTGTTTGGAGCCTCCATGTATCGGTTATCTCTTTGCCCTCCTTGTGGCCCTTTCCTTGCGTAGGATTTTTCCCATACTTGTATGTGTTTTTGTGGCCATGTAATAAACTGAAAAATGCTTGTTTTGGGACTTTCTAGCTGCTGTCCTCATACTTCATGTTCATATCTTGCACGTTTGGCATAGCTATAGGCCATTTCGGGTGCCAAAATTTATGTTTCGGGACTATTCCGTGCATCGGGTGTACTTCGGCCATGATTCGGGACTGTTTTCCCCCACATTTCAGTGCTGAAATTCCATTAGCATGTTTGCATATCGTTTGCCATGCCATTTCATGCCTTTATGCCATTGTTTCGGTTTTATGCGTCTGCAGCACGATTTCGAGGCACTTCATTTCCATCTCACAACTCTTATGTGAGTGTGGTTGAGGCTCTCTCATGTTAGTACAAGTCCATGTTGCATTGTATATGCCATTTTAGCCATATTGCATTAGAGTATGCCATCGCCGGTTTATGCGCAAGTGTGCACGCATTTCGAGGCGCTTCATTTTCATCTTATGGCCACTGCTTTAGGCTTGTTTGAGGTCGCCTAATCTAGTTTAAGTCCATTCCTCATGTGTTGTAGCATGTTTACTTTGTATGTGTTGCTTAGGTTGTGTGCCTAGCATGTTTATATTCTTGCATGTTCATATTGCATGTTAGATTGCATGCTTAGGTTGCATTTGACATGCATGCTTTACCTCTTGAATTGAGTATGATAGAGGTTGAGCTCTTTGTTTGTTTATGTGCATTTCATTCCACATTAAAGTTGCACACTTTGGCTTGGGCCATCATGCATTGAAATGCGTGATTGGTGGCCCGGGTCGAGGGCCATGCTCCCTTGAGTCCATTGCATGATAGGGAGTGTGTCCGCATACATTTGTCCCAAAATTCCATACCATGCTCGTTGTCGCTCATTGCCAAAACTGCCTCGCAGAATTTAGTGCCGACCGCACTCTTCAAGGCCGACCGCACACTTTTTGTGCCGATAATCTCAATTGCGTGGCCAAACCTCAGCTGATGGTCCAACCCTTCAAATGGTGGTAATATTCGTGGTATGTGGAAGGTGTCCCAGACTCGCAATTTTCCAGAGAGGCAGGCAAAGAAAAGCAGAGGGAACAGAGGCATGGTGCGGGTTCCTGCAAGGATATCGAGCATGCATCATTCACAAGATCTCGAGGCGTAGGGTCAGGCCCCTTTATTTCACATTTATTTATTCAGTAATTAGAATTTGTAATATTTATTCATTTATTTTGGGATTATTATTTTGGTCCCTCCGAGTGAGGGTGCAATTGTAATAAGTGTGGGTGAGTGTGTGTATGTCTTCCAACCCCCACTTCTTTCTTCCCTTTTATTTACCTGCTTATGATGGTAGATTAGGGCATATTTAAATTAGCATACCTTATGCAATGCATGTGTGCATCCACGCATTTGTTGACATGCATCGGGCTCGGTACATCATACAAACTGCATCGAACTTTCAATTCCAAATTGAATACGTGATAGTTGTAGCATTTCACATGCCATGCTTAGGATAGCCGAGCCTGCCTAGATTACATCTTTGCATGTGTTACATTAGACATTTCAGTATGCTTAGGTCCATGCATGGATTTCTAATAAGCTTCTGTTTTGGCTTGGAGTACTAGGTGAGCTTTTATGCTTTAGCATATCGCATGCGTGTGAATGTTGCCATAATAGCATGACTACCATGAGGCTAAGTGCTTATGTGATATAACTGCTTGAATGCCTGTGGATGGAGGTCAAATTACTTAGGTTGGAACAATGCATTAAAACTGTGAGTTTTAAAGCCCGCTTGAGAGTGGCAAAACCTGCATTTTAGCCTACTTATGAGTAGCAAATCATTTTTCAAAACAAACACGTAGTGTTTTGTTCCAACTTAGGCGATTTGGTCTATACTTGTTTGCTGTGTGCATAACATAGTAATTCTAGGCTAATAACCGGAATAAGAACATGTAATGTTTTCAAATCGGATATCACGGTTAGTAGAGGCCTTCGACCGGCGAAGGGTGCTCATAGTCGACCTTTTCCTGTCCGTATCCAAGCTCCCGAGCCAAGACACTTTGGTAATGACGACACGCGGCCTTTGGCACCGAGTCGTGGTTTCCTAAATTTCCCATTTTAAAATATTTAGGTGGCGACTCAGAATCCGCAAAGCAAATCCATGTTTGGCACTTCTTTTCAAAAATCTGTTTTTCTTCAAAACGATTTGCCAGAGTTGGACTCTTTGGTTCAGATTTAGAACCGTGACAAAATCGAGTCCGAACTGTAGTAAACCCAACATGAACGGAACGGGGACTTAACCCTCCCGGGGCGTTCGGGGACGTCTACAGTGGCGCTCGAGCGTGAAATTCGTGCTCCCAGCACTTTGCATTGTTTTGCAGTACGCTCGAGCGGAAGAATGGACGCTCGAGCGGTACCTTGTGTCACATGCTCGAGCGGGTGTCGAGTGCCCATCGAGTGTGATTTTCACACATTCAGTACTTTTGCCATGTTTTGCAGTCTGCTCGAGCGTGGGAAGTGACGCTCGAGCGTGAACCTTTTGTAACAACCCTCGTACAGTTTACCGATAAAATTACTGAATTTACTACTGATTACTGCTAAATAGAGACTGATTCTGATCGATAATAGAATTACTGGATTACTGAACTGACTGACTGAAAACTGAAACTGAAACTGAATTGATTGCCCGTGTCTGTTTGAATTGCATTTTTATCTGCTTGACTGTTTAATTATCTGTTTAGTTTTTATGTTTAAACTGTTAATTTAAGGCCTTATCGGCGGCCGAATCTGAAACTGACTGAAGTTTTATGCTCGTCGTAATTTATGTGATTTTATGGCATATTTAATTAAAATGTGATTAGGTATGATTAAATTAGATTAAAATAAGCTAAACACATAAGTTAGGCCTAATTACCATTTTGCCATTTAGTGGCCCACTATCCAAATCTTTTTGAAGCCTTAGTTCATTACAACAAAACTTTTCCTCAGCCAAATTGAGAGTTCAACCGACTCTGGAGAGAGAAGGAGTGAGAGAATTGTTGTGTTCTTGAAGAATTTGCTTGGACTTGTAGAAATTGTTAGAGCATTGTAACATTGAGCCTCCATACCTCCAACTCAAGAATTAAGGTAGAGTTCTTGCCCTCTTGCTTTTGATTTAAGCCACTCCTTGCATGTTTGAGAGGGTCATTGAAGATTAGAGCCAAGATATGGCTTGTAATGTTGTATTGTAGCTAGAATCATGCATGCATGTTTGTATTGATGAATTTTGGGTTGATTTCAAGACAAAATGTCACATGCATGTTCATAAACAAGCTTGAGTCCATGTTTTCAACTTGTTTTGGAAGAATTGAGCTTAATTGAGCAAGCTTTGGAGCTTTGAAATGATTTGAAATTCATGCATGTCATGTTTTGAGCATGTTCATGAAAATGGGTTTGAAATTTGGATTTAATTAACTCACCCTTGGGCCTTAAATTCACAAATTGAGCTTTAAAACTTGTTGTATATTGAGTTTGGATGTGTTTTCCAGAATTTGGGCCCAAGAGGTCGAGTTTAGAGTGGTAGAATGCTTGGTTTGAGCTTGGGAGGCAATCTGGAAATTCCAGAATTTGGCTTCTTCGCTCGAGCGAAGGATTCTTCGCTCGAGCGACCAACCTTTGCTCGGAACGACGCTCGAGCGGAGAATGGATGGCTCGAGCGTACAATTGCAGAGATCCAAGATTTTTGCATTTTCGATGCATCGCCGGCGAAGGATTCTCGCCGAGCGAGACCTTGATTTTGCAAGCTCGCCGAAGCGAAGGAAGATTTCGCCGGCGAGACCCCTGCTTTTCAAAGAACTCTTGAAAAATGTTTTCTAAGTGCATCTTTGCATCCTCGTCCCATTCTAGGCATTCTTAGCCCTAGTTTAAGGCATCTTAATGAGGATATGGATGTAGAACACACCAAGGCAAATTAGGGATTAAGTTATGATATTTCCCAACTGTGTAGCTTAGTGTGTGTTCAACCTGTGAACTGTGTAGGGTTGGCGATCGGGAGACACGCCTAGCATATCAGAGCCCAAACTCTGTGAGTAACAATTGTGTAAAGATATGTTCAACTGAGAATGTTTTTTTGACTGTTTAACGAAACTGTTTTCTGAAGTGACTATTGTTAATCGATTGAATGTATGTCCTATATTCTGAAATGTATTGTGGCATCCTTAGCAATTATCAGATATCGTTACAGAGATCTCGCTTGCCTCGTGGAACCACTATCGCATCGATTGATGGCCATCATTACCGCTCGTCTTTAGACCTATCGCCATCGCATCATATGCTAATGGATGTACCACATATGATTGAATGAATGGAAGACTGAATACTGATTTAATGAACGGTTTTCTTTACTGTAAGGACATTCATTCTAAACCTCTTTACGCATTATGTTATTCACTGGGTTTTAGCTCACTGCTCATATATATATGTAGGTGTACAGGCACCGGATCAAAGCTAGAGGCGTCAGGGTTACTCCAGTTTTGTCAAGCCAGCCTATGTGCCTCACCGCGAGGTTCCGAGCCTGCTATGCTAAGGCTTAGGGGTGTTTTAGTAATTCCCCCTTCCGTACTGCTTTGTAATATTATATAGATCGAATGTTTGCACTGTACTGTACTGTAAAAGGGATTAGGTCCCTGTTTCACTGAATGTTATGTATGTATATATATATATTGTCCTGTACTGTACCGTCTATGCATATATGAATGAAAATCTTTTGGCATACAGACTGTCACAACTCATTGGACATTATTTATTTACTGTATTGGCTTCCGCCAAGCCCTTGTACTCAGATATCAGATCATCATCATATGTGCCTTCGTAATCTCTTGACATCGTTCTGATTTGCTAAACCCATAGGGGCGGGTTTGGGTCGTGACACCTTTATCTGCATATCCGCTCGAGCGGGGAAATCCACGCTCGAGCGAGACCCCTGTTTTCTGAAAATTCTGAAAATTTTTTCTGAGTGCATCTTTGCATCTTCATTTCATCCTAGGCATTCTTAGGCCTAGTTTAAGACATCTTAATGAGGATATAGATGTAGAACCGCACCGAGTCTAAGTAGGGACTAAGTCTTTGATTCCCGAATGTGAACTTAGTGTGTGTTCGTTCTGTCACTATATAGGGTTGGCCTTCGGAGACGCGCTCTAGCTGCTTATAGCCCTAACTCGTGAGTAACAATTGTGTAAAGATATGTTCAAATGTGACCGCTTAAACTGCATCGCTTTACGGCGATCTTTGTTCTTGATTGAATGTTTGTCCTCTATTCTGAACTGTATTGTGGCATCCATAGCAACTCATCGCTTAATGTTACCGCCATCGTTATAGAGATCTTTATCGCCTTATCTTGGAACTTCATTTCTTCGTTATGATGACCATCATTGACCTGCTCGGTCTTTTAAGAGCTCACATCGCATCGCTATGCTAATGGATGTACCATATATAAATCGTTATGACCGAATGACCGATATATCGAACCAATTGATCGCTTTTCAATCGAAGGACATTCATTCTTAACCTCTTTACGAATTATGTTATTCACTGGGCTTTAGCTTACTGTTTCTATATATATATAGGTGTTCAGGCACCAGACCGGAGCTAGGAGCGTGGGTTAGATTCCCCTTTTTTGTCAACCCAACCACTATGCCTCATCGCGAGGTTCCGAGCCCGCTGCTATGGCTTAGGGTGTTTTAATTTCCCCGTCTGCCTCTCAGATTCTTTTGTAATCAGAAGATCATATCGTATTGTTTAATAGGATTAGGTTCCTGTTCCGAATGATTGTAAATGTGGTACATACTGTTTTGCTCTGATTGTATATATGTATGAAAAGTCTTTTTGCATACAGACTGTCCTAGTTCATTAGACATTGTTTATTTACTGTTTTGGCTTCCGCCATGCCCATGTACTCTGTAATACCGCTTCTTTATCATAAGCGTGCCTTCGTAATCACGGACATCGATTCTGATGCTAAACCCATAGAGGCGGGTTTGGGTCGTGACACAATAGAAATGCAACAATATGCAGACTTTATCGAAAGAGTATAAGTTGAAAATATCTTGCATCAGGATAGGTAGCTTTCGGCCTTGAACCTTCCCTAGTGATAACCTATCGGACTTACTGGCTAACCAATGGATGCGATGCCTTGAATTGTTCAGCCGTTTGTGTAAGTCAAGACAATAGATTTCACACAAAATATCTTCTAACACATCGTGGTTCTCACTGTTGCGTTCATTTTGGCCTTGAACGCTCCTGATTTTCATGAGTGTTTCTAGAGAATTTAGCCTTTTGCATTCTGATAGAACCGGTCCCAGTTCGACACTCATATAGGTGATTCTTATTGTGAGTATCTCTTTATACTCGTCTTGATTTTATGCCTCAATCAAGATATAAGTAATCATTAAAAGCAAAGCTTATCCTTATACCCCTACATACAACAAATATTGCAGATATCACTCTCACCATAGGAATGGGTAAGGAATTTTAATCCTTTGGTGATTTTTGGCGAGCCATACATAACTTAGTTGTCCCTTTGAACTTAGTTCTTGGGATCTCCAGTCATATAAGTAGGGTTACCATTATGAGAACTCTTATGTAATATGCTTTAATCTTATCCCCTTCGATGAACTATATACTAGCTCTTTTGTCAAACCTTTTGTTAACGGATCCGCAATATTCTCTTTAGATTTTATATAATCTATTGAGATTATTCCATTTGACAACAATTGCCTTACGGTATTATGTCGACGCATTTATAATATGTCGTGACTTATCAAGTTATACATATGATTTTGTGCCCCGCCTATTGCAGATTGACTATCACAATGAATGCAAATAATCGCATGTGTTTTGGCCACATTGGAATATCTTCTAAGAAGTGACGGCTTATTCTCGCTTTTCTCCTGCTTTGTCTAAAGCAATAAACTTAGATTCCATTGTAGATCGCGCAATGCATGTTTGTTTCGTGGATTTCCAAGAAACAGTAGCGCCTCCCAGAGTAAAGACATATCCACTTGTGGATTTTGAATCTTTAGTATCCGATATCCAATTTGCATCACAATAACCTTCAAGTACTGCTGGATATCGAGTAAAGTTCAAACAATGATCACGAGTGAATCTTAGATATCTAAGAACCCGAATGATCGCTTTCCAAAGGTCTTCTCTGGGGTTACTAATGTACCTACTCAATTTACTGATAGCATAAGCTATATCAGGACGAGTACAATTCATTAGGTACATTAGGCTTCCAATGATTTGAGAGTATTTTAACTGAGACACTACATCACCTTTATTTTTTGATAAATAAATATTGACGTCTACAGGTGTTCTAACTAAATTCATATCATCCTTGATAAATTTACCAAGAATTTTCTCAATATAATGTGATTGAGATAATGCATATCCATCCGATGTTTTAGTAATTTTCATTCCTAATATAACATCTGCGACCTCCATATCTTTCATATCAAATCTTTTGTTAAGCATTTGCTTAGTTGATTTGATCATATTTTGACTACTTCCAATGATAAGCATGCCATCCACATAAAGACAAACTATGACATATCTTTGGTCAGTGTTTTTAACATAGACGCATTTGTTACATTCGTTTATCTTAAACCCATTAGTAAATATTGCATGATCAAATTTTTCATGCCATTGCTTAGGTGCTTGTTTTAATCCATAAAGAGATTTTACAAGCCAACAAACTTTTTTTCTTGCCCCGACACTACAAACCCTTCGGGTTGCTCCATATAGATCTCTTCATTTAGATCACCGTTTAAGAAAGCTGTCTTAACATCCATTTGATGTATTTCTAAATTAAACAACGCTGCTATAGAAATCATCATGCAAATGGATGTTATTCTTGTCACAGGGGAATATGTGTCAAAATAGTCCAGACCTTCCTTTTGTCTGTAACCTTTTACTACAAGTCTTGCTTTATACTTGTCTATTGAACCATCTGCTTTCATTTTTCTCTTGAATATCCATTTATATCCAAGAGGTTTGGAACCAGGTGGAAGATCCACCAATTCCCAAGTATGATTTTGCATAATGGATTCAATTTCATTATTAACAGCCTCTTTCCACAAAGGTGCTTCAGGACCTGTCATTGCTGCCTTAAAGCTTTGAGGTTCATTTTCTAATAGGTATGTCAGAAAATCTGAACTAAAGAATTTTGATGTTCTTGCTCTCTTACTTCTTCTTGGTTCATAATCAGTTAAATCCTGTTGGTCGAAACCATTACTAGTCTCTTGTGTTTGATTGTCATTAGTCTCTTGACTTTGTGTACAATCATAAGTTCTTTTCTGTGAACTTAATTCATGTCCTTTCTTGTAAGGAAAGACATGTTCAAAAAACACAGCATTCCTTGACTCTATAATAGTGTTCACATTTATATCAGGTATTTCTGATTTATAAATCAGAAACCGATATGCACTACCATTCTGAACATAACCAATAAACACACAATCTACTGTTTTTGGTCCAATCTTAGTCTTTTTAGGAATGGGAACTTCAACTTTTGCCAAACACCCCCATACTTTTAAGTATTTGTAGGAAGGTGGTTGACCTTTCCACAATTCATAAGGAGTGCTGTTGGTTTTCTTGTGAGATATTCTGTTAAGAACATAATTAGCAGATAATATTGCTTCCTCTCACAAGTTCTGTGGTAAGCCTGAACTTAGTAACATGGCATTTATTATTTCTTTTAAGGTTCTATTCTTCCTTTCAGCAATTCCATTTTGCTGAGGAGAATAGGGTGCTTGAGTTTAATGAATAATGTCATGTTGTACACAAAATTCATTTAATGGTGCATCATATTCACTACCCCTATCACTTCTAATATAAATCAAAATATAACATCCATCACTTGTTGTCTATGATGTGCTTGATTCATAAATTTCAAATCAAAAATCCAAAATAATTTATGACTACACAAATCAGAATTAATGTTTTGACAAAATCATATCCTCATAAAAATTTTGCCTAAAAATCAAGCAATTCAAAAAATTTATTTGATTGTAAGAGATATAATAAAATATTTGTGACAAAAGAAAATTACATTATCTCATATAATGCAAGAGATACACCTCCATATTAATATAATGGTTTATAATTTAACAAATTCCACTACGCAAGTAAAATAATAATTAACGACATCTCATGTCACAAATTCAAAACAAACTAATAATCAATCATGTAACTTTGTGTCTCGGTCACAATCTGTAAATTTTGTACGTGACTTACGGTTTTGTTTGGAAGGCCACTTATTTTTAAACCCTTTGTGAAAAGGTGTTAGTTCTTTTGACTTTATCATAGTTCATTGTGAGTATACATGGAAGTATTTGATTCTGGAGTTAAATATTAGTATTACAAACTAATTTCATTTTTATTACGAAGAAACCTTTGTGACAAATTTATTTTCTTTATTGGTTTAGTAATTTATTCTTTATTTTCTGTGTATGGATCCGTAGTCATGAATAGTTTCTGCATATGAGTCGGGAAAATATATATATATATATATTCACAAGAACATTTTAATATATATATAATTAGTTTATTTATGTACAAATCAAACTGATTAAATGAAGATATGTTTTGTCATTTTTGGAGTTTAAAGTATAAAACGCGTTGGATTTTATTTATGGGTTGAGAATCTTTTTATCTCATGGGATCATGTATGATTAATTTATTTTGTTAATTCATTATTTTTTGTTGATAGGTTTGATATGTATGAATTGATATCAACTCTAGTTATTTCTTAAAAAAAAAAATTTCATGTGATTTGGAATGATAAATTGATATGTTGACTATGTACATAAGCGGATTAATTTGAGTTTTCCCAATCAAATTGTTGGAAATGGTTGGAAAATTCTGGGTAAAACTAGAATTTTATCCTAAGTTTGGTCTATTTTTTAGGTAGGCCCCGTGTGTCGTTTGTCGCGGGTCAAAGTGGTAACGCGTTCTATGTCGCGTTGTGATTCACGTGATATATTTGGTTGCTCAAAACTATTACCGGGTGAATGGGAAATTGAAGCCAAAGTATGCTCCATGGAAATTGAGTTTTGGTGAAAAATCCTTTGAATAAGGCTTGTCCCACATTGATTTGGTGGGAGGTTTTGAATGGGTTTATAAGGCATGGGATTGGAACTTGGGGTGTGCCCCAAGGGGTACCCAAGTGTTTTAGAGAGAGATGTTATGAGCAAAATGGGTTAGACCCATTGGACCCAAAAATCACCACACATGCGCCACCGCCGTCCGGCTGGGTGTGGGTGCGTGGTTGGGTTGGGCTTGTTCAGCCCAATACTAATCTTTTTTGATCAAAAACATTTGAATTAAATTTTATTTTTTGAAAAATAAAATCCAGAATTCAAATTAATTCCAGAAATAAACTGGTCCAGTTTTTCCTGTACACCCAAACAGGGCCCTTCCCTTTTTATCTGTTCTAATTTTGAACCCAATGACATTTGTATTCATTATTCAAACCGAGCAGTATCATACCTATTCAAAACAGGTTTGCACCTGTTTAATTCAAAATCAGAGCCACTAATCCATTTATAAATAGGACAACCCTCATTTGATGTTAGAGAGATTCAGAGATTTCGTACTTCACCTCTGCAAATTTATTCTTCATTTTGCTGCATATAATTTTTGTGAGAAAGAGTATAAACACTTAGTATGTTCGTTAGACAAACAATTTGTAGTGCTGCTATTATTTGTAGTTGATCATTTCACCTTGGGAGATAGACATCCACATTCTGAAAGTACCGTGGAGAGGACGAATCTGTCTTAAGGACACAGTGTCAAACACTAGACTTGATCAGATATTTATTAGAAGAAATTAATCAAGTAAGTTGTTTAATTTATTATTCTAGTTTATTTGTTTATTAAATCATATTTTAATTTTGTTTTTATAACAAAATAAAATTTGTTTTTATTTATTTATTTATTTCTAGTTTGATTTTTGTAATCAAACAAATTCTCTCATTTCCTTTATTTCTTTATATTCTTATTGTTGTTTAGTACACAACAGAATTTAATCTATTTAAATACAGTGAAGATTGTCCAACAATCTTAAGACATATTATTTTTGGTGTCTTCATTGTATTTAATTTTTTGTGTTTTCAAAGTGATATTTTGGTTGGAAAATACAAATAGTATTATAAACTATTTGACAGATAGTAGTAATATACTGTCTATTTTCTTTGACAACTAGTAGTAATATATTAGTGTCATTAACAATTGCAGAATATTATTTGGTGTTACAGAAAATTATTGTGGCATTTTATTTTTCTGGTTTTAGTAATAAGGAAAATAAAATTATTTTGTATTATAATTTATCTTCTAGTTTTAGTAACTAGAAAATAAAATTATTTTCTGTTATAATTTATTTTCTAGTTTTAGTAACTAGAAAATTAATTTTGTTAATCTATTTAAATACAGTGAAGATTGTCCAACACTGTCAAGTCTATATTGGGTAAGGAATAAATGTGCATGTGTCAATTCTATACTTTATTTTCCTTTTGATTTTGGTTTCAAAATGGATTTTTTTGTGTTTGTTATCATTGTTGTGAATGTTCTCAAATTTTGAGTTTAGTATCATTGCTGGGAATATACTCAGATTTCGAAACAATTTGAGTGACAAATCGTACTTAATCATGGTTTGTTACTTTTGATCGAGATTTGAATATTGAGTTTCATACCATTACTGTGAATATTCTTTTTTTTTTTTGTTGTAAAAAACAGCCAATGTTGAAGAAGAAAACTTCAGAAAAAAGGAAAAAGATTTTGAAAAATACTTTGCAAGAATCCCTCATATGTAGATACATCCATATCCCCATCCACAATTCCAATCAATGGACATTACTTGTTATCGACAAACACTTAGAGACTTGGAAACATTTCAACTCTTTGAGACCAAGAAAAGGAAAGGACAAGCACTACAACGTTGCATATCAACTGGTAAAAACAATTTTAGATTACCATTACAATAATCAAATGTAAATTATTACATACTTTATATTGATGTTTTTTACAGCAAAAAATCATTAATGAATACATGAAAGATACACCTTGTCAAGCAGAAGAAATATGGAATCCTGATGTAAAGATTGAATCAGTCAAAGACAACCTTCAACAAGAAGCAATGACGTATGTTATGTTTATTGTAACTAACAAATTTTTTTGTCTTTTCCCTAACTGTGTCAAAATTGATTTTTATAGGGTTGATTATGGAATTATTGTTTGCTACATCATAAGACAATATATAAGGTATCAACCAATTTCAAACACATTACCACCAGGCACATCCACAAGACTGAGAGCAGACATGGTACATGAGTTCCTTAGTGATCCATAAAGATCAATCAGAGTCAAGTACAGTCAAGATTGCAACATTCAATGAAATTTTTTTTTGTTCCACTCTGATACAATGACTAATGTTTTTGTTGATAGTTGCAAGCATATAGCCTCACAAACATATTACAATTTCTATGATATGTAATGGAATATTTTGTCATACTCTCAAAGATATATGCACCAGAGCTTTCTTAATGTTTTTGTCCATATTTTTAGTTTCTATTATCCTGTTCCTCACACTATTATATGGGAAAAGTGAAAATAGTTACATGTGAAAATAGTGGATACAAGACTTTATTGTATCACAATCAGTGCTTTGTTCATATTTTTGTTTATATTTTTAGTTTTTATGCAGTGTTTTGTTTCCTCACAACACAATCACTTATTTTTAAATTAAAAATTAAAATTGAGAATATTTTCAGTTTATACAGTGTTCACTCAATTTTCAAAACAACAATATTATTAACACAATTTATTTTTTGCCTCACAATATTATCACAATTTGAAAAACTAAAATGCGAAGGAAATAATATTTCACTTTCAGTCCACTGTTACTTTATTCAAAACATAGAGCATTGATTACATCTATTTAGAATATTAATTCACATTCATTCAATTGATCACATTTATAACTAGTTCCAATTCATAACAAGTGCCTCACAATATTATCACAAAATCAGTTATTTTGAACTAAAAACTTAAACTTAGAATATGTTCACTTTTTATATAGTATTCACATAATCTTAAAAACAAACATTCAACAGTCAAGTTTATTTACAAAAGCCAACCAAACAAATAATTCACATAAAAAACAAACACAAAGCCAACCAAATAATATTATCACAAACAATTTCAAAACTAAAATTCGAAACTAAAAATATTTTCACTTTCTATTCAATGTCACTTTATTCAAAGCATAGAAGATTGTTATTCAGCTCTCAACAGTACAAACTGCTACTTCAAGAAATTTATGAATATGAAATTTTTACAATCACAAAACGGCTACAAAAAATCACAAAACTTCCTTACACGATTTCTTATTGTGATTACTAACCTTCCCACATCTACCACAAGTAATTTGCCTTATTTTTTCACCATTGGAACGAATTCTCTTCTTATTTGGCCTTCCTGGTCGCTTTATAGGCAAAGGAGGAAGAACAACATCACTATCACTATCAACATTACAATTTGGTTTCCAAATTAAAGGAACAGGATATATGGGAAAAGAATAGGACTCTCGATAACTTTGAACATAGAAGTATTGATCAACAAATAAACTCAAATCATGTCCAGTATTTTGTATAGCACCAACTCCATGTGCACATGGAAACCCTTTCAACTACCACTTGTCACAAGAACATATTCGTCTACTAATGTCAACTGAAACAGATGGATGTGAATGCACCTCATAGACATCATTTTTAAATAAACTAACAATCCATGGCCTCGAAGTATTAAAAGCATCATGCAACTTGGACTCCATTTTGGGACATATCACACCATTCCATTTATTAACAAGCTCCCTCCTCCTAGCAATTTTCCTCATCAATTTAATTCTTACACTATCAATCAACTTTGTGATAGGCAAATGATGTTCCTCTTGTATCCACGAATTCAAAGATTCAGCTACATTCGACCACATCTCTCCAAAGCGTTGCCCTCGAAAATATGCATTACTCCAATGATAATATGATATGTTATCTAAAAACTTTTCAACTCTTGACCCACTTTCAGTCTTTAACTCAACCAAACATTGATGAAATGTTTCTTCAGTTGGAGCATATGCACATTTCCCAAACAAAGTGATCAGTTTTTCTTTCAATCCATGAAACATATCATGCAATTGATGCCTCAAGTTCATCTTCAAATGATATAAACAATAAGCATGGAAAGCTATTAGGAAAACCTTTGGCAAAACTTCAACTAATCCAAGGTTACGATCTGACATGAATGTAATATTTCATTCTGGTGAAACAATTGTACTCAAATACTCCAAAAACCAACGCCAGTTGTCTTGATTCTCTGAGCCAACAATTGTAAAACAAACAGGAAAGAACCCTACATGTACAAAATAGAAAAAATGAGAATATTTTATTATTCTTAGAAAATGGTAACACTTTAACATTCAAAATATCCAATACTAAAATGAATAATTGTAAAAATAAAAAATGCATATACAGAAACAATATTATATAAAATTTAAAACATTCAATCATATTTCTAAATTGAGAACTTTCTCAATTCCATAACAGAGAAAACAGATTTCTTGTGTACCTTGATTTCTATCTTTTCCTGTAGCAGCAAGTAAATTTTCTCGAAATTTTCCTTTAAAAAATGTGCCATCAAGAAACAAGAGAGGTCGACAATAATCAAATCCACTAATGGAATCATGAAAAGCAACAAATAATCTCTTAAACTGTTTAGTATCATCGTCACACTTAAACTTAATGTAACTCCCTCGATTGCAACTCTTTGCAACATCAACATACCATCTTAACTAGTCAAATGGCATTAAGTAGTCTCCAAAAATATCACCCTTTGCTTTCTCTACCCCCAACCAAGCTTAACGATAACTAACTCTCAGCCCATACCCCAACTTAAAATCTCGAACAACATGAACTGGATGTTTCAATGGATTATCACGAACACCTTCAACAATCAAATCAGCAACTAAAACAGAACTCATACGAGAATGATTCATTGTACATACTTCAATACCAATGTGTGGACATTGTTGAGCTTCCTTATATAAAAGAACCCATTAGCATTCTCCATTCTATCATGAACATTCCATATACAACCTTTTGTCTTTCTAAATAAACATTGTGCGGTAACATGAACTTTATCATTCTTAACAAATATGAACTCAAATCCACACTCAATAGAAAACTTCGACAATGCATTACGAAATTCAACAATTCATTACAACAAAAAAGGCCTTTGGTGATAGACTGATTTTGTCTCCAAACATCAAATTTTCGTCACTAAAGTGATCTACGATGAAAAAAATTTGTCACCACATTTGTTGCCTGTACGTTGTCGCTGAAAGTACCTGGTGACGAAAAACAGTTTCGTTGCCTATTTTTCATTTTTGGCAACAAAATGTTTCATCTCCAAATGTTGCACTTTTTGTCCTCTAAAACATCAATTTTCTCACCAAAACTAAATAATATTTTATTTTAATTGTTTTTGGCGACGAAATATTTCGTCACCAAATAGATTTTAGTGACGAAAGTTTTCCTCACCAATGATATGGATTAAGGTGACAAAAAAATTCGTCACTAAAATGAGCAGAAAAAAAAATTTCTTCAATGACAAAAAACATTTTGTCACAAAATATTTCAATTTAGCGACGAAATATTCAACAAATATGACGAAATTATTTGTTTGGTACTATATCATTAGTGACAAAATTATTCATCATGTTTTTTGAAAACTAATAGCGACATTTTTCATTTCATCGCTAATAAAAATTAAATTTTTTTAAAAAGGGGGTACTATTTTTAAATTAAATTTTTTCTTTTCAGTAAAAATTTCCTGCACATGTTAATAACCTGTGCAATAACCTGTCCGATGGCCTATTCAATAACTTGTTTAATAAAATATCTATTACAAATCAATACAAAAATCTGTTCATTTTCATAAACATCACAATCGAATTTCAGCATTATCCACAACAATGCAATATGAACTGCATGCAGATTATAAACATGTTTCCTAATATCCACAAAAAACATGTCTACTAATATCTATAAAAATATAATATCAACTGCATGCGGACTACCAAACACGTCTCCTAATATCTACAAAAAACATGTCTACTAATATCAACAAAAATAAAATATCAAGTGTGGATTACCAAACATGTCCTGTAATACCAACAAAAATATATAATTTACAACGCAACCAAAATACATGTAAGGTAATATAAACAAAAACACAAAATGAGCTAGCTTCTGCTCTCTAAATTACCAAACATGTCCATATCAAATCTCCAATCTACAAAAAAAATGAAACACAAAAAAGAAAAATAGAAAAAAGAATGCAAATTAGACAATTATTATATTATCAATTAAATATACAATTTAACATGCGTTTTTCGACTTAGTTTTCAAATTAGGAGTCCGGTGCTATTTCTGTAAGTTTTCACAACTTACATTGGCCCCTCTCGAGGTGTTTGAGGTGTTCCGCAGGCGTTCCCGTACCTGTTACATGATTTTGGCCCCCGATGGCCTATTTACAAGCTTAAGTGTTGGAAAAATTCTTTTTTGGACTTAATTTTCAAAACGGGAGTCCCGTGCTAGTTCCGTAAGTTTACACACGTTACAACGGTTGCTTCCGAGGTGATTGAGGTGTTCCCCGGGCCTTCTCGGGGTTGTTTAACGATTTTGGCCTCCCAATGGCCTATTTTCAAGCTTAAGAGTTGGAAAAAATGCATTTTTAGACTTAGTTTTCAAACTAAGAGTCTCATACTAATTCTGTAAGTTTCCAAAACTCATATTGGTCCCTCCCGAGGTGTTCGAGGTGTTTTCCAGGCCGTCTCGTGGTTGTTGCACGATTTTGGCCCCCAAAGGCCTATTTTCAAGATTAAGTGTAAAAAAGTGCATTTTTGGACTTAGTTTTCAAACTGGGAGTCCCGTGCTAGTTCTGTAAGTTTTCACAACTTATGGTGGTCCCGTTCGATGTGTTTGAGGTGTTACCCGGGCCGTCTCGTGGCTGTTACACGATTTTGGCCTCCAATGGCCTATTTTTGAAGCTTAAGTGTGAAAAAGTGCATTTTTGGACTTAGTTTTCGAACCGGGAGTCCCGTGCTAGTTCCGTAAGTTTCCATAACTTAATTTTGTCCCTCCCAAGGTGTTTGAGGTGTTACCCGGGCCGTCTCGTAGCTGTTACACGATTTTGGCCTCCGATATCCTATTTTTCAAACTTAAGTGTGAAAAAGTGCATTTTTAGACTTAGTATTTGAACCGGGAGTCTTGTGCTAGTTCCGTAAGTTTTCACAACTTACTTTGGTCCCTCTTGAGGTGTATGAGGTGTTACCCGGGCCGTCTCATGGCTGTTACACGATTTTGGCCTCTGATAGCCTATTTTTCAAGCTTAAGTGCGAAAAAGTACATTTTTGGACTTAGTTTTCGAACTGGGAGTCCCGTGCTAGTTTCGTAAGTTTCCACAACTTACTTTGGTCCCTCCCAAGGTATTTGAGGTGTTACCCAGGCCGTCTCGTGGCTGTTACACGATTTTGGCCTCCGATGGCCTATTTTTCAAGCTTAAGTTTGAAAAAGTACATTTTTGGACTTAGGTTTTAAACCGGGAGTGCCGTGCTAGTTCCATAAGTTTCCACAACTTACTTTGGTCCCTCCCGAGGTATTTGAGGTGTTACCCGAGTCGTCTCGTGGCTGTTACACGATTTTGGCTTCCGATGGCCTATTTTTCAAGCTTAAGTGTAAAAAAGTGCATTTTTGGACTTAGTTTTCAAACCGAGAGTCCCATGCTAGTTCCGAAAGTTTTTACAACTCACATTGGTCCCTTCCGAGATGTTTGAGGTATTACTTACGTTGTGTCTCGTGGCTGTTGCATGATTTTGGCCTCTGATGGCCTATTTTTCAAGCTTAAGTGTGAAAAAGTGCATTTTTTGACTTAGTTTTCAAAGCGGGAGTCTCGTGCTAGTTCCGTAAGTTTTCACAATTCACATTGGTCCCTCCCGAGGTGTTTGAGGTGTTACCCGGGCCGTCTTGCGGCTGTTACACGATTTTGGCCTCCGATGGCCTATTTTTCAAGCTTAAGTTTGAAAAAGTGCATTTTTGGGCTTAGTTTTTTAACTGGGAGTCCCGTGCTAATTCCGTAAGTTTCCACAACTTATTTTAGTCCCTCTCGAAGTGTTTGAGGTGTTACCTGGGCCGTCTTGTGGCTGTTATATGATTTTGGTTTCCGATGGCCTGTTTTTCAAGCTCAAGTGTAAAAAAGTGCATTTTTGGACTTAGTTTTCAAACTGGGAGTCATGTGCTAGTTCCGTAAGTTTCACAATTTAATTTGGTCCCTCCCGAGGTGTTTGAGGTGTTACCGGGCCGTCTCGTTGCAATTACACGATTTTGACCGCCGATGACCTATTTTTCAAGCTTAAGTTTGAAAAAGTATAGTTTTAGACTTAGTTTTTAAACCGGGAGTCCCGTGTTAGTTCCGTAAATTTTCACAACTTACTTTGGTCCCTTCCAAGGTGTTTGAGGTGTTACCCGGGCCGTCTCATGGTTGTTACACGATTTTGGCCTTCGATGGCCTATTTTTCAAGCTTAGGTTTGAAAAAGCGTATTTTTGGACTTAGTTTTCTAACTGGGAGTCCCGTACTAGTTTCGTAAGTTTTCATAACTTACTTTGGTCCCTCCTGAGGTGTTTGAGGTGTTATCCAGGCCGTCTCGTGGTTGTTACACGATTTTGGCTTCCAATGGCCTATCTTTCAAGCTTAAGTGTAAAAAAGTGCATTTTTGGACTTAGTTTTCAAACCGGGAGTCCCGTGCTAGTTCCGTAAGTTTCAACAACTTAATTTTGTCCCTCCCGAGATGTTTGAGGTGTTACCCGGGCCGTCTCGTGACTGTTACACGATTTTGGCCACCGATGGCCTATTTTTCAAGCTTAAGTTTAAAAAAGTGCAGTTTTGGACTTAGTTTTCAAACCGGGAGTCCCGTGCTAGTTCCGTAAGTTTTCACAACTTAATTTGGTCCTTTTCGAGGTGTTTGAGGTGTTACCCGGGCCGTCTCGTGACTATTACACGATTTTGGCCTCCGATGGCCTATTTTTCAAGCTTAAGTGTGAAAAAGTGCATTTTTGGACTTAGTTTTCAAACCGGGAGTCTCGTGCTGGTTCCATAAGTTTCCACAACTTACTTTGGTCCCTCTCGAGGTGTTTGAGGTGTTACCCGGGCCGTCTCGTGGCTGTTACACGATTTTGACTTCCAATGGCCTATTTTTCAAGCTTAACTGTGAAAAAGTGCATTTTTGGACTTAGTTTTCAAACCGAGAGTCCCGTGCTAGTTTCGAAAGTTTTCACAACTCACATTGGTCCCTTCCGAGATGTTTGAGGTGTTACTCAAGCCGTCTCATGGCTGTTGCACGATTTTGACCTCCGATGGCCTATTTTTCAAGCTTAAGTGTGAAAAAGTGTATTTTTGGATTTAGTTTTCAAACCGGGAGTCCCGTGGTAGTTCTGTAAGTTTTCACAACTTACTTTGGTCCCTCCCGAGGTGTTCGAGGTGTTACTTGGACCGTCTCGTGGCTGCTACACGATTTTGACCCCCCGATGGCCTATTTTCAAGCTTAAGTGTTAGAAATGTGCATTTTTTGACTTATTTTTCAAACTGGGAGTCCCGTGCTAGTTCTGTAAGTTTCAACAACTTACATTGGTCTCTCCTGAGGTGTTTGAGGTGTTCCCCGGACCTTCTCGTGACTGTTACACGATTTTGGCACCCGATGGCTTATTTTCAAGCTTAAGTGTTAGAAAAGTGCATTTTTCGACTTAGTTTTCAAATCGGGAGTCCCGTTCTAGTTCCGTAAGTTTCCACAACTTACATTGGTTCCTCCCGAGGTGTTTGAGATGTTCCCCAGGCCTTATCGTGATTGTTACACAATTTTGGCCCTCAAATAAAAAAAATAAAATTCATCAACGATGAAAGTTTCAATCAAAGAATCGTAAGTGATGTTCAAACCTACCAAGTATATGGTAGTGTCTTTTAAGTTAACAACTACTAGTGATAGAATTTTAAGTTGAATAAGCAGGAAACTATCATGTATGAGCAGTGAAAAATAGCATAATACCTATGTGACATAACATGATTTCTGTTGCAACCCCCAAAATAGTGGGGAGCTAAAATTATTAATATTTGATTATCACTTATGTGCATGTCAGCATACTTGGAGGAGTGAAAGGTAGAATATGGATTTTAGTTCCAAGAGTCAGTGAGTTTGCTATGGTGTATGATGAGATATATGGTCTCTAGGCTTGAATAATAGCCACTCTTAGGTTTATAATTTTAGTAATGGAATCCTAGTTTACTTGGGTCCCATTGAATTTCCAAACATTCCTAATTTTCTAAAATGACTACATTGCTGCAAAAGGAACTACTTCCCAAATTGTTCTTTCTCATTTTCTGCACTTGATACTATAGCTGAAACCTTTCCACCACTGTAATAAACCACTAATAGATTTGATTCATACCTGAAGGATCTGCTTCCCATATCAGTTTATCTTCATTGGCTATGAGCAGAGGTAGTGCATTGACTAGTAATTCCAAGAGCCGGTTAAGAAGTTCTACCCCTCAGGTGAGCAAATTTATTCTAAACTCCAAATTTCATTCTGTAAAGTTTTGTACAAAAATTGTTGAGTTTTCTTTTTATATAAAAGACTAATATGAAGGAATATTAGAGAACTACAAACTGTAACATCGAAATTAAAGTAACCAACATCAAATTTATCTATCAGATAAAGTAATTAAAACTTCCCCTACCCCACAAATAAATTAAAAAACAGAGGCAAAAAGAATTGAATGAATTTTTTATTTTATTTTTAAACCTTGCACTGAATTGAAATTTTCCCAACATACAAATTAAACCCAACTAAAACCTACAGAAGGACATTTCACATAGAAAGCTCATACAAAGGAAAGAAATAGACAACCACAAATGAAATCCTAGAAGTAAATTTCAAAGAAACTCTAGATCTTCTCACATAATCTCTCTCTTCCTTTCTTTGTTCATGGGTCAAGATTGTTGATATACATTGTTGGACCCATTTCACAATAAATTAAACTTTTAAATAATTGGGACTCTAGAACAATTTGACATAATTTTAAACAAAGTAAATTTAGATGTTTGAAAATTTAGCACCTCTATACTATAATGACAAAGTTATGGAGGATTTTCAACTCGCCCTATAGGCTACACATAAACCATTCATGTGAAGTAAAATTGTTGCTCGTCAACTTTAATAACAGTGAGCATTTAGAATAAAATACATTTCTGTTAGTTGCATAAAATGCCTACCATTTGAAGACAAACTTTCTAGATGGTAATTCTACAGGGTACAAGTAAGAATAAGCATTTATGTCATCAACCATTGAAGTCATTTTCACTTCTTCAGTGGCACTCAACCTTGCAACAGTGATTAATGTAATGTTGATGAGAAAAACTAACCAAAATACAAATAGAGCAATCATTTTTCCAAATTGACCTCAACCCATCTCGAAAAAAATAAATAAATAAATAATGCAAGCTTGTCAGTGTCATAAAAATATATTGTTGATGTCAATGAATATCACATAAGGTTTACACAAAATCTAACACATAGGAGGAGATATGGAAGGAGTGGGAGATATCCTTCCTCTTGTTTAAGTAGGTAATAACTAACCCTTTTATAGTAACATTTTTTTTAATAGATAAGCTGAGGAGGCTTGAACTTGAGTATTTTTATTAAGGGAATGCGACCTAAGTCATTGGGGTATCCTATGGGAGGGTGTCCTTTCCTTCTTGTTTGGTTAGACAATAATTATAAAAGAAAGGTATGTGCATGAGCTGAATGAAAAACGGAAAAAAGTTTTAACAATTCACAAACTAAGGGGTATACTTTAGAGTAAAAAATTATCTTAATGAAAACCTCCATTTCCCTCCTCTATGCAGTTTCTCTTCCCTCCTTAAAAACAATCCAAACATAGTGAATAATAAATATCGACCATTTTTCCCACCCATCCTTCATTTCTCAAAAACTTTCAATCCAAAGATAGTGTAAGAGAAACTACTAATCAAAATTAACCCAAAATCATCTCCAATTCTTCTTATAAAACTGCAAATTTGTCATTATCACCAAATTATAAAATAATAAAGTATTCAATACTCTATCATTATCATCAAGATATATTACTAACAGTGTGAATTTAGTAATCATTACAAGAATTTAGAATTTGAAATTTGTCTGGCGCTAAGAAATATAATATACCCAAAATTCAAATTCAAATTCAAATTCAAGTACTTACAATAACAAAAGAATAAACATCCAATGAATTGTGAAATTCCTAACTATGGAAAGATCAGAGCAAGTGAAAAGTAATGAGAGAAATAGAAAATAGAACTAAAAAGCGATAAACACAAGGCTTACATAGAAAAACCCTAGAAATTAAAGGATAGACAACAATGGCCGTCGTGGAGGAGGAAACCTCGATTGATGTTAGTATCGTCCGTCGTCTTCAAATCTCCCCTCTCTGATAGTCGATGTGAGTGTGATCCAAAAATAGAGCTCTCTTGTTTCTTGCCATGGAGAGAGAGAGAGAGAGTGAGACTAACAGCAGTGGTGGTGAGCTGATCGGCACAACAGCGGCAGTGAGGAAAGGAGGGGCTAACAATCGGTAGCAAGGGAAGAAGAAACCAACGGCGGCGGTGAGGAAAGGCTCTCGGCGGTGAGCTGATCGGCATAGCGGCAATGTGTGTGAATCCATGAAATAGTAGTAGCGGCGGTGAGGAAACTGTGTGTGTGAATGAGAATAAGGTGTGTGTGTGTGAAATCAGGTTTGATGGAGAAATTATTGTGTGTTTGAGAAGAAGAAAAACCGATTGCTGTCTATCTGCTTCTATAGGCGCCAATACATTGTTATTTCCCTCTAAAATATTTAGCAACTAAATCATTTATTGGTAACAAAATTATTTCTTCACCAAAGATAAAAATATTGGCTACAAAAATAGTTTTGTCACTAAATGATATTAAAATATTAAAAATTATTGGTGACAAAAATATATTCATCATTAATAATTTTATAATTGGTGACCAATTTTTTCGTCACCAAAAGTCTCAAAATTTTGGTACCCTCCGAAAAATTTAGCGGGAAAATCTTCGGTGACAAAAAAAAAAAAAAATAATGACGAAAAATAATTTTGTCACCTAATTTTTTTTTATTATGATTTAGATTGGTAACGAAATTTTATTTTTGTTTCTAAAAATGGTATATTTGGAGACGAAATATTATTTTCGTCATAAAAAAATACGTATTTCGTGACAAAATTTATTTTCGTCATTAGTTTTCGTCTCTAAAGACTATTTTTGTTGTAGTGATTCCACCTCCAAATTTCTGTCCTACATGTGTAATACTAACTACCCAACCAGTAGACAACAATACTTTTTCCTTGTGTCGACAAAATGATGATAACATATCAATCTCTTCTTCAACCTCCAACCTCAAATTCCTGTTGGATGATGTAGGTGCTGTGTTTGACAAGTTCACAGACTTATTGTTGTCGCGAGACAATGCAATATCACAAACTTCAAGCTCCAACATTGACTCTCTTTCTCCATAATCCAATCTTTTGTTGAGATTACCACAGTCAATGGTTGAGTTTTTTCCTCTCACAATAACATCAATACATTTTGAATCAAAATGAACAACTAATGCCAACAACAATTCTAACTCCTCATTGTTGTCCAACGTACAACTAGGATATCCAGGCAATGAGTAAGATAGACAAATGTTATTAGATTGCAAACTATCCCATTTCAAACATAACTTATTAACCAACTGATCATATGTAACATTCCGATCAATCTTAATTGCAAATATGCAACCATTATACTTGTACGACAAAAAAATAAGGACACTCGTAAAACCTTCAGTCATCTTTCAATCTAAACAAAAAAAAGATCCCACCAATAAAAGCTAGCACAATACTCATTTTATTGAAACTACAAAACCATAACAAATACTTCATAATAATACTAAGAACTTTCTCAATTTTCACAAATCACGTTTTTAATTCATAAAATACCGAACCAAACCAAGAAATTATCTAGCAAATCACGTCTTCAATTTGTAAAAATCGAAATTATTCAACATATTCTCATAAATAAATTCAATCAAAACTAAAGAAAATTCTAAAAACACATAATATACAAAATCAAAACAATACATACCTATAAACCAGTAGATCAATTCTTTAATTTATAACTCGAAATCGCACATAACAAACTCCAACATATTTCAACTCAAAAAGCCTCAATTACGAATCTATCAAAACCGAGAAATTAGTTTATGTATAATAGCGAACCAAATCGAGAAATCCCTCAAGATCCTTCGTGATTCGAATTTTCATCTACTTCCGTAACTGATTTGTTTTTTCTTTCTAGTAAATAACGTTAATGCTATTATTTATATACTTGCTTGGGTTAATGGGCAAAAACGTCTTTTTACCTGTAAATGAGACTTATTGGTTCAAAAAAATTTTATCAGGACTTAAGCTACTACCAAATATGTAGATAGGACTTTTAGGTAATTAATCCTAAATTCATTAACAAAAAAAAATATATATATACTTATGACAATTGATATTTTTTTTAAAATGTACTATCAAAGGATAATTTTGAAAAATTAATATTTTAAAAATGTAATAATTGTACTATAAAAAAAAGTTAGATTCTTTAAAAGATACTATTATTTTAGAACAGAGAGAATATATTTTTTATATCACGGGACAATTAACGCAGTATTTTTTATCGTTTGAATAATTTTATACGCCAAAGTGGGAGATAAAATTTTTATAAGCCAAATTAAAAAAAGAAAAATGACTTAGACCCCTACCATTCCCATTGATTTTTGATTGGCTGAATTTTTTTTTTTTTTTTTTTTTTTTTTTTTGGTGTTCCTCTCACTGTCCCCCGCGTATATGTAGAAGTGCTGGGAGTCACCCACTGGGGTCTTGTGCACTGCTGTTAAAAAAATAACTCAACATAAAAGGGTAGAGTGTAATTAGGGGTGGGCGCGGGTCGGTTGCGGCCACGAAACTTCTAATCCGCCATCCGTCCGCCAATCCGACGGATGTGGATTGAGCAGATTGGCGGTTTGGTGGATGGATGCGAATCAGTTTGGCAGTTTAAAATTTTATAAATTTTCAACACAATTCAACTTGTGCACTTCCCAAAAAAAAAAAAGAAAAAAAAAAAAAGAAAGTATTACAGTCAATGACTTAAAAAAGTATTACAATCACTGTATGCCTTATCTAAAGAAAGAAAGTTTGAAACTTTAGAATATCACAATCACTGCATGCCTCATCCACATATTACAATCACAGAATGATTCATCTACATAAAGTATTACAATTTGTGATTCTTAAAATATAATAATAAATCAAAACACCCAAACCATGAATGAAAGCAGAGTAGAGATTGTATGTCTCTATATTGTTACATCTACATATGTTTTTGAAAACAAAAACCAACCAGCATATATCATATTTTCTATTTATTATTTTTAGAACTAGATTTAAAAACCAAAAAATATAGATAAATAATATGTTTATTTTTTTCAATTTAAAAAATATATTCAAGTTAAAAATTTTTTTTCAACAGAATATTTAAACTCTTTTTCAATTGAAAACACAAACATAATATTTAAACAAATTGAAAATACAAAGTCTTATAAATTACTAGGGTGCTCGCGATTTGGCGGTGTGGCGGTTCGGTTGCGGCTAAAGAAATCTCAAATCCGCCATCCGTCCGCCAAATTGGCGGATTGGAGAAAATCAATCCGCAACCATCCGCTCGTCATCACGCATCCGTCCAAAATGTGACGGATTGGTTCGGTTCGATCGATTTTAACAGATCGGTATATCCGCTGCTCACCCTAAGTGTAATTTACTCTCATTTTAAATTCAGAGGTGATGAAAGGAAATAGTTGGGTCATGTGTTGAGCTTTTTCATGAAGCCCATTCTATAAAATTCATCCAGGAATTAAACCAAGCCCACTTCTTCAACCCCGCTTTTTTACGGTTAGATACGAATCGGCGATTATTCTGCTTTAGTCTTCTTCTTTTTCAGGTTCTGTTTCTACCAAACAAACAAACAAACAAATCCGGTTTAACAAAAAAAAAAAACAAACCCTACAGAAACCCATACTCCAACCGAACATCACTGGAGACCTAACCTGGCCGACATGGACGGAGCATCGGCGGAGCTCGCCGCCGGAGAGCCGAAAATCTCGGAAGAGCCACCATCTGACGGCGGCGGCGGCGGAGGAGGAGGAGGAGGAGTGGCGGAGCTAACACCGGAAGAACTGGTGGCGAAATCCGTAGCTCCGGTGAAGAGGGAGTTTCTTCGTCCTCCGCCTACTAGAACTTGCAGTGATGATGCCGATGATGTTGATTCTAAGACTAAGAAGTCTGCTCTTTCTTCAAGCTTTTTGAAGGAGAAGAAGTCTAAAAGGCAACTCAAGAGAGAGCGCCAACAGGTTATCTCTATATCTCAAACATTCACATCTCTGTGTGTGTGAGTGTTTGATGAATGTATAGTTGAAATGGATTGGGAGGCTATGGAAGGTGAAGTTTAGTTCTTTACAGTTTTAAGCCATATAAGAATCAGTTGCTGTTTAAATTTTGTTAAAATTTTAAGGTAGTGTGTGGTGGTTCAATGGAATGAATGTTGAATAGAATGATCATTTCATATTGTTCATCTCACTGTTTGATTCACTTAAAAAAATAAATATAGTCCTTATTTATACTTTTACTCGAATTGAGTAGTAGTTTGAGTAAAAAGCTTGATTTGATATGAAGCATTCTAATGGATAAACTCAAATTTGAGTAAAATTTATCTAGTGTCAAGTTTTGAGTGGATGCTAGGTGTTGGAGTAAAGGGAATTTTGGAAATTTTGGATAAAAGCACCTGTGTTAAGTTTTGATTTGATAAAAAATTGAGTGAAGGAAATGAGTCTCCTTGATTTGAGTCAAAATTTGAGTAGAACTTGATTTGGTATGGGTTTGAGTAAAGGAGTAGAGGGTATTTTAGTGGCTTTTTATTCAAATTTAAGTTTGAGTCAAGATTTGCATAAGGGTTGGAGATTCCCTAAAGGATTGTCATACTATAGGGAGGCTAAGTAACGATTTCATTTCAACGAACCAAACACTACCTAGGTGGATTATTTTTAGAAGTTATACAAATTTACAAATCTTACAAACTTTCTTAGTGATGTGATACTTATCACACCATTGAAGTGTGTTTTGTTTCAGTTTCCAAAATTTCATTATTACATGACACATCAGTTAGTAAAAAATGTTTATAAGATTTGTTAGTTTTTATAGCAGTTTCCTATTTTGAACTAACATTGGCTACTTAGGAACATTATGTGTAGAGCTGTATTGTTGCTGTCTGTTCATTATCTTCCTTGTTTATATTGCTTATTGACAAACAATTTCATTTTGTAATTTGGTAATATGCTGGTTTTGTAGGTAAATTTGGTTATATATAATACCATATCATATGTTTATGATGCCAGTATGGGGTTGGTTCTAGTGGGTTTATTGTCTATTGTGAAAACCAGATTGGAAGTCATAATTATGTTTCTTAAACATGCATATTGCTTTCAGAAACCCAATTTCAATTATTGTGTAATCACATGAGATACTATGAACTCTTGCAGGAAAAGAAATCTGCGCTACATCTCTGTCCTGTAGTAGCAAGAAGTGGAGATGTTAGTTCATGTCATTACAATGATAAATGCCACTTTAGCCATGATGTGGAAGCCTTTAAGGCTGAGGTAGGGAAATAACGATTTCCGACCTTCCAGTTTATATTTTCTAAATAATTATTTTGCGTGTATTATGTCATTGAACTCTCATGATGTACCTGATGTTCTTAAATGCAGAAACCAGATGATCTAGAGGGAGAGTGCCCTTTCTTGAGTGCTGAAGGGCCGTGCCCTTATGGTTTGGCTTGTAGATTTTCAGGTACACATAAAGATGGTTTTTCTGGTGAAGCATTGGATGGTTGGAAAAAAAACTCTGAAATGAATGGATTGAGCAAAGATGTCCAGAAGCTTCTGTGGAAAAATAAAATGAAGTTTCCCAAGGCAGATGCTCAACTGAAACTTCTGGTATGAGCAGTCTCTATATATTTCTCCTTGTTTTATTCTTTTTCTCCTTTCTCTTTTGTTTCTGTATTGTGTTAGGGGTCTAGAGTGTTTTTGAAGGTGCCATATTTTATCTCTTGCCATTTCAAGAAATTTTGATTAGTGTTATTTGAGTTCACCACATTAAATAATGACCAAAATAATTTTTATGTGAGTGAGTTCTTTGAAAGATACTTATCAAAAAGGGGAAAAAAAAGGAAGAGTTCTTTGAAATATAGATGGCTGTGTCTAACAAATAAACTTTTTTAATGGATAATGGATACATGGAACATAAAGGACTTATTTCAGATCATGTTGAATGCGATGAATTGGACCAATTTGTATTAAACATGTGTACACTTCATGAATAAATCTCTACAATTTCACTTGGCAATTTTTTCTTATTTAAACTTGTTACACACAAACAGAGGATGGAGAAAGAAGATACATTAAGTCATTAGGCAAGGAATTTCGAGGATATTATCTTTAAGGCAGTGATTGCTCGACTATGGAAATCTTTTCTTCTGGATACATCATACAATGCCTATCGTCAAGTTGTAGACAATCTAAGTTTGTGTTGGAATCAATACCCAAACCAGAAAATAACATAAATTCAGAGCATATAGAGAGCAGAAAGATTTTAGAAACTGAATGCTCGTATGATATGAGAGACTGTGAGGACAATGCTTAGATTATTTTGTGTACTCTGGCTTCTGGCCGTCTGCAGATCCTCATTTTTTTTTTTTTTTTTTCAAAGTCTCTTTTGCAGGTCCTTGGTAGTTTTTGTGATGTTTATATTCTTCTGGTGCTTTAATAATTAAATTGAATTCTATTGGCTTTCATTTTGGCAAGGATTCTAAGTGTTCCCTCTCTACAGGTTCCGTTTCAGTTCATTAATCGTTTAGTATTCTAAATTTCTAATTTCAGGGGCATATGAATTCAAAAAACAAAAAGTTGTCAGACAAGGAGGATGATAATCAAACTACTTCAAATGGGTCTCCTGCTACTGGCGAGAATGGTTGTCTTGAAGTGGCCGGTGACTCAAATAATCAAACGGATCAGCAACTGCCAGAGGAAGATGCTTCTGACGATCACCTATTTGCTTCTGATGAACTTAGACCACTGAAGAAAGTGAAATCTTCAGTTGATGAAATTGATTGTCCTAATGAAATAAATAATGGTTTGTTTAATTTCAATGGAATGTGTTATTGTGTGCATTTAATATTGTTTGTCTAAGATATATGCAACTTACCTGCGTGATATTGAACAGGTGTCGGTGTCCTAGAGAAAGATCTTGAGAAAAGCGGTTCTCATACGGAATCAGGAACTACTACCAACTATATTTCCATAGAGACCGATAAAAGCCTAAAATTACATCCACGTGAGAAGAAACTTATTGATTTCAGCGAAAAGCTCTATCTTGCACCCCTGACCACAGTTGGGAATCTTCCTTTCCGAAGGGTTTGCAAGGTGTTAGGAGCTGATGTTACATGTGGGGAGATGGCGATGTGCACAAATCTCTTGCAGGTTGATAAACTGTTTTGCCAACCAAATTTCTGATTGAATACAAGGCCTATCTTTTCACATTTGTTGCCAAACTTTTTGATCTTGATGTTTTAAATTTAGTTTTCCTGGTGTTCATAATATTTTATGTACTATGAAGTGAACAAGTTATTTTCATTTTTTGTTTGCCCCCCATCTCCTTCACAAATTGGTTGGTGTTCATTTTATGCTATTGTTTCTAGATAAATTATTTAGCTTGAAATATAAGAATTTTCTGGGTTCACTTTTCTTTTTGGATGCACACACTCAAGGGCGTGCATGTTTGTCTGCATGTACTTTTTTTTCCTAGATATAATTTATGGCTTATTTTTGGGCTACTTTCTGTATACATCCCATGTATTTCTAGTCTACGTTTTTTTCTCTAAATCCTTCATTTCCATTTACTCTGCAACATTTTGTGTATTCATCCTGTCATAAATTACTGTAGTTTTGATATGTGAACAGGGTCAAGCTTCAGAATGGGCGCTGCTGAGACGTCATTCATCTGAAGAATTGTTTGGGGTTCAGATATGTGGGGCATATCCTGACACAGTTGCACGGATAGTTGAACTTATAGATCAGGAATGTACAGTGGACTTCATCGATATCAATATGGGGTGCCCAATTGATATTGTTGTTAACAAAGGTGCTGGATCAGCTCTTCTTACAAAACCAACGCGTATGAAAAGCATTCTACAAGCAGCTTCTGGTACAATTGATAGACCTATTACTGTCAAGGTACTGAGTAACATTTCATATAATTTTAACTTCTGTTTAATGCCAAATAAAATGGTAAACTTTTTAAAAGAAAAGTCTCAAGTGAAGATCCATCAGTTTATGTTGTTTTCAGATGATATAGTTTTATTGTTTTAGTTAATGGGACTATAGGAGTGAACTTTAAGCTAGAAATTGTGGAGAGAGAATTTAGAATCTAAATGTTCTAGGTTACGTAAGGCTTCAGACAAAATATGTAGTGTAATTTTAGCAAAACTAGAAATAGAAATGGAAATAGAGTAAAACTTGTTGGCTCTTAGATACATAAGAATGACCATTCCAATATTTGGATTCATTATGCATAAAGAAAGAGAGTTTGAGAAGGATGTAGCCCATAGAACTAGAGCAAGATGGATGAAACTTCATTTGTTCTTTTCCTGATTGTGATTGAGCTTGTCTGAGACTGACATGCATTCTGTTGTTTGTTGTTACTCTAGGTACGAACAGGTTATTTGGAGGGAAAAAACCGCATTGATTTGTTAATTGAAGATATTGGAAAATGGGGAGCCAATGCGGTAACGATACATGGGCGATCACGTCAGCAACGCTATAGCAAGCTTGCTGATTGGGAATACATTTACCAGTGTGCAAGAAAGGCTCCCGATGCTTTGCAAGTCCTGGGGAATGGTGATGTCTTTACATATTTAGATTGGAACAGGCACAAGTCTGATTGCCCTGACCTTTCTACATGCATGATTGCTCGTGGAGCATTAATTAAGGTTCGCATTTGGATCTTTGGCTTGCTTTGATTTGTTTTATTATGCTGCAATTTATATCCACATAATATGTTTGTGTATTTTTAAACACTACTGTTTGAATTCTCTGGCTTTTGTAAAACATGAATATTATATGCTGTTCTTTGCAGCCTTGGATATTTACTGAAATCAAGGAGCAGAGGCACTGGGACATAAGTTCTGGGGAACGTTTAAATATTTTGAAGGAGTACGTTCGCTTTGGACTAGATCATTGGGGTTCTGATGCTAAAGGTATGTATTAATATACAATTTCTTTACTTATTTCCTTTGATAAGGTATGTAATATACATTTGATATGGTCATATAATTGACTTTATGATCATTTCCATTTATTGTTGTATAATGCTAGCAAATGACTCTGACCTATATAAACAATAGTAATATTGTTAGTATTATCTATTGGCAACCATCCATATGTAGTAAACTTATTCTTGCCTATCGTTAT
The DNA here is from genome assembly GCA_025200525.1 of Camellia lanceoleosa. Classification (NCBI taxonomy): domain Eukaryota; kingdom Viridiplantae; phylum Streptophyta; class Magnoliopsida; order Ericales; family Theaceae; genus Camellia; species Camellia lanceoleosa. The sequence goes on from CM045760.1 coordinate 207,025,918, forward strand.
TGAGTAGGGCAGCCTGTTTAAGCTTGATGGGATTTAATCTATTGTATGATTAGGCGCATGATACAGTTATGGATTTTTTTATCTTATTTATTTCCACCTGCCACTGTTAACGATAGTGAAGGATATTTCTATCTTATTTATTTTCACATTATTTATAAGGGAGGTTGTTGGTTAACCTGATAGGCCCATCAGAATGAACAATACAACTACATAGCATACCAATGAGGGGGAAAAAAAAGTTTCTCACCACAATATTTACGCAAGTTGTTTGATGACTTGACAGTAGCACAGAGCCCTAACCTATATTTACTACTCCTGTCTACTGTGAATTGGATAGTTACATATTTATATGGATGGCATGATATCTGTGTTGTGACTGCAGGAGTGGAGACAATTAGGCACTTCTTGCTGGAATGGCTTAGTTACACATGCAGATATATCCCTGTTGGTCTTTTGGATGTTATCCCACAACGACTCAACTGGCGTCCTCCTTCGTACTTTGGTCGTGATGACCTTGAGACACTAATGGCATCTGATTCTGCGGCTGACTGGGTATGCAATTTGGTTATGTTTTAACTGATTAACACTGGTACAGAACGTGATTATTAATCTTCACTTGCTTTGTTATATTATGCAGATTAGGATCTCTGAGATGTTACTTGGCAAGGTTCCTGCTGACTTTGCATTTACACCAAAGCATAAATCAAATGCTTATGACAGAGCAGAAAATGGGTGATTTGGAACCAGAAAAGGTGGTGGTGCTCTCAGCTCACTCTATACAGTAATATTTACATGGAGTCTGATACCGGAATACTGGAACAGGTTTGGGACATGCTGCCCGATAATGCCCGTATTGTAATGCAAATTATAATTTCGATTGATGATGTTTTGTTGATGAACTCCAAATTTTGAAACCCAGTATTATTTTGATCATAAAGATGCTATTCATAGAAAATGAAAGCAAATAATTGAGTGAAGCAAATTTATGGAATAAATACTCATGAGTGCAGGCCTGTTACTTTGGTGCATTTTTAAATAAGGCTGATGTGCAATTTTGACACTTCTTAACCTGTCGTTCAAGTTGGGTAAGCATTAAGAGCAATCCTTCCCAGGACCAAGCAAGGCTAACATCTTTGGCCTAGGGCAGAAACAAATTTGTTCACTCATCTAACGAAGTGAGTGGGTGCACAAAAGTGTTCATCAATACCATGCATTGCGAAAATGAATTTTTTTTCACACTTTTGAGAGTATAAACAAAAAGCATAATCTAATTGGTTCAAAATTGTGGGCCTTGCATCCAAAAAAAATGTATTAGTCCCATTTAAAATTGTGGACTTAATTGTTTCAAACCAATCCAGTTTTAAGTAGAACCAAATGTGTTGATAAACAGAACTGAGGAAACAGATAATTATGTGAAACCATCGTTCAAATGTTCTATTTAGGGGAATGGGATTCTCAAAAATCAAAATAATTGACTAATGCATAGCAAAACTATCAACCAACCTATGTAGTTATCCTCAAAATCAAGTACAATGCTTAATTCCAAAAAGCAAGATCAAAGGTAGAGTTATCCACCAAATCTCAATCCTGTATTTTTCAGTAATGCTACATTTCTATATTTTTTACCAACACAATGTGAAAATCTCATCATAAACCTATGCAAAATCTCATCATCAATTAGATAAGATCTGAGTGGGTTGTGCACACAACTCTTAAAATCAAGAGGTTACAAGAATGAACCAAAGGCCAAAATCAACATCCCAAAGGGACTAGAATCACTTGCCAATACAATGTAAATAACAAGTCACATTGGCAAATCTCTGGCATCCAGAAAATAGCATAATCTCAACACAACCAAATACCTTCTAAAAAAATAGTGAAATGCGCAAATATGCTAAGTTAACAAACCGTTATTTATAATCATGAGAAATTAGCTCAAGTTAATGTCAGAATACATTAAGCAAAACGAATAAAACACGACCAAAATTGTAATATTATAAGCTTTTAGCTTCGAGATCATTGAAAGGAAATGTCACTCACCGCCTCACATTTATGATAATAGCCCTAAATATTGCTGTGTCCATAGCAAAAAAGCACCTAATATAGTAAACTAGAAGCACTGTAAGTAATGAATTCAGCATAAATGTCACCACTATAGTGAAACTTTCTCCTCCTCCAGTTTCTGTTCTGAGACTCTCTCCCCCTCTGGCTGATTTCTAGTTCCTTGAATCCAACCCCCATCGATCGCTTCTATACTTCCATTCAACCCATCGTCCACAAAATCGCCAACCCGTTTCACTTTCCCCTTCGGCTCAACTGGGTACTTCCCAGAAAAGCAAGCATAACAGTAGTTAGGAGAATCACTTCCCAACAACTTCCTCAAGCTGTCGATTGGCAGAAATGCGAGGGAATCCGACCCAATAAACTCCTTAATTTCCTCCACACTCATCCTATTTGAAATCAACTCCTCAGAACTAGGCGTGTCGACACCATAATAACAAGAAGCAATAATTGGTGGGCTAGCAATCCTCATGTGAACCTCCTTAGCCCCTGCTTCTTTGATCAACCTAACAATTTTCGAAGAGGTGGTTCCTCTCACAATTGAGTCATCAACAACCACAACCCTTTTGCCTTCCAACACTGCTCGAACCGGTGAGAGCTTGAGCTTCACTCCAAAGTCCCTAATCTTCTGTGATGGCTCAATGAAAGTCCTACCCACATAGTGAGACCTAATCAAGCCCTGCTGAAATGGGACCCCTGCTTGCGCAGCATAACCTAAAGCAGCTACAACCCCTGAATCAGGCACAGCTATCACAACATCACAATCAACCGGTGCCTCCATGGCGAGAATTTTGCCAAATGTGCGGCGAGACTCATACACAGACCTCCCAAAAACCACTGAATTGGGTAAAGCAAAGTATATGTGTTCAAAGATGCAAGCTTTGGGTTCAGGGTGAGGCATTAAACAGAGTGATTGAACACCATCTTTGTCCACCACAAGTACTTCACCTGGATAGACCTCTCTCTCATATGTAGCCTCAATTAGATCCAAAGCACAAGTCTCAGAAGCAAACACAACAGCACCATTGCTCCTCCTACCCATCACCAATGGTCGAAACCCATACGGGTCTCGAACTGCAACCAATTTATCTTCAGTCAAAAACACCATCGAATAAGCCCCTTCAAGCTTCTCACAAGCCTCAACAATCCTCAAAAAGAAGGGTCTCATTTTGGATATCGCGATTAAGTGAAGAACCACCTCTGTATCAGAACTAGTATTGAAAATTGACCCATTATCTTCAAGCATAGCACGAAGAAATTGGTAATTCACCAAATTCCCATTGTGGGCAACACCAACAGACCCAAATCGATAACCAGCGACGAAAGGTTGAACGTTTTTGAGCATTGAAGACCCAGCAGTGGAGTAGCGAACATGGCCAATTGCGATGTCGCCGGGAAGCTGATCGAGCTTCGATTCGTTGAAGACGTCGGAGACGAGACCGACTCCGGTGATCGATTGGAGGACGTTGTCGTGGACGGCAACGATTCCGGCGCCTTCTTGGCCGCGGTGTTGGAGAGCGTGGAGAGCGAGGTAGCAGAGACGAGACGATTCTGGGTCGCCGTAGATTCCCACAACTCCGCACTCTTCGCGAGGCTTGTCGTCGTTGTCATCGAAAATCAATGAATGGGCATCTGGGTTTGGTTTGTTTGTGGAGATAACGTCGGTGATTGGGTTTTTGGAGGCTGTTGTGAAGAGGGTTTTGTGGGTTTGTGAGGAGGAGGAGGAGGAGGAGGAGGAGGAGGGGGGTTTTAGGAGGGTTTTGGGGAAGAGAGAGAGGGGATTGGGAGATGGGTTTTTGGAGAGAGAGTAGGGTTTGTGGAGGGAGGGGGAGGAGAGAGGAGAGAGATTGGTGGCGGTGGTGGAGGCGGCCATGGATCTGAAACTTTGGAGGAGAGAGAGAAAGAGGGAGAGGGAGAGAGAGAGAGAGAGAAGGAGTAAGGGTGGTGGTGGACTATGAATAGCCAAAGTGGTTCGACTAGGTTTTGGTCCTTATGAAGTTCGAGAGATTTGGGGTATGCGATTAGGTCACTGGCTGTGATGAAACTTTCTCACCCAAGGAATGTGATTGGTGGTTGGTTTAATCACTGGTCCACAAAAAATGAAAAGGAGAAAAAAGAAAATTGAAAAAATAAAGAGGAAAGAGGTATTAATGTTTAGCTAAATCAACTTTCGGCAGTTTTATATTTGGTCAACAAAAGAGTACTACTTTTTCTGGCAGACTTTGAATTTTTCTTTCGGCATGTTATTTTTAAAATTTTTTTTTATCCAATTTAAATTTATAATGTATCTATAGATATTTTAATACCTTTTTTCATATAAAAAATTATTATGTACTTTGGAACAATATTCTAACACTATTTACTAATGAATTTCACATAATTATGCCATCGTTTGAGTTGTAAATTAATTTTTTATTTTTTTAATTATTTTAATTTAGTATTAAAAAATCTTATTTAGGATAGACTTTTTAAATTTTTTGAGAAAAAAAATAAAATAATTATGATTTGAATCTGATATTTTATTTTATTGATTTTTTAAACTATTTTACTTTTTTTTTTGTGTGGTTATTTCAACCCAAATAGTCTATGCCAAACATAACGTAGATTAATTTTGAGTGATTTGTGAAATATTAAAAAATTAAAATTTATTCTAAGCACATTTGATTGAGAGAGGCTACTACGTAACGTTGTTTTACATTTTACTCTGTTGCCTTTGAAATTGGTAACAAGGCACAAAATTGATTCATTTCATGTGTTGAAGATCAATGATATTTAACAAGGTACCATATAATAAAATAAACCCAACAAAACAGAAGATACGACATATGGATACTTCTTTTCATAATACTCCAAACATGGTTTAGTCAATCTTAAACCAAAAAGTTCAGATCTTTCTCCTGGGCCTTAGCGGTCGAAGCATTGACAGACTCATGCAAAGTAGCTCAATGATCCGTAAACCAACCCAAAGAGTATATCACAATCATATGCATTTTGATGAATGATACTGGGTGTGGAACCTAAAATGCAATAGAAAAAAACAGTATATTTAAACAATTGATTCTGTCTGTTCAGCATAGTCTGAAATAATGCTTCAGTGTACCCTTCTGTACTTCTTCACAAAATCAGCCGGTTCTAATGATTATGTGAACGCCACTGTCGGTGTCACGATGTCCCTGATTTCGCCAACTTTTAAAGGATATGTAGCATCTTCAAAAAGGGCTTCTCCATCTGGCCACGGCCAAATGGTCCTGCAAGTTAACATTTTGTAGACAGTGAGTGCAAAGAGTGTTGCCTAGCAATGAGTGTATTATAAATACCCTCTCATTCCCCATGTAGAACGTCACTACCCGATTAAAAAACATGAACAGTATTCCAATGAAAATGTAAATCAACTTTCAAGCAATTTAGGGGAATAATTTCATTATGTAAAAGATCAGAAAAAGAATACAGCTGACTTGGTTGGCAAAGTCTCTTACTAGAGACCTTTGGGTGGGGTACCCCCTCGATGTGTGGCCATCACAATTGGGCCAAGAAGGGACAGATCAAAATGCAAAGCAGAAAAAGCATACAAGGCAATAATTTAAACTCCTGGGATTCAAACTTACTGTTTTTTAATCTTAACAAAGCAATCCTGAAAGCTAGCTGTACGGGAAAAAAATATACCTTCTCGTATAATCCTGTTGAGAAAGTCTGCGTTCCTCTGTACGACGTCGCTTTATCACCTGAAAACACAAACGCGAGCTAGCCGGCGGGTGTGTGCCGGAAACCTCTCCGATGCCTAAGTCAGCAAGCAAGACAAATAGACAAAAAGCTCTGTGTATTCAGAAAGTAAAATTGCGTTACCTCTTTAAAGGTGATATTGGTGAGCTTATATAGGTTTCGCGTGGCACAATCCTGGTAGGACTCTTACTCCTCTATGCAGAGTTCTCCTAGGATTCATACTCTTGGAAGACAATACTTATCCTCCAACACCCCCCTGACTGCTTAAACCAAGTGAGATGGCTTTACTTTGGAAAGAGATCTCATAACCGAAATAACATTTCCCTACAGACCGGCTGTACGACCGAGATAGCTCGGTTACGCCTTCCCATGTTCCTACCTCGGCTCCTCATGCCGAGGTCAAACTAGTTGTACCATGCCTCGACCGATATAACGTTCACCTCGGCTCTCTCCTACCCTAGACTCACATGCAAAGGCCGAGCCATCAATAGAAGAATTAAGCCAAGCTCATTATACATCGGTTCTGAACATTGCGACCGGACTAACCCAAATACACGGCAACCGAACTAGACTTCTTCGGCGGCAATCTCTAACACCGCACCGGACTACCAAAGGCCCACAATTCCAACTCGGCCCAATTTAAGTATAAATTACCCTCTCAATTGCCCCTTAATTCCATCTGCAAAGCATGATAGGGATTACCCGTCTATCGGTCGAGCTACAATTTCAACCTCTCCAGCCGAGCTAAAAATTTTAAGCCTCTCCAGCTGAGCTAAAAACCATTCAGCTTATCCAGCCGAGCTAAGCTTAAGCCGAGCTATGCAAGTCCGGTCAAAATGTCTCTTCAGTGACAGCAACTGAAACGCTTCTTCTCCCAGGGACACGTGGCAGCCCCTGTTTGGTTGAAGGCAGTTGTCAACGCCGCCCTCGTACTCTACACTTTTTGAATAGTTCCTGCTTTTTCTTTCTACCAAAACAAAAAAACCTGTTCATTGTTTCAAATCACCCATCAAATTGTTCACTTCCTTCTTTCCTTCTTCGAAACCTCCAACCTCTGAGTTTTTGCATTTTCACTGTTGCTACTTCCATCCCCAGCTCTTCTGCTTTTCCTGGTAAGTATTACAAACCTTGTTCTCATTTTGCTTTCGTTGGATCCATAGTAGCTGTTTTGTGTGTTTTTTGCAAAACACTTTTCATGCTTAGCTTTGTTTCTGGAAAGAACTTCGTAAGAACCTCTTGAATATTAAGTAATAGCTAGTAGAACACTCATTTGATCCATAAAACACATCCAACCGAACTAGGAAACTGTTTTTGCTCATATATGAAGATATAGGAAAACTGGAACCGAACTAGCACTTGAACATACAACAGTAGTTTTAATAGGCCACCAACTGATTCACATTTAGCCGAAATAAAAATTTTGGCCCTCGACCGAGCTAAGCCTTGGGGGCTAAGCCAGTTTTCTTAGTTTCTAAACCGAACTTAGAAAGCTACCCCTAGATGTTTAACCGGAGTAACAAAACCATAAACAGAACCGAGATAACCAAACATCTTGCCGAACCGAAATAACAAGCCCCATTTAGAAACCGAGGTAGATCATGTAGTACCCTGTGTAGCCGAAGTAAGACTTCCCTTTTCTTGCTTTATTTTTGTAGCACGGTCCACTGATCTGTGCTTAACCCTTTGTTTTCCACTTTGCAGACTTAGGTTGCCCAGGCACTCCCTCTGTACACTCAACCGAGCTCCTGAGCACATCTTCTCAACCCGAGCTAATTTATTCTTAACTTATACAATAAATGGGGAAATATAGGTTCCTAGTAGAAACCCCAGGAGGCCTAGCCGAATTCAGAAAAGATTACAACATTCGGTAGATGTAAACCTTACCTAGCTAAGAAAAACACCATTCCATGGGGAATGAGGGTTTTGTGCCTTTTACCCTTCTCAATAATTGAGACCTGACTAAGATTCCGGTCCAACCATTAATTCTTGAGTTCCTTAGGCGTACCGGGCTTTGCCCTACCCAACTCTCCACCAACTCTTACCGTATAATAATGGGCATCGCCGAACTAAACCGCCAAACCGGCCTGAACCTCGGTCTAGCCGAAATATTCCATCAATATTCTTTAGAATCCAAAGAAGATGGGTGAGTATACTACCTTAGGATACGCCGACGTAGAGAAAAAATAATAAAAGATACGCCGGATAAAGACTTGAATGACGACGACTTCTTTTGGGTATCTGGGAATTTTGAGGACCACCAAGCCTAGATCCCAGGCCGAAGTATAAACTGGAATAAAGGAATCCCTGGTAAACTTACTTCGGTTTTATATACATTCTTCTTTTTTACTTCGGTTTCCAATTTTCGATCGGACTAACAGTTGTTTTCTCCATGCAGACTCAGCCCATCTACACTCATTGTACAGCCACCCCAATCTTGGTATCCTCCGCGCCGCACTACGCGTTCAAGAAAGAGGTTGGGCTAAACTTCTCAGCTTTGAGCCGACGTACAGATACACTGGTCGACGAAAAGCAAGAGTGACCGATTTCCTTCTTGAAGAAGCGCCTGAACCGGACCCATCCTTGCCCCAAATAAATCTAATTCCACTCACAGCCGAACAAGAAATGGCAAAGAAGAGCAGGCTGAAGGCTCTTTTGACCGCAACAACTCCACCCGACATGCGACCAACCGGCCAAACCACTGAAACCGTGGTGGCCCTGCCATCCCAGCAACCATCTTCTTCTCGCCGAAACAAGCGTGCTCGGACTAGCCAAACCGAGCCACGTCTTACTGACGAAGACGAGACCGTCCTTTCACAAAGCCCTCCGCCAAGCCCTCAACAAAACATCCAACTGGAGCAGTCCGACCGAACTGCCAACTCTTCCAAATGGACTCCTACCCTCACCTTCAATGACCGAGATATCACCGCTTCCGATTCGGTGGTTTCAGAGAAGGACCACCTAATGGCTTTTAACCTAGCCAAAAGTGTGTGCCTTCCAAAAGATATGGAGCACCACTACAAACAACTCAACACCGAGCTGAAGTCAATCCGGTCTTCCACTAAGTCCATGATCCTGGTAAATAACTATCTACCTTTTATGTAGTTTTTTCCAACTTTCAGTCCGGCTAACTTTACTTCTCCTTTGCAGGCCATCCAGAAAAATCAAGTTACACATAGGAGGGTCATGGAGCTTAGGAGGAACACAAGGGAGGCTATGGCTGAGGTCGAACTAAAGACGGCCGAATTAGAGGAGGCAAAAAAGCGGTGGCATGCTTCAGCGAAGAACGGTCGACTGACCGAAATAGTTAACTCGGCCGAGGCCGAGAAGGAAAAGATCGCCATTGAGACAAAGGACAAGTACCTGCGTCACTTGGCCTCGATTGAGAAGAAAAAAGATGCCGAAATAAACCAATTGAAGGGGGAGATGAAGAAGGCCGAGAAGCGGGGTTTTAAGAAGGCCGAAGATGCATATACCCTTCAATGTGACGCAACAAAAGATCTATTTTTCAAATGTGGCTGGAGGACTGCGGTGGAGCAGCTCGGTTGCACGCCCGACACCGAGGTCTACAATGCTCCACCGTACTCCATTAAACTTCCATCGCCGATATCATGCCGATCTTCAAAGACAATTTCTGGAAGGGTCTGATGAAGATGATGATGATGATGATTTTGAAGAAGAGCCAACTCCCACTCCGGTCATTAATGAGCAACCCAGCAACCAATCAGTTCGGCTGGAGCCGGTCATTGAAGACCGTACTAACGCTTCGTGACAAAACGCATGAAGAGAGGAGGTTCAAGCCCAAAGCTCCCAATCAGTCCGTGCTCGGTGACCGGACTCCGGACTAATGCCGAGGATGAATTTGATGCTGAACTTGATGCACTTCTACGCTGATTTTTTCTTTTTTTTCTTTTTTTCTGTTGTCTGAACTTTGTAACCGGGCTACGGCCCCCCCAATTGTACTTGCTTGTTTCTTCAATGAAAAAATCTTCTTTCAATTCTTATTCCGGTTTTGTGTATGTGTGCTTGCACTTGAAATGAATTTTCCATGAACTCATTTGCTCGACTATGAGCTTGGTTTTAGCTATCTAACTTACAAGCCAACCACTCTTGGTAGATATAGATACTTGGTGGAGTACAAAAATTGGTTTAATCGACCAACCACTCTTCGGTAGATATAACTTACTTGATGAAGAGTACAAAGATGGTTTAATCCGATAACCATTCTTCAGCCGATATAACTTACTTCGGCTGAAGAGTACAAAGAGTTGGTTTCAATCCAGCCAACCACTCTTCAGCCATGTACTTACTTCGGCTGAAGAGTAACAAGTGTTGGTTTAATCCAGCCAACCATTCTTCAGCCGATATAACTTACTCCGGCTGAAGAGTACAAAGAGTTGGTTTTAATCCAGCCAACCACTCTTCAGCCATGTACTTACTTCGGCTGAAGAGTAACAAGTGTTGGTTTAATTCAGCCAACCTCTAAGTTGGTTTTTCCAGCCAATTTAGAGTATAGTGTTTGGTTATTCCGACCAAACGTCCTGTAGCCTGGATCTTTATCCTGGGCTTAGGAGGGGTGTTGGTTTAATCCAGCCAACCTCTAGGTTGGTTTTTTCAGCCAACTTAGAATAAAGTGTTTTAGTTATTCTGACCAAAACGTCCTGCAGCCTGGATCCTGATCTTGGGCTTAGGAAGGGTGTTGGTTTAATCCAGCCAACCTGTAAGTTGGTTTTTCCAGCCAACTTAGAATAAAGTGTTTGGTTATTCCGACCAAACGTCCTGCAGCCTGGATCCTGATCCTGGGCTTAGGAAGGGTCATAATTGGTTTAATCCGGCCAACTATGTTTACAATACTATGCTACTTACTAAAGCTACTTTCTTACTGAAAACAATTATGCTAAAAAAGAATCGTCTTGTTTTATTGAGAAAGTAAAAGATTACACATGGCACAAAAGAAAAAAGCTAGAAATAAAACAACTTGAGATTTGCAGTGTTCCATGGCCTGGGAATTGCTTTGCCGTCCTTATCTTCCAAGTGGTATGCTCCTTTGCCTGCTAATCCGACCACTTTGTAAGGTCCTTCCCAATTAGGTCCCAACTTGCCATCTCCTGGAACCAAGATGTTTCCCATCACTTTGCGCAGTACCCAATCTCCGATCTTGAATTGCCTTGGATGTACTATTTTGTTATACTTTCTGGACAACTCTTGTTGGTAGGAGGCGATGTGAACCAATGCTCTGTCTCTTCTTTCTTCTACAAGGTCAAGCTCCAATGCTATGGATTGTGGGGAGGCCTACTTCTAATGTGATAACTGCTTCCATACCATAAGCTAAGGAGAATGGTGTTTCTCCTATTGATCGTCGAGGCGTGGTGCGGTAGGCCCATAAAACATGGGAGAGCTCTTCTGCCCACTTGCCTTTGGCTCTCTCTAACCTTTTCTTCAATCCATCAAAGACTACCTTATTTGACGTTTCTGCCTGTCCATTTGCTTGGGGATATGCCGGTGTGGAATTGTAGAACTCTATCTTGTACTCTTCACAAAAGCTTCTGAAAATTCTGCCATCAAACTGAGTGCCGTTGTCCGAGATCAGTGCCTTTGGTATGCCAAATCGAGTGATGATATTCTGCCAGACGAACTTCTTTACATCTTTCTCCTTGATTGACGCTAAGGCTTCTGCTTCCACCCACTTTGTGAAGTAGTCAGTTGCGGCAAGAAAGAACTTCCTGTTGCCTGGTGCTGTCGGAAGTGGGCCTACTATGTCTAATCCCCACATTGCGAAGGGCCATGGACTAGTCAAAGGTAGAAGTTCTCTGGCAGGTCGGTGTATTTGGTGTGCGAACTTTTGACACTTTTCGCACTTTTTAACATACTTCTCCGAATCCGCTTGCATGTATGGCCACCAATATCCTTGCGAGATTGCTCTGTATGCCAATGATCTTCCTCCTTGATGGCTGCCACAAACACCCTCATGTATTTCAAATAGGAATGCTTCCACTTTGCTGGGGTGAACACACTTCAAGTAAGGTCCTGAAAACGACTTCTTGTACAATGCCAAGGATGGGGAGAGCCAAAATCGCTGTGACTTTGCTCTTATTCTGTTGGCTTCTTTCTTCTCTTCTGGTAAGGTGCCGTCTTTCAGGAACAGTATGATGGGATCTATCCAAGAAGGGCCTAACTCTGCACAACATACCTTTTCTGCCTCTGGGTCTTTAATGCTTGGTCTAGGCAGGTAGTCGATTAGAAGTGGGTGAGGTATGGAGGTATCTACCATTGAGGCGAAGCCTACGAGTTCATCTGCTCTGCTGTTTTTCTCCCTGCCGATCTGTTCTATTCTCACCACTTCAAACTTCTTTATCTCCGTTCTGACCAATTCTTGATACTTGGCCATTCTATCATCCTTTGCCTTGTAGTCGCCAGATATTTGGTTTACCACCAGCTGCGAGTCGCTGTAGACCATTAGCTCGGTGGCCTTCATGTAGAGTGCTGACTTGAGACCTGCTAGAAGCGCTTCATACTCTGCTTCGTTGTTTGACGCTGGGAAGCCAAGGTTGATTGCCTGTTCCACTACTAGGCCGTCTTGAGAGATGAGAACTATGCCAAGTCCTGCTCCATGCCGGTTGGATGCTCCATCCACGAAGAGCTTCCATATCTCTCCAACGAACAACTTCTAGCAGGTGGAGGGATCAGATGATGTCTTAGGATCGTCCATGTTGCTGGTGGCTTCTTCAGAGTCCATGCTCGCTGTCTGCCCCTTGCTTTCTGTTTGTGCCAAGTCTTTATTTGTCGGTGAGTCCTGACTTGGTGCAGCATGGTTTGTTTATTCCTTCATTTTTTTACTCTGGTCTGCCTTGGGGCCTGACTGAGTAACCAGCACTAGGGGTTGCGTTATTCCGACGTCAACTTTCATCCCTAGTTCGGTTGTCTTAGTTAGGTCGACCGGGCAGATGTGATGACTCCCTGGTGTGAATTCTGCGACAAAATCTGCCAATGCTTGTGCTTTTATTGCGATCCTAGGTTGGAACCTGATGTCGTATTGTCCCAACTCTACTACCCACTCCAGAATTCGCCTAGAGAAGTTTGCTCTTTCAAATAAAGCCTTTAATGGGAAGGCTGTGAGAACAACTATGGTGTGGGCGTGAAAGTAATACGACAACTTCCTTGAGGCCATCATCAAGGCCAATGCCAGTTTCTCCAGTGGCAAGTACCTTGTTTCGGCGCCCAGTAATGTCTTGCTGACATAGTAGATAGGAAGATGTTGGATTCCTTCTGCGCGGACCAATACTGCGCTAATTGCATGCTGCGAGACCGCCAGGTATAAGAAGAGTTCTTCTCCAGGGATTGGGGTTACAAGTAGCGGTGGAGAAGACATGTACTCTTTTAGGCTTTCCAGGGCATGGTCGCATTCTTCGTCCCACTCAAACTTAGCTTTCAGTGCATGGAAGAATGGTCGAGCTTTGTCGATGACCGGCTTATGAACCGTTGAGCGCCTACGCCATGCGATGAGATCTTTGCACTTCCTTCATCGAGTTTGGCTTATCCGGATCTGTATTGCTTTGATCGAGAAGGGTCCGCTTCTATACCTCGGTTGGTCACCAAGAAGCCTAGGAATTTGCGGATCCTACTCGAACGCACACTTCGACGCGTTGAGGCGTAACTTATGCTTCTTCAGGATCTCGAACATCTCACCTAGGTCCTTGAGATGGTCATCCTCATCTTTGCTCTTGACCACCATATCGTCGATGTAAGCCTCCATTGTTCTGCCTAACAATGGCTCAAACATCTTGGTGACCATTCTTTGAAATGTCGCCCCTGCGTTCTTCAGGCCGAAGGGCATGACCTTGTAGCAATACAATCCTCTTGGAGTTGTGAAAGATGTGACCTCCTGGTCTGGTTCATGCATGGCGATTTGGTAGTAGCCTCTGTATGCATCCAGAAAGCTAAGTCGGTTGTGCCCTACCGTTAAGTCTACCAGTTGATCTATCTTTAGTAGAGGAAAGCTATCTTTTGGGCACGCCTTATTGACCGTTTTGTAGTTGACGCAGACACGCCACTTGCCATTCTTCTTTGGCACTACAACGGTATTGGAGATCCATCTTGGGTAGTGCACCTCTCTGATTGCCCCTACTTCTAGCAAGTTTCCTACTTTTCCGCCACTATTTCGGCATGGTGGAGTGCCGATCTGCGGGTGCGTTGAATGATCGGTCTGGCAGAAGGGTGGACGTTGAGTTGGTGACAGATGAAGTTGGGATCAATGCCTGGCATGTCGTATGGGGTCCAGGCGAACACCTTGATATTGGAGGTCAGAAATTCCAAGACCTCCAATCTCTCAGTGCTGGACAACGACGAACCAAGCATAAAGAACTTATCCGGGTTCTTTTCATCTATTCTGACCTCCACCAAGTCTTCTACCGCTTTCTGACTAGCCGCTTTGCTGACATCCGCAAATAGTTCATTACTCTCAGGTTCTTCAACCGAATGAACGTATCCTTTGGCAGCGCGGCTGCCGTTCACTGTGACAAAGCGCTGCTTTGACATGATCTGATCTCCATAAACTTCTTCTATTACTCCGGCGTCATTGGGGAACCGCATCACTTGGTGGTAGGAGGACGCTACCGAGCGCATGGCATGCAACCATGTTCTGCCCAAGATAATGTTGTAGGTGGAGGGGACTTTCAACACCCAGAACTCCACTTGTTTTGTCACACTCCCTGCTCTGACTGGGAGGATAATCTTGCCGACGGGCCATTCTGGCATGGAGTTGAATCCAATAAGGGGAGATACATCCAGCGCCAAGTCTTTATCTTGCAACTTTAGTTGTTTGAAGGTTTCATAATACATGATTTCGCATGAACTACCTTGGTCAATCAGAATCCGCTTGACGTCAAAATCCTTGACTCGGAGAGTGACGACCAAGGCATCGTTGTGAGGGCAATAAATCCTTGCCAAGTCTTTATCCGAAAAAGACATGACATTTGTGGCCTCTGTCTTCCCCTTCTTGACGACTGGTTGGGCACTTAGCACCTCTCTTAAGTGCTCAGCCTTTTTGATTGAACCTCTAAGCTCGCATACACGCTCAGGTTCAAAGACTCCATGTATTACATTGATGATGCCTTGGGGCGGGGCGTCGATCGGCATCCCATTGGGGTTGTTATGGTCCTGGGGGGCTGGCTGTGCCCCTTCCTCTATGTATTTGTCTAGGTGGCCTGCTGCCACCAACTCTTCCAGATGTTGCCTTAATGGCGTGCAATTCTCAGTGCGATGCCCTTTTTCTTTGTGGAAGGTGCACCTGGATCTGTCATCATAGTCCTTCTGGGCTTCGCCTAGCTTGGCTGGCCACTTGACGAAAGGCTCGTCTCGAATCTCACTAAATATACGGTAGATCGGTTTCTTGAATACCGTGGTTATGGCAGTGCGGACTCTTAACCATCTCTTGTCCTGGTCCTCGCCGTTGTCTCGCCTGCCTCGCCCGTTTCGGTTTTGGCGATCTACCGTATTGACCTTTGCTGAGGTCTTCTTCTCTAGCGCTGTGGCTGTGCCAGATTTTGCTTTGGCACGAGCACCATCCTCTTCCACCTTGATGTACTGATGCACTCTCTCCATCAAGGCCTCCATGGTTAGGGGCGGTGTCATGGTGATAGAGTCCCTCAGTCTGTTCCCGACTGGAAGGCCTCTTTTATATTGCGCAATGGCGAGATTGGTTGGGCAGTCCCCAATTTGGTTGAATGTCTCCCAGTAGCGACTGTTGTATGACCTTAGGGTCTCCTTATCGACCATGTCGATGGAGAGTAACTGGTCGATCTCCACCGGGGTTTTCGTGTTTGTTCTGAATCGCGTTACAAACGCTTCTGCCAGTTACGCCCAGGAGGCTATGCTGCCCTCTGGAAGCTTTTCAAACCAAGTCAAGCCAAGGTCGCCAAGTCTTGAAGGGAGTATGATGCACATCAAGGCCTCGTTCCGCCGGTATACAGCCATGACCTGGCGAAAGTGGCTCAAGTGCGAGTTGGGGTCCGTCTTTCCTTCATACGTTGTGAATTTGGGCTGTAGGAAGCCTGACGGAAGGGGCACGTTTTCTATTGCTAGGACGAATGGTGAGGTCTGCAGCCTCGCCAATGCCTTGTTCGTTGGTTCGTATACCGGGAGCGGTATTGGTATTCCAACCTCGACGCTTCCATGCGTCCGATGAGCCAACCGCTGTAAGGCAGGAACCCTGTGTGGATAGCGCGCCCTGGCGTCCTCCTTCCATCGTGTCTTCTCTTCTAGCACGGATAGTAGGTCGGACGATCTGGGTAATTCCGTCTGTCTGGACCTTGTCTGGTGCGTATGTGAGGGCCAATATGTGCTTCCCTCAGTGTATGACCTCTCAGACTTTGTCCTCTCAGACCTAGAGTGACGAGCCCTGGAGGATCTGGATTGCGTGTCGCCTGTCCTGAGGCTTCTGTTCTCTGCTTGAGAGGGTGTAGAATTCCGACTACGACCCTCTGAGTGGCGAGGGGGCGTCTTGTTGTTGCGCCCCTCTCCTGTCGCCACTTCTTTTCCTTTTACCTGGCGCTTAAGAGATTCCATGTCCGCTGCCATCCGACGAATCAACTCGTCTTGTTCCCTGACGCGATCTTCCAGAGCTTGAGGATCAATCCTGCGCCTCTGTCTTTCTGGGCTTTGCGAACGAGAGGGATGAGGGCTGTTGTTCCGCCTTTGTCCCCTTGCATCCCTCCTGGAATTCTGTCTTTGCGGCTCCAGGTTTGCCATGGGAGTGACCAAGGATAGGCCTTCGCGCCTTGCACCCCCATCTGGAGTTTGTCCGTCAATGGCGGACTGGGGTAACTCTTTATTGTTCGCCATTGATGTTTGCGAGAAAAAGCTTGATCAAGAGGTTGTTCTTGTCTGTATTCCCACAGACGGCACCAATTGTACGGGAAAGAAATATACCTTATCGTATAATCCTGTTGAGCAAGTCTGCGTTCCTCTGTACGACGTCGCTTTATCACCTGAAAACACAAACGCGAGCTAGCCGGCGGGTGTGTGCCGGAAACCTCTCCGATGCCTAAGTCAGTAAGCTTGACAAATAGATAAAAGCTCTGTGTATTCAGAAAGCAAAATTGCGTTACCTCTCCAAAGGTGATATTGGTGAGTTTATATAGGTTTCGCATGGCACAATCCTGGTAGGACTCTTACTCCTCTATGCAGAGTCCTTCTAGGATTCATACTCTTGGAAGACAATACTTATCCTCCAACACCCCTCTCACTGCTTAAGCCAAGTGAGATGGCTTTACTTCGGAAAGAGATCTCATAACCGAAATAACATTTCCCTGCACACCGCTGTACGACCGAGATAGCTCGGTTACGCCTTCCCATGTTCCTACCTCAGCTCCTCATGCCGAGGTCAAACTAGCTGTACCATGCCTCGACCGATATAACGTTCACCTTGGCTCTTACTAACCTCTCTCCTACCCCGGACTCACATGCAAAGGCCGAGCCATCCATAGAAGAATTAAGCCGAGCTCATTATACATCGGTTCTGAACATTGCGACCGGACTAACCCAAATACACGGCAACCGAACTAGACTTCTTCGGCGGCAATCTCTAACACCGCACCGGACTACCAAAGGCCCACAATTCCAACTCGGCCCAATTTAAGTATAAATTACCCTCTCACTAGCCTAGTAACAAAAAGATGCAATTCAATATCAAACTCAGAAATCCTATATTGGAATGTTACTGCAAGCATAAGTTTCACTATATTCTATGTTCTAGATATAAACAATTAACAACAAATCAGCGTATGTTCTCACTTTCCATGAAATTACTTAAGCTGTCATACTACATTCCTACCACCTTTGGCCACCCCATGTCCTAATAATTTAACAAGCATAAGGTGCTAACTAGCTTGGCTACTAAAGTGAAACGGTGCTGTCGAAGTATTTCACACATTCTGAGAAAGGGCAACGTTGAACAGAAAATATAACTACAATTAAGGAATTTTTATTTGAAAAAAAGATATACACACATGTATGTGTTATTAATCTAGTATACAAGAGCAAACAATAAATAGTAAAAGGAGTAACATATGAAATAATAGGGAAAATAACAAATTAGACAGAGTAGCAAACTTCTAAAGATTTTGATCTTCACTCAATAATAGATAATCTGATGACTGATTCCTAAAGTAGAACCTTCCTACATCCAAATGCATCAAGAATCAGAGCTACATTTGGAGATTGGAGTGGTAAGTAGTTATTGAGGCAAAAACATGCATGCAATTTCTACAATTTTTTTACTGGGTGCTGAACTCAGGCCCATCCAGTCAGTAAAATTGAAAAAAGTGGGAGCAGGAACCAAAAAAATATAAATGAAGGCTATATGATCCATTTAATATCTGCATACAATAAATGGAGAAGAAAGGACTAAAAAAAACTCATGATGACGTCAATATATTATAGATATCTCAATATCTAGAAGCAAAGATTTGTATATGTTATATTTTAGTTCTGTCAAATTGGTGTTTGGAGAGCAATTTTACTCGAAGCACTTGAACTTTACCCATCAAAAAATAAATAAATAAACGAAAAAGATGATCTTTATGCTAATACCTTATAGGGGTTGACCATTGACCCAACAACAATGTCTTTTACCTCAAGCTTGAAGACAACAATTCATTCCAACTTGCATAGTGAACCATCCACAACAAGCAAACAAGCATTTAGTCTAACTAGATGTTATCGAGATACCAATGTATGGTGTTTACTATGGTGATTGTGCACTTTCATTTTTTTGTACATCTACCCTATGAAACAATTAACATGGATAGCATCCACACAACACCGATACAATTTCCTGACCACCCGTTCGATAACACATTACCACATAAAAATATTTGGGTGATTGACAATTATATTATATGCATTGGACCTTAGCAAACATTATGATGCCCAAATACATAAGAAGGCATTTGTCACTTTGTGAAAATTGGCAATCTTCAAGTAGAAGAAAATTTACTTTGTGATATTGCAAGAGATGAAAGACTGAAATTGCAACAAAATTATTCAGCAGTGGTTATCTTGTCATCAAACTCTCGAGTCAAGAATAACGTGAACCCATATGCAAACAATACAAACATGTCATGCTCATTCCTCAAGAATATCCACATTTTAAGGGCAGGACATACTTTAATCAACTCAGAAAGCCTGCTTTTGTCCCAATTAAATTCTTTACAGTTTACAATCATGGGAAGATAGATTCGTTCTTAACCCTTGAAATCTATACCATCGGGTTAGTAACTAACAGAAAACCAAAATAAAAAATCAAGAGTTACTCTCCAACAAACCAATCTAAAACCCTAGCAATGAGGAATCCACATCTCTAAACCCAAATCAATACAACTAAGTATCCTCAATCTTTCATCAAATTCAAATTTTATGAAATTGACGAAAAAAATGGCTAAAAGTCATTTTTTTAAAGCAAATTTGTATCTAATCAAGAAAGAGGCATTTTTTCCCCCACCAAACCAAATTTTCAATAGTGATATTTTTACTCAAATTTAATAAAATTTTAAAAAGAATAAAAATTGAAGAGTGAGCTATATCAGATCAAGATTTTAACTAAAAGTTTCACTCAAATATGATGAAAAAATACAGTAGGGATTTGAGATGTTATTGTGAGACCAAGAAAATCCTCTCACGTAGATTGTAGAGATCCAACGAAGAGATAAGCTTTGCCCCTATAGATCTGCAAAAATGAATATAGTCGGCGCCACCCAACCAGGGTTGTCGGCTGGAGACTCTCCAATGATAAAGTTAGTCCTTGGATTCAGAGAAAGAAGATGAAGAAAATGAAGAGTATTTGTGTGCTATATGGCAGAGATAGATGAGGCATACCTTAGTCCTTGGAATGCCCTCCATTTATATAGATGGGGATGTGATATTTGTTTGATGGGTTTGCTTGTTTAGGCTGGGTCCATTGTTAGGCCTTGTTTGCGTTAGTCTTAATAAACGGACATATATTTTTTTTCCAGCCCCCACAACTATAACATGTCAACCATCAACAGCTGTAGCAATCAACATTCATTAATTCACACATTATATAAAAATCACATAGTGAATGTTCAAATCTTAATCAAAATCAAGAGAGAATTTAGATCACATGGTTATTCTCCAATAGATCGCTCTAAAACCCCAGCAATGAAGAATTTACATCCCTAAAATGGCTAAAGTATTCAACATTCATAAATTCACTCTACATATAAGATCACACAATGAATGTTCAAGCACAAATCTCACTTAATCCAGAAATCAAAACCAATTAATTCAGAGCTTCGGTTATATATGTATATGAAAAAAGGCTAGTAGCTCGAATTTGGCCAGAATAGCCAAAACGACGTCGACGTCGTTTTGGCTATTTTTTTCTTTCTTTCTTTCTTTCTCTGTGTTCAAATACAGAGGGAGAGAAGAGACAAAGGGAGAGAGAGAGAGAAGAGGAGAAGAGGAGAAGGAAGATCGAACCCCACAGATTTTCATCAGACCAAGCTCCTTCTTCTTCTTCTTAATTCTTCACCAGACCTAGCTCCTTGGTTCGGTTCCGGATTAAAGGTAATTTTTTTGAGGATTAAAGGTAATTTTGAGGATTAAAGGTAATTTTTTTTTTTGGTTGATGAAGATGATGGTGATGTTGAAGATGATGATGATGTTGTTGCTGATTTGAATCTGAGGATGAAGGGAACAAAAAAAAAAAAAAATCGAGAATGAAGGAAAATTTTTTTGGGCAGATTTAAAAAAAAAAAGATACCAACAAAGCTTCATTTGGGCAGATTTAAAAAAAAAAATCTGAGGATAAATCGGGATTGTTAAAAAAAAAATCTATGCTAGCTCATTTTTGTTGATGATCTCAAATTTTGAAAATCTGCGTTGAAACCCATTTCTTCTTGTTCATGTTGAAACCCATTTCTTCTTTTGATGAAACCCAGCTGGTGATGATGTTAATGTTGATGATGGTTGCCAGCCACTTTCTTCTTTCTTCTTTTGATGAAACCCAGTCCCTTTCCATTTCTTCTTCTTCTTCTTCATGATAGAGAGACGAAAAAAAAAAAAAAGGACACCAAAACGACGTTGTTTTGGTGTCGAGCCAAATTCGACCCTCCAACTTTCGAGCTACGAATCGGAACTATATATATATATAGGAAAATGTTTTGCACCTCGAAAAACTTTTCCCCGAATCCCCCGAATCACTGAAACGACGTCGTTTCAGTGATTTTGAATTTTCTTTTTTTCTTTTTTTTCCGCCATTGTTGACGCAGAGGGAGAGGGAGAAGAGGGAGAGAGAGAGAAAGAGAAGAGAGGGAGAGGGAGAGGGTGATCACCGATCGCGTGGCCGATCGCCGATCGCGTCGCCTCCGCCTCCGCCGATCGCGTCGCCTCCGCCTCCGTCGCCGATCGCCATGCTCTGCCGCGCCTCCGCCTTCTCCTCCTCCTCCGCGCCTCCTCCTCCGTCACCTTCTCCCCATTTTTTAGGCCCCCTCCAGTCCCCCTCCTCCCCCTCCCCCTCCCCCTCCCCCTCCTCCTTCGTCTTCGTCTGGTTCTGTTGAAAAAAAAAAAAAAAAAATTACAACCACGAAACGACGTCGTTTCGTGGTTTAGGAGGATTCGGGGCGGACGGATTCGAGGTCCGAATCACAACTCATATATATATAGTCTATAGACGATGTTCAGATTCCCTCGCCCTCTTTTTGTGATGTTATCATAGTTCAAAATCAATAACAAATAAAGGGTAGTACTTTTTAAACTTTACTTAAAAGTCTCAGTAAAATTAAAATTATCAAATGCACATATGATCTAAAAAAATAAGTATTTTAATTATTAAAATAAGTGTTTAATTTATTTTAATTTTCAAAGTATGCACTTTCTTGAGTTTTTCTTCACTAATACTTTATTTTGTGTTTTTTCCCATAAAATTTCGAAAATATTGTTTGTTCTGATATTAATTTTAAAATATACTAATATTAAGAATTCACGTGTAATAGATTGCATTCTTTAAAAATTAAAGTATAAAACTATTTTATAATTACTTTGGAGACATTTGTGTAATTAATCTTATAATTTTCTTTTGTTCATATTGTTCAATTTACTTTGGGGGCATCACACTTCTATTCTTTGTGTAATTATTTAATTTAAATTTAAATTTTATTTGATTTTTAACTCTTATTTTAATGTTTTTGAAATTTTATTGTCAATTAACACCGATTGAGGTGATTAATAGGATCCATAATGATTATTCCAATTAGTGTTTAAAAAAAAAAAAAAAGGTCTCCATTTGATTGTTTATATTGCACCAAAAAATTCAACTTTGAAAAATAGACGAACAGGATAAAATAGACTTTCCAGATGGTCTAAAATGGACGAACAGGATAGAAGTCTGTAATTAATCTTATGAACTCAACCCTACACAATCCCAACTTCTAGGGCTGATATAGGTAGATCTTCTTCTTCTTCCTCACACCAACACGCACAAACCCACCTTAATCGAAGAAAGAGACTCCAAATGGCTCCACCTCCTGGTCCTTATTCCGGAACCAGCACCCTTGCCTTGGTAACCCTCTCTCTCTCTCTCTGTCTCTATATATATATATCTCTCTCTCTATATATATGTATGTATGTGTTGCGATTTGGGAAATTGTTGAAGTATTTGTCTTCAATTCGGTGTGGATGTAGGTGGCTCGTGTTTCTGCATTCTCTATGGGACTTGTTTACGGAAGCATGAAGCTCAAGTATCTCAAGGTACTCTTTTTAAATTTTTTGAAACTATCTTTCTCATGTGCAAGCTTTCATTTTTTAATGTGTATATATATATACATCTGTATTATATGTTGGTTTGTTCTTTTTGAATTGCTTATACTATGGTAGGTGTTCTTGTATGTGGGTTTAGTCCATAATGGTCAATTATTTTGTCTAGTGTTGTGGTGGTGTTCTGATTTGGGTCATGTTTTGTTCCAAATCAAACTTGCTTAGCTATAATGTTTATTGGGTAGGATTTATGTTTTTGTGTTGGTTGTTACGTGTAGTGTTACAGTAAGTCCAAATTATACCATGTTGTGGGTTGATCTAGAGGGATATTTCATTTTATTTTGTTTTCCCCATTATGTGTATGTTTGAGTAGTAATTGTCGTGATTTGAATCATTATTGTGTTAAATTCATGTATTTTGGTTCTTGGTGTGAATTCGATTCATGTTCCTAGTATCTATGGTCACATAAAGATCTCTTGTTTATTTTTTGACTTCCACTTATTGATCCTGGCCTAGAAAAGTGACCGACCAGGGCCCTATTGATGAATGAAAACTTACACAGTTACACTAGTCATGACCCCCATAGTTCTTGAGAAATTTGATTCTTAAGTTAAGTCCAAAATCCAACCCAGAAAGTGATGAGAAAAGATTGAGTAAATTGGATTGATCTTAAGCAACTGAGTGTTGTTGAACCATTTGCTATCCTGAATCACCTCCACTAAATGGTGGCAACTCATTTTTCCTTTCCTCACCTCCCATGATGGACTTAAATGGCAAGATCAACCATCATTCGTCCGTCGGTGCTCTCCAAGCACTAAGCAGAGACAGTGAAGAGTTCTGAATGTGACATGGCCTGTATTGTATTTGTTATACAAGTTTTTTTGTTTACGCATGAGTTATAACCCAAGGGAACTAATGAGTTAATATGACCAAACATATCCACAAGAAGTTGAGCCGTACCGGAATGCAAAGAAGCTTGAAGGAAGGGTTTGCCTTTTGATTGTTTGCCATTAGATTATGACTTAGTTGCACCAATCTGCTTGAGGTCTATAATTAGTTTAGGTGAAATTGGGTAGAATAGTTAAATTCTCTCGCTCATGGTTCATAATTGGTTATCTTTGTCTATTTTTTGGGGTACATTTGACATCCAAAGACCCAAGAAGGAAAAACGCTAAAGCATTACCCTTTTACCTAGCCCCCCACCCAGAGGCATCCCAGGCAAAAAAGGGGCTTAACAGACTGAGGGGGAACATATTACATGTGGAACTTTGAGATTTGTTACCACATCCTAGCCAATCTATTTACACATTCATTCATTTCCCACCTTACATGGCTTAGAATGTAAGACCACTCTCAATTCATCATCATATTGATCTTCTTTCCAATATACAAGTTAGATGAATTCCAAGCTTTTAAAGAAAGCCTTTATATATGCTTTTGATATAACTAGGAGATTAGATTTTAGTCATAAGGTGAGAGTTGCCACTGTTGGGCCCATCTTTCTCAAGCTCCTGAGTCTTGAGCATAGATTCTCTGAATTATCTTCTATCTCTATCTGTTTCACCTCCCCCTTTTTTCTATCCATCCAACCTTCCTCTTTTTGTACATATATATGTAAACAGTCATTCTGTAACCAAACACTCCTTTAGGCTTAGTTTGGTTTAACTTTCTATGATTTTGAAGGTGCTTTATGGAAATTGACTAATTGGAACTACTTAATGTTGTAAAATCATAGAAAGTAAAACTATAGTGGCCTCATTGCAAACTATAGTGGTTCTGTTGTGCAAATTCATGCACATTGCACTTGAGATGCCAGCTCTAGAAATGCTCTGTAGAAGCTATTTTTTAACTTTCTCTGGGCTGTCCAGGGCCATGTTCGTTGCTGGAGTGAGTAGTACATATCGCTTTGGCCATTTCACATAAATTTATTGCAAGAAATGTATTGGGTTTGCTTATACTTCATCAGATGGTTTGACATACTAGAGAAAGGAATCCATGCCAACATGAATTGTTTAGTAGAAGTACATAATGCTTATCATTTTGCTTTCTTTGATTGTGCGGATAGAAATCATTGGGTTTTACCTGTAGACAATCCTCGAGGCTTTATTTTTCTCTTTTCGAGTAGGTTACTTTGTTTTATTCGGTTTGTGAATGCATGCTGGTGTCAGTGTATCTCACATACACCACATAGACATCATCTGCAAATATTTACTTCAGTTTTGTTTTATTTTCTCAGGCAAAGGCTAAATCTCATAAGAAGGCCGAAGCAAAGGCAATGGCACATCACTGAAGGAGAGATGCTCTGTTTTTTTGGTTTCTGATAAAAAATAATGCATGATGATATAACTATACCAGTGTTTAATATTGGCCTAAAGTATTTGTGGACCATGGTTCTCTACTTGTAGCTCTGCAACTATTTTTTTGGAGAATTATATATCTCATTTCATGAGGTCGTTCCAATTTTTTTAGGTTTGGATTCAGTTGTCTTCTTGATCTGTGCATGCTGTTGGAATTCAAATGCTGCTACTTGTGATTGAAAGTTTGGCTGCATTTTACTCTTTTTTGACTTTCCTTATGAATCTCTTCCATTTCTTACCAACCAGTCACTCACCTCTCTGATTGAGTTAATGCATTTCCTGTTTCAATTCAGAGCAAATGCATCATCACTTCGGCTTGAATTCACAATGGATGATGATGATGATGATGGATGGTTTCAGAATATTCTTTTCCTGCCTCGGGGCATTTTGATTTTGGCATATAGCTTTTCTCTGGAAAATCTACGGTTATATTTTGGGCCTTTTTTCTTGGGTCAAATTCTCAGCTTTGTTGGGCTCCAAATTCCCATCAAGAATCCAGGAATGTTTGACTACATTAGTAGGGTTATTTTTAGGGGGAGTTACAGGCCGGTTCTTTAGACTGGACTTAATTCTTAGGAAGTCCTGACCTAAAATAATTTAGCCCATCTTTTATTTTTACCCTTTACATTTAGTTGAGTAATTTTATCCTAAATCCAAACACATCTCTCTCTCTCTTTCTCTCTCTCTCTCCTATTTCTGGCACTGGCACATCATTTTCTCCTCCTCCATTACCAATCATCATCTCCTTCTCCTTCATTGCCATCATTGTTGCTCCTCTCCCATCATTCATTTGCTAGCTTCAGCATCGTAATCCTCCATCATCGATTTACCATCTTCGACATTATTGTTGCCACCATCTTCCTCCATCACTAATCTACCATCTTCGACATTGTTGTTGCTACCATCTTTCTCCATCACCGGTTTGGGATGCAAAGTGTCCAATCAATGCATTGAAATGTGTTGTTGATATTTTACAGACGTGTAACTGATCTAATAAATTTGTTACTTAATTTATGAATGATAAATTTGTTACTTAATTCAGTGATAAATTTGTTGTGATGCCCCCCTCTCTCTCTCAAATCAAGTCTGTTATTTGTAAATTTTTTAACAAATTCATCAGTGATAAATTTATCACTGGTTTAAACAAATTTATTACTAGTTTAAATAATACAAAGCTCCGAATTCGTCAATGTTGACACACCCATCTCTGTTCATGTCGATTTTCTTAATCTCTCTTAGATCTAACATCATCTCTCTCAAATTCAAGGGCTACAGAGACAGTTCTCATGTTCACCATTATCAACGAATTCATCAATGGCTCTGGAACTCGTCAATATTGACACACCCAATCTCTATTTATGTCGATTTTTTTGATCTCTTTCAGATCTAACACTATCTCTCTCAAATCCAAGGATCACAGAGGCAGTTTTTATGTTCACCAACACCAATGAATTCATCAATGGCTCTGGCAGTATAACAATAGGGGCAAAATTGGGATAAAAAAATATAATAGGACTTCTTGATGCATGAGATAGAAACTTAAGATTTAATGGATAATACGGGATAAAAAAATATAATAGGACTTCTTGATGCATGAGATAGAAACTTAAGATTTAATGGATAATAGATTCAATTATTAGGACAGCTGGTAAAAAATCCTTATTTTTATTTGTGAGTAGGATGAGAAAGAAAGAGCTTAAACCCTTGTTCCCTGTGGAAGTCTTCATTGTTGCAACTACTGACTGAATGAATAAAATGAGATCTTTGAGTTAATGAGTTTCCAAAAATCCTCAGTTGACTCTGACCCTAGTTCTACATCTGTCTCTCTTCAAAAACACACTTTAGATCTAAATTAACCCTACATAATTGCCTTGATAAGCAGGCCCCATCATATATTCTCTAAATCTCAAGTATAATATATTTTAATGAGATTACTGTGTTGGAAAGATATTGGGCGACATTGAGATCATGGGAATAGGAACCCAAAGAAAAAAAGAAAAAAAGCATCAAATTAAGTTGTCTTTTCATCTTTAAATTTTTATTTGGGCATAAACATTTTTCTAGAATGTCATGTTGAGCATAATCAATATTTCAGCTTAGAAGCTTAATTTCATCTGTTTACTTATTATGTTTGAATAAAAAAGAATATTTACAAAGTGGGAGAGAAATTCAAACCAATTCAAAGGAAATAAGATTCACATACAAGCTTGAAGTTCTGGTCAAAGATATTAAACTTTATTATGTTTAAATTACAAGAATAAATGAATGCCATTACTGAGAATTCTCAACTCCTATAAAATAAACAAGAACATTAGTTATATTATTACATAAATTTCATGGGCATTCCCCATTTGGTGCCTGAATATAAACATATTTTTGGTTCCTAAGTCATGTTACTGTTTCCACTTAATGAGGAACTGAAGATGATTAGTGAACTAACTACCTGTTTGCAAATGATCCTTCTGGTCTCCCATCACATGGCCTTGACCACATCACAAACAACATGTTATTATTAGATTAATTTTGAAATATTATGTAATATTGTTTACGAGTACTCTTAATTAATGATGTAATGAAATTTTTTTATTTGTAAGACAATACTAACTTGCTTTTGTTAAGTAATTAGAAAACAAAAAATAATTCATCTAATATATTTTTTTAATTTTTTATTAGGATTTCGTTAACAAGTATTCTAAGAATATTAATTAACGAAGTTTTAAAATTATACATTCTTTGTTGCATGTACTCTTATGTGTTATATACAAATATTTTAAGTATTTTAACAAATGCCCGGGCACTGTTGACAATTTTTTAATTTTTTTTTAAATGAGAGCTTTAAGAGCTGTTTAGTGCAACTTAAATGAACTGTTAATACTTTTTTATTTTTGTTTTTTAATTATCGACTTTCACTTATAAGAATTTGCATGAATAGGCCCAATGACATAAAGGTATTTCATACAACCTAATTATTTTCACAAACAGTCTTGCAAAAATCTCCACCCAAGGGCATTTTGGTCATATAATCACCTTATAAAAACCACTCTAATCTACGCTCCTATTGCCTATCAACAAATTCAAACACAAGAGTTCCAATCCAACACTCTCTCACTCCCCCCTCTCTCTCGCTCTCTCACTCGATAGCTATAGAGATACATTTTACACATACATACATATATTTTTGTAATTGACGGAAATGCCACCGGCGATTGGAAAATCAAATAAAATCAGACACATTGTCAGAATCCGGCAGATGCTCCGGCGGTGGCGCAAGAAGGCGCGCATCGCCGCCGGCGGAGTTCCGTCCGACGTACCGGCGGGGCACGTGGCGATCTGCGTGGGGAGAGAGTGTAGGAGGTTCGTAGTTCGCGCGACGTACCTGAACCACCCCATCTTCAAGAGACTCTTGGCTCAAGCCGAGGAAGAGTACGGCTTCACAAACCAAGGACCCTTGGTCCTACCCTGCGACGAGTCGGTCTTCGAAGAGATCCTCCGAGTCGTGTCCCGATCCGAGTCCTGTAACTCGGCTTGGTTCCTCAATCTCGAGGACTTCCAGAGATGTTGCCACGTGGATCATAGAAGTAATCTTGATATTTTGGGTGAATCTCGGCCGTTACTTCGTGGGTTTGCTGATAAATCAGTCTGTTAAAAGCATTTCTCTGCTTTATCCATATGGAGCGAGTCAAAGCGAGTCAAGATGAGTCAACTCGCTCTATTTAACTAATTTTTGAGTGAATTTTAGTGGGTTTTTTTTATTCTATTATTTTTATTTTTCTTGGGTGGTGAGTGATAACTCAATGTTTTTATTTTTATTTTTATTTTTAGCTCTGGAGCTGGCAAATATGGGTGGTAATTTAACCGAGTCATCCCGAGTTGGAGTTGGACCGAGTTGAGTATCAAGATATGTTTTTTTTTTGGGTAATATTTTGTAAATTTCTTGATTTATTGACTATTTAATTGTAGGAATTGCAAATAAGCTTGCCAACCAAATTTGTGAATTTCATCATAAATATGAATGTATATTATATATATATCGATGATAATATTTGTTGAAGGTTAGCTGTTTTTTCATTTATGTTATATGATAGAAAATGATATAAATGTCATTCAAAATGCTCTAATAAATGGCAATATTTGATTGTTGGATAAATATTTTGCGATGTATCCACAAAAAAAAAAAAAACAAAAAAAATAATAATAATAAAAATTGTTGGGTAAACAATATAAATTTATGGACTTCAATATTGGAAAAATAGCATTTTAGTAAATAATTACAGGTATAATATTTTTTTTAAGACTTGTATTAAATATAGAAATGATTTACACTATATACATGAGCAACTTAAGACCCATGAAATTGGGATTCTTTTTGAGTGCTGCTATTAGGGGTGTGCACGGTACGGGTCGGTGCGGTTTGAGAGAAAAATAGAAATCGTATGGTGGGTGGCGGATTGATAAAAGTATCACTAGAATTTGTCATTTTTCTTGTCAAAAACCGGCGGTTCGGTTGGCAAATAATGGCGGATTTGCCTTGATGGTTCGGGCGGATTGGCGGTTTATAAAAAATATAATTTAAATTACAAAACTTAAATCAAAGAGTAAAAAAAAGATGAGAGATACTGTGATGTTAAGCATCTTGCGAAGCTTTCTTTTGATGCAGCAAGTGTAGCAACAACATGATAATATCAACGATTATGCCATCAGTTCATTACAAGCATCTGTAGAAGTTACAATGATCAAATACAATACATAAAATTAATATCATTCAGGGTTTATAATTTATTGAAAATGTTTACTGTTGAAAAGTATTTAGATTGAAAAGTAAGCTGATGTAAGTTTGCAACATGGCCAAAAAAAAAAAAAAGATTGAAAAGTGAATTGGAATCCAATTTTATTTTGGATTACTGACATCTTGAATTCCCCCTCGAGCAGTAATGTAATACTATATTCTAAGGTATATAACAACAAGCAACCTTAAGTAAAAAAGAATTTTTAAAATATTATAAAACATGATTTAATAGCGGTATGGGCCGGTGCGGTTTGGAAGAAAAATAGAAACCGGTGGATTGATAAAAGTGTCACTAGAATTTGTCATTTTTCTTATCAAAAATCGACGGTTCGATTGGCAAATAATAACAAATTTGCCTTGGCGATGCGGTTTTGGCGGTTTCGGTAGTATTATGCACACCCCTAGCTGCTATTAGCACCTACCAAAATTCTTTAGACCCCTCATTTCTTTGGACCCCAACCCTAAATCTTAAAATTTAATAATATTTTTTTTGACACCCCACTTATTACCAAATCTACCCATATTCACAATGAAATGCACACCCACCTGAATCCATTCCAACATATGCACGCAATTCACGCCCCTAACCACACCCACTCTGTAAGGCCCCGGTGTTCCACATCGGGAATGGAGAGGGAGTTACTGGGCTATAAAAGTAAAAACCGGGACCCTTATACAGCATCGAGGCCTTTTCCCAAGTGGTGAAATCCCTATTAGAACTCCGCGGTTAAGCGTGCTTAGCCTGGAGTAGTTCTAGGATGAGTGACTCCCTGGGAAGGACAAATCCGTGCGGGCGTGGCCTAAAGCGGACAATATCGATGGCGTGTAAAGGGTCGGGGCGTTACAAATGGTATCAGAGCCGACTCTCCGGAGTACCGAGTGTGGGCCTGGCGCCGCTTCGGTGTATGTGGCTTTATGAAGCGAGACTCTGACGGGGACGTCTGACCTTGAGGTGGATTGTAAGGCCTTGTTCCACATCGGGAATGGAAAGGAGTTCTTGGGCTATAAAAGTAAAAACCGACCCTTATACAAAGACATGAGGCCTTTTCCCAAGTGGTGAAATCCCTATTAGAACTCCGCGGTTAAGCGTGCTTAGCCTGGAGTAGTTCGAGGATGGGTGACCCCCTGGGAAGGACAAATCTGTGCGGGCGTGGCCCAAAGCGGACAATATCGATGGCGTGTAAAGGGTCGGGGCGTTACACACTCTCTGCCTCCCTCTCTTCTCTCTCTCTCTCTCTCATTATCAGTGATGTCTCTTCTCTCTCACTCTCTCAAAACCCCTTTTGTTCATACGAGAAAGTGAAAATTTTTCTCTCTCTTCTCTCTCTCTCTCTCTTTCAAAACCCTAGCTTTTTTTCTCTTCTCTCTCCAACATTAACCACATCTAAAAAGTGGTTCCTGAAAACACAATGCATTTATTTGTGGGGTTGGTGTTCTTCGTCGATTAGGATTTCGACGACATGGGTCTCTTTGGAATTTGCCATTGATTGGGAAATTCAGATGAGAAAGTGAAGATTGATGCGAATTGTAGGAATAGAAAACAATGTATATATATATGGAAAACTAATCTCCATAATATTTCCATAATATTTTCAGAATAGAAAACTAATCTCCATATTTTCACAATGAAATGCATACCCACCCAATTTGTTCACCACTGTATAGGCGAAAAAATGTATTTTGTTCAGAACTGTTTTGTCGAACAATAATGATCCTGTCAGCACTGTATGTCTGAACAAAATTTGTTCATCACTGTGTAACTTGAATCCATTCTAATTCACAACTTAAAATAATATGAATTAAATACATTTAACATACATAACTTAAATCCATTCCAATTCACTCTTTTCCATTTTAAGTTAGTTTAACAAAGAAAATTACATAACTGACTATCTGCATTAATGTTCGGAACTTATGTATTGAACGAAAGGATTATGTTCAGTACTGTGTTACCGAACATAATTGTAACAGTCAGCAAACTAGTACCGAATAGCTCGAACGAAACAAAAACGACCGAAAATGACCGAGAATGTTAATACAAGACAGATAAACGACCGAGAATGTTGTCCTCGTCCTCCATTGCTCTACACAGTGAAATAAGTGATGAAGTATAAAGTAAAACTTTCAAGTTCAATAGCATTGATGATAGTGATGAAGATGACACATTCAGGATTTAAAATAATTATGAAAAATAATAGATTTAGGGTTTATGTTAATTGGTTATGAAAAGTAATAGGTTTAGGGTTTACAAAGATGGAATACGTATAGTTGGAGTTGGAGTTAGAGGTGG
Organism: Camellia lanceoleosa; assembly: GCA_025200525.1. NCBI lineage: Eukaryota > Viridiplantae > Streptophyta > Magnoliopsida > Ericales > Theaceae > Camellia > Camellia lanceoleosa. The sequence goes on from CM045760.1 coordinate 207,057,899, forward strand.
GGGTAGGGGGTGTGGGTGGGTGTCCAATATTATAGAGTATTAGTTATTATTAATAGGTGGGTGTTCCATTTCATAATGTCTTTTAATGTAATTTTACTTTAGGGTATAATTGTAATAAAAAAAAATTATAAAATGGAAGGTCTAAAGAATTTTGGCATGTGCTAATAGCAGCACTCTTGTTTTTAGGTTAATTAGATTATGATTCCTTCGACATTTAACGAATATCATTTTTATCACATCATCTATGATGCCATATATATTTACTCCATTAATTATGAAAATTGTATAAATATTTCTATTTTGGAAGTGGTGTAAATAGGATTGGTTGAAAGTGAAAGTGATATACCGAGATAGTCAAAATTTATAAGGTCAAGTTTGGCAAGTTAAAAAAAAGTTAAAAAGTCAAAAAGTTACTCAAAAAGTTAAAAAGTTATCACTATTCACCAAAAGTCAAAAAGTACAGCTGCACAACTCCCAATCCGAATTCCTACATACTAAATTATATAATTTTTTAATACACATTTTTTCATAAAAAGTCAAAAAGTTAACCCAAACAATTATATTTTTTTTCTCAACTTTTTAGTTTAAAAAGTCAAAAAGTACACTTATTTAAGACATCCCAAACAACCATTTAAATGTCTAAATAATCCATTATTTTTCACCGTCCGTCTAAAATATAATTTTTCCTTTAATATTAAACAAGTCATGGTTTTATCAAGTAAGTCCAGATGGGAAAAGTGATGATGATTTGTTTTGGAGTATGGAGTTGGGTTTTGCTTAAAGTAAACACATCATGTGGTTGTGATGGATCCAAACACCAAACTTTGATGCTAAAAAGGGGGAGAAAAATTTTGGTGTGTTGGACCAACACCAACTTCACTCCATTATGGCATGGAAAAAAAGAGAGGAGAAAAGCAAAACACATTTCACTTTAGGTCGATTTTACTCATTTGTTCAACACACTCACATAGCCTTTCCATCATCATGAAATGAGTCATTAATTTTGTTTTCAAATTTGAACAAATTTTCCTAGGACAACAAGCTTTGGAATGGATCTCAATTATTAGAAAACATAATTTGTTTAAATCAGGGCTAGAATAAAAGAGAAGTTAATTAGAAAGTTTGATCAATCATATAACGATGTGTCTATTTTTATGTGAAGAAGATTAATGTTCCCTTACTACAGGAAAAAAGGTATTCTGTAGTTTAGGATCATAGCATAATTTTTTGTTTCAATCAATTATAATTAACGGAATCAATAAAAATAAGGTTCACAATTTTAAAAATTGTCCTTTTTATATGACATGGACATGAGTTGAAAGAATTTACACTTTACATCTTATTCAAATAATAATAATAATAATAATAAAGTGTAGGATGGCAAGTGTTTTTATATCTTATGTCTATTTTTACAATTTTAAAAATTGTCCTTTTTATATGACATAGACATGAGTTGAAAGTCAACCGAAAGAATTTACGCTTTACATCTTATTCAAATAATAATAATAATAAAAAAGTGTGGAATGGCAAGTGTTTTTATATCTTATACTAAAATAGACAGTTATGTCGTTCATGAAACAATAATTCAATTACATGGAAACTTATATATAAAAATCTCATAATTGTCTCAATTAATTTTTACATGACATAGACATGAGTTGAAAGTCAACCGAAAGAATTTACACTTTACATCTTACTCAAATAATAATAACAATAAAAAAGTATGGAATGGCAAGTGTTTTTATATCTTATACTAAAATAGACAGTTATGTCGTTCATGAAACAATAATTCAATTACATGGAAACTTATATGGAAAAGTCTACAATGTGCACCTTATAAAAGGGCATATGATATACACTTATTGTAGGGTTCATAACGTGCCACATCATCAAAAATGACCTGCTAAACTGGTCATGTAACAGGTTACAGAAAGAATCATAACTTTTTTTCAAATATCATAACAATATTACAATGAATCATAACAATGTCATAATATTCACTAAAGTGTCATAACAAAGACACTATAAATCATAACAATATAATGACAACTCACAACAAATATAGTTATTTCTAATCAATTATCATAACATTTGAATCATAACATTTTTTATTATGATTCACCATGACAAATCATAACTTTTGGTAGTAAAATCATAACTTTTACTAAAAAGAATCATAACCACAACTTTTTTCTCCACAATCATAACAAGATTAACAAAATGTCATAACTTTTAGTAATGAATCATACACTACAAGAATTTTCACTTTTGGCGACTAAATTTTTAGTCACCAAAAGTTTATTTTTAGTCGCCGAAGTGTTTTAGCAACTAAATTATTTGGTCGCAATAGTCGTCCTCAAAGAATTGTCGGTAAAAGTATTAGCGACTAAAATTATTTCAGTCTTCCATTTGAATTCACCTACACTAAATGTAAACAGGATTTCGCATTCAAGAATCAATCATGCATGCTTTCTTCGGATGCTTTTGCAAAAGTTAAAAAGAATTCTGGTTTAATGGTCATACCTTGTTTGTACCAGAAGAAGGAGATCCATATCCACTTCCTCATCACCGAGCTTTGGCACCATCGGATCAAGGATCTCCGAAAATGTTCGTCTCTCAATTGCCTTGCCAACATGGTGGGACAGACCAATCGGAGGCCCTGCTGTAATAATTTGTAACAACATAACACCCAATGAATATACATCAGATTTCACACCCAACAACCCCGTTTGTTGGTGCTCGGGATCGATGTAACAAAATGTCCCAGCCGCTGTAAATGTACAAGAATCCTAGCAACACCTGCAGCACCAAGCTCAAATCCAATCTCCGCGATTCTACAATGCACGCAGATAACAGCATCCTGTGCTGGAGAATGTCATTGCTCTGAATTCTGTAACAGGTGAAAGAAAGTAAAATCATGAGTAATTCTTACCAGAGAAAAAAACCCATAGAAAAAATGAACTACAAGAATAACTCCTAACACCATACTTCCATTAACATCCAATGGGTAAGTAACACATCAAATCATGTGACTACTTACAGACCAATTGGAGCCAAAGCCAACATAGAACAATGGCACACTGTAGGCCTGAATTTTAAAGGATGGATGGGTCAGAGAGCCCACTCGTGCTGTTTGTCAAAAAAAAAAAATTGACTTAATGGTGGGGCATGTAAATCTCTTCCCATATGATAAGTCCAAAAAGACATTGCGTGGAAAACAATCTTTATAATGAACAATCATCGTCATTTGGACTATCCACATTAAAGATTTTCATAGTATAATCAGATCAATGCAGGGATCCACCCAACTGCTAACTATTAACAGCTCACTAGTTGACTAAACAGAGGTATTCATGCTGTCATGGAAGACTAATCTCTGTATTAAATCATTTCAGTGGTGCATCATTCTCAGTTAATGATGTTGTTTTTAACTTTAAGCAAGTTATGAGGTGTCTTGGGTCTTAATGAGAGAGTGGGGTAGGGTGGAGGTGGGCTGGTTGGAGAGCTACTGTGAACGGTGTGATAAGGTGTGTCACAGGGGAGTCCATTCTGTTATACTGTGCTCTGCCTGTGATCTGATTTGTTTTTAGGGGTAATCTAAAAGTGGGTAATCTGAAAGTGCTAAATAGCTGAAATGCTGGGCTGAGGTGGGCAGTATCTGCTGAGGGTAAGCTGGTTGTCACAGCCACTCTGCAAGTGAGTTATAAGCCGGTTGTCACAGCCACTTTGCAAAGCACTGGTGTGTAGCAGCTATTTCAGTTCAATCCTGCTGCAGAGTTTTTCAGTTCAATTACCAAGGTGGTTAAGGCCGCAAATAATTCCATTGAGAAACTTGGAATCATTGGTTTAGGCATCATTGATTTTTGGTCTTAGGTGGGAGGTCTGCTGGTGTATGGGACTTTTGTTGCAGTGTTTTGTTTTGTTTGAATCATTTGTGAAGTTTCTGCCTGCTGCTGCTCTGGGTAATCTGAACCTGCTGGGTAATCTGAAAGTGCTGAATAGCTGAAATGCTGGGCTGAGGTGGGCTGCATCTGCCTGCTGGTGTATGGGACTTTTGTCTGCAGTGTTTCAATTTGTTTTGGAGCATGTTGTTTTGGAGCTTGGGTTCAGGTCATTTACCAAGGTGTTCTAGGATGCAGTTTGGTAGCATTTGAGAAACTTGGAACCTTTAGGTATAGGCATCATTGATGGTCAAGTTAATCCAGAAGATCAGACACAAAAATCAGATTGGAAAATCTGGGAACAGCAGATTTTGGCATTATTGAGGGCCAATTTTATTTCAATGTTGGACAAGTTAAACCTGCTTGCAGCCTGGAGTACTCATCAATTTGGGAGATTCTGTCTATGAATGGTGTCTATGCTAGCATCTGGTACATACTCAATTCTAGCTTCTGGTGCATACCCAATACTGCTAAAACAGATTCTGAGCTGTTTGGGTGGTGCATTCTGATCTGGTAGTGGGCTGCTCTGCTTTTGATTTTGCTATGTTGGTTAGTGGGCTGCTCTGCTGATTTTGCTCAGCTTTGGTTTGGCTTTTGCTAAGTATAGTGTTTGGAATAGGTCCAAAGTAATATTTTGTACAAACGGGCTGTCGAATGTTTGAGTGGTTGTCCAGTTTTTCACCAGTCTTGTCTTGCTGTGAGGTTTGGAGTTGCCTAGTTTTAGCACTTTTGGGGTTGCACACTACTGGTTGCTAGTTGAGCTTGATGGTTGTTAGTATGACCTCTGCTGGCTGCTGGTTGTTTTTGTGCATGCTTGGTGCTGGTTGTATTTGAGTGGATGGTCTGAACTGCTGCTGGATCTGTTGTGTGTTGGGTTGCTCCTTGGATTTAGCTCTGCTGTTGCTTGTGTTTTTATTTTATTTTATTTTCTTTCTGGGCATGGATTCTCTCCATCCCTCTCGTGGTTGAGCTTCATGAGATGATTGAGCTATCTTCTCGGTGCCAACCTAGTTGGGATTGGGTTTGTTAGCTATGATGCGCTTTTGCTCTCCCACTTCTTTATTGATGTTCATCTCATATGTTTTTGTATGTTATTTGTCATCAATAAAGTTCTCTTTTGCTGATCAAAAAAAAAAAAAGAGGCAAAACATATTGATGATTACAAGATAAGTGAGAATATTTCAGTTAATATAAAACAAGAAAGTGTTCAATCATTCATATTAGATTGTTAGCTCACATGCCTCTCGTGCAAATATTACAACCACCCTCTCATCTGAATCAGAAGCTGCACCAATCTTCACCAATCTTCAATGAATTGGAGAAGTAGTCTGTTGCAACTTCAGTCTCTTTAATGGGGTACTTTCTATACCGAATTTAAGAGCAAGCCAACGCGTCGAAGTTGGGTTCTGACGGTACCTAATTGGATCCTATTAAAAACTCTGTAATTACCAAGATAATAACAAATCATGCACAAGTATTGGTTATTTTCATACCAAACACTCTTAGAAGTTGTATTATGTCATTTTTACTCCAATAAAAAAGAAGAGTTAAAATGGGTCAAAATATGTCTAATACAATAGTTTCTAGAATTGCAAAAATCATGAATGAATTATGAATCGTGCAATTCAACAATTCGCCATAGATTCTATCCCAAAATAAATTTATCTATAGGTTCGTATCGATCTATGATAATTGAATCATAAATCGTAAGACTCTGATAACAGTGAAAGATTAATAAATTGATCTAATTATTAGTTGAAACATCCAATCACTTTATTGCATTATCCTAATTTCAATTTCAACATGATCATATATGAATTAAACAGAAGATGCAGACTAAAGATAACAAAGAAGAACTCTCAAAAATGCTACCATGCTTGTGATATCATACACAACAATGGATGTTGCTACACCACGATAATACATCGGAGCCAAGCTATGGTATCGTTCTCGTCTGCCGTGTCCCATATATCAAATTTCATAGTGGCTTGTAATGACAATATCTCGAGTGAAAAATGCTGCTCCAATGGTTGGTTCTGCATGACACGTCTGTCAAATATACTTGACCAGACACAAATAAATAATTACTAAAACAAGAAAATAATCATCGGTTTACACAAGACATTAAAGTGAACTGGTTGTCAAAAATTGGCCTTTGACACATCTTAATACTAAACTGGTTTTCCCAGTTCCCATATGTCGCCCAAAAAGAAACTGAGAAAAATTCAAGAAATAGCTAAGAATTGATGTCTTATGACATTTTTTATTTGAAAAATGGCAATCAAGCATAGCTAATCCACAATGTATAGTTATTTGAAATCACATTCATTTCAAAATAGGTCAAAAACCATACAATATGCAAAAACAGAAAACTTCAATACAGAACCAGAGTTTAAAGCCCGTCAAGAAAACGATACAGGCACTAAATTTGAATAATACCAATGCATCAGCTAAAATTCAGAAAGAGGCATACAAAGATTAAACAACCAGAAGCACATTTTTTTGGGGAGTGTAAACACTTGTATAATGTAATAAACATGCATGCATTACATCATAATCTATGGATTATTAAATTAATGAAACACTCTAATAAGCACATCCAATTATTTTTATCTGGACAAAAAATTCCAACCTTCTCAAAGTAAACTCTACATGGTGAAGTGCCACCCCAAATTAAAGGATCATGGCTCTAAGTGTTGACTGGTGTAGAACACTATTGTAATTTAGATTTAAACAAGAAAAATCAAAACTTCAAGATTCAGATTGCAAGATGCTCAAGGGGTATGTATGTGTGGAGTAAAATTGGGAGTTTTTCTCCAAGGGGGCATGTTCACAAAAATGGGTAGATATCATACAATAGTTACAAATTGAAATAGCATTTCAAAAAATTCTATGATACTATAGCGATCCTATAGTGATACTATAAAGAAAAGAAAAAAATGAGGAGAAAAGGTAAGATTCTTCCTCTCTCCTACCTCATGTATGGCCTTCATCTCTGCATTCTTTCGCATCTGGATCTCATATTTTGGTAGTCGTTGTGCCATCAGTGCTGCTTCAATTGCAACCTTGGTTTTTTGTTTTTCCATCTCGGCCAAAGCCATCGCAGCCTCTTCGGCTTTCTTTGCTTCCAGAACATTGCGTTCCTCCTCTGGCTTCCATTCATCAATCTCCTTTACCTGGGAAACACAAGTGATTTGTAGTCACATTTGGAAAGACTTATTGTGAGATAACTTCCATGTAGAAGATAGGAAACATCAATCTAGTTCAAGTCAAGATTTTTACCTTCTCTTTGGAAGAGAATGCTTCTTTGCAAACTGAATTGTACATCTCCATCATTTGCTTCAATTGATCTCTTAATCTCCTCATTTCAGCCTGTAGTTCATTCTGTAATATAGTCATTCAAATGGAGGCATGCAAGTCAATCTGCTATAGCAAAACTTTGCAAGACTACAGGTCATGACCAGATGAGCACAGCCACAGCCTTCCCATAAAATTCAACCCATTTGCATTCCAGATGGTCTCACAAAACAGAACAACTGAATACCATTTGGACAGCATAAAAACTAAAAACCAGATAAAAATTGAAAACCTGCCTTCCCCTTCTGATCAGCATAGCAGCCAGCAGTAGCAGCACAGAAAACAGAATCCATTTGCATTCCAGTTTAGCACTGAAAACAGAATAGCTGAACCACTGCCTACCATTTCTGAACAAAGTAACAAAACAGGATCAGAGCCACGACCTTGAATCCACAGCAGATAAGCTTCAAATTTGCACAGATGAAATCACCCAAACACAGAAGCACACCTCCTAACTTGCCTCAGATTTGTACTAAAATCCACTGCAGACCAAGGCACATCATCCAAAGCAGAACAGGACAGCATACACCCTCAGATCACCCACATAGCAGAACAGCATACACCCATATAACAGTACAGCATAGCAGAACCAGTCAACCAAGTTTGGGTAACACAGCAAAAGCACTATACTCAGATAGACACAGCATACACCAACCTCTTCCTGATCTGCCTCAGATTAAAAAATAGCAGAACAGACCAGAACAAGACCCAACCAACCAGCCCATCTAGTGATTTGTAATCCCAGCTCTGATTTGTCTCCAATTGAAGGTTAAGTCATCAATTGAGAAGGGAAGGTCCTTGATGGTTGCTTTTAGCCATAGTGCAGCTCTGATTTTAATAGATTCACTCATATCTGAAATATTTGGTTGAGCCTCTTCGAAAATACATTCGTTCCTACACTTCCACAGCGACCAAAGAACAATGAGGGGGATAGCTCTCCAAATTAATCTGTCAAAGTGATTGAAGTTTACAGTCATCCACCATTGGAGAAGGCCATCAACTGAATCTTGAATGCACCAAGAAAGCCCCCATTCGTGACTAATTGAAGACCAGATCAGCCATGAAAAGGGGCAGTGAAGCAAGACATGAGAAGCAGATTCAGAGACAAAGCCACAAAAGGTGCAACTGATGGAAGCAGAAGGATCTAAGATACCAATTCTAAGCAAAAATTCTGCTGACTTAATTTTGTTCTTCCAAGCCAACCAACAGAAAAATGAAACCTTAGGTGGGACAGCTCTATTCTAGATATGATTGCAAATTGGAAGATGAGGACCAAGGATGGAATTGCTGAAAGAGTAGATTGAGGAAGCAGAAAACTCACCAGTTCTTGCTGAAGCACAAGCCCAAAAATAGCAGTCAGCTTTGTGAGGAGACAGAGAAGGGGCTGAAGTTAGGGCTTCAAGCAAACTAGTTTCTTCCTCCATTTCCCAAGAGAACATCACTCTTCTACTGGGAAAATTCCAAATGTTTGGGCTGGTTTTCCTTGCAAAATATTGATGAAGAGAACCATCTTTATCAGTTGAGAGATTTAAAAGAAAGGGAAAATCATTCTTAAGGCAAGTGTTGCCACACCATTTGTCATGCCAAAACTTAATTCTGCTTCCGTCCCCCACTTTAATTTCACAATTATCCACATAAAAATTGAAAATATTACTGCAATGATTCCCAATAGATAAGATGTCTTTCCAAACTCTAGAATGTTTGTAAGAGAAATTTACCGGTGGATTCCAACAAGCTTCGTCTATCTTGTATTTGCTACATATAGCCCTCCTCCAAAGAGAGTTAATTTGAGTTCCGAATTTCCACCACCATTTAAGCAATAGACATGCATTTACATCTCTTATTCTTCTAATGCCCAGACCCCCTTGATTAATGCTTTTTGCGGCCTCCCCCCATTTCACTAAGTGGACTTTCCTTTTCAAGTCATTTCCACCCCATAAAAAAGCTGATTCAATCCTCTCAATTTCTCTGGCCACACCTTCTGGCATCTTAAATAAAGAGAGAAAATAAACTGGTAAACTAGATAAGGTGGACTTGATTAGAGTTAATCTACCTGCAAAAGACAGCAGTTTTCTTTTCAACCCCGAGAGTTTGGATCTAAATTTGTCAAGCACAGGTTTCCATGTAGATTTTCTCCCGGGGTTGGCTCCAAGAGGTAGACCCAGGAATTTCAGAGGTAGGCTGTGGACTTGACAGTTGAGGAGCTTTGCAAAGGAGAGCAGAAGTGAATCATCCACACCAACACCACATACCACACTTTTGTGGTAATTTATTCTAAGACCAGATAAAACTTCGAAGCATCTTAGAACTCTTTTAATAAGCACTATCTGGTCCCAATCTGCTTCAAAAAAGATAATTGAGTCACCCGCAAATTGTAGATGAGATAAAAGAACATCCTTTGACCCAACAAGCACTCCTCTGAGTATGCCAAGATTAATCGCTCTGTTCAAAAGCATGTTAAGACCTTCAAATACAATATTGAACAGAAAAGGTGAGAGCAGGTCGCCCTGTCTAAGACCTCTTTGTGGTGAGAATTCGGTAGTTGGTGAACCGTTCACAAGAACGGAGATTCTAACTGAGGAAATACAAGATTTTATCCATCAAATCCATTTATTCCCAAACCCAAAATTGGACAGGAGAGAGAATAAAAATTCCCAGTTCACAGAATCAAAGGCTTTTTCGAAGTCCAATTTTAAAATTAGGCCAAGCTTCTTGGACTTTTTCCATCCATCCACCACTTCATTGGCAATGAAAACCCCATCTAGGATGTTCCTCCCACCTATGAATGCAGTTTGTGTTTCACCAATGATGGAGGGTAGAACTGGCTTCAATCTGTGTGTTAATACTTTAGAATTATGAATACACATTATAAATACACATTAGAATTATGAAGAATGTCTTATATTTGGTTTTGGAAACTGTGGCAGGAGTAGCATTTGAATGTGAGTACCAACTACAAGACATCCTTGGGTCAAATTTAAGTCACACCCATAACAAATTAAATATAATATGAGGCTACTTATCATGATCATTCAATTAGGGTGCTCCATTTGTTGATTAAGATATAATCAGATAATCATGGTAGATGATCCATAATTATGATCCCATTGATTAATAATTATATCTTGTACCCAGAATTTCTGTTGTATTGAACTTACCGAAGTTTGGGAAAAGCCAGAAGTCCTGGAAACATGTGATGTGAGGGAATAGTCCAAATTTTCACAGGACATTTCAGTTGATTGAAAACTAGGCGGTCCTGAAAAATCACTGACGTCTATAGCGGAATCTTGATTGGATGAACTCCCTTTGGAGCGAGACCAAAGATCAAGATTGCACATTGGATGTTGCAGTGAAGAAATCATTCTGCTAGTTGAATGTTGAGGCGAAGGCACAATGCTGTTCAGTCTAGTCAACTTGTAAGAGACTCCATTTTACCTAAAGACACGAAGAACAATCTAAGGAACACATCTGTAAGCCTCTGATTTCCAATCCAAATATCCAACCAAAAGAGGCATCTCCTGTCATTTCCAGGTACTATTTCTGTAATTGTCACAAAAATATTATGAAGATTTGGGTTGATCTCAGTAATTGGCACAACATTGAGCCAAATTATGGAGAATTTAGACTTCCCACCCAAAAAACATAAAAGCTTTGATTAATCACGTCCTTTGGTCCACTGAAACACAACTTTCATCATTGACTTAGACCACTATAATAACATTGTTACCGCTACTAGTGTCATGTTATCTTCATGTCGGAAGGATGTCACCTATGAATCGATTTGACACATTTATGACTCTAGCATGTCTTTGGTATTAGCCCTTGCTTATTATCTCATAGCGGTGACAACCTTTTTACGGTACTCCTTTTAAAAATAATAAATTGTATTTTCATTAGTAGATATATATTGTTTCTCACCTGCCACCCTAATGACTACATTATTTGTCTTTTCTTACTTTGGTCCAATTGCTAACTTTTGAGGGTAACTTTGTAATTTTTAAAATTAACTTTCCTACCTTGATCACTTGGATACCTTTGTTTTCACACTTCAAAATAGATGGTTCATGCTAGGCAAGAAATGGAAGGGTTCTATAATGGAGGGTTGCATGTTGAGGTGGTCTCTACAGAGGATTTGGTACAAATTTAGGTGAACTTGACCCATGGGGCATTTTCCGTCATGTAACTATAACATTTGTTACAATTTCGACCAAATTGAAAAGAATCTAATCAAGTGTTCGGTTTCAGTTTTTTTAATTCACCTTTTTGAGAATTGAGTTCTTTGTTTTTTGTGTTTTTTTGTTTTCAGTGAATATTTTTGAAATTTTAAGTAATTTTTTTACTTTTTTAGATGCACCTTACTTAGATGTATCTAAATAGTAAAACATTTGTGAAAAAATATTTTAAAAATTAAATATTTAAAAAATTAATAAATATGCAAAAATAGGAGAAATGTATTGACTTTTCATTTTTTTTTTTACTAATATTACTTTTTACTAATATGCAAAAAATTAATAATATTACTTTTTACGCATATATTATTTGATTTTGGCTTAATTTTTTGATCAATCTAATTTTTTTTTTTTAAATAAAATACACAAAACGCTAAACAAAATAAAGGGTTTTCTATTGAAAGAAGGCCCAAACAACACGGTCCGGTCCATATTGTGGGCTGAAGTTAATCCACCTCCATTACAATCATCATATATTTTGTTTCAAAAAAAAAAAATTAAAAACTTCCTAAAAACTCAACCAATGCCTATTTGGGAATCCAAAAGCTCCCACCCAAATGGAACCCTTCAGATCAATTGCTATAGCACTTGTCCCTCACGCTTTTTTCTCCCATTCTCTCTTTCTCAAATCTCCTATTCTCTTACAGTGTACTCCTTTTGCCGGATACCACACGATTGTTCCGCCACCACCATTACTAGCCAACACCTTCATGCTTTTGTTGAGACGTATGGTATGTTTTTGTTGATATTGTTTGAGTATAGGGTTTGCTGTTTTTTTTGGTGACTTAGTTGTTTTTGAAGAGTTAAATATCATGAAATACTCATGTCTTTGTTCATATTGCATATACAATACCCATTCGAATAAGAAAATTCTGAACTTGAAAATCTTCTACTATCCCTTTCTTACTTTTCTCAATACTAGGTAGGTTAAAGTTTTAAATTCCTATGTCATTGATAAGTGAAAGGAATTTCAGATTGTGCAGTAAAAAAACAGGGGAAAACAGAGATAAATGGAAAAAAAAAATCAACAAAAAAACCAGGGAAAAACAGAGGAAACAAAGGGTAGGTTTGGTTTGTGTTTCTGAAAAAAAATTTAGAAATTTTCTCTACAAACAAATTTCAGAAATTTTCTCTACCAAACAAATTTTCCCAAAAAAATTTCCCAAAACACACAAACCAAACAAGTTTTTCAAACAAATCTCTCTCACACACACATCAAATCAATCACTTTTTTCAAAACTCTCTCTCAAAACAATTTTCCAAAACAAATTTCCCAAAAAACCAAACCAAACATGTTTTCGTACTTTTTATCTCTAAAACACATCTCTCAAACACAAACCAAACATACCCAAAGTAATCTGAATTTCTGCTAGAATAGTCATTGATTATAGTCTTACCCCATATTGTCAAATCTAACAAAGTATAACTACAAACTCTCAACTCAAGAAATAGTGAAACCACAAAAAATTTTAAAAAGTTATAAAGGGAGAGACTAGTTTATAGCGCACCAAAACCAGAAATTGAGACCTCATTGTCGCTGGAGTAGTTATTTTTAAAATTTTATTTATGATAGTCATGAATTTGTACAATCTTTGAATTGGAAGAGAATGATTTGGAGTTAAAAATGAGAGCAACAGAGGACCTCAATAAGCTACATATACCCATCCGAGACTCAAAACAACTCAAAAGCAGTCCCTTGCTACCCACAACAATCCCCTAAGCTACATCTATTTGGTATGAACGAGCAGCAGAAAATGGCCCAAAACAGAGAAGAACAACAAAGATCTACCCACAAAGAACTTGAAGCAGCAATTAACACCACCTGTACTTTAAACATTATTTGACCTGATTTGCTGCAAGTTGCAGATCCTGGACTGAATAAGAACACCCCTTCCAATGAGCATTGATCCAAAATGCCACTCTCACTATAATCAACTCACCGAAGTCAGCGAGGCAAAAAGGGTATCCACTGCGTCCCTCGCTGCGTCATGTGATTATGTAAATAGTCCAAGCTTTAACAACTTTTTCTTTTTTTGTGATTTTTCTGGGTTTCCAATTGTACCATCATGAATTTGTTATACCTAACAAACAAAGTAAGTGATTCCAACTTCCAAATATTTATAAAATGGGACCTATTTAAGCTTCCAAACAATTTGTAAATGGGACTTTACAGATTAACAAACAAGTCATGGGAACAAGTTAATGCCATGGGATTTTCACTAATTTACCCTTAAAAAATGGAGAGGGATGGAAAATATCACTTTGAAGATTCATTTCAAAATTGACATTGGAGAATGGAATTTTAATCCTATTCTTTTCTCTATATTTCCTCCTCATCATTCTTTTTGCCTTTTTTGAGATCAAATTGGCTTTTAGAAAATAGAATTTTGGCATTTGGTGCCACAGAACATAACGTGCTACATTTTAACTCTCACTGTGCTTGTACTTGGATTTTCTCGTTATTAAGTCATCACCGCTACATTTTAAGGACTAGATGTTCTTCAACACATGAAATTAGAGAAAACATTAGACGGTAACAATTCCCCATCAAGTCATCGGCTGCAACTAGTGTGTGCTTGTATTATTAAGGCCAACTAAATAAAACTAATCAAGACATTGCTTTTATTGTATTCATAGTATATATCTCTCAAATAAGGAAGGGGTTGTATTTATTATTATCTGCCTTTTCGTGTGTACTTTTTTCTTGCATTTACTAACTTGATTTTGTCTCATATGATTATTTCACCTTTGCTTATGTAGATAATATACAACAATACACAATGAGCGAAGGAAGCAACAAACCTTGCATACACAAACGATTTACACCATCATTCTTCTTCTACAAGTATTATTTCTTCACACTATTCAATGTATTATTCTAATTACATGTTTTATGTTAGGTTTAAATATTAGCCCTTACTATACATTTGGTTGAACTCAGAGCAAAGATGAAAACAAAAGCATGGAAGAAGCACAAATAACAGTTACGGACACGGTTTGCACATTGCCTACCTACCACATACTGTTTGCATATTTTATATTATCTTTGCCTTTTATGTGCTACTTGCATCACTTTTATTTACTTTCGCGGCAATGTAGATGAAGAAGGACATAGGACATCAATGGAGAACCCGACTGAAGGAAGACAAGGAGTACAAAAAGATGGATAGGTGGACTGTTGATAAGCAAGCCAAGTTGGAAGGTCCCCTTCCCACAAAACCAAGAAAGGTGAAATACAAAGAGAACAACAATTTATTGTTTTATTATGACATATTTCACACATTGTAATAACATGTTTGTATTTTCATAGTCTCACAAAAATTGATTCACACACTATTATGAAGTTATTTAAAGTGTCTTTCTTAAATTATTCTAATACCCACTATATTCTTTCTCGGCATTTCCAAACACGAATTGCCTTGAGATCAATTGTTAAAATAATAAGAAGATTGAGCATGGAACAACGTGATGCGCTTAGTAGTAGTGGGTTAGGGGGCTCTTGAATCTCGATGTACAAAGCTTGATCATGACCTCTGCGAATGGTTGGTTCGTAAATTTGATCCCAAAACTTGTTCGTTGAATGTTCATGGGCGATTTACTCTCCTCATCGAACTAGACGCTCACAAGTTATTGGGCATTCTCGCCAAGGCAAAACAATAGAACTAAAAAATCTTCACAAGCATTTCCCAAGCTATTTGAAGAACTTGGAGTTGTCCAAGGAGCTATCAAACCTAATGCTTTGAGAGAGTATTTGACCAAAACAGAGGGAGCCGGAGAGGAATTTACTAGGATATTTGCCCTATACATATTAGGTGCCTTCTTATGCCCAACCACAAAGGATGTTGTTAAACAATCATTCATTCAACTCGCTCGTAATGTGGATGGCATGAAGGATTATAATTGGTCAAAATTCACTCTTCAATTCTTTTGTTCGTGGTTTATGCAAGTACAATTCAAAAAGTCACTCACAACCAAATGGATGCTTATTTCTTATAATGGTATGCTTCTAACCAATGACAAATTGTTTTGTTACAAATACTTGACTTCAATGCCTTTTTCATTACATAGTACATGTTAAATTAATACATTTTTGTGATGCAGCTTGTTTTACTTTGATCGTGTTGCTCCTAGTGGTTGTGATGTTGGTCGCTCGCTCGATCCCTCCTTGGCCGATTGGGGTGATGCGTAAATCAAGGCTTAATCAAACTATTCCAAAATTCAGAGGTTACCATAATGAGAAGGTCATCCTTAGAACCTTTCCTTTTATATTTGGTTTTTGTTTGTTATGTTTCTTGTTGAAATGGAAAACTAAATTGTTTCCGATGTGTCTATAAATAGGTTGATGTTAATTTTGTTGTTGACACCAAATGCAACCATTTGTGCAAAGCAAGGAAATGAAACATATCAATGATATTCGATTTCAAAAATTGAGACGACTGTTTGTGACATGAAAAGTGTTTTGGAAGAACTAGTTGTTATTGTTAAAAGTGGAATAACTAATTCTTCCATGCCGAAGGTCATGGACAAATGTGAGCCATTGCAAATGTCACAACAACAGGAAGTGGGGCACAACCACAGACATGTAAAGTCGCATAGTTGCACCGGAGTTGTGGTAGAATCTACAACAGTTTATAGATGAACATGTCAGCCCTATACTCGTGCCAAAACCTAATGTTGTGGTTGAATCTATGGTTGTACCTACAGTTGAACATGAGACCAATACACTCCCGCCAAAACCTAATATTGTTGTAGCATTAGAGAACATAGAGGAAAATAGAATTCCCCTCACACCATCCATCTTGAAATTGGATGCCCATCTTCATGAGCAAACCAAACAAGCGAAGAACAAAATGAAGGTAAGATTGAACAACAACCGAAGAAAGAAAATCCCAAAACTCCAACTTATTGATGAATCTAGTTCATCCACTGGTCCATATGGCGGTCCTTGCACTCAACATTCGGATGCACGGGTGGACATACAGTCACCTTTTACAACCATTGCTGGTAAGAAAAGGAAAGCCAATCAGAAAGTACCAACGAAGACAAAGCTTCATTTAGATGAATCAGATTCATCTCTCGATACAAAGGAGGATAAGTTTGATCAAGTAAGTCATGTACATAATATATGTGTTATACAATGTTACTATTCCTATAAATATATTTTAGGATTTTTCATTATTTATTGTTTGTTGTAATTTGTTTTAGAGTTTGAACTTACTTGGAAAACTACTTGGCCTCAATTTTGAAGCATCTGCTACTGCCATCGAGGTTATTACTAATTTCATTACTGTTCTTGATCTACAATCCCCTTATTTTAATGCACTGCAAGAAGTTTGACATTTTATTGTTTATGTGTTCGGTTAAATTCACAAGTCATCTACTACACAAATTGTGAGGCCATGTCCTTTATCTGCTGAGGAACAACTTGTGAAGGCTTATTGTTTCGATAAGGATTTGGAAAGCAGGTAATTTTATTGCGTTTGTATGTTCCTCTCCATCACCAATAAGTGCAACTCTTCAATTTGTACATGATGCAGTGAGGATATTGTGGTCATGGAGTTGTTTTACACGCCAGTTGAATTTGCCACCCGATTTGATTTGTGCTCATTACAACCAAAAACATGGATTTGTGGTTCCGTAAGTGTTCATTTCATGCATCAATATTGCTATGTGATGTCACTTTTAAGGATATAGGTTTGAAATTATTATTTGATGCATGTATTTCAGATTATTAATTTAGTTGTAGCACAATTGACAAATGCACAAAGAAGGCTCTTCCCCGATAAGTGTCATAGGACGTGGTACTTTCCCACGTATGTATCGGTGAGTAGTCTACTGTGTCATGTTTATGTTTGGTTATTCGTGTATACTTATTGATATATACTTGTGCATTATCAATTGTAGCAACATATTATGAATGGGGCGGACCATGCAAAGCTATGTGACGAATATTTTGGGGAGTCTCGATACACTGGGAAGCTTCATGCCTGTCAACAAGTAATGTGTCAAGCATTATTCCATTTTGCAGGATTATTATAAATATCCCCTCCATTTTACAAATTTTTTAATTATTTATTAAGTTTTTAGGTATCAACGCCATTATTTTGTAGTTTTTAATTTTTGTAAACTGGTTAGGCAACGTTGCATGACCCTTTTTTTATTATTGTCACTTAGATATATATTCCGGTGAACGACAATGAAGAACATTGGTTTTGTGTCAACATAGATATGGCACATCGCATGGCTTATATATTTGACTCGAGTCCTAGCCTGACAAATGACAAACGTCGTGAATTAATGGCAAGGAAATTGGTAAGTCGTTTAATAATTTTTTTTTTTTTTAAAAAAAAAAACAATCAGCACAACCTCTCTTACAATATTCATGCATAGGTTCAAACAATGCATTTGTTATTGCAACAATATTTTGGAGACCTTTATGTTGCAAATGTGAAGGAGTTTGAATTAGAGAGGTTGAAAGACGCTTGCCTCCAACATAAAAACCGATAGGTATTCTAAAATTTCTTCATTCGATATTCAATTTTGACTCTTTTATTAACATTACACACAAGTTTGACATTCATATGTATGTTGTCATGAAGCTATGACTGTGGTATGTTTGTCATGAAGTATATGCGAGGTGTTGTTATGTCGACCGGGCGTACACAAGGTGATTCGGTTCAATGTTAACCACATAATTACACTATTGCAATTACAATGTCATATGATGGTATTGTTGATGTAATTTTTTGTTTTGTTTCCTTAGTTTGATAAACCGAAAGGTTTAGGCTACTAGTTGACGTAGTGAATGATTCATCTAACCGTATTTATATTGAGGTTATGAATAGGCTCGAACAATACAAAGAGAGGTACGTCCCCAAACCATGAACAACTTATGCCCTTCATAAACTCAGCTGATTACTTACTGAATGTAATTTCTTTTGTAACAGGTACTCTAGGCTCCAGAAGGCTAGAAGGAAAAAGAAAGTTTGATTGAAATCATGGCTGGTTGCAAAAAGATTGATTTGCCTAACTGCATTTTTTGGCACTATGCTTAGTCACAATTATGAACATCTCAGATGGTTAAAGAAACATGGATGACATATAAAACCTAGTTTGGTAGTGTTTTGTGAACGATTGAAAAAGCATATTATTTTTTGGGTTCCAATTTGTATGGAATCTATATTGTTGCTGAAGATTGGGGTGATGAAACAATATATGATATTTAACTGTATCACATTACTCTTGGTTTTACTTTTACAATCCATCAAAATTACACACATGTACCCATTAGTTAGTGGGAAAAGCTTTTGAAAACTGGATTACGAGTCCATGCATTGGTACATATATAGTACAACATAATTTTTGTTGCATAATCAGTTCATGTCCAACTAAAATTGTGCCATTAATGTATACTATCATGTACACATTGCAAATGTTAAGAGTGTAAGAGGACTAGTCCTTGGCAGGGTAACAAAATAACTAATACATTTTCTAAATTTTACATTTAAGAAAACACACATAAAATGAACCAAAAAAAGAAAATTAAATAAAATATATATTGTTCATGCAGAGAAAGTGATAATTCATGTCATCTCCCCACTTAGAAGGCGCGCAAAGGTTGTTCTTTGTAAATTTTAAAAATAGCTAGAACAATGGCAGTATTTGCTACAAAAAAGCAACAGATGACCTATATTTCCTTGCTAGTAAGCAACACCTAATGTATCTTTTAACGACTTAGAAAAAAAGAATGTCTAAGAAATCTAACGAACTATATTTGTTAATCACATTCCGCGCATAAATATCATACTACGGTTTGGAATCGATGTATCAACTGTGTAGTCGATTGGTATCCATAAATTTCAGCAAGCTGTACATACATCATTGGCATTGAAAAAAAATAAAATAATTGGACATGGCAATCAGAAATGTTGAAGCATCATACTAAATGATATTGTTGACATAAACCATCCAAATGTTGTCCATCACATAAGCCATCCATGAATTCTAACATTGTTTCAATTTTCTTTTTATAATAAATGGGACAAAAAGTAACACTGTTCGCAAAAGTATGGGATGAACAAAGTACCACCACTGTTTGCACAAAAAAGTACCATTGTTTGTAAAAAAGTTAACACTTTCAAGCATAAAAAAGTGACATCGTATGCAAAAAAAGGTAACAAAGGTTGTCCTAAATCATTGGTATTGCAAACTTTGTTCAACCATCATTGTCTCAGGTCCATTTGTTGGTCGTCATCATGGTCTCGACCCATTAGATTCCTCGCCACTATCATTAGAACTAGTTGAATTCTCAAAATCTTCACCACAAAAGGCTTTCCGTGATTTGTTTTAGTTCTAACTTGACCTTCCTCGTGTCTTTCTTGTGCCGCAACTCCATCCGGTTCAATATGGACACACCTACTCCTTCGCTCATCATCCGTCGAGTCGGTACACGAAGCTCAAGTAGCGATCACCACGAGGAGGCCGAATGGTAATGCCGCATGTGGATTGTTTGCTTTTATGCAGAATCCACAACTTGCCAAATTATCTTTGGAACATCTAGAGGTCAAATTATGACAAAGATACAACAAGTCAAATATTTCAATGGAAGAAACACTCAAGTCAAAATATGAAAAATAGGCATTCTTTGAATTTATAATTAAATTCAAAAATGTTTTACTAAAAATTCTTCCAAACACAATCCACTTTTTAAGAAACACCTAAACGAAAATTCCGAGGGTCTTTTGCATTTTCGCCCTTAACGCCCTTTTTTCGAAGTTTAAGCCGCTGCTCTAACTCCCAAAACATCCTTGTTGACGACCGCAGAGAAAGAACATTTAGAGATGGATTAGGAAGCAATCGACGATGACCATTGCAGATTCTTATGTTGCGGCCTACACCTAGCCGTAAGTGTTCATTTCATGCATCAATATTGTCCGTGTTGCATCCGTCTGGTCTCAAATTATCAAAATATTAGATAAAGTCCTCTCCTTTGAGAAACATATCAATTTCATACATAAATAATGCCAAAACAAGATCCATACACTTGTAAGAACTAGTAAGGTTGAGGAAAAGACAAACATCACCGATGTGAAGTGAAGCAAACAAACTAAGAAAAAACATTTTCAGAAATTTTAGGAATCACCTCATAATCAACTCCTTGTATATAGATATAATCGAGTTAATTGATGAAAGCAAGTCCGATTATCTGCAGATCAAGATAGAAGTTATTTCTTGTTGCAAAATTAAGAACTCCTGTATACATATAAAACCTACAAGATTTTGAACAAAAATCTGAAAATTCATGATAAGTAAGCATGTGGAATGCAAAAGTTGCGCTTTTTATGCAAAGAACAATTGTAGGTGAAGCCAACCAATGATGACTCTTTAAGGTTGTAGTCAAGATGAACAAACTATGAATGAACAAATTGAACAGAAACCTCCTCTTCAAAAATCTCTAACAAATGTTTAAGCCTCAGATACGCAAGTTTCTTATTGTGAAAATTTGAACCTTGGAGATCAGTTTGTTAGGCAAGATATATACGAGTGTGTTCGTGTATACCTTTATCAGTTAATTTTTAATTTTTAATTTTAAATATAAATATTAGCTTGTAATCATGAGAAAAGGGACAAAATTCTACCTAAGACTCGACAACAAAACATACCCTACAACCAAACCAAATTATTGAACACAGGATGTGCCTATAATGGCGGCTCTTTGAGGACTAATCAAAGATAAAAGCCCAATTTAAGAAATTTCCGTAACTATAAATAATTGATAATGGATGAGTTTTGATGACTTTGTAGCATGATCATCTAAAACTTCTCATGGTTAAAGTAAAATGGCAATATAAACTAAGGATATTCGTAAAAGTAACCATTTCTTTTAACATGTATGGTAAACAAAGTTGTTTTGGCTTACAAACCTCCACCATCCCATTTAAACAATAGATACATACATGCGAGTGTATTTGCAGGTTATAGACAAAAATAAATAAATAAATAAAATAAATAAAATAATTATCGAAGATATATGTTTCATTTCGTAAATTAGCTATAAAGGTCTCAGGTAGAGTAGATGGAATCGCTTGTAATGAGATATTGTCAAACTTTCAACACCAAAGCCCAAAAACTACCTCTTTAAAGCACTATTGAATTGACAAGGAGGAAAACATATGACAAGGAGAAATGAATCAAAGGAAATACTAATGGATTCTATCTATGCAGGTAGACTTCTATTTCTTTCCTTTTTCTTCTATAGTGCCAAATTTAAATATGTGAACAACCTATCTTTCAAAATATGGGTTGTTAACACTTCACATTTGTTATGCAGATACTAAGTTGTTTTCTTTAGGGTTTTGTATTGTTTATTAAAAACATTTATGAAGCATGTGGACTACTAACAATCCCAGACATCTACCCCTACAACCGTCAACAAGACTCATTCTTCATCATATATTATAAGAATCTAGACATTTGATTCTTCATTGTTAGTAAAATCTAAACTCAACCATTCACAACTTTGTTCTCCTTATAAAATCTAGCCACTAGTGAAGAACATGGGAGTAAAAATTACTGAGAATTTTAAGCGACCTCATATTTTGAGCAGTGCACCCATCTCGATAGCGCTGACCACCTACAACAAGATGTAAAAATGAAAATCAACATATTAACCAATGCAAGATTAAGTGGAATTTAGTACTCCATTTTGTTTCAATCATTCTGATTGCAAATGAAACTAAGCACAAGGAAATGATATATTATAATGAAAAGAAAGGAAAATGATATATTATATTAACTAGAATTCCTAGAGTCGCCACTTGTCATGTTTAGAACTAAACCCGATATTGGTCCATCCAAAGGAGGAATGTTCATTTGGATCCTTGGTTCTACTGTAGATCTATCATTTGGATGGCTTGATAATTAGATACAAAATAATTTTAAATTGGTTTACGTGGAGTATTTCTATATGTAGCTTAGACTAAGTAAACATTTGCCTTAAGGCTTTTTATACTTTTGGCTCAGAGCATTTCCTTTTGTTTAGATTCTTTTGTAGTGTATTTGTGTATGGGACTTCCTTTTTTTTTCTTTTTTTCCTGGATGGTTAGGTGGCCTCTTGTATACATCATGTGTACTTAGGGTATGCATCTTTTTTGGTCCTTTCTATTGAAAGACAATTTTATCATAAAGAGGCTATAAGCTATTGATAAAGTAGAGGTACAAGAGTGGACATAGCAGTTCATGTGATCCAAGATATGGTGGTTTAAGTTTTCTTAAGCTTCATTTCAATGGTTTTAACAATTGAAATAGGCGGGTTTAATGGTTTCATAAGATTTGCTTGTAATAATGTGTGAGTAAAGTGTTTCAAATAAACTTCCTGGATTTTCAATTTCACCAAGATGATCGCCGGGTTCAAATTTCGATAATACCGATTGCAAGATTATTCACTGCATTTTACTCAAACTTGGTTCAGTTTTAATGTACAAAAGAAAGGAAAAAGTAATAATTACAAAGTGTACCTTCACTCTTCTTTCATATATAATAATTGAATCACTTTAAGAGCTTTGTATTATTCCCCGTAATCTACATATTGGCAAATCCTAATGGAGGTATTCATGTGTCACCTAGCAAAGAATGTCCACCATTTCTTACCAAGCAAGCGCACAAATAAAAAATCTACAAAAGAAAAAGATGATAGCTCGGTATTATTAATGGTGATTGTTTGTAAAGTAATGGCATGAGCAAGTCCCTATTTTATCACCAATCAAAAAAATTTGGAATTTATTCACCGTTATTTTTCAAATTAATCTCCAAACTACGAAATTTATTAAGAATGCCTAAGATTAAAACAACTAATACATTAAAAAAAACGTAAATACTAGCCAGTAACGTCTCCTTGTAAAAACAATGTTTCGATCATCGAAGCCTCATCATGAAAGTAAACTACACCGGATCATTTGGATAAGTTGGCAATTCATCGATATCATCCGTGGGGATCCAACTCGCTTTCATGAATGGTTCACCGTCTGAGTTTCTACCTCTCTCGCTACTTGAAGCCAATTTTTACACGTCCGCCAGGTGTCCAATGCTCCTACAGTAGCAAATAATGCACAAACGATTTTAATAATTATATGCATGTAACAGGATACAAAAAGGTTATACAATGAAAGTACCATACCTACAATACCCACACCGCCTTGGTTTTGGAGGTTTACCCATAGAAGATGTCCCTCCGGGGTTCCCTTTCGTCTTCACTACATTAGGATCACCAACGCCATATAGTTTGGGTGCAATATTTCCGTCCCCAGCCTCGGCGTTACCTTCTTTTCTCATTGCCCAACGTTTTTTCATCTGTGATGTCAGCTGGAAAGCTATTTCCCTTGCCTCTTCAAAATCTTTGTCCGCGTGTGAGGCATAATATGACATTTCACTAAAACAGAGCCGAGTATACCAAACCGAGTCTTCGTGTTAGGGTGCTACAAATTTGGGTAAGATTTGGTTGTTGACACTTTGACCTACCACGCCTTGTCCATCTCGCAAGACACAACTCGGTGGAATACACATTAATTGTTCAGATTTCATAACAAAGAATCATGTGGCAAAAAGTTAGGATGCCAAACGACTCAAACTTCAAGCAACAACATTTCATTGTGATATCACCGAAAGTACTCAACCGTCCACGTGCATGTTGGTGCCTTGTACTCACCAAAATGGTAGGTGCGATGATCCTCCAGCTGAACTCTTTCCATCACAAACAATTTACCCTCTTTCCGATTTCATGTTGAAACAATGAGAAAATCTTCCGAGTAAAGAGTTCATTTGCATGTTTCTCCAAACTTCTTAATGGCGAGTCAAACCGAAACTATTCTCTGCTTTAGATTCTGCTTCACTCATTAACACGCATTCTAGCAAGAGCCCTATCATATTGCGCTACAAATTGTGATAGCCTAACCTTTTGGTTTAGGAATATATTGAAATATGCATTCATACCCTCGACACGCTGAGTGCTCCTCATTCCAAAGAAACATGTGACCACGGAGATATGCCTCACCCCAATTATCACGCTCAGATGAATATCCAACACCCGCTTATTGTTCTCCAACTTGTACTGCTTTCACCATAGCAAATTTCGCATTGTCAAACTCATCAATTTTACATTTCTTTAACATCAACGTGCAAAATCGCTTGTAAATTCGTATGTGCACATTTGTTGAGGCATTTTTCTCCGGATGCCAAGAACATAAACGATGTCTGCAGCTTTGGAATAACTCTTTTGATTGCTCGACGATTGCCCTATCACCATCTCTACAACGGAGATGGGTGTTTTACCATCCATGGCCTCCATTAACATTTCCAACACCCACGTGTATGTCTCCATTGTCTCATCAGCAACAAAGCACATCCAAATATAGTTGTCATAAAATGGTTACTCACGCCACTAGAATTACAAATGGCTTCTTATATGCATTTGTACGATAAGTTGTATCAAATACCAATACATCACCAAATGCAAGATAATCCATTCGAGACCTACAATCGCCCGTAAAATCTTGTCCAACCGGTTGTCCTTATCAACGTTGTATTTGAAAAAAATAATGGATCTGCATCTAATTTAGCCGATAAGTATCCTAACGCACCCTCGCATCCCCTTCATGAAGTTGTACTTTTGCGCCACTTGGAATTGATTGTGCAAATCTGTGAATGAAGCCCACCTTCTCATAACCCCCGATCGATGGACCATAAAATCCATGATCTCGACTCGCTTTTCATACCCACATTGCGCATGGCCTTTGCTTGAGCTTGGTCTCGCACTTGTTACAAACCTATGCGACTAAAGAAAAGGAACGCAGCAGGTGGTCGCCAAAGGATGGTTGTGTTCCCCTACAAAGTGGGTCACAACATATTTCCTAACTGTCTTGTCATAACGCACGCGAAATGTGGCATTACAAAAAAGTCTAGTTTCTCGGGAGTTCTTACCTGCTCCACACGCTGCAAGTATTTCTTTTCTCTTACACCTTCCCTTGAACAAACCCATTTCCTACTCTCTACAAATTTGTTGTCTCCAAGAATTTTTTTCTACTTCTTCAGACGCTAAAACCGATGACCTTAGCGTATGCATTGTAGAAAGTATAAGCATCATCCTCCTCAATTGAATTTCATTTGCAACACATCTTCCTTAGTAAGCATTCAGAACTATCATAGGTTTGGGAAGCTAACCCTTCTTTCACATCAACAACATCATCCTTGCCATCCGAGCAAATTGATCATCAATTTCAAGATTGACCTCTTTATGCCTACTACTTTCGTGTTCATCCATCGATATACACTTGTAAGTACCCTATTGGCAATTAAAACGAAACAAATCAACTAAAAACGATCTCGCCATTATACCGCTATAAATTAAATCTTCAAAACAAATAAATTAACACACCGCCAAAGGTTTTGCAATCAAAAATAAAAAAAATCGAACAAATACTGTGCAATGTCTGCAATGCAAGCACCCTACTATCAACTAAAACCAAACAAAAAACCAAAAAAAGCACACCCGCTAATACTATGCTATCAATTATTAATTCTTTATAGAAAATGAACAAATAAGCACACCAGCCAGCGCTCTACTATCAATTATACGCCAATAATATAAAAGCACACCTGTAAGTACCCTACTATCAATTAAAATAAAATTAATTAATTAAAAAGCACACCTGCCAATGCCCTGTTACAAAATAAAATCAAACAAATAAAAAAAATAGCACACCCGCCACAGCACTGCTATTCATTAAAATCAAATAAATAAATAAGCACACCACCAAAGGTTCTCGCTATCAATTTAAAGAAAATAAATTAAAAAACACAAAAGCAATTACCTTACTATTAATTAAAATGAAACAAGTAAATAAAATAGCACACCCGCCAGTGCCCTGCTATTCATTAAAATCAAACAAGTAAATAAGCACACCAGCCAGTGCCCTGCTATAAATTCAAAAACACAAAAGCAAGTACCCTATTATAAATAAAAATGAAACAAATAAATATAATAGCACACCCGCCAAAGGTTCTCGCTACTCATTAAAAGCAAATAAATAAAATAGCACACCCGCCAGTGCCCTGCTATTAATTAAAAGAAAATAAATTAAAAAGCAGACCTGCTAATGCAACCGCTACGGAGGAAGGGATGGAGGAGGTATAGGTTTACTTGTACGTTAAGATGGAGAAATTGAGGACCTATGACAAACAAAAATAGAACATCGAAATAGAGTTAGTAAAGAAGACAATACTTAAAGAAAGTAATGATTATGGCGAGAAAAGAAAGAATCTATCTACGGAAAATATTATTTTGCACATCTTTTCACCTTAACAAACTGCATAAGCAATAACAGAGATGAAAGTCTACTACCTTTGTTCAAAGTATGAATAACCATTACACAAATAAACACTTACACAAACAAATGTACCACAACCAACCGTTTGACCACCTTAAACAAAAATTAAATAAAAATATCCACAAAAAAGGATTATTTGATTGGATGAACTATTGGATTATTTGGTAGATCATTTTTTGGTTAATTTCCTAGTATTTCCTATGTTACAGGTGAAGTTGAGTAGCTTCTAAATCGATGGACTATTGGATTGTTTTTCTGAAAACTTCGCATCCGGCCTGTTGAACTATTGGACAACTGGATTTGGATTATTGTTTTTGGATTTTCTGATCTTGATAGAACCGTAATGGTGTTGAAGTTCATATTCACTGTTTGGCGTGAATATTTATTCTCACAACTTTCACCATCTAATATTGACAAACAAGAATGGATAAGCTTTGTACATCTTGGAGATTTTGCATGATAGAAGATAAGTTGGAAGTCTTTGTCAAAGAACAAGGTAAACGGATATAACAAAAATTGAATTCCAATTTGAATTTTAATATACAATCTTCACCACCACAATTACAAGCTTGCTTTTCTACCCAAGATGAACTATAAAAGCCGACACCAGTAGTTTAGCGGTATAGGGTTAGACCCTGTGATGAATTGTAAACCTAGACATCTTAGTTTGACTCTCATTAGTGTCTCTGCTTAACCCATACCGTGGTTTACCAATGATTGCGTATCAAAAGTTCACTCCATAAGGGTGGGTCAAATGTGGTTCGCCTTTCAATCGTTGTCCAAATCTTAGTGCTGAAAAAATGGACCATCAAATACCTTAAAAATAGTTAAATAAGCTGCATGGGATATAACACAGAACTATATATATTTTTTTATTTTCTCACCTGTTATACAGATTTAAACTTTATATAATTTGAATCATACTCAATAAATTTAATCCGTATATTTTAAATTTTAATTTTTTCCCCATTCTGAATATAACATTGATGGGATCCAATGTGATGGATGAGGGAGGATATTTCATGAAGAAGAAATGATTTTGGGATGCATATAGGATCCACGTATGGTTTCACCAAAAAGAGCTACCAGGTGCACAAACCCTTTGGTGGTTTTGCACTCAATACCACCAAAGATATTGGCATAGCTAGAGAGCCATATGAAAAAGCAATATTTATCACAGCTAAGAGTGAAACCCACATGCATTTGAGTTCAAATGTCTTTAACTTTTTTTAGTGTTTTGTCTGGTCTTAATTGATAGACATAATTTATGAATGACTACGAGTATTTACAAGTTTATTCTACATGATAGATTCAATACGACCCTACTTGGGAACAAAAATTAATTACAACGGTGATACCATCCGACCAATAAAATATCGTAAATGAAATTTGTTTGATATTTTTTTGTCTTTCCTAATCCAATCATGTTGTCCCTACTAATATTAGCCCTCCCTTTTGTTTCTGCCTATTGTTGTGTTGTTTTTGTTCAATGAAAATTAATTTACCAAAAATAAAAAGCAAAAAGCACAAACTATCCTGATAGCTTTATTAACTAAGAGAACATGTTAATGTTAACATTAATCCTTAAGGAAAACCCTCATTAAATTCCGTAAAGACATAGTTATTATGGATCCACTATGTTCTTATTTCTATCTAGGCAAACATGGCTTTAACAAAATTTACACCCCAAAATGCAAATCAAAGAGGAAATAACCCAAACCAAAGCTAAGTAAGAAAGAGCATTCAAGAAAATCACCCTTCACAAAAAAATAAAAATAAATCAACATCAAAATCAAAATCAAATTCAAATTCAAAATCAAAATTAAAATTAAAATCACCAAAGGATAACATCAAGGTTTAATGGCTACAATGAAGATTGAGATATAGCTAGCTAAAATTGCCTTCATGGAGGAGCATTTCTTAACTATCTAGGCAAAATAAGTTTTCTTTTTAGTCTACACTGCTTAGTATTGTTTTTGCATTTTTTTATTTTTATTTTTTCTATTTTAATTTTGGTCTCTTTAAAAACAAAATAATAAAAGGTTTGTTGTAGGTTATTTTATCCGATTTGTGCTTATGACTTTGCGATGCTCATGACCCAATTAATGGGCTTACTAGTTCTAACCTGATTCTTGTTTCATTCAATCATAGTATATATTATGAGTTATTTTGAGGATTAGGGTTATGAGATTAAACAAAAGTTTCGCTACAAAAATTACTTTTCATACAAACAGTCGGTCATTATAATTTCTCTTCTTTTGATAGTTAAACCCTTTGTCGTTTTTTGCTCGTGGATGTACGCTTTTAGCCAAATCACTCGTATGTTTGTATTCTTGTGTGATTCTTCTGTTTTTTTTTTTTTTTGGGTGAATACGATTCTTCTGTTTTACTTTCTTGTTTTCGTTTGTTCCGTCATAACAAAGTTCAAAAACTTGTGATAGCAGTTTTCAAAAATAAATATATGATATTTCTGAACAATTGGTTTTTAGAAAAAGTTTGCAAAACTAGTTTTCTCCTTTTTTTCCCCCCACAAAAGTTGAAAACAAACCAAACATATCCATGAGCAGTGACTGAGCATGGTATTGTTGTGACAACAAAAAGCACAAACCTACCCTTCTGGTAGCTTTATCAACTAACATGTTAATGTTAATCAAATGACCTCAAAAAGGGCTTAAGGGAACATTAAACATTAATCTTTCGGGAAACCTCTTCTTAAATTCTGTAAAGACAATGTTATCATGGGCCTACCTTTTTCTTATATCTCTATGCACCTGACAAGCATGGATTTAACAAAATTTAAACCCTATGGCAAGCAAGGTATAACATGATTCAATTATAGAATTTATTCCAACTTTTCGTCCTTATATATAGCTTACCCTGAGCCACTGCAAAACCACACAAAAACCATTTTATCCCTCCTTCTTAATTCCCAAAAAATGGAAAACATTATGCACAATGAAACTATGTGATGGGTTACAGACACTTTGATACCGTGAAACTCCAAAAAATATGTCAAGAACTAAGTAATTGAGTATTATCATATAAAAATTTGCCCAAACCAAAATATCACCAAACTCCAATGGGGATCAGCACCATTGTTTTAAGAAACAACAAAAAAGACGTCAAAGCAAGAAATGTGGTTATAAGCTACGGATAAAAATATGTATGCGAAGAGAATTTAGAATAGAACAAACTATTACTTGGAAACAGGGCAAAATGTTTTGGAATAAGGTATAAAGGCATCAACAACTTGTGACAAAAATAAAAATGTAAAATTTATGAGCAAACCAAGAGTAAATTAGGATATGTATTTCTTAAACATCATACAATGGCATCAATGACATCTAAAGAATGTACACAAATTTGAGCCTCATGAGACACATGTTTCGAGGAATTGCATAATGAATTTGTATCACTTCCCATGTGTGTACAAAAAATGTCTGAAGCATTCGAAATATGTTTGCTCATGAATTTTCCTATTTATGAGAGATGTAAAGATGTGTTGACCCCTTGGACAAAGTGATACAAACCCTTTGGGTAGAACTTACCCACGAAAATCAGCTTGCAAGGGGGGGTGTCCAGACATACCAATATTCACAAGGCCTCTTGTGTTTTGATGTGGGATCATAACACAAGTCCTTGAAAAAGACGTTTAACTAAGAAAATGGAATTTGATGCATCAAATTGCACTGGCCACTACAATATACAAACAAAAGATTGCCCTGTAACATAAAGTCATTGCCCAAATCACTTAAACAGGACAAATATCCAAATGGGTTTGATTATTGATGTCCTATAGCGGCCTTACATGAGTTAATTGACTCATTTCAGAACAAAGATCATCTCCACATCATTACTCTTCACTCTTCAGAATCCTTTGAATTGTGATCCGGATGTTTGATCAACTTCAAAAATGGAGGGCCAATCACAAAAGAAAAAAGAAAAGAAAAAATCGAAGATGGAAGGGCATTAATTTAAGCCATTAAATCTGCGAATGACTCTCTTTGAGACAATTCAAGAACACCAAGAAAAGAAAAAAAAGATCAAAGAGAAAAGGAAAAGCCAATCTTTGACCAAAATTACATGCTTCAATTCAAATATTGAATGTTAACTAAATCAAACATACAAGCAGAAAATAAATGTGAGAAAGGGATTGCGGTCTAGGGTTTCATAGACCAACAAAGGATTGCGGTCTAGGTATTTTCCTATTTTTATAAATCAACCCATCGGTTCACAAACGTGAAAGGGCGATTTCAAAGAAATGGATTGTGGTCTAGGGTTTCATAGAATGGATATGGAGAAAGGGGAGAGAAAAAGTTGCAGAGAGAGAGAGAGAGAGACATACCTTCAAAGAAGTCGAGGTAGGTCTTGTTCGCAGGATGGTCTTCGAGGATGGTCTTCGAGGCGAAGAAGATGGTCTGCGTCTGTCTCAAAACAGGCTTTTGGAAAAAAGCAAGAAATTTGAAAAAAGGTAACCGGTTGAAGAGGTTGTCAATATTCCTAATTAAATTATTCAGTGGCTGAGATTAATTTATAAAAATCTAATGGTTTAAAATAAATGTGTATATGATGTGCACATCTTATTAAGGTGCACATCTTAACAGCTCCCAACTTATATATAAAAATCTCATAATTGTCTCAATTAATTATTAATTACTCATGTCACATACACAAACATTACATCACATAGTGTATACAAGAGGTTTATGCCGTGAAAACAATGCGAAGCTATATATTTACAACAACGCCACAAGTCTCAAGTAACCAATAATTGGACTTGGTTGGAGAATGACAATGTTGTATAGGCAAACCATAAGAATAGATGTGGGTTTTTGTTTGAATGCTAGACTTATGAAGTATTTCCATGTCTAATCAATAATCTTTTTGAAGAAAGATGTAAGATTCATATGTAGATTGCAGTCACTTTCACTTGTGAAAGAAATATTGATGTTTGCACTTATTTATCAATGGGTGGAATTGGCAAGTGGTCCTCATTTTCCAAACAACACGCCAATTAGATAAAGATTGGATAAGATTAGATTAGTTCTCCTTCATTTCATATTGGTGAAACTTTGATGGAGATCACTCTTAGACTAGAACATGAAAGAGTTACTGATGATGATGGTGACCAAGATTTGGAATTTGCTACACAACTTAGCAGTTACTCAATACTACAAGTAACTACAAGCTCGAATAAGTGATTTTTGACCACTGTATTGGAAATAGACATAAGTGATGAGACTTATTAAATTAATAAAGGTGACACATAATAAACAAAATGTATAAAAAAAAGTACAATTATATCATCACATACATTAGTTTTATGTATGTTGCGTGAGATTCAATAATACATTAATGTGAAAGGAAGTTATTTACAAAATGAGCTGTTTATTATATATATAGTTGACTCTAGCAAACTAGCTTGAGTATTATAGTGAGACACCTTGTAATATAATGGTGTCCAAATAGACTTCAAGCATTAGGGAAAACTAAGGAAACCAGGTAGTTAATATTATACATTTATATTTTATAGTTTTAGATGGAGTTATACAACATGATTCTCTTAGGAAAGGGATTCGCAGAGAGAAAAGAATTTTTTCACATTTTCTGATCAATACTAAAAATGTAGGGTTACTTGTATTCTCTTCATTTTGTTGGAAATAACTCTTTAAAGTTCAATATTGTGAAGTAGATGAAAAGATTTATTTTTATTTTATTTTCAAATCTCATCACCTATAAATAAAAATAAAAACACTTGAAAATGTTTGTGAAGAAGTCCATTTGAGATGACCCACTTATCCCACCAAAAACTTTCAGGGCCTGTAAGCTCTGTTGTGAAAATGAAGTTGAAGTTGAACTGAACTAAGTTAGTACTTTCTCTTTTACTGTAGACTTTTGTGAAGATTAGTAACAATTCAAGTTTTTTTTTTGGACATTTTAAGCTTAAACATCAAAATGAGACCAGAGCCTTTGAAAACGGGAGCCTTCAACAATAAGAATATTTTCAAATTTTTTTGTGGGCTAAGTGATAGATTAAAAGTGACTTAATGGTTGAGGCACTGGAAAAAAATTATATGTGATATTTTTATTTGAATTTTATTAATTGAAACAATAAAATTAATGAACTTTGTGTATCTATTTAGAGGCAGACAATGTATATCACGCAATGCATGGCAGGTAGATAATTCAGATGGGAAACCCAAAGTTTGTGAGATTGTGTGAACATAACCAAAAGAGTATTTGCGTAAAATGATGAAACTTTGTGATTAGAAAATTTTCATTATTATAAGTGTGGAATATATCATGTCATCATGTATAGGTGACATTACAAACTAATGAAAAGCTAGCATGTGTGTATTGGCCTTGACTTGATACATGGCGCGAGGCAATTGGTTTAAGAATTTGTTTAATTCTCATTAGTTGATGTTAATTAATTTAAAATATGAAAGAAGATAATAGTTGGTTGGGTTTAAACTTTAATTGGGCCA
Source organism: Camellia lanceoleosa (assembly GCA_025200525.1). NCBI lineage: Eukaryota > Viridiplantae > Streptophyta > Magnoliopsida > Ericales > Theaceae > Camellia > Camellia lanceoleosa. The sequence goes on from CM045760.1 coordinate 207,091,294, forward strand.
AGTATCAAATCCATACAGCTAACTGAAAGATGGGACGGCATTGTCTTACTCTCAAGGTTTTGGATTTTCAAAATATGCTGCAAACAAGTTAACTGGGCCCTTCCATCTAAACTTTCTGGAAAACTGTCTCTCTGTTCTTCATGGGGGCCCCTTTAAGGTCATTTCTAAAAAAGAATATCCACCCCTTTTTTGTTTTTTTAGATTGATTTGAAATAAGAATATATTGGAGGATAAACAAAGGAAAACACTTATACAAACTCATAAATGAAATGGTGTAAAGTACCATGAAAAATCCTTCTTGCAAAGCATTTTTTATTTTTATAAATTGGCAGAAGAGTTTAATTAAAAAATATGCAAAAGAATTTGTGGGTCCCACTACTAGACTTGTTCTCGCATAATTTGAGTGAGGCCATACAGTTAGTGGTAGAGAAAGTAGGCACTTCATACTTAAGTGTGACTAATGCCGTAATTAATTAAAAAATACTATATAAATAAAATAATTTTACTAAACACAAAAACAATGTCTTAATATGGGTTCTACTTATTTTATGTTTAGAAATTCATTTTTATATAGCATTACTCTAATTAATTTTGATCTCTATAAAGAAGTTAAATAATTGTGTTTTTAAGTCAAAGAGACCATTAAACAATTTGATGATGATTATAACTTGATGATGTAGTTATCAATTCAATTTGTGGACCATAAAATTTTCCAAAATTCATGTCTTGATTGTTTCCTAGCCTTTATTCACAAGCACATGGAGTTGAATCAACTTGTTCATAGCTATCAAAGTGTCAATGGCTATCAAAGAGAGATATATATGCATGAAATATTGAATCCCATGCATATGCAACTACTATTCTATCAAGGTCTCATATGGATTAATTGTCTAGGGGGGCACATGGTTTTGTACCTCTTGTGTTCCTCAAGTTGCATGAAAATGGTCCCAATTGTGGGCTACCATTCACATGCCCTCATCCACTTAAAAGAGTAATACAATGGGAACTCACAATTAGATCTTTAATCCGCTCATCAATCACTTAAGTTGTGTTTAAATTTTAAGTTAAAAAAAAATTGTGAAGAAAAATGAAAATAATAGGAAGAATTGTATAAAATATAAATTTTGCTCTGTAAAATATACTTTTCACCTTTTTATTTTTTATTTTTCTTTTACTATGCTTTTTCGATGACCTAAACAGTTTTGAATTATTAAAATTCGATTTCCTAATCAAATAAAGATTTCTCCATCATTTTCATGTTTTGGTGTTTTGCTTCATTTCAAGTAAAAAATGGTGGCTTTTAATGGTGAAGCCATTGATATTATTTTTTATTTTATTTTATTTTTTATTTTTTTGTTGCGGACAAAATCGGGTTTTGGTTTGGGTAGTGGATGGATCACCACCCAGTACAGATTCGTACCTATTGACCATTGTTGGAACATTTTTATAATATATTTATATACATTTAAATGTGTAATATAGTTATATGAATTATTAAAGAGATGTGATTTTTGCATTTAAATCAAAGGGTATAACCATTAAGTTTAAACAAAAAGGTATGTCTATTAGATTTAAATCATGAGGTCTAACCATTAAATCTAAACCAAAAGACATGAGTCTTGGTTTAAAGTGTTTCACTTTTGAATTTATAGGACACGGCCTTTGGTCTAAAGAAGACAAACCCATGCCTATATAAAGGCAAAGTGGGTTGAAAATTGGATAGAAATCATTCATATGAAATCTATGGAATTTCTCTTTAACATTTATATTATTATTTTCCTCTATACTTGGTGGATTAAAAAAATCTAAAAGCATTCGGAATAGGATTTCGTTCGTGCATAAAGCAGTTAGATATCAATCTTTAAATTGGGGTTCATTGTATCATGGAGACGGATTCACGGGTAGCTCGGTGCACACCATAATTGATAGAATTGGTGGAAACGAATATCGTCTTAAGAAAAGTGACATTGTAACACGTTTCGAAACAATACTAATTATTTTTTATTTTGTTCCCCTCCATCACATTTACTAAATTTGCACCAACAACTAGGACTTTTTTGGTCCTAGGGCCCTTGTATATACATATATGCCCAACACAAATTTGGAATGATTCACAAAGACAGGTGAATTGAAGCAAAAAACTCAAAAAAATTACTTTGCAAATTAAATATGTGGCTAAGATTTAGTCATATCATATTAAATTTGAATATATGAAATACTTAATTTTTGAAGTACCTTTTAAAATGAAAGTCACTATATATCACTAAAATATTTCATTAGAACTTGTTATTTTTATATGGTTTTCATTACTTTTTAAAAGAAAAATTACGTTTCAATATAAATAATTCAAAATAATTATGACATTGTTGGCTTTTGGCTTCGAAGGTTATTTTTGTAATTGCGAGCGTGCCAGCAAGGATCAATCAATCCTTACAGAAATTTAATTGCCAACTAATTATCAGACGATTGTATTTTAGTTCTTTCAGTCTCAATGAAGAGGACTTTTACTGGTGGCTTGATTTAGGAGAATTAAGCAAGATAACAATCAAATGAAGCACAATTGAAGTATTTCATTAAAATGAAAAACTTACAATGATCCAAACTCAGCCTCATAGAGGTTTACAGCGACAATTTACTTGAAACTACTCCTATAAATCGAAGTGCAGTGCAGGAATGTAAAGAACAGGAAATGTAAGACTGGAAATGTAAAACTGGAAAGAAAAATAAGTAAAGTAAGACTGGTTTTTTGAATCTGAGTCTGGGGGCCTTTTCTGGGGCCTTCTCTGCTATTTATACTCCTCAAGGATGACCATCGAACTGCACTTCAAACCGTCGAACTGCTTCTCCATAATTGCTGATCATGTTCTTTTATAAGTAGTTCCACTACGCCATCACTTGCAGTTAGGCTTCCCTCCTATATTTGAATTTGAATATGAGTAACCGTTGAAGCCACGTCACCTTGCATCTCTTTGTTGATTCACTACTACTCAGATCTCATAATAACCAATGCTAACTGCTACGTGTACGATCAAGATCGAAGATTTAAACATTCTTCCTGTATTGCCCTTACTCCGCCACGTGTTGAATTATAATTGGCTTATACAAAATATGTAGCCAACATTACCCCCCGCACTAATATACCCAATACTTGGTGATATTAGTGGATCTAAGTCGTATATGGGCTTTGTATTTTAGAAACACAACCGTCATCCATTGATGATCATTTGCATTGATTTCATTCCAACCTTTTGAACATCCCCACCACCTTAGTAATCGAACGGACTGATATCTCTTTTATGGCCAAATCAACCTTCTTCTCTATTGATCAAGCACATGAAGAGTCATCTGATGGTGTTGTTTCTCCTCGAAGGAAACTCCTTCCTTTATTAGCCACCTTTACTCACTTTCCTATATTTTAGTCATGGAAGCTTTCGCAGATTGTCAATCCTTGGACTATGAACATATTGCTCTCAATCCTTTGATTCAGAAAGTTGCAGATTATGGACATAGGAGGCTCTTCTTCACAATCTTCTGCATGGAATGGAGATATGGCTTCTTCTACCTTTGAGGGTTCCGGGGCTTCTGGCTGGTTGGAATCTGAGGCCTGTGACTTAAGGGAGCGAATTAACCACCATTTCGTTGAGTTCACTGACCCTTTAGATTTCCCTTCCGATGCTCGAAGTTCGGTAGTTTATCCTTATGTGCCCATCGACCGTCAACGCAATTTGGAAGACAATTTACTCGTAGCATGGTACACATCCTCCATGCCTACAAGGATAGTGTTTGCCGCCCGACGCCTAGAAGAGGCCTAAGGGCACAATTCATTATCTTTAGCCAAGAAGGCGAAACTCTGCTCTTCCGATTGGCTCGATTACATTAATGCCTTTGTTCCTTCTGCTCTTGCGCCATCTCCTGAAATAGAAGCATCCACACCTTCTTCTCCATCTCCTGAAATAAAAGCATCCACACCTTCTCCTCCGCCCACTCCTTGCTGGACAGAGAGACTGGGGCTTGCCCTTTCTGCGGATAAGGTCTTTCTTCCTTACACGCCTCCACCTTCCCCTACCCCAGCTGAGCGAAAACAAGCCCAGTTTTTGCTTGCAGCGTTCTCTCACTTGCCTTTCGACGTTCTTGAGGATGATGTTTCTCTCAAGAACTTTCGATGGGCTTGTGATATTCTAACTCAGGGTCAGGTCCTCAGCCCCATCACTCAAGCAGAACTCCACATGTTTCTGGACCAACTCCCATTACTCCTTTACTGGCATTGGACTGCTATGGCAACCGCACAATCTTTAGACTAACTCTCATCCCTTCAAGTTCATGCCCAGTACGAAGCAGAGAGACTGATCGAGAAATTCGATGACTTCCAGAATAAAGACTCTGCGTACAGGGATGACATGGATATGGGTGAATTGGAGCGAGGATTGAAAGAAGCAGCATTCGAAATAAAGGCTAAAGAGCTCTTTTATCAAGTGAGAGCACATCAACTTTAGCAGCCAATCTTGGAAGAAATGGAGGATAGAATAAAGAAAGAAAAGAAATTTATTGACCATAGTTGGACAACATTTCATGATCTTGTTATTTATTCTATTCCTTATTTCTATGAGCTTAAACTTGTACCCAAAGACGATCATTCAATGTAGTTGCTTTTACTTTAATACAACTAGGACTGTCTGGCATTATTTGATTTTTGCCTTTATTCATCTTTAAAAGCAATTTTAGAACTTCTTTCTGAACAAACTCATCATTCGAAACTGGACAAAATTGTTAAAACACTAAAAACCAACACGAATTTTTCCAACTTTTGGAATAAAATTGACAATTTTGCTGATTTTCATTTAGAATCAGTGTTTCGAATTTAACAATCTTATCCTTTGAATATAGATCCAATCAATTCCAATAAGAATGCTGGAATGAATTTTCTAACTTATGGACTATGGTTACCAACTTTTGTTGATTTTTGTTTAGAATTGGTGCTTCGAATTTAACAATCTTTCCCCTTAAAGCCTGTTTTAATCATAACCAAAATATAGTCATGGTTAGTACTGACTATTTTTGCTTCGAACAACAGTCCATACTTATAACAATATGAAAACTGCTTTTGGGGCTGCATTGTTTTAATCTGAAAAGACAATTCTCTCTGTGTATATATAAACCAACTAGTGGTTTTGATGTTTCGAACACCAATTTTCATCCTTAAGGGGCCTCAAGCTTTGCCTCGAAGGATAATACTTTCATTAATAAACCTACTACAGGTCTTTGATCTCTTTGAAGTAAACAAATACTTGAGTATTCTTACACTTTTAAGTATGAAATGTGCTTCGAAGCCGACCTCTCTATTTCGAAGCCATTATTATTTGACTTTTGGCACCAAAATCTGGTTTCAAAGCCAAATAGTTTACTTCGAAGCTGGCATCAACATCCGGGATGTGTTTTCCCTCCAAAAACTATCAATATTGAAGGAAACTCTTCGTATTCGTACTTTTAGTACTTAACGAATCAAGCGCTATATATCTCCCAGACACAAAGGCTTTTAAAACCCTTTTATTTCGTGCTCTGAAATCATTTGCTCGCTCAACACACAAGCCCTTTACCTCTGGCGATCTTCCACTTCTCTCTACTCCCTTTCTCAGCTTCATCTTCTGAAAAAGCGTACTATCAATGGCTTCTTCTTCATTGAAAGTGCCAGTCGTAGAGCATGCGAGCCCATCTATAGCCCTGAAGAGGATCATTGATGCAGAATGTGAGAAGTACAAAGCTGGGGAGAAAAGCGCTATCGATGGACGTATCTTCATCCCTCGTCGCCATGTGCAGCAAGACTACGTGCTTGGGCCCATATTCAAGGAGATTCTTACTGAGCTTCCAGCTCTATACCTACGTCTGGAACACCAATGTCTCCTTTACGAAGGTGGTCTTGACTGGAGGAACTGGAGGATGAACCGCCCCCACCGATGCTGGCCCACGGTGAGACCGAAGTGGCAAGAATGGTATGACCGGGTTGTCCCTGCTAGGACTCTGGACCTTCAAGAGCTCTCCCTTTTCGACGCCCTTCGATTATCTAGGTTAACTATCTCAGAAGACCATTCCTAATTCCTGCTGCCCTATGTTTTTGGAATCCTGTCTTCAATTTCTTTTAATTTAGATGTGGGATGATGGCATTTGCCATCTATTAGGATTATCCCCCATTGGTACCCCTATCGGACCAGATTATCCTGACTTAGCAGTCCCTTTTTCCCTCCTCTCTCTTAACTCATCCTATAGTGATTTCGTCACGGCTGAGAATAGAAGAGAGGGCCTTGTGATTGATAGGGAATTTTTTTTCTTTCTTATTATATTGGCTTTGCAAATTCCTTTTTTGCACCTCCTCTTAGAGAATCATGCCTGAATTTGCCCCTCTTGCCAAAGCCCTTGTTTTACAGAAAAATGTGGCCTTAGCTCCATACGTTCTAGGTCACGTGTATAGAGTTTGTTCTAGTTTCTGTGAGAAACCCTTAGATGCCAATCAAGGGGGGTCATTCTAGATTCTTCAGCTTTGGCTTTTTGCCTACTTCACTAAGTTACAATCCAAATGCCTTAAATTTCTTGAGCCAAACCCTCCTACTCATGGCATGAGGCTAGCCAATACTTCACTTTACCCCTCTACTTTTGCTTTTTACTTCTCTTTCTTTCACTAACTTCCAGCTTCCCTTCCTTCTTACAGCTTCCGTCCTTTTGAACCCACCATTGGCCCATCTTGGTTGAAGAATTTCCTAAGTGACAGGCTCTGTGCTTCACCTGTTCACAAAGATATATGGGCTTCCATTCTGATCCCCAAAGAGTTATTTATCGGGACCTTGAACCCCAGAGCCTACAAATGCATCGCTGAGCCCTACTGTCCTGCTCAATTTGCTAGACAATTTGGCTTTACACAAGGGGTCCCAATACCTCTCTGTAGTAACACCAATCTAAGTCTTACTAGCAGGGATCTAAAAGTTCGGAGGTCCAAACTAGAAGAGGCAACTTCCAAATTTATACAGGACTTGGTCAATTTCGAGTATACCCATTTCCTTCCTCGTGGTACCCTGTTAAAGAGGTACCAGAACTAGTGGGTGACCAACATGGAAGTATACTTGGCCATTTCACCTCAAAACCTACTAATGGTGTTGGATGTGCCCAAGCCCAAAAGAGCTGGAATTGTCACTTCTTCCACTGTTTCAGTTGCAGTGCATGCCACAACCCAGTCTGCTCCTGCTGCCTCAGCTCCTCCCAAAGTCACTCGGGCTGCCTCGAAGAAAGGTGTATACCTTTGTTTCTTTTCCTTTGGCCTTGTCTATAATGCTTGTAGTCTTATTCTTAGTTCTTCTTTTGTTAAGGTGGCCAACAACAAAAGAAAATGAGACTCCTTGAGCCTGAAAAGGAAACACCTGAGGTTCAAGCAGAAGAAGAAGAAGAAGCAGATCAAAAGCAGGAGTCGCCCTTGAAAAGAAGGAAAAGAGTGATCGTCCCTTCTTCTAACTTGGTTCAAGATGAGACAACTGCCGGAGAGGTAGAAGAGAAGCTTATTTCTACGGAATCCGGATCCCAGATTGAAGAAGTTGATAAGGAAATTGAGAAAGAGCAGACAATACCAATACAGAGAAAAAAAAGAAGAAAGATGACTGTCTCTCCTTCTGATTTCGTCGAAGATCCTATATATGAGGCAGCTGCCAAGGTAGTAGAGCAGGAACACTCTAAGGCCATAATCGTTTTCGAGAGAGCTGAGAAGAGACGGCAACAACAATTTCTGAGAGATGAAGCTGCTGATGCTGATGCGTTACAAAGGGAAATTGTAAGAAGGCAACAAACTGCCGAACATTACTCCTTTCGTAGCTCTCCCATCATTGCCAACAATTCTAGAACAAGTAATTTCTTTCATGCTTCTGCTGTTTTTCCTTGTCAAATTTTGGTTTTGAAGCTTGACATTACTTTACATTTCTTTCTTTTGCAGCAACAACTATTGAGCCTATTCTTCCAATGAGGACTCCCTCAGTTTCAGTTGAAGTTGATCAGATGCAGAATGTGAGGGCTATTCAGATATTACTCCCACTTCCCAGGTCTACATTCGATGTGCCTTCTTTGAGTCCCAACATTCCTGCAACTCTTTCTTTTGGTCTGACTCCCTATCTTCCTCACTTGACTTTTGACCTACCTCGATTTACTTCTCTTTCGAGGCTTGCTCTTCCTCCTCATTCCAAGAAAATTCCAACTACTACTCCATCTCTGATGGCAGTTGATTCTCCTATAGAGGGTGCTGGCAGCTCTCCATCCCATGGTTCATTACCTTTGCCTTACTCCAGTCTTTCTTCCCTTGATTTATTGGTGGCTAGGACCATAGAGACTGCTAAAGATGCTCCACACATTTCTCCTATCCCTATGCAGTCCTCTGTGCCTTCCACTACAGCTTTCTTTGCGCCCCTCATGTCTACGGATGAGGTAGATATCTTTGAAGCAAGACTAGCCAGTCTCTTCGACATACCCTCTACCTCTCCAATAGTCAATGATGAAGCTGAGCCATTAGTCTTGACTAACTCCTTGCTAGAAATTCTTAAAAGCTCCTCTTCTTCCAGTAGCAAGCCTTCTGCACTTCTGATGGACTTAGACACCTGCCTGGAACTATTAATCTCCTTTTCGAGGATCCCTTTTGAGGCTTTACAAAGGCCTATAATAAGAAATGGGTTCCTTTAGTGCTGCAAAGTTGCTGAGCAATCCGGCATGAATATCTCAAGTCATCTATCCCAGGCAACAACTACTATCAACTTCTACATCAGCATTTGCCATGCTGCCAAGGCTGTGGAGGAGAAATTGGCTAGAGACTAGAGTTTTGTTTCCAAAGTGCATACTGAAGTCTCAGAGCTAAAAGAACAACACTCCTCTGTCTCCCAGTTTCGAATTCAGCTGCTGGAGAGGAAAGCTCAACTTGAGGAGGAGCTATCTGCAGTGAACCAGGCCTTAATTTGAACTGATACCAAACTGCAAATCACCAACCAAGGATTAGCTGATCGAAAGGAAGAAATGACTACAACTATTCAGTTGTTTTCATCATTTAGCAATAGGAAATCTGTTGTAAAAGAACAATTAAGACATTGTAATAATTTTTGGGCCAATTTGTGGCAAAATGTACTTAACTCTTTATGAAAAACAAATTCTTGTCTATCATTTGAGCAATCTTGTGTTCTTGTACTTAGTGTTTGTTTTATTCCTTGTGTTTCCCAAATAATTAGAAAATAAGGCTTCAAATATCTGCCATTAATCTTTTTAGGATGTACATATCCATTCAAATTTCTCAAATGGTATGCTCCAAAAGGCAGGACTCTATGAATTTGATATGGTCCTTTCCAGTTAGGTGACCATTTACCAAACTTATGGCTTTTAATTCCTATTGGGAGTATTGTCTTCCATATCAAATCACCTTCGTCAAAGCCAATATGTTTGACTTTCTTATTGTAATTTTTGGCTGCTTTCTTCTTTTGAAAGAGATTGCTATTTAATGCCAGAATTCTACCTTTATCTATGCTTTCTAATTCCAAGCACATACTCTGATGGTACTGCTTAGGATCTAACTGGTCTTGACATCTTACCCTCAAAGACTTAACATTAATCTCCACAGGTAACACTGCATCATGCCCATATACTAAGGCATAAGGAGTGACTCATGTGTTTGACCTTGGTGAAGTTCTATAAGCCCACAACACATCCAACAATAAGTTATGCTAATCTCTAGGATTGTCCTCCACAACCTTTTGTATTCCTTTTTTCAAGGACTTATTGGATGATTCAGCTTGACCATGGGCTTGTGCATAATATGGGGTGGAATTAACAAGGCGAATTCCAAACTCTGCCACAAAAGACTTCACCATTTTCCCATCGAACACAGTAATATTATCAACAGTTATAGTTTGTGGGATGCCAAATCTATGGATCAAATCCTTAATGAATCCAATGACCTCTATCTGGTCTACAGTTTTGTATGGCTTAGCTTCGACCCACTTAGTGAAGTAATCAGTGGCCACTAAAATGAAACAATGATGCTTCGAAGAAGGTGGGTGTATTTTCCCTATCATATCCATGGCCCATCCTCTGAATGGCCAAGGCTTCACTACTACATGTAAGTTAGTTATGGGCACATGCCTTATTGTGCCATGCTTTTGACATGCCTGGCAACCTTTTGCATATTCTATGCAGTCTTTAAGGATAGTTGGCCAATAGTAGGAATGCCTTTGAAGCAACCATCTCATCTTTACACCAGGCTGATGAGCACCATAGATGCCTTCATGAACCTCAGCCATAGCTGTTAATGCTTCTTTTGGACCTAAACATTCCAGCAACAAACCATCTCCCCCTCTTTTGTAGAGGGCATTACCATATATCATGTATTGCACAAACTGCAATTTAATTTTCCTGCTGGTCGTTGAAGATGGACCAGCTAAGTACTGCATTATTGGATGCCTCCAATCTTGTTCTTGTAAGTCATTATGATTGACTTCCAAGACCACATTCTTTTTATTCAAAGGTGGTATTAATTTCTGATATGTTGTTTGGCTTATGTCCCTTTGAGCATTATCCCTTCTCTTGAAGTTCGAAGCTTTCTGAGCCACATCATTACCTTTATTATTCAAGAATCTTGGGACATGAGTTACGTTTGCTATTTGAAATTGAGAAAGTAGATGTAATGCAACAACATAGTATGACAAAATGCTTATACTTTGATATTTGAAAATCCCTTTCACTTGGTCAACCACCAATTGAGAATCTCCAAATATGTCAACTGCATGAACTTGTAATCCAATAAGAATTTCTAGTCCCACTATTAAGACTTCATTGTCACGACCCAAACCCGCCCCTATGGGTTTAGCACCGTAACCGACCCGATGTCCGAGATTAGAAGGCACATATGATAAAATAAAGTCTGAGGGCATGGCGGAAGCCAATACGATGTAAAACAATGTCCAATGGTATGTGACGATGCGTATGCAAAAAGACTTTTCATACATTTGTACAGGCAGTGACAAAACAGTATGTACACTATATACAGCCATCCAGAGCAGGGACTAAAACCCTATTAACACAGTACAGTACAGTCTATACAGTATTACAAAACGGTACAGAGACAGATGGGGAAATAAAAACACCTATAAGCCATAGCTTGGCAGGCTTGGAACCTCGCAGTGAGGCATAGTGGTTGGCTTGACAAAACTGGAGTTTACCCCGACGCTTCTAGCATTGGTCCGGTGCCTGTACACCTACATATATGTATGAGCAGTGAACTAAAGCCCAGTGAATAACATATTGCGTAAAGAGATTTAGAATGAATGTCCTTACAGTAGTGAAAACAGTTCATTAAATTAGTATATCAGTTATTCAGTACAGTAAACAGTCATATGTGGTACATTCATTAGCATAATAGTAAACAGTAGGTCTTAAAAGACCGAACAGTAAATGATGGCCATCAAGCGATGCAGTAGTGGTTCCAAGGCAAGCGAAGACCTTTATAGCGATACTTGATAACGATAAGCTATGATAGTTGCTAAGGATGCCTGTCTGATTCAATATAGGACATACATTTATTCAGTTAACAATATCAGTTCAGAAAGCAGTACAGTTCAGTTGTTCAAAAGATAATCATTTTGAACATAACTTTACATAGTTGTTACTCATAGAGTTCTGGGCTACGGTAAGCTAGAGCGTCCCCTCGGAAAGCCAACCCTACACAGTTTACAGATTGAACACACACTAAGCTACACAGTTGGGAAAGTAATAACTCAATCCCTAAATTGTCTCGGTGTGGTTCTACATCTATATCCTCATTAAGATGCCTTAAACTAGGCCTAAGAATGCCTAGGATGGGATGAGGATGCAAAGATGCACTTATAAAACATTTTTAGAATTTTTCAGAAAACAGGGGTCTCGCTCGAGCGTGGCTTTTTTCGCTCGACCGAGCTTGTCAAAACAGTAGGGTCGCTCGAGCGTAGGTTCTCTCGCTTGAGCGGTCTGCACAGATGCAAAAGTGCTGGATGTTGGAAAATTCTGCTCGATGCTCGCTCGACGCTCGACGCTCGCTCGAGTGTAAGACATAGTCCTCGCTCGAGCGTAGGTTCTCTCACTCGAGCGTGTGTCTGCATGCACCAAGATTCTGAGAGCTTGAAATTTACGCTCGAGCCACCATTCCTTCGCTCGAGCGGTGCTCAGAGTAAACGGTGGTCGCTCGAGCGTAGAATCCTTCGCTCGAGCAAAGAAGCCAAATTCTGGAATTTCTAGATTTGCCTCCCAAGCTCAAACCAAGCATTCTACAGCTCAAAACTCGACCTCTTGGGCCCAATTTCTGGAAAACACATCAAAACTCAATATACAACAAGTTTCAAATCTCAATTTGTGAAATCAAAGCCCAAGGGTGAGTCAATTAAATCCAAATTTCAAACCCAAATTCATGAACAAGATGAACATGCAAACATGCATGAATTAAACTCAATTCAAAGCTTCAAAACATGCTTTAATGAGCCAATTCCTTTCAAAACAAGATGAAATCATGGTCTTAAACATAAATATAAGCATGCATGTAACCTTTTTCCATGAAAACAACTTAAAACTCAACAATACATACATGCATGCATGGAATGAGCTCCAATTCAACATTATTAAACCAATTCTTGACTTAACTCTTTAAATTATCATGATCCATGCTAGATAGAGCTTAAGTACACAATTAAGGGGATAAAATTCATACCTAAGTCCTCAAATGCAGGTCCAGAACTACAATTATACAAGAGTCCTTCCAATCTTCTAAAGACAAGCAAGGCACAAGATGAAAACCAATTTTCTAAGTCTCTCCCTCTCTATGGTCGGCAAGAGCAAGGAAAATGGGTTGAGCAAATGTTTGTCTAAGTGTGTGCAAGGCTCAACATATTATTAAACAAAGGCCTACTCACAATGGCAATATGGTAATTAAGCTAACTCTTGTAATTGGCTTATTTTAATCTAATTTAATCATACCAAATCACTTTTTTAATTAATATACCATAAAATCACATAAATTCTCATGATCCTAAATCATCAATCAATTTCCGGTTCGGTCGCGGATAAGGCCTTCAATTAGCAATTTAAACACATAAACATGAATAGATAATCACACAGTCAAACAGATAGAATACAATTCAAACAGATATATATTCAATCAATTGGTTGATTTGATCGATCGATTCGATAACTTAATCGGTTCAATTATCAATGATAATCGGTCGATTTAGCGGTAATCAACGGTTTATCGATGCTTAGTGGTGAGGGTCATTCTGATTTCCTCCTTAAAGAGTTTAGTTCTCTAAACTCAAGTTACCTCCATTCTAGAAGAAAACAGGGTTCAGTGGAAACAGTTCAGGATATCTCCTGGCCATGTCATCTTCCCTTTCCCAAGTGGCATACACGCCACCATGGTTTTGCCAGTCAACTTTCACTAACGGGATCTCTTTATTTCTTAACTTCTTGATCCGTCTGTTCACAATTTGGATAGGCCGTTCTTCATAAGTGTAGTCATCACTTAGCACTACACGGGTCGGCTCAATCACATGGAAAGGATCTCGAAGGTAGTCCCTCAACATCGAAATGTGGAAGACGTTATGCATATGCTCCATTTCAGGAGGAAACGCAACTTGATACACCACCGAATTGATTTTCTCAATAATCTCATACGGTCCGACATATCTTGGTGCTAACTTGCCTTTGACTCCAAAACGAGTCTGGCCTTTCATCGATGTCACTTTCATAAAAACGTAATCACCCACTTCATATTCCCTGTCTCGCCTTCTGACATCTGCATAACTTTTCTGTCGGCTCTGTGCAGTTTTCAGTCTCTGTTGTATCAGTTTCACTTTCTCAGTCATTTCATAAACAATCTCGGGCCCAAGCAAAGGCACATCTCCAACTTCTGCCCAGCAAATCGGAGATCTACATTTTCTGCCATACAATGCCTCGAAAAGCGCCATACCAATGCTTAAATGATAACTGTTGTTGTAGGCGAATTCAGCCAATGGCAAATGGCCTTCCCAGTTTCCCTGAAAATGAAGGACACACATTCTTAGCAAATCCTCCAGAGTTTGAATGGTCCTCTCTGACTGGCCATCTGTCTGAGGATGATAGGCACTACTCGACCTCGATTCGTTACCCAATCTGTAGCTTTGCCAAAATCTTGATGTAAACTTCGAATCCCTGTCAGAAACAATGGACACTGGCACTCCATGCAGTCTAACAATTTCATCAATATAGAGTATAGCCAATTTGTCCGCATTATAAATTGTCTTAATAGGTAAGAAGTGAGCAAATTTAGTCAGTCTATCAACAATAATCCAAATTGAGTCCATACCTTTACTGGAGCGAGGCAATCCCACAATAAAATCCATAGTAATATGTTCCCATTTCCACTCCGGTATCGGTAAGGGCTGCAATAAGCCTGCGGGTCGTTGATGTTCAGCTTTGACTTGTTGGCAATGAAGACATTTTGATACGAAATCGACAATTTCTTTCTTCATTCTCGGCCACCAGAAATTCAATTTCAAGTCTTGATACATTTTCGTGTTCCCCGGATGGATAGAAAATTTTGAGTTGTGGCCCTCTTGCAGAACTCTTTTTTTCAGTTCAGTATCATTCGGTACATGCAGTCTTTTTTGAAATTTCAGTACATTATTTTCAAATTTGAACCCTGGTCTCGGTTTAGATTCCCTTTCTTCAATGATCTTCTTCAAGAAGTCATCCTGTTGCTGTTTCTCTTTGATTTCTTCAATCAGTGCCAGTTGAGCAGAAATAGTAGCTAATGTTCCACATTGTTCTCTCAAAACAATTTCAATTTCAGATTTTTCAAGGTCACAAAGCAACTCTTTCTGCCCAGTAAGCAAACATGCTAAATTTCCAATCGATTTTCGACTCAATGCATCGGCAACGGTGTTGGCTTTTCCCGGATGATACAAAATCTGTAGGTCATAGTCTTTAATCAGTTCTAGCCATCTTCGTTGTCTCATGTTCAGTTCTTTCTGTGTAAAGAAATATTTCAGACTCTTGTGGTCGATATAGACTTCACATGTCGCCCATCTGAGATAGTGACACACGATTTTCATTGCAAATACTCTGCGACAAGTTCGGATCATGGGTCGGGTAGTTCTTTTCATGCGGTTTCAGTTGTCGGGAAGCATAAGCAATAACTCTCCCATTCTGCATTAAAACACATCCCAAACCCTTATGAGAAGCATCACTAAAAATGGTAAAACCATCCGTACCTGAAGGTAGGGTAAGAACAGGTGCAGTCACCAGTCGAGTTTTCAACTCTTGAAATGTTGATTCCCTTTGGTCAGTCCAGTCAAATGATGTCCCCTTCTGAGTTAACTGAGTCAATGGTAAGGCAATTTTGAAGAAATCTTTGACAAACCTTCTGTAATAGCCAGCCAAACCCAAAAAGCTTCGGACTTCTGTCACATTTGTTGGTCTAGGCCAGTTCACTACGGCTTTAATTTTCTGTGGATCAACTGAAATCCCATCTTTGCTAATGACATGTCCCAAAAACATAACATGGTCAAGCTAAAATTCACATTTAGATAGTTTTGCATAAAGTACCTATTCTCTTAGGGTCTGCAGGGCAAGTCTCAGATGATGTTCATGTTCTTCTCTAGTCTTAGAATAAATCAGGATGTCATCAATGAATACAACAATAAAGTCATCAAGGTATGGTTTAAAGATTCTGTTCATGAGGTCCATAAATCGGCGGTGCATTGGTAACCGAAAGGCATAACTAAAATTCATAATGTCCATACCTCGTTAGAAAAGTAGTTTTATCAATGTCTTACGGTTTAACTTTCGGGTTGGTGATATCGGTTGAGTCGATCTTAGAAAACACTTGAGCACCCTGTAACTGATCAAATAAGTCATCAATACGAGGCAATGGGTATTTATTTTTCATAGTTACCTTGTTCAGTTTGCGGTAGTCAATGTACAGTCTTAGTGAGCCGTCTTTCTTTTTCACAAACAAGACGGGTGCGCCCTACAGTGAGGTACTAGGCTTGATAAACTTCTTGTCTAGTAGTTCTTGCAGTTGCACTTTCAATTCTTTCAGTTCAGTTGGAGCCATTCGATAAGGAACTTTTGATACAGGCTGTGTTCCTGGAATCACATCAACGGTGAATTCAATCTCCCTGTCAATCAAATCCCCTGGCAGATCATCTGGAAATACATCTGGGAATTCTCTTACTATAAGAATACAGTTCACATCAGTTTTAACATCCTCATCAGTAGATACAGTCAATACAGAACACAGATATCCTTTACACCCCTTTCTAATCAATTTAACGGCTTTCACAGATGAAATCAAATATGGAGGAGGTACCATCCAACCCCATTAAACACAAATTCGGGTAAACTAGGTGGACGGAAAACAACTTGTTTTGTCACACAGTCAATGGTAGCATGATATTTTTGTAACCAGTCCATCCCCAATATTACATCAAAATGATCAATGTTCAATGGCAGTAAATCAATAAACAGATGCATATCCCCAACAATGATTTCACATGCAGGGTACATATAAGTACATGTCATGGATCCCCCAACAGGTGATGATACAGCTAACAGATAGTTCATGGGCTCTAAGGGTCTATTCAATTTCCGTGAAAAAGCATGCGATACATATGAATGTGTAGACCCCGAATCAATCAGTACGTATGCATTTTGAGTACAAATAGAGAGGATACCTGACACAACGATCTTAGTATTTTGCACATCTCCCGGTACTAGGGCGAACACTCGGCCCTGCCTCATGGGCTCTTTCCCGGTAGCTTTGGGGTTCGGTTTTTGGTGCTGATTGATCTTTAAGCTTAGTGCGACTTTACTATTGGCTGTGAAGCGGAAGGGCGATCTTTAACCATGTGGCCCACCTTGCCACACATATGAGCTCGGTTATTTTGTAACAAACCCTTTTATGCTTCTTGCCACATTCAGAACAGGGTGGAATGAAACCACTCCCTTGGCTGGGGCTAGTTGTTGACCCTGTATTCTGTTTCTTATTCAATGGGTTATGCTTACCTTTCTTGAATTTGAAACCCTGCCTTTTACCACGCCATTCGAGATTTGGTGATTAGATTGTTTCCTTTGCTTGATGTTCGACTCGACCATCAATGCTCGGTCAAGAACACCTACATAGGTCGATAGCTTTAGAGCGCTTATTACATCGATATTGCAACATTAAGGCCGCCTTCAAATTTTCTGGCCTTTTTGTAGTCAGTGTCCACCATATGTGGTGCATATCTAGCAAGCTCGGTGAACTTTTGTTTCATATTCAGCAACGGACATGGTGCCCTGTCTCAGTTGTTCAAATTCCGTTACTTTCTGTCCACGACACCTTTGAAATATTTTTCAAAGAAGGACTCCTTAAACTGAGCCCAAGTCACTACAGTGTTGGTGTCACGGACAAGCATCCATCACCTTCTGGCCTCTTCTTGCAAGGTGAAGGTAGCTAACAGTACTTTATTTGCTTCCGAACACGGAAACACTTCAAATAGCTTTTCAGTCTGAAGAACCCATGATTCAGCCTTTAGCGGTTCAAGGCCTCCCTGAAAGGACGGCGGTTTCATTTTGCTGAACTTCTGGGTGAGAGCAACTATGTCCCCGTCATTAACATTCACATTCGGTTCGTTTGTCTCTGGGAGGAGGTGAAATTTGATTGATTGTTGCTTTAATCTTGCAGTTATCAGTTCCATCATTCTTTCCATTCTTGCCATTCTTGCCTCAGTAGATGAGGACTCAGATTCATTCGCATTATCCATTTCATTATAAGCAGTTATAACAATTATAAGCATAAACAGTTGCATACTTAAACAGTTTATCCCATTAGCGCATATTCAGTCATGTCATAACCACACACTTATCATGCTCATGTAATGCCCTAATCACTTTTCTAGGACACCCTATAGCTCATTTGGACACGTGTGTGCTGTATAACTCGTGGTAAGTATCGCTCTGATACCACTCTGTCATGACCCAAACCCGCCCCTATGGGTTTAGCACCGTAACCGACCCGATGTCGAGATTACGAAGGCACCTTAACGGAAACGGTAAAAGCAATGCGAGGGCATGGCGGAAGCCATGATAGTAAAACAATGTCCAATAAGTGTGGCGATCTGTATGCTAAAAGACTTTTCATACATTTATGCGACGGTGACAAAAGCGGTATGTACACTATTCTGACCATCGAGGCGGGGACTAAAACCCTATTAACCTGATGCGATACAGTCTATCTGATATTACAAAAGCAGTGCGAGGCAGGCGGAAATAAAAACACCCATAAGCCATAGCTTGGCAGGCTCGGAACCTCGCGGTGAGGCACGATGGTTGGCTTGACAAAGCGGAGTTTACCCAGCGCTTCTAGCATTGGTCGGTGCTGTACACCTACATATATATATGAGCGGTGAGCTAAAGCCCGATGAATAACATAATGCGTAAGAGGTTTAGAATGAATGTCCTTCTGATGTGAAAACAGTTCATTAAATTAGTATCTGATTGTTGATGCGATACTTGATTATATGTGGTACATCCATTAATATAATAGTAAACAGTAGGTCTTAAAAGACCGAACAATAAATGATGGCCATCAAACAGTAAATAGTAGTGGTTCCAACGAGGAAGCGAAGATCTTTATTGATAGCGATATGATGGTTGCTAAGGATGCCTGTCTGATTCGAGAATATAGGACATACATTCATTCAGTTAACAATATTAGTTCAGAAAGCAGTACAGTTCAATTGTTCAAAAGATAATCATTTTGAACATATCTTTACACAGTTGTTACTCACGAGTTACGGGCTCTGATAGCTAAGCGTCCTTAAGCTAACCCTACATAGTTTACAGATTGAACACACACTAAGCTACACAGTTGGGAAAGTAATAACTCAATCCTTAAATTGCCTCAGTGTGGTTCTACATTTATATCCTCATTAAGATGCCTTAAACTAGGCCTAAGAATGCCTAGGATGGGATGAGGATGCAAAGATGCACTTAGAAAACATTTTTAGAATTTTTTAGAAAACAGGAGTCTCGCTCGAGCGTGGCTTTCTTCGCTCGACCGAGCTTGTCAAAACAGTAGGGTCGCTCGAGCGTAGGTTCTCTCGCTCGAGCGGTCTGCACAGATGCAAAAGTACTGGATGTTGGAAAACTCCGCTCGATGCTCGCTCGAGCGTAAGACACAGTCCTCACTTGAGCGTAGGTTCTCTCACTCGAGCATGCATCTGCGTGCACCAAGATTCTAAGAGCTTGAAATTTACGCTCGAGCGATGCTCAGAGTAAACGGTGGTCGCTCGAGCGTAGAATCCTTCGCTCGAGCGAAGAAGCCAAATTCTGGAATTTCTAGATTTTCCTCCCAAGCTCAAACCAAGCATTCTACAGCTCAAAACTCGACCTCTTGGGCCCAATTTCTGGAAAACACATCAAAACTCAATATACAACAAGTTTCAAATCTCAATTTGTGAAATCAAAGCCCAAGGGTGAGTCAATTAAATCCAAATTTCAAACCCAAATTCATGAACAAGATGAACATGCAAACATGCATAAATTAAACTCAATTCAAAGCTTCAAAACATGCTCTAATGAGCCAATTCCTTTCAAAACAAGATGAAATCATGGTCTTAAACATAAATATGAGCATGCATGTAACCTTTTGCCATGAAAACAACTTAAAACTCAACAATACATACATGCATGCATGGAATGAGCTCCAATTCAACATTATTGAACCAATTCTTGATTTAACTCTTTAAATTATGATGATCCATGCTAGATAGAGCTTAAGTACACAATTAAGGGGATGAAATTCATACCTAGGTCCTCAAATGCAGGTCCAGAACTACAATTATGCAAGAGTCCTTCCAATCTTCTAAAGACAAGCAAGGTACAAGATGAAAACCAATTTTCTAAGTCTCTCCCTCTGTATGGTCGGCAAGAGCAAGGAAAATGGGCTGAGCAAATGTTTGTCTAACTGTGTATGAGGCTCAACATATTATTAAACAAAGGCCCACTCACAGTGGCAATATGGTAATTAAGCTAACTCTTGTAATTGGCTTATTTTAATCTAATTTAATCATACCAAATCACTTTTTCAATAAATATACCATAAAATCACATAAATTCTCATGATCCTAAATCATCAATCAATTTTCGATTCAGCCGCGGATAAGGCCTTCAATTAGCAATTTAAACTCATAAACATGAACAGATAATCACACAGTCAAACAGATAGAATACAATTCAAACAGATATATATTCAATCGATTTAGTTGATTCGATCGATCATTCGATAACTCAATCAGTTCAATTATCAATGATAATCGGTCGGTTTAGCGATAATCAATAGTTTATCGATAGCGATGGTGAGGTCATTACATTCATATTCAACTTGGTTATTGGAGCGTAACCGTTCACTCTCTGAAACCATATGTGGTTTCTACCCCTTGTGGTGACTTAATCACAATACCAATTCCAGTTAAGCCATTGGCTTTCGACCCATCGAACCACATTTGCCATGGCTCAACACTAGCCATACCAAGTTCCATTATCTCTTGGTTTTCTGTTTGAGATGGATGATCTACCAAAAAATTGGCTAAAACTTATCATTTTACTAGCTTTTGGAGAACATATTCTAAATGAAATTCTGATAAGGCTAATATCCATTTGCCAATTCTTCCCCTCAACATAGGTCTAGATAACATGTATTTAACCAAATCTGTGGTTGTAATTACCAAGACAGCTGTAAGTAAAAGATAGTATCTTAATTTCATTGCAGCAAAATACAATGCAAGGCACAGCTTTTTTACAGCTGAGTATTTACATTCACAAGAATTTAAAAACCTACTAAGGTAATAAACAACTTGTTCCTTGCCTTCTTCATTGTCGTAGGCCAAGAAAGCTCCTAATGAATCTTCTGCTGCAGCTATGTACAACTTCAAGGGCTTGTCACCCTTTGGTGGCATCAGCACTGGAAGATTGGCCGAGTAGGCTTTGATTCATTCGAAAGCAATTTGATGCTCTGCTATCCACACAAATTCCTCTTCATCTTTTAGCCTTAACAAGGAAGAAAATACTTTAGTTTTCCCTATAGTGTTAGAAATGAATCTTTGAAGAAAAATTAACCTGTCCAAGGAACCTTTATAATTTTTTCTTACTTGATGGAGGTCTAGCTTCGATGATGGCTTTGGCTTTATTCTGGTCAATCTGTATTCCTTTCTTGTGTACTACATAGCCCAAGAAGTTTCCAGATGATACGCCAAAAGCACACTTAAGAGAATTGAGTTTCAACTTGAACTTCCTCATTCTTTCAAAAGCTGCTTCTAAATGAAATAGATGTTCCTCCATGGATTGGGATATCACTACAATGTCATCAATATAACACTCTAAATACCCTCCAATGAGGTCATGAAAGATAGTGTTCATAGCCCTCTGATATGTAGTCCCAACATTCTTTAGGCCAAATGGCATTTTAACCCATTCGAAGGTACCAATATTCCCAGGACATCTGAATCTGTTTTGTGGACATCCTCCTCTGCAATGCAGATTTGGTTATAACCAGAGTGTCCATCTATCATTGATAACATTTGATGCCCTGCTAAACTGTCTACCAGCAAATCTACTATAGGTATAGGGTACTCATCTTTTGGAGTTGCTAGATTTAAGTTTCTGAAATCAATGCATACCCTCATTTTACCATTCTTCTTAACTACATGCACAATATTAGATAGCCATTCAACATACCTGGCTGTCCTAATAAAGCCTGCCTTGAGTAGTCTAAGAATTTCCTCCTTAACTTTCTGAATCACTTCTGGACTCATTCTTCTTAGTTTTTGCTTGTATGGCTTGAAATTAGGCTTCATAGGGAGCCTATGTTCTACCAATGACCTATCTAATCCTGGTAGCTCATTATAAGACCATGCAAAACAATCTTTGTATTTCTTGAGGACAACCAACAACTGGTCTCTGTCAAGAGCATTCAACCAAGCACTTACATAGGTGGGCTGTTGTATAGAACCTTCCCCTAAATTTACTTCTTCTAAGGGGTCTTGTGTCTGAGAACTTACTGAAGCTCCTTCTTTGATTTCTTCCAGCTTCGAAGCAATTTTCTTGCTTTGTTCGGCTCCCAGGTTCTTTGATTCAACATCTTTACCCTCCTCATCATAGACAAAGTCTGTCCATAAGACTTCTTCTTCCTGTATCTCCTGGACTTTTGTCTCAATGTCCAATGCACAGTATTTATCGAAGGCCAAAACTCTGACCTGTTGTTGCTCCTATTTGCAGCCAATCATCATGGCTTCTTCCTCTTGCTCTTGTACTTTCTAGACTATTGATTTTACATCCAATGTTGAGAACTTAATTAGAGCCAAAGACTTGGCTTCTTGTGCTTCATCTCTTTGCTTATAACAAGGCATCATTGTCATCCTTAACGACAACCTCTTCATCAGCACTCTCCTGGCCTAAGTGCTTCAGGTGTGTCACTTCCTCATCAGCCGTCACTTTGGCTGAGCCATCAGGTTTCCTCAGTATACTGAGTGGTGTCACTCCCTCAATATACAATTTGGCCTCTGCGAAGTCTGCATAGGCTATGAAAGGTTGAGGATCTGCATCAATTTCCTCTGTCTCTCCATTACCCAAAGCCATTATTATTTTCTGATGCAAAGAGGAAGGCACACATTTGTTAGTGTGAATCCAATCTCTCCCAAGTAAAGCATTGTATTTAGCATTATTGTCGATTACGAAGAATGCTGTCATTCAGTCCCTGGTTCCCACACTCAGGTTGATGGACAAAATTCCCTAAGCCATCTGTTTGTCTCTAACGAAGCCAACAATGGTTATGCTGGTTGGGATTAACCTGGGATTCCTTTTCCCTAGTTTCTTCAAGGAAGATTTCGGTAGTAGGTTCACTGTTGCCCCATTATCTATCAAGACTCGATTCAATTGTATCCCATCAAAGAAAGCCTTGATATACAAAGGCTTGACATGTTGTGTCATAGAGTTCGAAGGATACTCAAAAGGATATGAGAGGTTAATGCTCACCTCTTCTTCGCTCTCATATTCAGTTTCCATTGGGGTAGCCATTCCAGAATCATCTTGTACCATACTCACTTGTGAGTCTTCATTAGAGACTGGAATTTGATTAATTTCTTGACCATCTTGGTTCTCATCTCCAACTTGGAACTCATGAGGCAGTATATGTGCCATATTTACTGATATTGGAGGAAACGAGCCAAACTGGATGGTTGGCTGTACCTGTTTCCCCTCTTGGCTACCTTGTTCAGTTACCTCAGAAGTATCTTCCATGTTGCATTCTGGCACTTCATTGCTAACAGACTCCTTCGAATGGTTTTTCTCGACTGGCTTTTCAACCAAAAATGTTTGTTCAGCCATGAAGGCTTCGAACATTTTTTCCCCCACGATTTCTTTCTTTTGGCTTATGCCAATTTCTTCCTCCGTCTCGTTATCACTCTCCATCAGAGCTTTCTCCAATCCTGCTAAGCTAGACTTCTCTCTGGCTTTTAGTTCAGAATGAACCTTGGCCAACTGTTCTCTGCTGCAATCCACCTTGCCTTGTAGAGTTGGCTTTGGAGTATGGTCTGACTTTGGATTCTTTTTTTCCTCTAGCTGGACCAATGAAGAGCTCTCTCCACTTTCTTTCATGTCTTTCTGGTACTGAGTGTACCTACCCTGAATCTTTCTCCTTTGTGATCTCGAAATGACTAGGATCATATCTGGTTCCTTTGTCTTTGGGTGTTTAAGAAATACCCAATTGTTCGGAGCCATCAAAGGAGGTTTAACCATCCTACCTTGATTTTCAACATCTCTCTGGGTAGGCACTTCCCTAGGTTTGTTCTGCATCACAAACCAATCTGGAACTCCAGGTACCCACAAACTTACTGACCCAGATGTTGAGCTTCTCTTTTCTTTCTTCGAAGCCATCTTCAAAACTGGCTGTGAAGGCAATTGCTTGGCCCTGACCACAAGTTTCGAGCCTGATTCAGGCCTTCGATGAAGGTGGCCACTTTCTATTCTGCGTGAGGCTGGTCTAGGGAGCCAATCTCTGGCTTTGATCCCATAACCTGAACTCTTCTCCAGTCTTCTTTCAAAATGACTACTCTCCATTCTGTAATAATTATGTGGCCTGGACTCATATAAGGGCCTCTTGCCTTTAATATGCATTCTATCGACTGCTGGTTCAACTACCAATGGCTGCTGCCTACCACTAGTTGGATACGGCCTTTTGTTATAAGCATTAGTTGGTTTAGGACGCCGTTGCACATCCCTATAATATTGCTTCCCATCAATTGGAAGCCCTCTCAACCACTTATAACTCACTCTGCACTTGAGACACATCCTTTGCATTACAACTACCTCTAAGGAATCATCATCTAGTGCTTCTTCATCAGAGTCTTCTCTCTGGTGTGAGAAACCTTGTCCAATAGTTGGTGGATTTCTAGTGTCCTTTTTGATAGTTGTCTGGTTGGCAACATGCATCTGCATATTGACTTCGTTCAATTTTGTCAAGGACAAGTTCTGGAAATCTGACATAATGACATTGGCTGCCACCTCTCCAACTTCTGGAAATGGATTGCTGTCGATCCCCATGGCCTTTTCTGCTTTGGCTGGGAATTTCAAACTTCCTTTCCGAATTTATTCTTGGATCCTGTCTCGAAAAATAATGCAGTTTTTAGTCGAGTGAGACCAAGAGTTATGTCATTTACAATATACTTTTCCGTTGAGTTCATCTAGAGATGGAAGTTTTTACTCCTTTTGGCAACTTAAGGAAGTTGGCCGCAAGCAAATGATCAAAAATGTCATCTGCCTTTGTTAAATCGAAAGAGTACTTCCTGTGAAGGTCTTTCTTTTCAAACTGCTGGTCAATTGTTGTATCCTTATGAATTAATGCCTCACAGATTACAGGTTCTTTGCCCACAATCTCTGCTGCATCGATCTCATAATTAGGATCTCTATAATATGTCTTGTATGGTGCATTATTTCAATCTTGTTCCTCCTCTAATAATGCTTCATACCTAGACACCTTATAGGTTAGTTCCACCAAATCTCTGAATTCAGTTGAGTCAAACTTCTTTCGAAGCCTGAACTCTAAGCCATTTTGAGCCAATCTTACGAATTCTGGCTCTGGCAGGATGACTCTACATTTATGTCGAGCCCTTTTAAATCTGGCAATAAACTGAGTAGCCTTTTCTTCAAGTCTTTGACTCAATCTTGCCAAGTCTGCCATGGAAACCTCTGGCTCTGATTGGAAGAATTGGGCATGAAATGCCTCTTCCATTTGTTGCCAAGTTTGGATGGAGCTAGGTGTAAGGTTTATGTACCATACAAATGCTCCCCTAGTTAGAGAATTTGGGAATAATCGCAACTTCATATAGTCATTATTAGTAAATTCACCGCATTGAGCAGCAAACCTAGCAATATGCTCTACTGTTGATTGGCTTCCATTCCCATAGAAAAAGGTAAAATCTGTTATCCTGAACCCTCTTGGGTATTCATGTACCCTATCTATCCATTCTGGGTATGGTTTTCTTTACATAAGAGTTTGGACCCCTCGAGCCATCAGTCCACACATCTCCCTAACAAGATCAGCAATTTGGTCCCTAGGGACCATATTTTGTGCCTGCTGAACCACTACTAGAGGAACGAACACAGGATTTGGTGGACAAACTTATGCTTGTGGTCCTCTTGGTCCATAAGGTGGTATATTTGGGATTGGTTGTCCCTGTGGTGCAGGTTGCTGTTGAGGGTGTGGGTAATCCTTTTGAGCCTGTCCTGTGAAGGGACCTGCGAAAGGTGTTGGAACAGGTGTTGTGTCTCTTCCATTTGCAAGAAAACCTTCCAACCCCTCGGGTATAAATTCGAATAAGGGATTAGTGAACCCCCTTGTACCAGGTATGGCTTCGAACATGGGATTTGTGCCCATTCTTATGCCATTTTCTTGTACTGGGCCAGATCCACCAATTTGCATGGCTTCACTGTTAAGTACTGAGGCATTTTGACCTGCTATAGGCCTCAAAATAGGTTCGTACCAAGACTGAGGTGATGGTCTTTCATAGTTCTGATTACTAGTTTGACCATTAGAAGAATGTCCATTGACTTGTATAGGCTGTTTATCTCTAGCCAATCTTTGCTGAGGGACATTTAAAACTTCCTCCATGTGTCTTACGTTTGTTGGTTGGTGGTTATTCATTTGATCCAAAAAGGATGTTGCCTACATTTTCATTGTGTTCATTAATTGTTGTCCCATAGCATCTACTAGGCCATCCCATGGATTTATTGGCTGAGTAGATGGAACAGTGGATGGTCCAATTCCTTGGTTTCGTCCAATACTATGAACATGTGATTCTTGTCCCGAAGTACTGGTCTGTTCGACCATAGGTTCTGATAAAATGGAGTTTCCACAGGATGTGTTATCACATTATCCTCTGGATTAGATATTTCTACCTCTCCTTCTACGCCTTCTTCTAAGCGTTCATTTTCTCCTTGTCTTCTACATCTAGCTATTTCAATTAGTCCTACTGGGCGTGCCAAAAATATATGTTGGCTTTTTGGCTTTCGAAGGTTATTTTTGTAATTGCGAGGCCAGCAAGGATCAATCAGTCTTTACAGAAATTTTAATTGCCAACCAATTATCAGACGATTGTGTTTTAGTTCTTTCAGCCTCAATGAAGAGGACTTTTACTGGTGGCTTGATTTAGGAGAATTAAGCAAGATAACAATCAAATGAAGCACAATTGAAGTATTTCATTAAAATAAAAAACTTACAATGATCCAAACTCAGCCTCATAGAGGTTTACAGCGACAATTTACTACTACTCCGATGAATCGAAGTGCAGTGCAAGAATTTAAAGTGCAGGAATGTAAAGAATAGGAAATGTAAGACTGGAAATGTAAGACTAGAAATGTAAAACTGGAAAGAAAAATAAGTAAAGTAAGACTGATTTTTTGGATCTGAGTCTAGGGGTCTTTTCTGGGCCCTTCTCTGCTATTTATACTCCTCAAGGATGACCATCGAACTGCACTTCAAACCGTCGAACTGCTCCTCCATGATTGCTGATCATGTTCCCTTATAAGTAGTTCCACTACGCCATCACTTGCAGTTAGGCTTCTCTCCTATATTTGAATTTGAATATGAGTAACCGTTGAAGCCACGTCACCTTGCATCTCTTTGTTGATTCACTGCTACTCAGATCTCGTAATAACCAATGCTAACTGCTATGTGTATGATCAGGATTGAAGATTTAAACATTCTTTCTGTATTGCCCTTACTCTGCCACGTGTTGAATTGTAATTGGTTTATACAAAATATGTAGCCAACAGACATTATAAAAAATACAAGTGAATTTGTGTACGGTGCAATGAACAGCGCATGGGACAAATCTCATTTGTGCTTGTACGAAAGTGCAATTGCTTTGAATTGATTTCGTTGTAATACAATTTTTTTTATTTATTTAAAAATATGCTCAATAATATGGAGAGAAGAACAGAGCTTGAACAACTTATAAAGTTTGAAAAACAGAGAGAGAGAGAGTAGCTCCCCTACTTGTACAACTGACTGAGTGTGTGAGAGAGAGAGAGGGAGAGAGAGAGAGAGTAGCTCCCCTGCTTGTACAACTGGCTCCCTGCTTATTCCTCATCCAATCCAAGTCACACAAACAAAGAAGAAAATAACCAAAAAAAAATTTCAAAAATCAAATGGAAATATATATATAGAGAAAGACTATCATACACACCATAATATACCACACTATGTAATATAAACAACAAAAACAACATAATTTTAGAGAGAGAGAGAGAGAGAGAGAAAGAAAGCTTAATGAATAGACAACAAGCAGAGATGCAAAAATAAAGAGTCAAAATTCATTTTACCCCTCGTAATTTGAGGTTAGAACATTTTATCTCCTATGATTCAAATATAGTCGGAAAGTCTTTCGACCTCAAACTGCTATAGAATTTCAGCTGAAATAAAAATGCATGCATGAAATTACAAACTCAGAACACACACTCAAGTCTGCCATGAAATTAGTATAACAAATAAAATTTTATAGTTTATGGGAGAAATGGTGTACACTCACACGTCAGAGGAAATTTTAGCCATTGATGCTACCCATCTATTACACTCAACTGCATGTGTCTCCTAACCCGAGCAATACGGGCTTGCACCTATAATATTGAAAAATAAATGAATAAATAAGTCAAAGAATCAGTTTACTCATGCTGTCAAAAATTGAAACAATTGTCTCTACCTTAAAAATCAGATTTTTCAGCTACATATTAGACAATTAGTTGCAAAGAACTTAAGTTATTAGGGACTGGGTTGAATATTTTACATCAAGCTCTCTGTACTTGGGCTACATTTATTTCAACTAGAAAAAATGCTTAAAAAAAAGATCAATCAAACACTGTCAACTGATGTGTGTATGGCTAAATGAGATGATTATGCCTTAATGAAGTATTAAGACAATTTGCAATGACAAACAGCGCATAATGAACCACATCAAGGAATCCCAAAGCCAACATGTAAGCTACATACCAAAATGTTAAAGAATGATAGGTTGTTTTCAACAATTTATCAAGCTTTCTGCTCTGTGAAGACAAAAGTATTAGAACCATGCCTAAACCATGTTTCCTCCCAAACCAAATACAGCCTTAATGTGATCACAGAATTAACGTATGCACATTGTTCAGCAAAGCCGGTCAGTCATTAAATGCATAGGCTTCCCCTCAAATTCAACTTATTATTTCTATCAAACTACACCAAATATCTTTATGTTGTTGGAATACTACTTACCCCACAAATTTGACATTAGACAATGGCTTGAATGGTTAGAAAATCACATGCAAATTTGATCATGGAACCAACTGATGCTTAGATTATGGACAAACTTGACACTCCTTATGTCATACATATAGAAATCCAGCAAACATAAACAAGTCAAGAAAGTACAGGATACATCTTCATTGCCAAATTTCTCATTTGGTAGTGATGATATTGAACTAACCAAATATCATTTGAATTTCAGAGAAGGATAAATTAACCATAGTAATTAATGCAATCTTATCATCAAGTGGAATAACAGAGACCATCCACTAAGGTCCCAGAATTGCATCCACAATGTGCAGGTTCTGGTTCGTGTTAAATAAATTACCACAAAGTCAAGAAAAGCGTAGAGCAGCCCCACACAAGGGAGAAAAGGCTTGAAATAGAATGAGCTCAACCAATTGTGTACTATAAAAACATATGCCTTGCTACAAAATAACACAAAACCATATCATCCATACTTCTGAAAATATTTATACGTCTTCATTGACTTTCATCCATTTCAATGTAAGTAAGACAAATGAATGTGTCTATTATGCTCTGTTCAAATTGTTGTACTACCCACAGATGATCAGACGTTCTTCAACTTGCTTGGCATGTTTTCAAATGAAGGCTGGTGTATGCTATTGGAACCACAAATTGCAATTTAACATTACTGCGAAGTAGCACTTCAGAACATTTCATCTGTCTCTGGGCAACAATGTACTATTGACTGTTTGGATTGAAGACTAAGGCCAAGTTTGGCATGTCCAGGAAAAGTCAAAAAGTCAAAAAGTTAAAAATTTAACACTATTCACCAAAAGTCAACAATTACGGCTATACAACTCCAAATCCTAATTTTCTCCTACAAACCAATTTTTACACTTTTTTATTACACATTTTTCCATAAAAAGTCAAAAAGTTAACCCAAACATCTATATTTTCTTCCTCAATTTTTTAGTCTAAAAAGACAAAAAATACACTTATTTAGGACACCCTAAACAACCCCTAAATAGGAAGGACTTATCATGATGAATACAACTCATATATTCGTTGAGCAACCCATAATCTAGCTGTGTTACATATTTAACTATTGAGAACTGAGATCAAATAAACACAATGGAAAAAAGTGTTAGGTGTGTTATGACACCACCAAACATAGGATTCCACAATATTGAATATTTTTTTATTTTTTATTTTTGGCACAAGAAAAGAACATCATTCATTAATACATATAAAAAGTAGCATAGTTCAGGAAACAACCACCAATAACTTGAATAAGCCTTACAAACACTCAAGGTAAAAAAAAAAAAAAACCACTAGAGGTAACATGTAGACCTTAATTGAGAACAAACGTGAAGCTAACGGTAGATTGACTAGAGGCTGTCAAGTAGGCCTCTTCATGAGAAGAAGAGACGAACGAAAATGCTGCAAACCAGGCTAAGGAAAAGGCTGCTGTGAGCAAACTCCGTGGCTGTAGAGATAATTGGCATAAATGAAAAGATTGTGCGAGATAACAACAATCCAAAAACAATGGAGCTGCCACCACCTGGATATATTTACTGCCCTTCATCTGCTGAAATAGAGTCAGAGTTAGTAACAATATTAATATGCAAAAAATTGTGCTTATGAGCCCATTTAAGAGCAGAAACAGATGCCAATAGTGGAGCACAAGGCCTGTGCACAGAACAATCATAAAATTTGGATTTAAAATTCGTTCAAACATCCAAAAGTTTGGCGAATGGACAATGCCATTAAAATAAAATGTCTAGATATGTAGACTATTTGAATAGTGGTTTTCTGATGAAGTCTATGGAATGCTGAACCAAGTGAACAAATCATCATTTACTTGCAAAACTACAGTAGAGATTGCACATCATATGGCCTTCCCACTTTGATGTTCCCAGGACTAATAGGAGAAGCAAGTAACAATTCATTTTGCATATTCAAACAATAAATGAGGATTGGCCAACAGGATTAACTACTATAGAATTCAGGTCATTTTAATGATAGTTTCAGAATTTGCTAGCACAAAAGTCATTGGAAAGCTAAAGTAAGGCAAATGTGGGATTTTCTTGTACTAAATTCATTCGAATATGTGGTTTAAAGTTCAATTGTGAAACTGCTCTTGATACAATTCTTGACTTGTTTAGATTCTGCAGTTATCACTGTAACAATAAGTGAAAGCTAGTTGAATATGTTTAACTTCAACAAATCAAAATTAGTCCACAAGCTTCTCTGCATTTTGAAGATTGTCATAAAATCAAGTTTCCAAGTGGGTTCTTATGCATTGAAGAGTAGTAGGTTGATTTTTGAAAGGGAAAGGGTTGATTCTTTAGTTCTGTTTTTTGTCCACACCCAGCTATTGTACCCTTTGGGCAACCGGGAAGGGAAAAAAATGAGAAACTTAATTTTCTCTGCAAGGATGCATTGTAAACGTTGGAGTATGAATAATTATTTATGTTTTTCAAGAAGTGGTGATAGTAGCTAAGCACAAGATTTCAAATACTAATTCTCTAATATCTCCATTCTATGAACAAAGACATGTTATTAGATTCATAAACAATACTAGAAATTTTTTTATCCTGCACACACACAAACAACATAGGAGAATTGCTTCGTGTGTTGTATGCAAACATAAAACGAGTTACTTAAGTTGCATAAGATCATATTTCTCCAACACCAATTGAGCCATGAGATTGCAATAGTGACCACTCTGAGAACATCATAAGAATTTTTGAACCAAGTAAGCTTGTTTGATTTCATAACTCATGATTCATTTTTCAGAAAATTAAAATTTTTTGTTTTTACTGAATTTTTTAAATATTTTAAGCAATTTTTTTATAAAAATTTGTAGATACACTTAACATAAATATTCTTAAAAAGTATAATATTTGTGAAAAAAATCTTTACAAACTTCACTAACTACCAAAAATACAAAAATACAAAAACAAAAACAAAAACAAAATTCAATACATTTTGGTATTCTTGTGTATTTATTGATTTTTTAAAATATTTTTTTATAAATATTTTACTTTTTAGATACATTTAAGTAAGGTGCATCTAAAAAAGTAAAAAAATTGCTTAAAATTTTAAAAATATTCATTAAAAAAAACACGAAAAACAAAAAACTTGTTTCTAGAAAATTAAAATCAAATACTTTGAAAATTTCATTTTGACATGGCTTCGAATCATTGAAGTCACAAATATCACCATTTTTTTCTATTTTATTCATAAACTATCATTTTCGTCTATTTAGTTCCTAAAGTTTTGAATTTATGTTTTTGTAGTCCAATTGGAGACAATTATACAAATAAATAATTGTTAAAACTTAATTTGATTAAAAAAAATGTTATTTGAGAATTTGAACATCTTAAAACATATAACAAAACACTAATTTTTCTTGTTATTTTGAATAAATTACAACCTACAACCAACTTAATGGATGTTTAATTGTATGATTTAAGTTGTTTAAACTATAAAATTACCTTCTTTTTTTTTTTCAATGGTTATTGATTTTTACAATTAGACCACATGAACAAAAATTAGAAATTTAATGGATTAAATAGACGAAATTGATAGCTTAGAGAAGAAATAAAAAATTAAAAAATGTTGATAGTGATAAAAGTGAAATTAACCCTAAACAAAAGGAAGGAAAGGAAAGGAAAGAAAAGAGAGGGGAAAGAAACTAAGCATGGACCCACAAACCAACCTGATGCAAATGTAGGAAGATCCGAGAAAGCCTCAATTCTTTGTAAGATGAAGGCACTGTAATGTGATGGAAGGCACGTGCTGGACTTTGTAGAAGTCCTCTCCTCCTTCTCTAACCCTGTCTAGGAGTGCTTCAGATACTGACGATACGATCTCCAATTCACGGAGGGTGGTAATGAACCTCAATCCGTCCGGAATCTCCTTCAATTTTTCGCATTCAAAAATTAGTAAACGGAAGAGACAGGGCATGGCTCCTTGTTCCACCCTCCACTCCTCCAAGTTATGAAGATCACAGAGCTCTAAAGATATGAGTTTCGGAAAGCCTCCACCATCAAAGCCGCCATAGCCCCCTCCTCCTCCACCGCTGATGCTGGATGGTCCAGAAGAACAAACCATCTCCTTCCCAATGTAGGAATTCCAATTTAAGTTGAGACTCCTTAAGTTGGGCAACTTCTCCAATGTCGGCATTGGGTCTTCCACTAGTTTACTATGCACCAATTCTAACGTGGTGAGATTTGTAGGGAATTGGTCTGCCAATTTCTCAACCGGATTCAGGGACCCCTGTAATTCCAATTTGCGTAGATGGTGGCATCCTAAAAGTTGCCTTAAAAGGCTTTGTTCTTCTTCCGTTCGGAAATCTTCTCCCAAAATCCTGAAAGATGAATATTGCAGAAGGCGGTTTGAATTGTTGAAAATTGGGGATTTCAATATCACGACCAAGTCTTTGGGGGTTACAACACCACTGAATTTTCGAAGATTTGTCAGTTTAGATAAGCATCTGACATCACAGTACCTTGCAGCAAAGTTTTCTAGCGTCTCCAATTTGCTTAAACCATCCAATCGCAACTTACCTATGCAAGACGGCTTGATAAAACAAGGAAGATATAGATGTCTCAATTGTTTCAACCTCCACAAGACATTGGGTATTCTTAAAATATCGCCCCAACTGATTCTTAAATCTAGGGTTTGAAGGAATCCCAAGTTGCCTATGGAGGAAGGCAAACTTTTAATATCAGAATCTCTTATACTTAAATACTTCAGGTAAATTAGGTTTCCTATTGCTCTCGGAAACTTCTTTCCTCCCCCAAGTATAATATTTCCTCCCCCAGGTATAATAATTCTTTCCAGGTCTAAAACTGTAAGCAATGTGAAACCCTTCAAGAGTAATTTTAATTTTTGCCAACCAGAACTTTCCAATTCATGGCCAAAAGAGTAAAATTGGCATGACCGGATATGGTTGTGATTCTTCATTTCATGTCCAGATAGGGGAATAACATTTTCACTTTCTATAAAGTTGGCATCATGGTCATCCAAATAGTACACAGCAAGTCTACGAATTGTTGTTAATGGTGAAGATGAAGAAGGCAGCGCAGAGTCTGCCCACGTGAGCTGATGACCAAAGGCTTTAATGCGAACAATCTCGAGAAAATTCTCCTCTTTGGCCTTCAACAAGCACAAGTCTCTCATGAGATCGTGGAGGCGACATAATTTGATCCTTTTTCTGAAGCTTGTTAATTCGACTTGAACCATGCATCTCTGAACTAACTCACCCAAGTAACTCATTCCAACATCCAACATTGTTTTCTCTTTTACTTCTATTTGTGTTGGTATCGATGACGGCGACACCATGCCTTCAGCCATCCACATTTGAATTAGTTTTTTTGCGCGAATATTATGATCTTCAGGAAAATGGCTCAAATACAAAAAACATGCCTTAAGATGGTAAGGCAAGTCTTTGTTGCTGAAGGCTAGAATTTCTGTTATTGGGACTCCTGCTCGGCCTTTGCCCTTGCCTAAGTCATGACTAATGTTTTCACTCACCTCTTTCCAGTCGTTCAGTGTGCATTTTGTTGCCAAAAGTCCTCCTAATACCACAATGGCCAATGGTACACCGCCACAATGCTTGACCATTGCCTTCCCTAACTCAATCATTTCTGTGTTTAATGTGAATCCTGCAAAATTAAAGGGGAAAAAAATGCATCTGTTGGTAAGTTTGTACTAGTCTATACGGGCGGTATTGATATAAATAAAAAATAGCAATATGTATTTATATTAAAAACAATAATGCTAAGAATACCAATAAATATACCAACGAATTTATTAACTACAATACAAAAATTATATGTAAGTTTCATCACTTGACGTGAGGTCCACTAACATTGTGTTTAGGCTAAAATTCTTTGTTCCCAAAAGTAGAAAAAAAAAATTAAAATGATACACAAAAATGCATTGAGTGGAACTATTTTTAAAATTGATTTTGAGAAAATTCTCAAAATTTTAAACCTTACATAAAAAATGAAAATAATACCAACTTTTAACAAACCAACCTCAAACAAACTTTGAACAAGTTGAACATGAATTAAGATTAAGTAGCATTGTCTCTTTTACTGTCCTAATTTTTAACAAAATATTGTAACATAAGTTGTTTTCATATATATTATATTTGTTATCTAGACATATTTAGAGCATGCATCCCCAAGGACATAGTGCGCATCGTAAGAAAGTTACAATTTTATGTGATGAAAATAATGAATATTTGTAGTGTGTTACCAATAGTGAATTTATGTTGTGCATATTAAAGTTATTAATGGCGAAGTTATGACTTTTGATTTTTAATGATATTTTATGGTAAGAAAATTTACAAAGAAGATACCATATGCACCCTTTTGAGATGCACATTGTAACCTCATATTATATATAGAAGAAATTATAACAACAACAACAACAAAAATCCCAAGATTGGACCTCCATAACAAATCAAACCTTAACTTTTTAACTGTTTCAATTTAAACCCTAAACTTTTACAATTTATCAATTCTTAATTAGTAGAATAAACATTATACACTTAATCTTAATTAATTAAAGAAAAAATAATATCACGTTATTAAATAGTATTCAAGGTCCCTCTCTCCATTCACATACAACACATAATTTCCCTAGAGGCTTGCCATTGTATCCTTTGGGAAGCGTTGGTACTACACAGACCAATTATTATATTAATTCGTGTACCAACACATACTAGCATTGCAACTTCAAAATTATGGACCCCACTTATTATAAAAACTACAAAGACTCAAAGCCAATAAATTTATGTCACATCATCCGTTAATACACCAATTAATATATCAATTAGTGTGTATAGATCCTAAGAGAAAACAAACATAATAGCATGATTGAAGAGAGATACTTTGAATTTACACCATATATGTTGGTGTAAAGATTAAAGTTTTTAGTGTAGGGATTAATAATAATTGTGGCCATGTTTCATTAGTAAATAATAGCATAGGAATAGGATTGTTAATTTATGAACTCACAATCTCAATTTTTATTACAAATTTTATTAAGCGGATTACATATCGACGGACATTCAACTCTAGAAAATTAGCGAATTTTTAATATTGAGAGGTGTAGGGATCATAATTTCAAGTATGAAATAAGAAAATCAAAATGAATATTAATAAATAGTTATCTCACTAATTTAATTGGATAACTAATCCTATACTAATTCGTAAAATTATTAATTATTTCACCATTAATCTTGCTAATTAAGCGGGCCTTAGTTATTCTTGAATTCTACCATAACTGCATGGCCCAAGGTATATATGGTTTGTTTTGTTCTAGTTACTTTATTGGATAAAAGACAGTTTTAGTCTTTAAAATATGCATTAATTTTCATTTTAATCCATTAAGTTTTAATTTTGTCATTTTAGTCCTTAAATTTGTCAATTTGAATTAATTTGGTCATAGGTTTAACGTCCATTAACAGAAATATGAATAAAAGATAGTTTTGTCCCTAAAATATGTATTTATTTTCATTTTAGTTCCTCAAATTTTAAATTGTCATTTTGGTCCTCAAAGTTGTCAATTTGAGTTAGGACGAAATTGATTCAAATTGACAACTTTAAAGACCAAAATGACAAAATTTAAAACTTGAGAGACTAAAATGACAAGAATTGCATACTTTAGAGATCAAAACTGTCTTTTATTTATATTTCTATTAATGGACGTTAAATCCAAGACCAAATTGACAATTTTGAGGACCAAAATGACAAAATTAAAACTTAAGGGACTCAAATGACAAAGAATAAATACTTTAAGAACTAAAATTGTCTTCTATCCTAGTTTTTTATTATTACATGACTAATCATCTTTGTCGATCTAATTTTTGCAGATGTTAAAAGTTTTCTAACACAAAGCATCTTCAATCGTTCACTAATTTTTTAATTTGATTTTAAATTTGAGTAAAAAGAATGATTTTATATGAATTATTCCTTTTCTTTCATTAAAATCTTTATAAAAATTCCCCTCTTATTCCAAATTTTTGTTTTCATCAAATTTGATGAAAAAAAAAAAAAAAACAAAATCACCCCCAATGCTTTATTTGTCTAAATTATCATGAAATTTAAATTTGATTAAGGATTTGATGATTTTTTAATTTGATAAAAAAATTAGTTTCCCTTAATTTGATGAACAATTGATGAAATGAGTGGAGATTAAACGCTTTTAAATTTGATGGAAAAAAAAAAATAAAGGATTAAAAATGTTCTTACAAGAGAGGCTTGCAAGAGAGGCTATCTCGGCACATTTTCTCCTCTATTTTCTATTTACAAGTGATATGTGTGTATATATATATATATTTATATATATAATAAGCTCTTTTTTTTCTATGGCTTGCCATTTCTTCTCCTATTTTGCCCTTACCTTATTTTGGAATTACTATTTTGCCCTTTAATTGGTTGGTGAAACAATTTGAGTGGTGGCATCTTGGAAATTATGTAAGACATTTTGGTTGCTTCTATTTGCACATCTTCATTCCCCTCTTTGCACACACTTAATAAAAATTATTTTATTATAATTTTATTTTCAAGTGAAATTATTATTATGGACATCAAATAAACACATTCGGAAGTTGAATATTGAAAAAATGAAAAAAATTCGGAATTCTACTTCCGAACAAATTGTTTATTTTCGGAATGCTACTTCCAAACCAGTTATTTATTTTCGGAATGCTACTTCCAAACTAATTATTTATTGAAAAAGATGTGTATAGAGTGTAATGGGTGTGTGTAAATAGAAGCTCCCCTTTGGTTGGGAAGGTTTGTTTTGGGTTGTCTATTTTGCCCTTAGCTTGTTTGGGAATTTCTTATTTTGACTTTTTATTTTGTATAATTTACTAATGGTATAACAATTTGAATGAAGGTTTTCTCATAAATATGCAAATATTTTGGTCAATTGTAAAACATAATTTTTTTATTTTTTAACAAATTAAAAATACATCCATAATGTTTGTTTAAAATATGAATTAGTCCTATAATAATACAAATTACAACTATCGTTTGTTATAAATTTTAATTTAACCCAATAATTAGAAGAAAAAAAAAAAAACTACTCTCCTACACAATAATAAATTATCAAAGTTGTTCGATGAAAAATATTTCTTATATCATTAAAAACTCAAATGTTTTATTTATTAACAAAATGGTTAATTAAAAGATATTTTCCGTAACATTAAAAAATGTTCATTGACTTAAAGATTTATTTATTAATAAAATTGATCATTTTTTATATATATATGTATTATCTTCTACTTCTTTATTCGTTTAGTTTTTTTTAGATGGGAAATTATCTTATCTCTTTTATATTAAAATGTATACTTTATTTTGTTTATCTTAATGCCTTCACACTTAGTCTTACTGAAAAAGAAAAGAATATAATTATGTTAAAACGATAGGACTTATTATATTTTTTCTAATTGCTATTATTTATAATATAATTTATATAATTCTATCATATATCTAATGATGTATTCTATTTAATTTCATAAAATCATATTCTTATTTTTTTAAATTATTAAAATACAAAACTTAAATATACTGTAATAATAGCACATGCCTTGCACGGGCCTTTATAACTAGTATATATATATAAGAACCGCTTAGCTGCTAAAGATTCACCTTTTCTTTTCGATTTTGCCTTTTCATTTTGAATAATTTACTAATGGTGACCTATATATTGAGTGAAGGTTTTTTTTCGTAATTTCGCAAACATTCTTGGTCAATTATGAAACATAAATCTTTTTATTTTTTAACAAATTACAAATACACCTATAAGGTTTGTTTAAAATAAGAATTGGTCCCATAATATTAGAAATTATAACTACCGTTTGTTATAAATTTTCATTTAACACAATACTCAATGAAAAAAAAAAAAAAAAAAAAAACCAAATCTCGTATACAATATTAAATTATCAAAATTGTTTATTGAAAATTATTTCTCATATCATTAAAAACTATTAATTGACTTAACGATTTATTTATTAACAAAATGGTTAACTGAAAAATATTTTTCATACCATTACAAATTGTTAATTTACTTAATGATTTACTTATTAATAAAATTAGTCATTCGTTATGCGAGTATGATTTATGTATTAATAAAATTAGTTATTTGTATATATATGTATTTTCTTTTGCTTCTTTATTAGTTCAGTGAATTATTTTAGTAGTTTTTTTTAGATTGAAGAATTATCTTAATATTTGTTTTATATTTATATGTTGAGAAAAGCTACACACCATATTTTCTTTTTTTATTTATTTATAAATTCGGAAGAAATGTTAAAGACTCATAAATTCACCTAAAAACATATGGTAATAAAATTGGAGTCTACATCATTGGTTGTATAAACAACTAAAAAAATGATACATATCATACCACATAATTCTATTATATATCTAATGATTTGTTCTATTCAATTTCATAAAATAATATTTTAATTTTAAAAAAATTATCAAAATACAAAATTTAAATATATTATAATAATAACCTGTATTTTATACGGGCCTTCTTAAACTAGTATATATATATAGGTTTAGAGGAAGTAGATTAGTGTGTGTATAAAAATTTATATAGTTGTGGCAGGGACATATCTCTTATTGGTGTTCACTTGCACCTCATAAACTTTTGATTATTTTTTACTTCTCACTAATTTTTAATGTCACTGAAAATTATTCTTAAAAACTAGACAATTTGCCTACATAATTATTAAGTTGGTCATCCAACTTGAGAGAGGAGTTGGACTTAATCAATCATTTTGGGCCGATTTAAGTAATTTAAACTGTTCAATTTTTAAGATTCATTGACTAGAATAATCTAGTAAAAGATGAGATGATCAGACATCAATAGTTATATGTTTGAATCACATTTGTTATGAAAAATAGACAACAAATATATTTTCAAAAATAGCATCAATTTTTTGTAATATAAATATGACTTAAAATATAGCTATTGATATCTGATTATATTAAATTTTGCATGAATATTCTACCTAATAAATTCTTAAAAAAATGAACAATTTGAATTTACCCAAGTTGGTCCAAAATGGGCGCATCAAAACCAAACTATTCTCTCAAATTGGATTGTCAAATTGAAAGAATTCAAATACGAAGGGAAAGTAGTTTAAGAAAGACATTTGAAACTTTAAAAGCTCAAATAATTAATTAGATCGTGTAGGATGTTAATAATTACCGGTACCTTCGTTTCTTCTCAGAAATGTCTTCTCAAATAACTCCCAACTCTCCTTGTCTGTTAAGTGCCTCAATTTATAAAGCACGCATTGTTGAT
Organism: Camellia lanceoleosa; assembly: GCA_025200525.1. Classification (NCBI taxonomy): domain Eukaryota; kingdom Viridiplantae; phylum Streptophyta; class Magnoliopsida; order Ericales; family Theaceae; genus Camellia; species Camellia lanceoleosa. Next base: position 207,131,480 of record CM045760.1, read on the forward strand.
CTACATGCTTGGCAACATTTTCATTGCGAGTTGTTAGCAATATTTTGCTGCCTACCTCTGTAGTATTTGGGAAGCCTGGACTCAAACTATCCCAATCCGCATCCTTCCAAATGTCATCGAGAATCACCAAACATTTCTTCTCACTTTGGACTTGATAAAGTTTCTTGACTAGGTCATGATGTTTCGACTTTTCAATCTCTTCCCTTTCTTGTTTTGGTGGGGAGAGAAGTTTGATAAGAATCTCTACAAGAACGTCCCTTGTATTGCATTGTTGAGATATATAGGCCCAGGCAACACATTTAAAATGACGCATAATTTCAATGTGTTTGTAAACCTTCTTAGCAAGGGTGGTCTTGCCAAGACCACCCATCCCCCAAATGGAAACAACTCTATAACATGCCTTCTCCTTCACCAAAAGATCCACTATTGCTTTTACATCTCCTTCTGTGCCGACAAGATCCTCCTCAACAATATGGGTATAGGATCGCCTTAATTGTTGCTGCCTCTCAGCCAGAGAAGTTGATGATGAACTTTCAACTACTCCAGTAGAATTTAGTATTCCACAAGTTTGAAAACCTGTTGTGAGGCTATTGGTGATCCTGGTATTAATAACCTCAATCTCCAACCTAACCTCACGAAGGGCTAAACATTCCTTGAAGATACACAAATACCTCTTGAGAACGAAAGGGAACTGATCTGATCTCCCAATTTTGACAACAAAAGTTGCAATTGCAGCTTCAGCATCATAGGATGCTTCTCTGATCTCAGCAACGCAGTTGCGGATTATAATCTCATCTGCTCCTCCTCTTCGTCTTGCATCTGCAGCTACTAAGAAGCATTGCATCTGATTTAGCTGGGTTTGCAATTGCTCAACTTGAGACCTCACCCCACCCAAGTAATTCGCTTCCTGGATGAGAAACCCACCAAGACTTTTCACCACAAAGGTTGCAAAAGACAGAGCTACAGAGTCGGCCATCGAGATCTCTCGCCACCAAAGTGTTCTTTCTTCTTCTTCTTTGACGGGGGTGTACTTGTTATATGGACGACGCAATTACAGTCCGCCCACGCGGTCGACAACCCACAATTATTGACTGTCTGCCAGATTGACAAAGGCCTCCTTTGGTATGCTTTATGAAAGAGTTAAAAAAATAAAGTTTCAAAGCGCGTTTTCTAATAGATTCGAAGCTTATCTATTTCAATTTTAAAGAACTCATCAATAATGCGTGTGTTGGTCAGATGGCAACGACATTGCATTGCATAGACTCGAAGAGTTGAAGGCCCACCAATTTTGTTGTTTCTGGACCATGTCACATGAAGGACTGCCCACAAATTATTAAAGAAGCGAAGATTCAAATAAATAAATAAATAATTGTTTTCAAATTTTTATTAGCATCTTGTGTCATTGTTTATATTAATTTTCATGGTTAATTTCTTGTTTGGATAAATTATGAAAGTAGTTTTTGTATTTTAGTCTGTGTCATTTTAATATTTGTAATTTTAATTAACTCGATTTTAATCATTTTTGTTTAAATTTGGTCTAATTAATTACAAATTTTAATATTTTTTTATAAAAAAAACACACATAAATGTCATATGTCATATTTTTAAAAGTAAAATTATAAATTTACTCAACTAAATGAGTTAACCTCAATTAATTTAGTGATAAATTTTCGTAAAAAACATTAACGATATTATCAATTGGATCAAATTGACACAAAATCTAAAAAAGTAAAGCTAGAGACCCTAAAAATTTTACCAAATGTCTCACATAGGTGTGGGACCCCCACAATGTGGGTCTCATGTGGGTTTTACACCCATGTGAGACATTTGGTAAAATTTTTGATAAAATTTTTGAAATCTCTTGCATTTTTTAATCTAAAATTAAGGATCAAAATTGAGTCAATTAAAAATGTAGAGACCAAAATGACACACGGTAAAATGTAGAGACTACTGATGTAATTTGCCCTTCTTATTTAAAATAATTATTAAAAACTAACAAAAATACAAACTTCAATGATACAAAATCATATAAAATAATTTTATTAAAATAAATTATAATAATGTTTGTTACATACATGCACATAAAAAAATTATAAAAATAAATAAATAATTCAAACTCAAAATTCATTAGAAGTGTACTAGTATCATTCCAAAAATAAATTTCAACTAACTTTTTGTTAGGATTTTTGTAATTAGTAATTTCATTAGACAAAATATCATTCAATTGTAATTACATTTTGTTCTTTCATTCGTGTGAATGTGGATGTGAATGTTTTAAATGCGAATCCAACTCAATTTGACTCAATCCATCACTTAATTCTACATGGCTTCAAATGAAAGCTGGTGTATGCTCTACTAGAACCACAAATTGCAATGAGGATTGTTGAGAACATAAACACAAATGGTGTGTGTTATTACACCACCAAGAATAGGATTCCACATTAATTTAAGAAAAACAACATCACTCATTGACATATATATAAATCAACAGAGTCTAGGAAACAACTAACAACATGAAGAAAGCCTTAACACAACTGAAGCAAAAAAAAAAAAAGAAGACTAGATGCGAAAATAACAGTAGATTGACTAGATGCTGTAACGTAGGATCATTTGATGTTAAAAGGAAGATAGGCCTCTCCACGAGAAGAAGAATCACGGAAAAAGTCCGTCGGACTAAGGAAAAAGCCGTTGTGAGCAAACTCCGTGGTTGTAGAGATAATTGGCATGAATAAAAAGATTGTGGGAGACAACAAAATTCCAAAAAACCATGGAGTTGCCACCACCTGAATATCTTTACTGGCCTTCATCTACTCTGTGTTAGTAATAAAATTACTGTGTAGAAAATTGTGCTTATAAGCACATTTAAGAGCAGAAAGAGTTGTAGCTAACAGTAGGCTGTTGAAACAATTAACCAACCAAAAATGGGATTAGGCCATAACATCTACAACTACCATAAAGGGAGAAGAATTAAAAACACAACCGGAAAGAACTAATGCTTAGATTCAGGACAAACTTCAGACTTCTTATGTCACTCATAAAAGAAATCTATTCAGCAAACTTAAACAAGCAAGTGTGAGTTTTTTTTTTTTTTTTTTCTAAGTAAAACAAGTACAGGATACATGTTCATTGCCAATTTTCTCATTTGGTAGTAATGAAGTTTTACAAGCCAAATATCATTTGAATTGTACGGGAAAGAAATAAACATTCTCGTATAATCCTGTTGATCAAGTCTGCGCTCCTCCGTACGTCGTCGTTTTATCACCTGAAAACACAAACGTGAGCTAGCCGGTGGGTGTGTGCCGGAAACTTCTTCGATGCCTAAGTCAGCAAACTAGACAAATAGACAAAAGCTCTGTGTATTCGGAAATCAAAGTTGCGATACCTCTTCATAGGCGGTGTTTGTGAGCTTTTATAAGTTTTACGTGACACAATCCTAGTAGGACTTTTACTCCTCTATGTAGAGTCCTCATAGGATTCATACTCCTGAAAGATAATGCTTATCCTTCAATACCCCCCTCACTGCTTAAATCAAGTGAGATGGTTTTACTATAGCCGGACTACCATATGACCGAAATAACATTGCCATACTAGGCTAACTAAAGTGACCGATCTAACTGTTAGTTCGGCTCTCCTTTGCTTTTCTCCTACCTCGGCTTCTCATGCCAAGACCGAGCTATCCATAGAAGAGTCTAAGCCGAACTAACCCAACACCAAGTCCTGAAGAGGACTTAGTATACCTTGGTTTCATACTCCATGACCAAACTAAATGCGGCGACCGAACTGTCCATTTGTACTCTTCTGAACCGAGCTAGAACTAATGCCTTCTGGAACCGGACTAACTTCCAAGCCTCCCTCGGACCGGACTAACTTTAAGCCTCTTCAAGACCGGAGTAACTCATGGCCTTTTTACTCAGCCCTTCGCACTGAGGCCCATAACGGCCCAGCTCAGCCTAATTTGCATATAAATTACCCTCTCAACAAGCCAAATATCATTTGAATTTCATAGAAGGCTAAATTAAACATAGTACTTAATGTAATCTTATTATCAGGTAGAATAACAGAGGCCATCCACTAAGGTCCCAAAAATTGCATCCACAGTGTGCAAGTTCTAGTTTGTAATGCAAAATAAATTACCACGAAGCCGTAGAATTGCATCCAAACACAAGAAAAGGTAAGAGCAGGCCCACACAAGAGATTTGTCTATGAGTTCAACCAAAAGAAAAGATTTGCAATAGAATGAGCTCAACCAATTGTGTCTTATAAAAAAAGCATGCCTTGTTACAAAATAACACAACCATATCATCTGTACTTCTGAAGATTTAGAAGAACAATAAAAAATCTAAGTTTCTATGTTTATGGAGAGTCCATGGATTTGCATGAGTAATTCACATTTCATATGGAACAAATATGATCCATAGCAATGCGAGTGAGACAAATGAACATGTCTATTATGCTCTGCACCATTTGCCATAATATCCATCAATGATCAGACATCCTTCAGTTTGCTCGGCATGTCTTCAAATGAAGGTTGGTGTACTCTACTGGAACCACAAATTGGAATTTAACATTACTTCAAAATAGAACTTCAGAACATTTCATCTGTTTGAGCATCCTGCTGATGGTCACATTATATATCCAATACTAACAATTTGGGTTGAAAGACTAAATAATAGGGACTTATCATGATGAATCCTACTCATACATTCATAAAGTGTTAGGTGTGTTATGATAACACCAAGCACAGGAAACAATAACTAATTACATGAAGAAGCCTTAACAAAAACTGAAGCAAAAATAAAGTTTTTAAAAAAAGATCACCAAACCTTAATTGAGATGTGAAAGCTAACAGTAGATTGACTAGATGCTGTCAGGTAGGATCATTCGGTATTAAAAGGAAAGTAGGCCTCTCCATGAGAAGAAGAGATACGGAAAAATACTGCAAACTAGGCTAAGAAAAAAGCTGTTGTGAGCAAACTTAATGGCTGTAGAGATAACTGGCATGAATAAAAAGATTGTGTGAGATAACATGGACCTACCACCACCCAGATATCCTTATTGCCCTCCATTTGCTAAAATAGAGTATCGACATTAGTAATAATAACTATTAGCCAGTGTGCACTGTAAGCTCTTGAATTTTGGATTTCAAATCTCCAAAAGTTTAGTGAATGGACAATGACATTGAAAATAAAACGTACAGATATGTAGACTATTTGAGCGAGGTTTTCTCATGAACTCTATGGAACCCTGAACCAACTGATCAAATCATCACTATTTTCTGAAAAATTACAGCTATTGTCTTCCCACTTTAATGTTTCCAGGACTAATAGGCAAATCAAGCCGAACTTCATTTTGCATATTCAAACTACAAATGAGGATTGCTCAACAGATTAACTACAGTAGAATTCAGGTCATTTTGATGATAGTTTGAGAATTTTCTTGCACTGAAGTCATCGGAAAGCTAAAGCAAGGCAAATGTGGGATTTCTTGTAGTAAATTCATTGGAATAGGTGATTTAAAGCTCAATTGTGACACTGCTTTTGATAGAAATCTCGACTCCTATAGCCTCTACATTTGTTACTGTTAACAATAAGTGAAATTTTTGGAAAGACTAAATAAGTGTACTTTTTTATTTTTTATAAAATATGAGTTGTGTTTATGTTGGATTTGAAGTGATGTGTTAGAAAGGTGATGTGACTTAAATAAGATGACAGGTCAAGTTTGGCATAATTGAAAAAAGACAAAAAGTCAAAAAGTCACTATCCTATTTAAGTCACATCATCTTATTTAAGTTACATCACCTCTCTAACACATCACTTCAAACTCAACCCAAACCCAACCCATATTTCATAAAAAGTCAAAAAATACACTTAAGCCAAGTTTGGAAAGACTAAATAAGTGTACTTTTTGACTTTTATTGTATTATGTATAGAAAAAATAGAGAAGAGATGTTGATTGATGTGACCCCAAAAAGATAAAAAGATGAAATAAGTGCACTTATTTTGTTTAGCCAAACTTGGCCCAGGTGGCACCGTTGTTAATGGTGTTGCTAGAATTTTGTTTCCAGTTTGATTATATTGTGTCTTTTGGCGTTGTGTCGCTGCACCAGCAGAGTTTCTGGTTCAGTTTGTTTTTCGTTGTGGATGCGTCGTTGGTGGGTCTACGTTGGTATGGCATGTGTGTTCTCTGTCCGTGAGTACTCCAGCAATGGGTTGCAACATGTGGCTCCGGAAGTGTGATTTTCATTGTGTTAAGTGTTCATGATTAATCGCCAGCGGTACTCTGTTTTTGCCGGATATTTTGACCGGATTCCATGGAAGATTTTTGTTCAGGTTGTTTTTAATGGAGCGTGGCTTTACGTCCAGCCTGTAGCGTGAAGTTGGTTTCCAAACAGTGCAATCAGTTTGTACATAGACAAAAAGGAGTTGATTGCATATAAAGGTGGTCCAGCGCGGAGTCAGAAAATTAAAGAAGAGAGGGTATTTATTAATTATAATATTAAATTTTTTTATAAAAATATTTAATATAAATTTTTATCATTAATTTTAAGAAAGTTAAAAAAAAAATTAATCAATGTATTTAGTTTTAATTTTTTAAATTTAGTTTTCTGAAAATTAAGTTTTTTATTTTTCGTATTTTTTTGATTTTAGTGAATATTTTTTAAATTTTAAATAATTTTTTATATTTTTTTAGATGTATATTACTTAATGTATCCAAATAGTAAAATATTTCTGAAAAAATATTTTAAAAAAAATTAATAAATACACAAAAATATGAAAAATGTACTAAATTTTCATATTATTTTTAAATTTTTTGATATTTAGTGTATTTTTTAAAGATTTTTTTCACAAATATTATACTTTTTAGGTATATTTATTTTAGGTGTGTCTAAAAATTTTAAAAAATTGTTTAAAATATTAAAAAAATTATTGAAAACATTAAAATACAGAAAATAAAAATATAGAATTTTTTGAAAACTGTTTTCTGAAAACTAGAACTAAATAAGCTAAATATTATTTGTAATTAGGCCAAGTTTGGGAAGACTAAATAAGTGCACTTTTTGATTTTTTATGAAATATGGGTTGGATTTGGGTTGGGTTTGAAGTGATGTGCTAGAGAGGTGATGTGACTTAAATAAGATGATATGACTTAAATAGGATAGTAACTTTTTGACTTTTTAGATTTTTTTGAGGATGTCAAACTTGACCTTAGTGTATCGTGGGCAATATTAAAAAAAGTCATGGATATAAAGTTTTAAAATAAATAATATAATGATAAAGTAGTTTTTTTATATAAAATATGCATAAAAATTCAATATAATAGTTATACTACGTCATCATTAACATGTGATATTGTTGGCTACATATTTTGTAAAAGCCAATTACAATTCGACACGTAGCAGAATGAGGGTATTATTGGAAGATGATGTTAATCTTAAATCTCAATCATACACGTGGCAATAAATATTGGTTCTCAAGTGATCTGAGTAGCACTAGATCAGGAATGAGATACAAGGTGACGTGGCTTCAACGGTTACCTATATTCAAATTCAGAAAACAGGAGGGAAGTCCAACTGCAAGTGATGGCATAGTGGAACTATTTCTAAGGTAACATGATCAGCGATTATGGAGGAAGCGATTGACGGTTGAAATCTGATTCGAAGGTCATCTCTAACAAGTATAAATAGCAAGGAAGTTCCCGGAAAAGGCCCAGACTCGGATCATATAAACCGGTTTTACTTCATATTTTCCTTTCGGTTTACCTTTCTGTACTTTAAATACTTGTTCTTTAAATACACCATGTACTTCAATTCATAGGAGTAGTTTTCAAGTAGATTCAAGTAAACCGTTCTTTGTAAACTTCTTCAAAATTTGAGTTTGGACAATTGTAAGTGTTTATGTTAATGAAATACTTCAATTGCTCTTCATATTAATTGTTATTTCTCTTAATTTCTCCTAAAAGTCAAGCCACCGGTAAAAGTCCTCTTCATTGAAATTTGAAAGAACTAAAACATAGTCGCGATAATTGATTGGCAATTATAATTTTTGTAAGGATCGATTGATCCTTTGGCGCACGCATTTACAAATATACCCTTGAAAAGCCAAAAAGCCAACATATATTTTTGGCGCCGATGGGACTAATTAAAATGGCTAGACGAAGGCGACAAGGAGAAAATGAGCGCTTGGAAGAAGGCGTAGAAGGAGAGGTAGAAATACCTAATCCAGAGGAGAATGTGATAGCACACCTGTGGAAACTCCTATGTTATCGTAACCTTTGGTCGAATGCAGACCCGATTTCAGACAAGAACCATATGTTCATAATATTGGGCCGAAACCAAGGAATTGGACCATCCACCATTCCATCTTCTCAGCCAACAAATCCATGGGATGGCTTGGTAGATGCTATGGGACAACAGCTAATGAACACAATGGAAAGGTGGGCAACATCCTTTTTGGATCGAATGAACAACCACCAACCAACAAATACAAGACATACAGAGGAAATTTTAAATGTTCATCAACAAAGATTGGCTAGAGAAAAACAGCCTATGCAAGTTAATGGACAAATTAATGGTCAGACTAGTACTCAAAACTATGAAAGACCATCGCCTCAGTCTTGGTATGAACCCATTTCGAGGCCTGCAGTAGGCCAAAATGCCACAGTAATCAACAGTGAAGCCACACCAGTTGGTAGATCTGGCCAAGTACAAGAAACTGGCATAAGAATGGTGGCAAATCCCATGTTCGAAGCCATACCTGGCACCAGGGGTTATAACAATCCCTTATTTGAATTTATACCCGGGGGGTTGGAAGGTTTGCCTACAAATGGAAGGGGCACAATACCTATTCCAACACTTTTCGCAGGTCCATTAGCAGGACAGGCTCAAAGGGGTTATCCATTCCCCAACAAAGAATTTGCACCACAGGGACAACCGGTCCCAAATGTACCATTGTATGGACCAAGAGGACCACAGCACAAGTTTGTCCACCGAACCTGTTTTGCTCCTCGATGGCGGTTGACAAGCCCAAAATATGGTCCCTAGGGACCAAATTCTGATATTGTTAGGGAGATATGTGGACCAATGGCTCGGGGGTCCAAACTCTGTATCTGAAAACCATACCCAGTGGGTTGATAGGGTACATGAATACCCAAGAGGGTTTAGAATACCGATTTCACCTTATTTTATGGGCGGAAATCAATCAACAGTAGAGCATATTGCTAGATTATTTGCTTTCGATTGTGGTGAATTCGCTAATCATGACTACATAAAATTGAGATTATTTCCAAACTCTCTAAGCTGGAGGCGTTTGTATGGTATATCAACCTTACACTGGCTCCATTCAAACTTGGCAACAGATGGAAGAGGCATTTCATGCCCAATTTTTCAATCGGACGAGAGGTATCCATGGCGGTTGGCAAGATTGAGTCAAAGGCACGAAGAAAAGGCTACTCAATTCATTGCAAGATTTAAAAAGCTCGAAATAAATGTAGAGTCATTCTTCCAGAGCGAAATTTGCGATTGGCTCAAAAGCGGTTTAGAGTTCGAGCTTGAAGAAGTTTGATTCAACTGAGTTCAGGGATTTGGTCGAGTTAACCTATAAGGTGTCTTGATATGAAGCATTACTAGAGGAAGAACAAGACCGAAACAATGCTTCATATAAGACATATTACAGAGATCCCAATTATGAGATTGATCTGGCGAGATTGTGGGCAAAGAACCTGTCTGTGAAGCATTAATTCATAAGATCGACTATCGACCGGCGGTTTAAAAAGAAAGACTTTCACGAAAGTATTCTTCGATTTAACAAAAGCGAGATGACATTTTCGATCATTTGCTTGTGCCAATTTCCTTAAGTTACCAAAAGGAGTAAAGCGCCTTCTCTTGATGAACTTAAAGGAAAAGTATCGTAAATGGCATAATTCTTGGTCTCACTCAACTAAAAAGCGTATTGTTTTTGAGCGAGATCCAAGAGCAAACCGTCAGGAAAGGAAGTCTGAAGTTCCAGCCAAAAGCGAGAGAAAGCCATGGAATTGACGAGAACCCGTTTCGAAGTTGGAGAAAGCGGCTAATGTGGTTGTTCCAAACTTTGAATCTATCTCTGCGAGGAATTGGAAGAGGTCAATGTGCAAATGCATATTGCCAACCAGAACATGCCAAGAAAGAGACCAGAAATCTACCAGTTGTTGGACAGAGTCTCTCACATCAGAAGGAACATTCTGATGAAGAAATATTGGACGACGATTCTTTGGAAGCAGCTGTAATGCAAAGAATGTGTCCAAGGTGTAGACTAAGCTACAAATGGTTGAAGGGGCTTCTAATTGATGGGAAGCAATACTATAAGGATGTTCAGAGACGTCCTAGATCGACCAACGCTTACAACAAAAGGCCGTACCCGGCTAGTGATAGGCAGCGACCAGTGGTGGTTGAGCCTGCAGTTGACAGAATGAATGCTAAAGGTAAAAGGCCCTTGTATGAGTCTAGGTCACCTAACTACCATAGAATGGAAAGCAAACATTCTGAAAGAAGATTAGAGAGGATTTCAAGTTATGGGACTAAAGCCAAAGATTGGCCTCCCAGATCAACTTCACACAGAACAGAAAATGGCCATTTCAAACAAAGGCCAGAATCAAGCTCAAAACATGAGACCAGAACCAAGCACTTACCTCCACGGCCAGTTTCGAAGATGGCTTCGAAGGTGGAAAAGGGTGATTCAACGTCTGAATCAGTAAGCTCTTGGGTGCCTGGAGTCCCAGATTGGTTTGTAATGCAAAACAAACCTAGGGAATTGCCTGACAGGAGAGATGTTGGAATCACAGGCAGAATGGTTAAGCCTCCCTTGGTGGCCCCAAGCAACTGGGTATTGCTGAAGCACCCAAAGACAAAGGAGCCAAATATGGTTCCAGTTATCTCCAGATCACAAAGGAGGAAAATTCAACGCAGGTACACCCAGTACCAGCAAAATCTAAAAGAGAGTGAAGAGAGTTCTTCACATTCAAGACAGAAGAAAAGAAAGCTTCGAAGTCAGACCATGTTCCAAAACCCACGCTACAAAGTAAAGTGGTTTGTAGCAGAGAACAATTGGCCCAAGTTCATTCTGAACTAAAGGCCAGGGAGAAGTCCAGTTTGGCAGGATTGGAGAAGGCTCTGATGGAAAGTGATAGTGAAATAGAAGAAGAGATTGGCATGAGCCAAAAGAAAGAAATGGCAGAAGAAGAAATGTTCGAAGCCTTCATGGCTGAACAAACATTTCTGACTGAAAGCTTAGTTGAGAAGGATCCTTCGAAGGGATCAGTTATCAATGAAATACCAGAATGCAGCATGGAGGACGCTGTTGAAGATACTGAACAAGGTAGCCAAGAGGGGAAGAAGGTGCAACCAGCCATCCAGTTTGGCTCATTCCCACCTGTATCAGTCAACATGGTACATATACTACCTCATGAATTTCAGGCTGAGGATCAGGAGGACCAAGACATGGATCCAATTCCTGTTTCTAGTGAGGAATCACAAGTGAGCATGGTACACGATGCTTCTGAAACGATTACTCCTATGGAAGTCGAGTGTGAAAGTGAGGAGGAGGTGAGCATCAACCTCTCATATCCTTTTGAATACCCCTCGAATTCCATGACCCAACATGTCAAGCCTTTGTACATTAAGGCTTTCTTTGATGGTATACAGTTGAACCGAGTCCTAATAGACAATGGGGCGGCGGTTAATTTATTGCCGAAATCTTCTTTGAAGAAATTAGGGAAGAAGAATCCCAGGTTGATCCCAACCAGTACAACCATTGCTGGAGATAAGCAGATGGCCCAAGGCATTCTGCCTATTAATTTGAGTGTGGGAACCAGGGATTGTATGACAGCATTCTTCGTGATCGACAGCAATGCTAAATATAATGCCTTACTTGGAAGGGATTGGATTCACACCAACAAGTGTGTACCTTCCTCTTTGCATCAGAAGATCATGATGGCTCTGGGCAATGGAGAGACAGAGGAGATTGATGCAGATCCTCAACCTTTCATAGCCTGTGCAGACTTTGCAGAGGCCAAACTATATATTGAAAGGGTAACTCCACTCAGTATATTGAGGAAAGCTGATGGCTCAGCCGAAGTGGCGGTGATGAGGAAGTTACATCTGAAGCACTTAGTCCAAGAAAGTCTTGATGAAGAGGTTGTCGCGAAAGATGACAACGATGCAGTTGTAGGCAAAGAAGTGAAGAACGAGAAGCCAATTCATTGGCTTTGATTAAATTCTCATCATTGGATGTAAAAGCAATAGTCGGAAGGTGCAGAGACAAGAGAGAAACCATGACAATTGGCTGTAAACAAGAACAACAACAGGTCAGGAGATTGACCTTTGAGAAATATTGTGCATTGGACATTGAAACAAAAGTCCAGGAAATACAAGAAGAAGACGCCTTATGGACAGATTTTGTCTATGGGGAAGAAAGCGAAGATGTCGAAATAGAGAACCTAGAGGCAGAACAAGGTGAAAAGATTGCTTCAAAGGTTGAAGAAACCAAAGAGAAAGCTTCAATGAATTCTCAGACGCAGGACCCCTTAGAAGAAGTGAATTTAGGGGAAGGTTTTGTGCAGCAGCCTACTTATATAAGTACCTGTTTGAATGCTCTGGACAGAGACCAGTTATTGGTTGTTTTAAAGAAATACAAAGATTGTTTTGCATGGTCCTATAATGAACTACCAGGATTGGATAGATCATTGGTGGAACATGAGCTCCTTTGAAGCCTAATTTCAAGCCATACAAGCGAAACCAAGAAGGATGAGTCGGATGTAATTCAGAAGGTCAAGGAAGAAATTCTTAGACTACTTAAGGCAGACTTTATTAGGACAGCCAGGTATGTTGAATGGCTATCTAATATTGTGCCTGTAGTTAAGAAAAATGGCAAAATGAGGGTATGCATCGATTTCAGAAATTTAAATCTAGCAACTCCTAAAGATGAATACCCTATGCCTATAGTGGATCTGTTGGTGGGCGGTTATTGAGGCATCAAGTTTTGTCAATGATGGATGGCCACTCTGGTTATAATCAAATATGTATTGCAGAGGAAGACATCCACAAGACAGCATTCAGATGTCCTGGGAATATTGGCACCTTCGAATGGGTTAAGATGCCATTTGGTCTGAAGAATGCTGGAGCTACGTATCAGAGGGCTATGAATACCATCTTTCATGACCTTATTGGAGGGTATCTAGAATGTTATATTGATGACATTGTGGTAAAATCCCAGTCCATGGAGAAACACTTGTTTCATTTAGAAGCAGCTTTTGAAAGAATGAGGAAGTTCAAGTTGAAACTCAACCCTCTCAAATGTGCTTTTGGTGTGTCATCTGGAAATTTCTTGGGTTATGTGGTGCATAAGAAAAGAATACAGATTGATCAGAATAAAGCCAAAGCCATCATTGAAGCTAGGCCTCCATCAAGTAAGAAAGAATTACAAAGGTTCTGGGCGAGTTAACTTTCTTGAAGGTTTATTTCTAACAACTGAGGAAAACTAAAGTGTTCTCTTCCTTGTTAAAATTTGAAAGATGAAGAGGAATTTGTGTGGACAATGAGCATCAAAGCTGCTTTGAAGGTATCAAAGCCTACTTGGCCAATCCTCGATCTTGATGCCACCAAACCGAAATAAGCCTTTGAAGTTATATATAGCGGCGTGAAGATTCATTAGGAGCTTTCTTGGCCCAAGACAATGAAGAAGGCAAGGAACAAAGCTGTTTATTACCTTAGTAGGTTTTAAATTCTTGTGAATGTAAATATTAATTTGTTGAAAAAGTGTCTTGCTTTGTATTTTCTTTAATGAAATTAAGATATTATCTTTTACCTACAAGCTGTCTTGGTAATTGCAACCCTGATTTGGTTAAATACATGTTATCTAGACCTATGTTGAGGGAAGAATTGGCAAATGGATATTAGCCTTATCGAATTTCATTTAGAATATGTCCCTCAAAGGGCGATAAAAGGGCAAGTATTAGCCAATTTTACGGATCATCCATCTCAAACAGAGAACCAAGAGGTAATGGAACTTGGTATGGCTAGTGTTGAACCATGGCAAATGTGGTTCGATGGATCGAAAGCCAATGGATTAATTGGAATTGGTATTGTGATTAAGTCTCCACAAGGGTAGAAACCACACATGGTTTTGAGTGGATAAGCTAATTTGTTCCAATAATCAGGCTGAATATGAATCCTTAATAGTAGGACTGGAAATCCTTATTGGATTACAAGTACATGCAGTCGACATATTTGGGGACTCTCAATTGGTTGTTAACCAAGTAAAAGGGATTTTCAAGTGTCAAAGCATAAGCATCCTACCATATTATGTTGTTGCATTACATCTGCTTTCTCAGTTTCAAATAGCAAATGTAACCTATGTTCCAAGATTCTTGAACAGTAGAGCTAATGATGTGGCTCAAAAAGCTTGAACTTCAAGAAGGGATAATACCCAAAGGGATATAAGCCAAACAACATATCGAGATTGATACAACCTTTGAATAAAGGAATGTGATCTTGGAAGTCAATCATAATGACTCACAAGAAGCGATTGGAGGCATCCAATAATGCGATGCCATTTGGTCCATCTTCAAAGGCCGCGAAAAATCAAATTGCGATCTATGCAATACATGGTATATGATAATGCTCTATACAAAAGGGAGGAGATGGCTTATTATTGGAGTGTTTAGGTCCAAAAGAAGCATTAAATATGGTCGAGGTTCACGAAGGCATTTGTGGTGCTCATCAGCCTGGTGTAAAGATGAGATGGTTGCTTCGAAGGCATTCCTATTATTGGCCAACTATTCTTAAAGATTGTATAGAATATGCAATAGGCTGCCAGGCATGCCACAAACATGGCACAATAAGACATCTGCCCATAACTGACCTACATGCAGTAGTGAAGCCTTGGCCATTCAGAGGATGGCCCATGGACATGATAGGTCAAATTCACCCACCTACTTCGAAACATCATTGTTTCATTCTAGTGGCTAATGACTACTTCACTAAATGGGTCGGCCAAGCCATATAAAGTCAGAGACAGACAGAGGTCATTGGGTTCATTAAAGATTTGATCCATAGGTTTGGCATTCCACAAACCATAACAGTTGATAATGGAACTGTGTTTGATGGGAAAATGGTGAAATCCTTTGTGGCAGAATTTGGGATTAGCCTTATTAATTCCACTCCCTATTATGCACAGGCCAATGGTCAAGCTGAATCATCCAATAAATCCTTGAAAAAGGGAATACAAAAGATGGTGGAAGATAATCCTAGGGATTGGCATAACCTATTGTTGGATGTTTTATGGGCTTACAGAACTTCCCCAAGGTCGAGCACAGGAGTCACCCCTTATGCCTTAGTATACGGGCATGATGCAGTGTTACCTGTGGAAATTAATGTCAAATCTCTGAGGGTAAGATGTCAAGATCAATTAGAATCTGAGCAATATCATCAAAGCATGTGCTTGGAATTGGAAGACATAGATGAAGCAAGGATTTTGGCGTTAAATAGCATTCTTTTTCAAAAGAAGAAAGCAGCCAAGAATTATAACAAGAAAGTCAAGCATATTGGCTTTGATGAAGGTGATTTGGTATGGAAAACAATACTCCCAATAGGGATTAAAAGCCATAAGTTTGGCAAATGGTCACCTAACTGGGAAGGACCATATCAAGTTCACAGAGTTTTGCCTTTTGGGGCATTCCATTTAAGAAATTTGAATGGCTATGTACATCCCAAAAAGATTAATGAGAGATATTTGAAGCCTTATTTTCCAACCATTTGGGAAACACAAGGAATAGAATAAACATCAAATACAAAAACATGAGACTACTCAAAGGATGGACAAAATTTGTTCTTTTATAAAGAATTAAATACATTATGCCATAGATTGGCCCAGAAATCATTACAATGTCTTAATTGTTTTTGTACAACGGATTTCCTATTGCTAAGTGATGGGAACAGTTTGATGGCTGTAGCCATGTCCTTTTTACGATCAGCCAATTCTTGGTTAGTAATCTGCAATTTGGTGTCAGTTCGACCCAAGGCAGGTTTATTGCGACTAATTCCTCCTCGATTGGGCCTTCTTCTCTAGCAGTTGGATTGAAACTTGGAAGCGAGGAATGTTGTTCCTTGAGTTCGATACTTGGTATGCACTTGAGAAACAAAACTCGTCCCTAGTTAGTTTCTCATCCGCAACCTTAGCGACTTGACAAATGTTGAGGTAAAATCGATGGTGGTCTTTGCTGAGATAGGTGACTTGAAACATTCGGGCGGGCTTTCAAAGAATGTTACAACACCGAAGGAACCCATTTCGATAGTAGGCCTTTGTAGAGCCTCAAAAGGAATCCTCGAAAAGGAATTTAGCGATTCTAGACATGTGTCTATGTCTATTGAAGCCTGAAGGTTAGTTCTTTGGAGGAAGAATTCTCAAAAATCTCAATAAGGAGTCGACCAAGACTAATGGCTCAACTTGACCTTGAATTTTGGAGATGTAGAAGGTACATCAAAAAGACTAGCAAGTCTTCCTTGAAGATGTCTACTTCATCCCTAGACATGAAGGGCATAGAAATCTTGTGGTGGAAGACACGGAGGGCGCATGGGGATGGGAGAAATGGATGGAGCGTCTTTGGCGGCTTCTATAGTCTTAGCCACCAATGAATCAAGTGAAGAGGGTGGAAATAGGCATAGGTGGTGAACCATGAATTGGGAACTACGGCACTCTCTGTGGAAGAATCAACTGTCACGAGGATTGGAGTAATTTGGAATATCCTTGGAAGAAAGAAGGGCAAGGTTCAAGAAGGAGCGGACGAGGTAGATTGAAAGTCGGGAAGGAAGATAGGGTTCTAGGCCAAGAAGAAGAGATCTTGAGGAATGTTGGGACTCAAGGAAGGTCAGGAAGCATAGGCTTGGGAAGTTGTATTTGAATAGTCTTCACGTTTGGCCCGTCAACTTTAAGCAAATCGAAGAGGCCCCATGGGAAAGATAAGCGTAGTGGTTATTCTGCGAAGGAAGAAATATAAAGCCATGTCAAACTTGAATACTTAAAGGCGATGAAAGAAAGCAATGAAGTATGAAAGAAATTACTTGTTTGAAGTGTTGATATTGATGGGAGAGCTGAAGAGAATAATGTTCGACAATTTGTTGTCTTGACGATTTCTCTTTGTAACACATCGCCGGCAGCTTCGTCTCTCGAAGCTATTCTTGCCGTTTCTTCTCAGCCCTCTCAAAAACGAGTATTGCTTTAGAATGTTCCTGTTCTACTGCTTTGGCAGCAGCTTCATGGATCGGATCTTCCACCAAGTCAGCAGCAGAAACAGTCATCTTCCTTCTCTTCCTCCTTGGCAGTGATGCTACTGGTTCTTTTTCGATCTCCCTCTCCTCAATCTGGGTTTCAGATGTTTCAGAAGTAAGTGTTTTCTCCATTACTATAGTGGGTGCTTCGAAAGAAGGATGCGTAATTGTATCAGGAAGGGAGGCAACTACTTTCTGTCTCTTTGTTCTCTACAAGAACATTTCTGGCTCTTGCTCAACCTCTTCTTCGCCCAAGGATTCGGATTCCTCAGGAGGGAGAACTAGCTTTCTTTTTTGTTTTTGTTGTTTTTGTTTCTTTTTGAGAACAGCTAAAGTTTGACTCTCTTGGGAGATTCTTAGGTGGGGGCCTGCAAAGAACAAAAAGTGTAAAAGGAAGGAACAAAAGATTCAAAAGAAAAGGAGAAGTCCGAAAATATTTACCCTTCTTCGAAGCAGCTCTAGTAACTCTAGTTGGAGGGGATGAAGTTGTAGGATTAGTCGTGGCAGCCACGTGAAGAGGAGGAACGTCCTTAGATGTCGTTGGTTTAGCCTTCGAAGGCACTCCCAATCCTACCAGCAAGTCATGGGGATGTTCAGATAGGCGCACTTCCATATTGACTGTCCACCAGTTATGGAATCTTTTCAAGACTGAACCATATGGAAGAAAAGGGACAAAGTGGAACTCATTCAACTCTTTCAGTAGTTTGAGAATTGCTGTCTCTAGTCTGGATTTGGATATTCTCAAATCTCTGACAGTGAGATGAACATTTGAAAGACTACAAAGAGGAACTGGTATCCCTTGAGTGAGTCCAAACTATCTGGCAAATTGAGAAGGGCAGTACACCTCAGAGATGCATTTGTAGGCTCGAGGGTTTAAACTACCAATGAACAATTCCCTTGGTAGTAGTATAGAGGCCCACATGTCTTTATGAGGAGAAGTGGAGCATTCTTTATCAGCCAGGAAAGCTTGCAGCCAGGCTGGTCCTTTGTTGGCTTCAAAAGGACAGAAGAAAGAGGCAGATGGAGAAATGGGAAGTTGATAAAAGAAGGTAAAATAGTAAGCGAAGGAAGCAGGGTAAAGGGCAATCCTAGCGTACTTTTCCCCATAAGTGCTAGGATCTTGAACAAGGAATTTTAGACATTTGGGATGAAGGTCAGTGAAATAGGCGAAGAGCCAAAGTTGAAGCACCCAGAAGGGACCCCCTTGGTTAGCATCAAGAGGTTTTTCACAAAATTGGGAGCAGACTCTGTAGACATGGCCTAAAAGATAAGGAGCAAGAGCTATATGTTTTTTCAAAACGAGTGCCTTCGCGAGAGGAGCAAACTCAGGCATAATCCTCTGAGATGAGGTGCAAAAGAGGAATTTGCATAACTAATATAAAATGAAGGAAAATAGCTCTCTGTCCTTCACAGGACCTTCCTTTTTGTTTTCAGACTTTACAAAGTCACTATAAGAGGAGCTTAAGGATGGAAGAGAAAACTTAATCGGAAGGTCTGGGTAGTTGGGAGTAAATGGAGAACCATGGGGGGAAAGCCCTAAGAGATGGCAAATATCAAGAACGGTGGGGGCCATCATGCCACACCGAAATTGGAAGAAATTAAAAGACATATTCCAAAAACATAAGGCAACAGGTATCAAGAAAGGGTCCTCAGGAATGATGAACCTGGAAAGACGAAGGGCATCGAGGATACAGAGCTCTTGCAGGTCATCTTCTCTCGCAGGTACAACTCTGTCATACCATTCCTCTCATTCAGTCCTCATTGTCGGCCAAAGCGGTGAGGACGATTCACCTCCGCTTCCCAATCAAGCCCTTCTTCGTAAAGAAGGAAATGGTCCTCCAAGCGAGGATATAGGGCTGCGAGTTGAGCAGGAGTTTCCCGAAAAATAGGACCAAGGACGTATTCCTGTTTATTGCTATGACGAGGCACGAAAAGACGTCCATCTATGTGGCTTGACTCACCAGATGAAAGTTTGGTGATTTCCTCATCGATACATCGCTTCAAAGCCATGGTAGGACTGACACGATCGCCAGTAAGCACTTTTAGTGAGGAAGGATCCATTGATGGCGAGTAGTAAGGAAGAGGGGTTTAACAGGAGATCGGTAGGGTTTGTGCGCAAAAAGAACAAGTGGTTTCAGAGTACAAAGCAAAGGGGCTTTAAAAAGATTTTATGTCTGAAAAATATATTGCGTTATGTACTGAAAATGTGAATATGAGGAGACTCTTCCAATATTGATAGTTTTGGAGGGAAGAACACATTCTAAATGTTGACGTCAGCTTCGAAGAACAATATTTGGCTTCGAAGCCAATTTTGGCTCCAAGAAATCAAGTAAAATGGCTTCGAAATACAGAATCCGGCTTCGAAGTATACTACATGTTTGGAGACGTTCAGATGTTTGAATATTGGTCTACTTCAAAAGGTTTAAAGACCTATTTAATGAACATTATTGAAAGTAATGACCTTTAAAGCAAAATTTAGAATTCTTTAAAGAACACCAAAACCAATCATTGGTTTTTTGCAAGAGAAGACTGTCCATTGAAATTAGGACAACATAAGCTGCTTTTCAAAGCGAGAAGTGGTCAACTTAAAATTGATTGATTATAGTAGCCATGACCATGCATTGGTTATAATTAGCTTTGAAAGGTAAAGTTGTTAAATTCGAAGCACTACCAAAATTGTCAATTTTTACTCCATAAGTTGGAAAAAGACATATTGGTTTCTTTTAGTGTTTCATTAAAGACAAGTGAGTCCAAATTCAAAGGGTGAGATTATTTAATTTAAGGCTATAAGTTGGCCTTTAAAAGTAAGAGGAAACATAGTCAAACAATGTCAAGTATAGAAGACTTTGCTTTCATTAGAGCCAAGACATTTACATTAAGTAATCTTATTTTGGTACAAATTCAAGCTCATAAAAATAAGGAATAGAATAAATTACAAGATCATGAAATTTCGTCCAACAATGATCAATGAATATTTGTTCTTTCTTTATTATGTCTTCCATCTCTTCCAAAGTTGGCTGCATGAGTTGATGTGCTCTCACTTCATAATACAGCTCTTCAGCCTTTGCTTCGAAAGCCTCCTCCCTCAATTTTTGTTCCAACTCATCTATAACTAAATCATCCCAATACGCAGAATCCTTATTTTTGAAGTCATCAAAGTCTTCAATGAAGTTTTCTGCTTCGTATTGAGCATGAATTCGAAGAGATGAAAGTTGATCCAAAGACTGAGTGGTGACTTTGGAATTTCGATGCCAATGGAGGAGTACTGGAAGTTGATCCAGGAACAGGTGAAGTTCTGCTTGGGCGATAGGATTAAGGATATGGCCCCTAGTCAGAATATCACAAGCCCATCGGAAGTTCTTAAGAGGAATGTCATCCTCAAGAACATTAAAGGGTAGGTGAGAAAAAGCTGCGAGCAGAAGTTGGGCTTCTTTCCGCTCAAATGGAGTTGGAGATGATGGAGGTTTGTAAGGAGGGAAGGTTTTGTCCATTGGAAGAGCAAGCTTTAATTTCTCTATCCAAGAAAGAGTGGGAGGAGGAGAAGGAGTAGATGGTTCTGCTTCAGAAGAAAGAGAAGGTGTGGATGCCTCTAGTCCAGAGGATGGAGAAGGTGTGGATGCTTCTATTTCGAAGGATGAAGAAGGTGTGGATGCTTCCATTCCAGAAGATGGAGAAGAAGAAGTGGTTGCTTCGGTTGGGGGAGATGACACAGGGATGGGAGGAACAAAGGCATTAATATAGTCAAGCCAGTCAGAAGAACAAATCTGTGCTTTCTTGGCTAAAAATGAAGGGGTATATCCTTGTGCTTCTTCCAAGCACCGGGCAGGGTGCATTACTCCTGTGGGCATGGAAGATGTATACCAAGCTACAAGCAAATTCTCCTCTAAACTGCGTCGAAAGTCGATGGGCACATAAGGATAAACCACCGAGCTTCGAGCGTAGGAAGGAAAATCTAAGGGGTCAGTGAACTCAATAAAATGATGATTGATCCGTTCCCTCAAGTCCCAGGACTCAGGTGCAGACCAGTTCGTCACCCCAGAAGATGAAGAAGTGGTAGCCTCATCCCAAGCAGAAGTTTGTGAAGAAGAATTTCCCAATTCCATATTTGCAATTTGTTGAAGCAAAGGCTTGAAAGTTGTTTGTTCAAAGAGCGAGGGGAATTTAGAGGGAGAACTTCTTGTATCAACGAGTTCGTGAACCGAAGGATTGAGGGCAATGTGTTCGTAGTCCAAAGGTTGATAATCTGCGAAAGCCTCCATGACCTGAATATAGAAAGGCGGGTAAAGGTGGCTAATAAATGCGTGGAGATTCTTTCGAGGGGAAACAGCATTACTCAATGGCTCTTCGTATGCTCGATCGTTAGAGTGAGAAGGTGATTGAGTCATAATCCGTTCGAATGCTGAAGGTATTGGAACGTCCAACAAAGTTAAGAGACCAAAATAGGTGACGGTTGTGTTTCCTGAAAATAGATTCTATGCACGTTCCAAAAAAGCGAGGGAAAAGTTTTTGATTCACTAATATTTCCAAGTATTGGGTATATTAGTGCGGGGGGTAATGTTGGCTACATATTTTGTAAAAGCCAATTACAATTCGACACGTAGCAGAATGAGGGTATTATTGGAAGATGATGTTAATCTTAAATCTCAATCATACACGTGGCAATAAATATTGGTTCTCAAGTGATCTGAGTAGCACTAGATCAGGAATGAGATACAAGGTGACGTGGCTTCAACGGTTACCTATATTCAAATTCAGAAAACAGGAGGGAAGTCCAACTGCAAGTGATGGCATAGTGGAACTATTTCTAAGGTAACATGATCAGCGATTATGGAGGAGCAGTTCGACGGTTCGAAGTACAGTTCGAAGGTCATCTCTAACAAGTATAAATAGCAAGGAAGTTCCCAGAAAAAGGCCCAGACTCAGATCATATAAACCAGTTTTTACTTCATATTTTCCTTTCCAGTTTTACCTTTCCTGTACTTTAAATACTTGTTCTTTAAATACCTGCATTGTACTTCAATTCATAGGAGTAGTTTTCAAGTAGATTCAAGTAAACCGTTGCTGTAAACTTCCTCAAGGCTGAGTTTGGACAATTGTAAGTGTTTATGTTAATGAAATACTTCAATTGCTCTTCATATTAATTGTTATTTCTCTTAATTTCTCCTAAAAGTCAAGCCACCAGTAAAAGTCCTCTTCATTGAGGCTGAAAGAACTAAAACATAGTCGCCTGATAATTGATTGGCAATTATAATTTCTGTAAGGACTGATTGATCCTTGCTGGCACGCTCGCATTTACAAATATACCCTTCGAAAAGCCAAAAAGTCAACAGATATCACCAATCAATAGTAAAAAAACACATAAAGAATGAATGCTACATGTCAAATGTAACTAATAATTCAATAAATTCTATAATTTCATTAAGATTAATTATGCTTACATGTCAATAGTGATAGACATCACAATTATATTAAAATTTTTATAAATAATAATATTATAATCACTTTGTTTTCAATCAAAATAACCATTATTATTATTATTATTATTTTAAAAATATTATTGATATTTAAAATAATATTTTTATAATTTTTTTTATTTAAAGTGTTTTCTTTATGTTTGCTTTAAAAAAGAAATAACACATAAATAAATAAATTACAAAATTCGGAGAGGCACGTGACGCCCTGACTCATAATAGCTCCGCCCCTAGCACATGTTTTGAGCTGCTTTTGCAGTAGACTGTCAAAACTGGTTTGTTAGCCCTCGGTTTTGAGTATGGAGGGTTTTGAAACCATTTCTGGTTTGTTTCACGTGGGTTGGATGATCATTAGTGTTGGGTTGTCATATTTATGTGCTGATGGCCCTCAATATTGGAATGCTTGGTGTATACACGTGGGTATTTTTTGGGCCCACGTTTTATTTTGTAAATTGGCTAAGGGACTTCAGTTCGACCGTTTTTTTTTTTTTTTTTTTTTAACCGTGGGCTATCGATTTCTGTGGGCTTTTTGTCTCGCTTGGATTGTTGTGTGGTTATTACGTTAGTGGCCTAATTTTGGACTTCAATTATATATTTTTAAGTGAGCCCACTAATGAGGTTTTTGAGATTTCTACTTGTTGGCTTACTGAGCTGTATACATTGGTTATTGTCTATCTATTCAGGATGGCTGATTACGTGATTCTCACGTGACTCTATATGACGCTGATTTTGTGCCATTTTCCAGCAAGGGTGATTGAGGAGTCATTGCGTTGGGGAGTTGTGATTCGACGATTGGCTGATTTAGGAACTGGGAGATGGGTGGTTATTTGTTGCCTCTTATTTTCATGTGATCTATCCTAACTGGTCTTTAAGCTGCTCCTGACAAGGAGTGTTGAAGACATTTTCGTGGGATTTGTGACTTTGTGATCAGTGAAGGATGGGACTAAGGGATGTGGTGATTGCTTTCATGATGGTGATAGGCCTTGATTATGTGTGCTACTAGTGGCTGTTGGTGTTCTATTTTGTTTTGCATGTTTCAACTATTTCACGCAGTTTATGTGGTCTCTCTTTGTATACTTGTCCATATATCTTCTCCAAGTTTTTATCTACTGTCTTTGATGGTATGAGTTACTTGGGGATAAAAAATGATATATGGGCAATTTTGAGTTTTATTTGTGCTCTTTGGTTGGGTACCCTGCAATTGCAGGGATTGTTTTAATTAGGTTTTTTCTTATTTATTAGTCATTCCCTTTCTTTGGGGGGCGAAATAAGATTTAATGTATTACATGGGGTATGCCCCCTGTAAATGTGTAAACTTTTGTTTTTAATTTATGACTTACCTACCCAAAAAAAAAAAAAAAAATTGGTTAAATATGTCTTAACTTGTGCAAATCAAAATCAGTACACAAGTTTCCAAGCGGGATCTTATGCATTGATGAGTAGTAGGTTGATGATTTAATAGGAATAGGTTGATTCTTTAGGCTAAGTTTGGCAAGTTGAAAAAAAGTCAAAAAGTCAAAAAATTACTCAAAAAGTTAAAAAGTTATCACTATTCACCAAAAGTCAAAAATTACGGCTGCACAACTCTCAATCCTAATTTTTCCATACACACTAATTTATACAATTTTTTAATACACATTTTTTCATAAAAAGTCAAAAAGTTAACACAAACATCCATATTTTTTTTCTTAATTTTTTAGTCCAAAAAGACAAAAAGTGCATTTATTTAGGATACCCCAAACAACCCCTTAGTTTTGTTGTCTCCACGCGCATCCATTGCAGCCTTTAGACAACTGGGGAGAACAAAAAAAAAAAAAAAAACTTAGGGCTTGTTTGGTTTGTTTTTGGGAGAGTTGTTTTTGAAAATTTTTTTGGGGAGAGAGTTTAAAATTCTTTTTGGTTTGTTTGGTTGTATATTTTGGGAGAGTTGTTTTTTTGGGAGTTCGGGATGATTTGATATTTTGGAAGAATTTGAGTAGATGTGTATGAGAGAAAAAGTGATTGAGAAGGAGAGAGGAGAGAGAAAAAGTGATTGATTGATGTGTAAGAGAGAGAAAGTGATTTTGAAATTTTTTTTGAGAAAAACTCAAATCAAACAATTTTTTAGAAATTTTTTTCTAAAACTCATCTCCCAAATACAAACCAAACATACCCTTAATTTTCTCTGCAAGGATGCCTTGTGAACATTGTAGTATGATTAATTATTTATGTTTTTCAAGAAGTTATGATCCTATCTAAGCACAAGAAATTACATACTAATTTTCTAATTTCTCCATTCTCTGAGAAGGACATTTTACTAGATTCATAAACAATACTACAAAAAATTCTATCCTGCACACAAACAACAGGGGAGAATTGCATCGTGTGTTGTACACAAACATAAAATGAGTTACCTGAGTTGCATAAGATCATATTTCTCCAACACAATTGAGCCATGAGATTGCAATAGTGGCAACTCTCAGAACATCATAAGATTGGAGAGCATATCTTGAGACATACATATATGCATGTATGTGTTCTCTATTATTTGACATGAAATTTGAAAGGTAGTTAATACTTCTTTTGCAAAATTAAAACATAGATGAAGTGTTGGTTAGTTTGTTTTATTTCAAGAAGCGAAGGAAAGAACAAGGCCGAAAAGTTAGAATTTTCGAACCTAGTAGCACTAATAATCTGAAAATTTTGTTTTGACATGCTTTTAGATCATTGAAGTCATAAATATCACCATTTTTTCTACTTGATTCAACTATCATTTTCATCTATTTAGTTCCTAAATTTTTTAATTTATGTTTATGTAGAGCCCAATTGGAGACAATTATACAAATTAATAATTGTTAAAACTTAATTTGATTAAAATAATGTTATTTGAGATTTGAACATCTTAAATCATACAATAAAACACTCATTTTTCTTACTATTTTGAATAAATTACAACCCACAACCAACTTAAGGTGTTTGATTGTATGATTTAAGTTGTTCAAATTATAAAATTATCTTTTTTCCCCCCTCAAATTAGGTTTTAATGGTTATTGATTTGTACAATTGTCTCTAATTGGACCACATGAATAAAAATTAAAAATTTTAGGAACTAAATAGACAAAATTGATGGTTTAGAGGAAACAAAAAAAAAATGTTAATAGTTTAGGGAATACAAGTGAAATTAACCCTTAATCCAAAAAAAAAAAAAACAAAAAAAACAAAAAAAAAAAAAAAAAAGAGAGGAAAGAGAGGGGAAAGAAACTGAGCATGGGACCAACCAACCATATGTAAATGTAGTAAGATCGAAGATAGCTCAGGGAATTATGATGGAAGGCACGTGGTGGACTTTGTAGAAGTCCTCCTTTTCTATGCCTGTTTCTGAGTGCTTCAGATACCCTTTGGATCTGCAATTCACGGAGAGTGGTAATGAACCTCAATCTGTCTGGAATCTCCTTCAATTTTGGGCAGTCAACAATTATTACTAAACGGAAGAGACAGGACATGGCTCCCTGTTCCACCTTCCACTCCTCCAAGTTTTGAATAGACTCGAACATTAATGCTGTGTTTGGTTAGGGAATTTGGGAAAAGATTTGGAAAGGGAAAGAGAAAAGGTGTGTGAAACTAGGTGGAATGTAAGTATATTTTATTCACATTTCGCCTAACTTTTCTCTTTCCCTTTCCAAATCCCTCTTCAAATCTTCCAACCAAACACAACGTAAAGATTTGAGTTGAGGAAAACATCTGCTGTTGTTGGATGGTGTTGTTGGTGCAGAAGAACAAACCATCTCCTTCCCAATGTAGGAATTCCAATCTAAGATGAGACTCCTTAAGTTGGGCAACTTCTCCAATGTTTGCATTGGGTCTTCCTCTAGTTCAGTATTCCCCATAGGTAAGTAGGTGAGATTTGAAGAAAATTGCTCTGGCAATTTATCAACCAGATTTAGGTACCCCTATAATGACAAATTGCGAAGATGGTGGCATCCAAAAAGTTGCCTTAAAAGGCTTTGTTCTTCTTCTGTTTCGAAATCTCCACTAATCCAGAAGGACGAATATTGCAGAAAGCAGTTTGAATTGTTGAGGATTGGGGATTTCAACATCACGGCCAAGTCTTTGGGGGCTACCTCATCGCTGAATTTTTGAAGATTTGTCAATTTAGATAAGCATCTGACATCACAATACTCTGTATCAAAGTATTCTAGCGTCTCCAGTTTGTTTAAACTATCCAACCGCAACTTATTTGTTCCAACCAACTTGATTCGAGAAGGAAGATATAGATGTCTCAATTGTTTCGACCTCCACAAGACATTAGGTATTCTTAAACTGCTGATGCTCCATCTCCTTAAATCTAGGGTTTGGAGGAATCCCAAGTTGCCTATAGAGGAAGGCAAACGTGTAATAGTATCAGATTCTCTTACACTTAAATACCTCAAGTAAATTGGGTTTCCTATTGCTCTTGGAAACTTTTTTCCTTTCCCAGATGCAGTAATTCTTTCAAGGTCTAAAACTGTAATCAATGTGAGGCCCTTGGAGAGTAATTTTAATTTTTGCCAACCAGAACTTTCCAATTCATTGCCAAAAGAGTAAAATTGGCATGATCGGATATGGTGGTGATTCTTCATTTCATTTCCAGATAGGGGAATAATATTTCCGTTTTCTATAGAGTTGGCATCACGGTCACCCTAATAGTACACGACAAGTCTGCGAATTGTTGTTAATGATGATGAAGAAAGCAGTGCAGGGTCTACCCATGTGAGCTGATGACCAAAGGCTTTAATGTGAACAATCTCGAGAAAATTCTCCTCTTTGGCCTTCAACAAGCATAAGTCTCTCATGAGATCATGGAGGTGACAAAGTTTAATCCTTTTGTTGAACCTTGTTAATTGGACTTGAACCATGCATCTGTGGACTAGCTCACCCAAATAACTCATTCCAACATCCAACATTGTTTTCTCTTCCACTTCTCCTACTCGTGTTGGTATCGATGACGGCAACACAATGCCTTCAGCCATCCACATCTGAATCAATTTTTTTTGCGCAAATAAATCTTCAGGAAGATGGCTCAAATACAAAAAGCACACCTTAAGATGGTAAGGCAAGTCTTGGTAGCTTAAGGCTAAAATATCTATTATTGGGATTCCTTCCTGGCTTTTGTCCTTACCTAAATCATAACTGATGTTTTTACTCACCTTATTCCACTCAACCAGTTTGTCTTTTGTTGTCGAAAGTCCTCCTAATACCACAATTGCCAATGGTACACCACCACAATGCTTGACCATTGCCTTCACTAACTCAATTATTTATGTGCTTAATGTGAATCCTGCAAAATTAGAGGGAAAAAAATACATCTGTTGGTAAGTTTGTACTAGCCTATATGGACGGTACTGATACAAATAAAAAAATAGCAGTGTTTATTTATATTAAAAACACTAATGCTAAGAATACCAATAAATATACCAACGAATATATTAACTACAACACAAAAATTATATGTAAGTTTCATCACCTAACATGAGGTCCAACTAACATTGTGTCTAGGCTAAAATTCTTTGTTCCCAAAACTATAAAAAATTAAAATGATACACAAAAATGCGTTGGGTGGAACTATTTTTAAAATTGATTTTGAGAAAATTTTCAAAATTTTAAACATTACATAAAAAATAAAAATAACAAACCGATCTCAAACAAGCTTTGAACAAGTCGAACATGAATTGAGCTTAAGTCACATAGTCTGTCTTACTGTCCTAATTTTTAACAAAATATCGTAACATAAGTTAGTTTCATATATTATATTTGTTATCTAGACAAATCTAGAGCATGCATCCCTAACGGTGCAGGTGCACATCGTAAGAAAGTTACGATTTTATGTGATGAAAGTAATGAATATTTGTAGTGTGTTATGTCACTATGTGATAAAGTTACCAATAGTGAATTTATGTTGTGCATCTTAAAGTTATTAATGGCGAAGTTATGACTTTTCATTCTTTTAATGGTATTTTGTGGTGAGAAGTTATGACTTTAATGGTTTATGTTATTTGTAAAATTTTACAGGATTGTTATGAAGAAGATACCATATGCACCCTTTTGAGATACACATTGTAACCTCTTATATATATAGGAGAAATTACAAAAATAAATAAATAAAACCCAAGATTTAACCTCCGTAACAAATCAAACCCTAAAATTTTACAATTTATCAATTCTTAATTAGTTGAATAATCATCATACACTTAATTAATTAAATAAAAAATAGTAGCTTGTTATTAAATAGGATTCAAGGTCCCTCTCTCTATTCACATACAACACATAATTTTCCTAGAAGCTTAACATCGTATCACTAGGAGAAAACGAACATAATAGTGTGATTGAAGAGAGAGAAGACTTTGAATCTACACCATATTTGTTGGTGTAAAGATTAAAGCTTTAGTGTAGAGACTAATAGTAATTAAATTGTGGGCATGTTTAATTAGTAAGAATATAGCACAGGATTGAGATTGTTAATTTATGGACTTACAATTCCATGTTTGATTGTAAATTTTATTAATCGGATTACATGTCGGCAAACATTCAATTCGATGAAATTGACAAATTTTTATTATTGAGAGGAGCGAGGATCATAATTTCAATTATGAAAGAAAAAAACCAAAATGAATACATAATAATTGGTTATCTCACTAATTTAATTGGATAACTAATCTTACACTAATTTATGAAATTATTAATTCTGTCACTATTAATCCTGGCCTCATTTGGGAACAAGCTATTTAGTACCTTTTTGATTTTTTTGTCTAAAATATGAGGTAAAAAAAAACTAGTATGTTTAGGATGAGTTTTTGAATTTTTATGAAAATATGTGTAAAAAGTTGAGGAAAAAGAGAATATTTGAATTTTTAATATAATTTGTTGACTTTTTGGATTTTTTTTTTTTTGGCTTTTTGATTTTTAGGCTAAAATTGAATGTTGCCAAACGTTTGATATTCTTGAATTCTACCATAGCCCAAGGTATGTATGGTATGGTTTGTTTTGTTCTAGTTAGTTTATTATTACATAACTGTTAGGACCCTTTGTTGTCAAATTCCATGGAACAAAACCAAGGTTATAACAATTAATAATTTTCCAGTTTTTTCAGTTTTGGTCTTCCCGCTCGAGCGGGGTTTGCACTCTCACAGCATCTCTGCTACGCCTGCAAATATACTAGATGTTGTGATTCTATGCTCGAGCGTGAACCCTGTATGAATCACGGAATATGAAGTCTCCGCTCGAGCGGGCATTTCTACGCTCGAGCGGACCGCGCGATTTTTGGTTCTATATATTCGTGTGTTGGTTCAACTTTAGGATTACTTTTCCTAGATCTTGTTTAAGGATTTTAGGGTTTTGTTTGAGGTTTTCATCTGGAGTTTTTGGTGAGTTTTCCTTCATATATTTGAGAGGGTTTGTAACCTATGAACTAAGATACATACATCAAGGAGTTTGTTATTTTATATCCAAGAGAGTTTTTTTCGGTGGATTCCGAAGATTCAAACGTGGAGTTTCAAAGGAGTTTGATTCTGTACGTAGTCGTTTATTCGACAAATGAAGTTGTGGATTCAACTTCAGATTGATCAGTTCCGAGACGAAGGCTTGGTGAAAGAGTTACAGAAGGTTTGAAGACAAATTGACTGAGTTGGGTAATTTGTCTGTTATCTTTGTAATCTTTCTTTCTTCAGTAGTGGATTGATTAGTGGCGTTTCGCCCGTGGTTTTTTATTACAATTGAAGGTTCTTCAATTGTGGTTTTTCCACATTAAAATCGTTTGTGTCGATTTATTGTTTATTCCGAAAACAACAATCTAAATCACTTTCGTAAGTACTTGATGATTTAAATTGTGTGTTTTGAATAATTGGGAATTGAAATATTTTAATCTTGATTTAATCAAGAATCACTTAGGATTTTCAATTGGTATCAGAGCAGGTCACTCTTTGTTTTTAACAAAACTATAGGAGTGTGATTTTGTATGACTAGTGATATGGATTCTATTTGTGAAGGTAACTCGACCCATAGACCTCCTTTACTCGATGGTACAAACTATTATTATTGGAAAGCTCGTATAAGAGCGTTTTTAAAATCCATCAATGAGAAAGTTTGGCACTGCGTGATCTATGGGCGGAGTGAACCTATTGTCACCATTGATGGTGTTGATATTCCTAAACCCCTTGATAAATTGGACACAATTGATTACCAAAACTCGAGTTGGAACAGTAAGGCTCTCAATTCCCTGTTTTGCTCCGTCACACCTGAAGAGTTTCGTTGTATTTGTACGTGTGAGGTAGCAAAAGAGGCATGGGACATTCTTGAAACGATTCACGAAGGGACTACTTCTGTCAAAAGGTCAAAACTTCAACGTCTCACCTCCGCCTTTGAAACCCTTTTTATGCGCGATGATGAGACATTTGATGATTTCTATGCAAAACTTAGTGATATCGTGAATTCTTGTTTCATACTTGGTGAAAAAATCCCTGAAGCTAAAGTTGTTGGAAAAATTTTGAGGTATTTACTCGAGAGGTTCCAATCAAAAGTGACAGCCATTGAGGAGGCTCAAAATGTTGATACCCTAAAGCTTGATCAGTTGGTTGGAAACTTACAGACTTATGAAGCCCACCAGATTTCAAAGAAAAAACAAAAAGATAGTGTGGCTTTCACTAATGCTCATGAGACTGCAAAAACTCCGGAGACTGAATTTGATTTAGAGTATGAGATGACGGCTATGTTTACTAAACAGTTTAAAAAATTTTTGAAGAAAAAGAAGCCTAATTTCAGAGACCCTATTTCAAAAGACAAGAGTAATGAAAAACCCAAAACTTTTCCACCAAAACTTGCTCCAAAAACTGAAAAGAAGATTATAAAGGGGCAATGGGTCAAGTGCTATGAATGTCAAGGGTTTGGTCATATTGCCCTTGAATGCCTTTCGAAAAAGAATCAAAAGAAAGTTTACACTGTGACTTGGGATGATGAAAGCGGGTCGGAGCAAGAACCCGAATAACCTGAATCCGGTGAAGACGGTGATAGTGCTTTCATGGCATTTTGGTCCACTTTCACTTAACCTCTTCTAAAGCCAGCGGAATTAGCTCGTGGTCAGAACCTGCATCATGCTCCCACCTTTGATGGGAGTAACTACCTGCATTGGAAGATCAGAGTGAGGGCGTTTTTGAGAGCTTTTGACCCAGAAGGCTGGCAAGCCATTGAAAAAGATACAGAAAGTGCTGATAATCCGAGCAATCAGAGAGCCCTGATTACTATTTATGGAGCAATTTCTGATGAAGAACAGTAATGGGTTGCTCACTGCACAAAGGCTAAAGATGCATAGAAAATTCTATGCCAATTTCATGAAAGAGGAGATGCACCTTCACCACCATCAAGCAACTTTCCTGCCTTAGTTACTAGATTGGATGAGGTCAAGGAGAATGAAGAGCAAAAAGAGGATGATGAAACATCTGAAGACAATGATGAGATTAATAGTGATGAACTACAACAAGCTTACGAAAAGCTTTACGAGGAATCTCTGAATTTGTCCAAAATCAACGACAAACTCTCTCTCAAGCTCAAAGCATGTGAAAGTGAGAATGTCAAGCTAAAAGGAGAACTTGTAGCACCAAAACAGAATGTCATCAAGATCTCAAGCGACAGGCAAGATTTATGTGGAAAACTTCTATCCTGTGAAACTGAAAGGAATGAACTTCTGAAAGTGTATTCCACATATGAAGAGAAGCTTGAAAGCCTTGAGATGTCACAAGCTACATTGGAAGAGATAGTCTGTCAGAAAGATAAAAAACTCCGTATTGCTAGAGCCACAATTGCCATGTGGAACAAAGGTTCCAAATCTCTAGAAGACATCCTCGGGTCTCAACAAATGGGTTATGACAAAAGTGGGCTAGGCTATGGTGTGATAGCTCACAAGGGATAGGTCTCTACTTCACATGACCTGAAAACTCAAGCAAAGGGAAAGTTGAAGGTAGACCAGGGTGATCCCTCTCTTCATCTACCTAAAGTTGGTAAGATCAACAAAAAGGAGGTAAAACCTATTTTTATTTGTCATCACTGTGGTAGGTATGGCCACATTCGTCCCAATTGCTTTGAATTGTTTGGTAAGGTGTCTCAAAAGGGTAGAACTTCGAATACTTTTTGGGTTATGAGACAACCTTACATGTCTAGGCGGAATACCAAGATTCATGAGGGTGTTCACAACGCCAAGACATTTACCAAGACCAAAAAGATTTGGGTGAGAAAAGATGATTTGACTTGTTTAGTTGTTTACATTGCTCTAAAAGCACGTGACTCATACATGTGGTATCTTGATAGTGGGTGCTCTCGTCACATGTCCGGTAACAAATCCTACTTCACCTCCCTTGAAAAATATGAAGGAGGAATTATTACATTTGGAGATGGTGGCACTTCTAGAGTCATTGGTAAGGGCTCTATAAGTATTGCTGGTCATCCCAAGCTGGAAAATGCTCTACTTGTTGATGGTCTTAAAGCAAATCTTTTGAGCATTAGTCAAATGTGTGACTTCCATCATGAAGTATTATTTTCAAAAAATATATGTGAAATTTTAGATAAAAAGGAAAATACTGTCTTGCATGGGGTTCGCACATCTGATAACTGCTATGGGATTATTACTACTAATGATCTCACTTGTCACTCTGCCATCATAAGTAACATTGATTTGTGGCATCAAAGATTAGGTCATATGACTTTCAAAGACCTAACTAAGATAGCTAACAAAGAGCTTGTGAAAGGAGTACCTAAACTAGGTAAGAATCTGAACCATGTGTGTGGACCATGTTAACTTGGAAAGCAAACCCGTGCCCCTCATAAAAAGGTGAACAGCTTTACAACCAAACGTCCTCTTGAATTGGTCCACATGGATTTAATGGGTCCTATTCGCACTGAAAGCATTAGAGGTAAAAGATATATTTTTTTAACTGTTGATGATTTTACTCGTTTTTCGTGGGTAAATTTTTTAAGGGAAAAATCTGATACGTTTGATGCTTTTCAGGCCTTAGTCCTTAAAATCCAAAATGAATAGGGTGTTTCCATTGGGCGTATCATAAGAATCCGAACTGATCATGGTTGTGAGTTTGAAAATAGTTCGTTTTTAGATTTTTGTGATATGCATGGAATTAAGCATGAATTTTTTGTACCTATTACTCCACAACAAAATGGAGTTGTTGAGAAGAAGAACATGGTTGTTCAAGAGATGGCTAGGGTCATGCTCCTTAGTAAGAAACTTCCTCCAAAGTTTTGGGCTGAAGCCCTAAATATTGCTGTTTATGTCATAAATCGCGTGTATTTAAGGCCCGGCACTTTACAAACTCCATATGAATTGTGGAAGGGATTGAAACCTAATGTAAAATACTTCAAAACTTTTGGAAGTAAGTGTTACATTTTCAAAGATAGAGAGCCTTTGGGGGCAAATTTGACTCCCGAAGTGATGAATGTATTTTTCTAGGGTATTCAACCAATAGTAGGGCTTTTTGAGTCTATAACCTGCGAACTTCTTCTTTAATGGAATCTATCAATGTGGTTATCGATAACACAGGTTCACCTACTCCAACAACAAATGAGGATGACAATGGTGAGTCTCCAATCCTGGATACTGAACCACAAAGTCAAAAAGAAGCTGAGGTCCAATCTCAAGAAGTTGTGACAGCACCATCCTCACAGGTAAGTTCAAGTCCAAAGAGTGCACAAAGAAACATCACTCCTAATGCTTCTGTTACCGCTAGTCTTGAGTTCAAACCATCAGCAAGGGTGAAACTGAACCATCCAGCGCAACAGGTGATTGGACGTGTATCGGATCGAATGAAAACCCAAAGACAGATTCAGGATAAGGTATCACATATGTGTTATGTTTCATTAATTGAACCTAAGAATTTTAAAGAGGCCTTGCTAGATGATAGTTGGATCAATGCTATGCATGAAGAATTAGGTCAATTTGAACGTAACAATGTTTGGACTCTAGTTTCCAGACCTAGAGACATGAATGTGATAGGTACCAAGTGGATTTTTAAAAATAAATCTGATGAGAATGGTACTGTGGTTAGGAATAAAGCCAGGTTGGTTGCTCAAGGCTACACACAAGTAGAGGGTGTTGACTATGATGAGACGTTTGCCCCAGTTACACGTCTCGAATCTATTCGAATTTTACTTGGTGTTGCTTGTTATCTTGGTTTCAAATTGTTTCAAATGGATGTGAAAAGTGCCTTTCTAAATGGGTACTTGAAAGAAGAGGCATATGTTGAGCAACCAAAAGGGTTTGAGGACCCTAAATGTCCAAATCATGTCTACAAGTTAGACAAGGCTTTGTATGGATTGAAACAAGCCCCTCGGGCTTGGTATGATAGACTTACTACATTTCTTCTTGATAATGACTTTCAAAGGGGTAGTGTGGATAAGACTTTATTTGTGAAACATACTAAGTCTCATATTCTTGTTGCTCAGATTTATGTAGATGATATTGTGTTTGGATCCACTGCTGATCATCTTGTAAAATATTTTTCAGATTGCATGACACATGAGTTTGAGATGAGCATGATAGGAGAGTTGTCTTATTTTTTGGGTCTTCAAATTAAATAGTCTCCTTCATGTATGTTTGTTTCTCAGTCAAAGTATGCCAAAAATCTTGTGTCAAAGTTTGGTCTTGAGTCTACCAAACATGCTCGTACTCCCATGAGCACCGGTCTTCACCTTTCCAAAGATTCCTCTGGTACTGATGTTGATCTTACCCTGTATAGGAGTATGATAGGGAGTCTTCTTTACCTCACAGCCAGTCGTCCTGATATTGCATTTAGTGTAGGTGTCTGTGCCCGTTACCAAGCCAGTCCTAAAGAGTCTCATCTTCTTGCGATCAAACGCATCATCAAATATGTTAATGGGACATTGGGGTATGGGGTTTGGTTTTCTACTGATACTACAGCTGAAATTACTGGTTTTTCTGAAGCCGACTGGGCAAGGTGTGCTGATGATAGAAAGAGTACATCCGAGGGGTGTTTTTACCTTGGGAATGATTTGGTTTCTTGGTATAGTAAAAAGCAAAATGCCATCTCCCTTTCGACTGCTGAGGCTGAGTACATTGCTGCAGGGAGTTGTTGTGCACAAATGCTGTGGATGAAGCAAATGCTTCATGATTATGGGATAGAACAGAACACTCTCACTCTTTTTTGTGATAACACAAGTGCCATAAACATTTCAAAAAATCTTGTCCAACACTCTCGCATCAAACACATTGACATCCGTCATTATTTTATTCGAGAATTAGTGGAAGAAGGCCTTGTTGTTCTGAAACATGTACCCACTGAGCATCAAAAAGCTGATATTTTTACAAAACCCCTTGATCTTCTTTGATTTGAGTTTCTTAGAAAGACCTTGGGTGTAGTGCTCAGTAACTAGGCTGTTTCTTGTTTTTTAAAGTGAGTATGAGTGGTTGGCTTATTGTACTTGGATTTGATAATCTCATTGTCATTGAGTCCTGATATCTTTGCATCAAAAATTCATATGAACACTACTCATGTTACTTACAAGGTCTCAATCTTCTTTGTTCATAGCTCATTCTGAATGCCCATACTCATTTACTTCATGATCTCATTCTGTACACATCCTTGAGATAAACTGTTACAGGGGTTTCCGCACAAGTGATCAAAATTCTCTATGGACCACTAACAGTGTGATTGTACTTTTTCAGAGGAATTGACCTATACTAGTATATCATGGGTGATGTTGAGTCTCTTAACCATTTACCATTTTTTTTTTTCACTTCCATGGTTTCTCCATCAGTTCATTGAAATTCGGGCATTAGGAAAAGGCAACCTCAGAGGCACCAACCAGACCATCCTTTTTTATTTCATTCTTCTCTGGTTTGGTCTCCATACTCTTGAGCGTGCATGCCACCAGTAAGTGCCCACAAGAAAGTAAAGTTCAAAAACATAAAAAAGAGGGAATCATTGATTGAGGGGGAGCCTCCGCATTTACTCAACAAATACCCCATGATTTCTAGTGGTTTGACTTTTCTCTGTGATGGTCCGTTGGTCTTGCCGGAGGTCCAGCCATCCGATCACTACGAGGATTAACTCTAGCTTTGTGGCTCTCAAGGATTGCACACACACATTCTATTTGTGAGCTCTCATGTGTGTTTTTGAGTTATGCATTCTCATGTTGCTTATGGCTTTGAGTAAATTCTATCTGTCTTGTTCATGACTTGGTGTTTTGAATTTTTTCTACAAGTTTTCAGGTCTCATGATTGATGGATTCTTTTATTCTAATGGTACAGTCATCCACTTGGACTCCTATGGTTCTGAGACATCTTAGTTGTTTTTTGTTTTAAAAAAAAAAAAAAAATTGTTTTGTCCCCACTCGAGCGGACAGTCCTACGCTCGAGCGTGGTTTTGTGCCTTGCAACATTTTGCACTTCACTTTACAGTTCTGCAAGGGGTGAATTGGCGCTCGATCGTCCGTTTTCGCGCTCGAGCGTTAAACCCACGCTCGAGCGGACTGGTTTTGTTTAAATCTCCCTCCTTCGACCCTTCAGTTCATTTTTTGCACATTGGTCTCTCTCTCTCCTAGGGCATCCTCTGCGATTCCAGTCCATTGTTCTTCCTTGGTGACTTCTTGGTGCTCTCAGTGTGTGTGCACACCTAAGGTACGTCTCTCATCTCTTTCTCCTCTATTTCTTTTGTCGTCCTTCTGTCATTTTTCTTTACTCGTCTTTGTTTTGCTTGAGTTTGTTTAACAGTATGTAGATGGGTCTTTTTTGTTTTTGTTCATCATGTTTAGGGTTATTCAATGTTGATTTTTCTTGTTTCACAGTGGTTTAGTTTCTCTCTCTTCCATCTAGGGTTATTGATTTGGGCATTTTGCTAGTTTTTTTTTGGTTTCCATTTGGGGAATTTTTTTTTTTTGTTACATATATTGCTCTATGGTTTTGTGTTTTTTTTCTTACATTGCTAATTGAGTCTCTAGTCATGTTGGCTCCATGTGTGCTTGATTGATGTTCCCTTAGCCCTGGTTATCATTACATTTATCTTATGCTAAGGTTCTTGATGATTTTGATGATGCCTTGTTTACCATGATTTCTATTTTCCTACATTGTTGCATCATAATCTTATTTCCTTGCCTCATGTTGCTATATACACCTGTGATACTAATGTTTTGTGTTGTCTCTATTGGTTTATTTTTGGTCTTGGGTTGAGGGTTGTCTGTGTTGTTTTCTGGTTTGTCTCTTTGTCTTGGTTTAGTCATGTCCACCTTCAAAAAAAGAAAGTCTACTGCCCCTTGCCCTACTTATAACACTGACCACTTTTCCTCGGCTGAGAAAGCCCAGTTGTACCGCGAGTCTTATCCAACCTGCTCCATTAATTTTGAACATAATGTTCAACCCTCTACATTCGAGTCTATTCCTATCTGTTCACTGTTTTATCCCTTGGGTGGGGATAATATTCTTCTCTTTTTTGGTTCTCAAAACCTATCTTGGGTGCAAGAATTCTATTGTAACATGGCTAGTCTTGACAATATTGGGCCATCCTTCAAGACTTGGGTTAGGTCTAAATCCATTACTGTTACCACCGCCCTTATTCGAGAGCTGTTAGGGATTAGTGGAAGATTTCCTATCTTCTATCCTTTCCCAGTACGCCTTACTTGTGACTTCGATGAGGTAGCCCATGCCTTGTGTGGTTTTCCTCGTTCTTGGCCTTCCGGTTTCTTGATCAAACAGAATGAGCTTCTTCCATAGTTTAGGTTGCTCAACCTTATTGTGTGTGCCAATGTCATTGTTACCACCCATAGCTCCGAAATTAACCAGGACCAAGGGTTTGTCCTTCCGTGCCTCGCTCAAAATCGTTCCATAGATCTTGCCACATTGATCATTCAAAAGATGGTTGCTGTTTTTGAGCGCAACAATCTTGGTTTACCCTATGGGTGCCTCATAAACCGGCTTCTCGCCAAGTTT
Organism: Camellia lanceoleosa; assembly: GCA_025200525.1. NCBI lineage: Eukaryota > Viridiplantae > Streptophyta > Magnoliopsida > Ericales > Theaceae > Camellia > Camellia lanceoleosa. The sequence goes on from CM045760.1 coordinate 207,170,199, forward strand.
GAGGTCCCTACTTTCGATGAGGATGAGTTTGCTTTCCCTTCCCGGCCTTTTACCAAAAAGACTATCTCCCAGAGTCAGTCTCACATTCGGGGGGTTTTTTCTGGTTCGGGTCGATCTGGGGCAGGTACTAGTGATCTTTGACCATGGCGAGGAGGTGAGTATAATCTTTCTTCTTTGGCAGAGATATTGGTGAGGAAGCTTGACTCCCTCTGTTTATGCGGTGAGATCTGTTGCTTCCCGGTTTGACCACCTCGAGGAGAGCATGGATATCTTTGAGGCCAGGCTCGTAGATCTTGAGACCACTGCTGATACCCAGTCCAGTGCCTTGGAGGCTTCTTCCCAGCGCATTGAGGAGGCTGTGGCCCAGTCTTCTTCTCAGCTGGCTCAGATTCTGTCTTTGCTTCAGATGCAGTCCCAGCCACACACTCCTTGATCTTTGCTGTTATGTTCTGTTTCTCTTATTTTTTATCCCTCCCGGACAAAAAGAGGGAGTGGTATTGATAGTTGGTACAGTTGTAGTTGGTACAGTTGTTTTGGTTTATATTGATGGTACAGTTGTTTTACTTTTGCTTATATCCTTCTTTGGTACAGTTGGATCGCTATTTGGTTTTGTGGTTATACTTGTTATTTGGTACAGTTGGACATATGTTTTTTTTTTTTTTTTTTTTTATGGATGGATAATATATTTGGATAGTATATTTTTTTTTATGGATGGATTTATATTTTGTTGTTTAATACAGTTCCACAGACTTTGGTTGGCTTGTGTGGTTGTTTTTCTTTCAGGGTGATTGTTCAAAAGCATGGCTTTCAGATTTTCATGGTTGTTAGTGTTGGCTCATAGTTGTTGGTGTTGTTAGTATTGTTTTTGTGATTTTGCTAGGAAAATTGTTTTAGTGATTTTGTTAGGAAAATTGTTTTAGAATGGTTTTGTCCGGGATTTGACAAAGGGGGAGATTTTTAGAACCCTTTGTTGTCAAATTCCATGGAACAAAACCAAGGTTGTAACAATTAATAATTTTCCAATTTTTCCAGTTTTGGTCTTCCTGCTCGAGCGGGGAAAGTGACGCTTGAGCGGGGTTTGCACTCTCACAGCATCTCTGTTACGCCTGCAAATATACTGGATGTTGTGATTCTATGCTCGAGCATGGAAACTTCCGCTCGAGCGTGAACCCTGTATGAATCACGGAATATGAAGTCTCCGCTCGAGCGGGCATTCCCACACTCGAGCGGACCGCGCGATTTCTGGTTCTGTATATTCGCGTGTTGGTTCAACTTTAGGATTACTTTTCCTAGATCTTGTTTAAGGATTTTAGGGTTTTGTTTGAGGTTTTCATCTGGAGTTTTTGGTGAGTTTTCCTTGATATATTTGAGAGGGTTTGTAACCTATGAACTAAGATACATACATCAAGGAGTTTGTAACTTTATATCCAAGAGAGTTTTCTCCAGTGGATTTCGAAGATTCAAACGTGGAGTTTCAAAGGAGTTTGATTCTGTACGTAGTCGTTTATTCGACAAACGAAGTTGTGGATTCAACTTCAGATTGATCAGTTCCGAGACGAAGGCTTGGTGAAAGAGTTACAGAAGGTTTGAAGGCAAATTGACTAAGTTGGGTAATTTGTGTGTTGTCTTTGTAATCTTTCTTTCTTCAGTAGTGGATTGATTAGTGGCGTTTCACCCTTGGTTTTTTATTACAATTGAAGGTTCTTCAATTGTGGTTTTCCACGTTAAAATCGTTTATGTCAATTTATTGTTTATTCCGAAAATAACAATCTAAATCACTTTCGTAAGTGCTTGATGATTTAGATTGTGTGTTTTGAATAATTGGGAATTGGAATATTTTAATTTTAATCTAATCACGAATCACTTAGGATTTTCAATAACTAATCATCTTTGTCCATCTAATTTTTGTTAATGTTAAAATTCCTCTAACAGATAGAGCATTTTCAATCTTCCACCAATTTTTTCATCTAATTTGATTTCAAATTTAAGCAAAAAGATTGATTTGATATGAATTATTCCTTTTCTTTCATTAAAATCTTTATAAAAAATACCCTCTTATTCCAAATTTTCGTTTTCATCAAATTTTATGGGGGGAAAAAAAAATCACCTCCAATGCTTTATCTTTCTAAATTTGAAATTATTCATTTTCTTTCATTAAAATCATTATAAAAAATCTCCTCTTATTTCAAATTTTTGTTTTCATCAAATTTAATGGGAAAAAAAATCGCCTCCAATGCTTTATCTTTCTAAATTTTCATCAAATTCAAATTTGATAAAGGATTTGATGAGTTCTCAATTTGGTAAAAAATTACTTTCCCTTGATTTGACGAACAATTGATGAAATGAATGGAGATTGAACACTTTCAAATTTGATGAAAGAAAATGTGAAGGATTGAAGATGCTCTGACAAGAGAGGACTACCACCTCTATCTCCGCATGTCTTCTCCTCTGTTTTCTATTTACAAGTGGTGTGTGTGTGTATAGATTTAGAGGAAGTAGATTAGAGTGTTTAGATTAATAGAAATATTCAAAGTCAGGCTTGCAAAAATTCTCTCTCTAGAATGAGCACACCAGAAATAGCGGAAATAGATCCCAACGGAAAGTCTCAAGAGGAAGAGGATCATCTGATCCGTAGCACCCAGAAGATTAAAAGCAAGGAATCAATGGGGGAAGTAAAGATGGTAATCACTACGGAAGTTTTGCCCCTTCAAAATCTCCCAGCTCCTTCTCAAGCAACAAGTTCTAAGCTAATGACTGCTCCAGCAGAGGAGACCAAGGTTAAATCCTTTAAAGAAGCTCTTGCAGCACCCAAAAGCAAAGATTTCTACTTTGATGATTTAACAGCTAATATTATCATTGAAGAGGAGGATGAGGATGAGGATGAGGATGGAGACACACACATCTAAGTTGGGAATCAATCACAGAGGAATAATGGAATACCCAGAATCGCCTTCCCTAAAAAGCTATTGCAAGAAATCAGACAACCATGGACGAATGCACTCATCGTCAGATTGCTTGGCAAGAGTATAGGATACAAAATGCTCTGTACCAGAGTTAAGACACTTTGGAGGCTACAAGATGAATTCAACGTCATTGATTTGGGTAACAACTATTTCTTATTCAAGTTCTCCTCCCAAGAGGACTGTGCGATCGTTTATTCAGGAGGACCATGGGTAATCGTGGACCATTATCTTATGGTGCGTAAATAGGAGCCTGACTTCAAGGCATCAGAAGCCTTCGAAACCACCACTGTTGTTTGGGTTCGGTTTCCAAAGCTTCCAATTGAGTATTTTCAAGAGAAAGTCTTCTATACCATCTCGAAGCAACTAGGAAAACCACTGAAGATTGATCTCACCACAACCATGGCTACAAGAGGACGCTTCGCAAGGGTGTGCATCGAAGTGGACCCAAGAAAACCACTTTGTCCCAGATTTGTATTAGGTAAGAAAAGTTATAATATCGAATATGAATCTATCCACTTTTTTTGTTTTCATTATGGCAAGGTGGATCACCGAAAGGAGCTACGTAGATTGAAGGCTGCAAACCCAGTGTCCGAGTTGACTCAAAGCTCAGATCCTTAGCCGACGGGAAACCCACTAGCCGTTACAGGAACTATCCAAATGGCACAACCAGTAGATAACGGTAACCTTCAAAAAATTGGAATAGAGGAAGGAGACGAAGCTTTTGGGCCATGGATGCTAGTAAAGAAAAAGATCCGACGCCTGAAATGCGTACAAGAAAGCCCAACATTATGAGGCCAACCCAAACACCAACAAATTTGCTGAGTTGGGTAGCACTAGCCATCAGGAAGAGGAACCCACCAGAGGCAAGAAAACCACCAAATCAAGCCAAGAGAATGAGATCTCTAACTCTATTAAAACTCCCCAACCTAGGCCAGAGACATTCCCAACCTACAAAAATCCCACTAACTATACTCAAAAGAACTCAAGCCCACCTAAAGGCCTAGCAAATCCTATGAATGTTGTAGCACCTGAGCTACACGCCAAAGCATAAGCCTTTTCACATCAAATGGCTGGAACCAGTCTAGATAAGGACATCATTGTCTTTGGTATGATACCTGCACAATCCAGGCCTACAAACCCTAATCCAACGCTAGCAGAAATTGATTCCCCAGAAATCCTAATGGATGAGGTAATAGATGACAACACTAATCCACGCCCACTTAACCCTCTTACCATAAACCAAACTTCCCCACCGGGAAATAGAGACCCAAGATCTTGAAAACCACCAGACCCAGGAATCCGCCATGGAGAGAGAGGAGGTAACTCTACCGATGGTCTTGATGCACAAGATGAAGGGCAGTGTGATGGGTCTTTTACTAGGACCAGGGATAGAAACAATTCACCACGTAGACACAGTATAGTGGATCGAATAAATAAGGATGAGAATCGAACCAGGATGAAACACCATACCAGGTACTACAATCCACCTGTTCCAGATGACATCCATGAGGTCAATAGACCAAGACCATCATAGGATTCGAAGCATCATTACGAGGCTAGCCTCTGAATCCTTCCCAAATTATCCATCTATGGACTCTATGAAGATCTTGATCTGGAACTATCAAGAGGCAGGAACAACACTTTCAAGCGCAACTTGAGAGAGCTTATCAGGACACACAAACCAGAAATTCTAATCCACATGGATGAAAAGGTCACTTTCAGCGCCCTAGGGAATTTCTTTAACAATATAGGCTTCTCAGCTTCTACAGTGGTTGATCCAATAGGAAGAATGGAGGGATATCTGGCTTATATGGGATACAAATCATGTTAATGTCCGAACATTTGTTGTATTTAATCAGTATATACAGGCTACCATTCACAATGAAGACTACGAAGAGTGGATCTTATTAGCAGTGTATGCCAGTCCAAATCTAGCAGCTAGAGAGAATCTATGGGAGGAACTGGAGGAGACAACTAACAACATGAACCAGCCATCGTTGGTTGCTGGGGACTTCAATGATTTCACTGTTCAAAGTGAAAGAAGGAGCTTCTCCCCCAACCACAACTTTAACAAAACTTAGAGATTCATGGAGAGAATCAATAACTGCAACCTCATTGATCTGGGGAGCATAGGTCCTAGACTTACCTGGACTAACAACAGACAAGTACTGGCCAACACCATGGAACGATTGGACAGAGCAATGAGTAATGACAAATGGAGAGCCCTCTTTCCTGAAGGCACTGTGAGGACACTACCTCGAAAACACTCAGACCACTCCCCTCTAGTGGTATTCACCCAAGGTATACATCCCTCTAACCCTTAGAATAGGCCGTTTAGATTTTAAGTTGCATGGTTAATGTCACGCTAATTTCACTGATGTTGTCTAGAATTCTTGGCTTAATATGGACAATGACCTCTTAAGTGCCATTGATGCTTTTACTTAAAACAACAAAATCTGGAATAAGGATGTGCTTGGAAACATTTTTAAAAGAAAAAGAACCCTCCTTGCTCGCATAAAGGGAATCCAAAAAGCCCAAGCCTACTCATTTTCTCACAACCTTTATGTTTTAGAAAAAGACCTAGTGAAACAATTTAATAATACTCTTTTTCAAGAGGAGACTCTCTGGTTTCAAAAGTCTAGATCCAAATGGCTCATTATGGGTGACCAAAACACTAGGTTTTTCCATATCTCTACCCTCAATAAGAGAAGGAAGTTAAAAATTAATGTTCTTAGAGATGATAGGGGTAACTAGATTTTTGACACCAATGACCTCAAAACCCATGCCATTGATCATGTTAATAACCTGTTTAAGTATAAGGAAATCACCCCCTTGGAGAGTTAGACCAACATTGTTAGAACTAGATTTACCTTAGAGGACAATGACAGGTTTTTAGCCCCTATTTCTAACTATGAGATCTAGAATGCCATCAAGAACATTAAAGCTTTCAAAGCACCTGGGAAAGATGGTATCCAAGCTATTTTCTATCACAGGAACTAGAACATTGTTGGCTCTTCTGTTTGCTATTTCATCAAAAATTGTTTTCATAACAAAATTGTCCCTAAGGAGATTAATGAAACACAAATTGTCCTCATTCCTAAACTGGATAACCTTGAGGCCATTAAACAATTCAAACCTATTAGTCTCTGTAATGTCACCTATAAGATCATCACCAAGATCATTGTTAATAGAATGAGACCTCTCCTCTCTGACCTCATCAGTCCCAATTAGAGTAGCTTCATATCTGGTAGAACTACCATTAACAACATTATCATAACTCAAGAAATTATTCACTCTTAGATACAAAAAGGGTAAATCTGGGGGTATGGTTATTAAGATTGATCTTGAAAAAGCCTACGATAGAATCTCTTGGGATTTTATAAATGCTGTTAAAGGAGGTTAGTGGTAAGAAATGAGGTAAATAATAAAAAATTCAGAGCTATAAATGAGTTTGTAAAGTTGTGGCAGGGACATATCTCTTATTTGCATTCACTTGCACCTCATAAATTTTTAATTATTTTTTGCTTCTCACTAATTTTTAATTTCATTTAAAATTATCCTTCAAAAACTAGGCAATTTGTCTACATGATTATAAAGTTGGCCATCCAACTTGAGAGAGCAATTGGCCTTAATCGGCCCGTTTTGGGCTGATCTCGGTGATAAACACCGTTTACTTTTTAAGATTCATTGAGTATAATATTCTTGTAAAAAAAAGATGATCAGATATCAATAATTATATGTTTGAATCACATTTGTCATAAAAATAGACAACAAATATATTTATAAAAATAGCATAAATTTTTTGTAATACAGTTGTGACCTAAAAATATAGCTATCGATATCCTATCATTTTAAATTTTTGTATGAATATTCTACCTGATGAATTCTAAAAAAAATAAACGATTCAAATTATTGAAATTGGCTTCAAAATGGGTCTACCAAACCCAAACTGTTCTCTCAAATTGAATTGTAAAATTGAAAGAACTCAAATCCGAAAGGCAAGTAGTTTAAGAAAGATATTTGAAACTTTAAAAGCACAAATCATTTGATTGTGTAGGATGTTAATAATTACCAGTACCTTGTCTTCTCATAAATGTTTTCTTCACAAATGGTTCCCAACTCTCCTTTTCTGTTAAGTGCCTCAATTTATAAAGCACGCATTGTTGATCTACATGCTTAGTAACATTTTCATTGCGAGTTGTTAGCAATATCTTGCTACCTACCTCTGTAGTATTTAGGAAGCCTGGACTCAGACTATCCCAATCCGCATCCTTCCAAATGTCATCGAGAATCACCAAACATTTCTTCTCACTTTGGACTTGATGAAGTTTCTTGACTAGCTCATCATGTTTCAACTTTCCAATCGCTTTCCTTTCTTCGTTTGATAAGAATACCTTCAAGAACTTTCCTTGTATTGCGTTGTTGAGATATATAGGCCCAAGCAACACATTTAAAATGACGCATAATTTCAATGTGTTTGTAAACCATCATAGCAAGGGTGGTCTTGCCAAGACCACCCATCCCCCGAATGGAAACAACTCTATAATGCATCTTCTCCTTCACCAAAAGATCCATTGCTGCTTTTACATCTTCTTCTGTGCCGACAACATCCTCCTCAACAATATGGGTATAGGATCGCCTTAATTGTTGCTGCCTCTCAGCCATAGAAGTTGATGATGAACTTTCTCCTACTCCTATAGAATTTAATATGCCACAAATTTGAAAACCTGTTGTGCAGCTATTGGTGATCCTGGTATTAATAGCCTCAATCTCCAACCTAACCTCATGAAGGGCTAAACATTCCTTGAAGATACACAAAGACCTCTTGAGAACGAAAGGAAACTGATCTGATCTCCCCCTAGTACGAAATGCAATTTTGACAACAAAAGTTGAAATCACAGCATCAACATCATAGGATGCTTCTCTGACCTCACCAACGCAGTTGTGGATTATATTCTCATCTACTCCTCCTTTTGGTCTTGTGTCTGTAGCTTCTAAGAAGCATTGCATCCGGTTCAGCTGGGCTTGTAATTGCTCAACTTGGGGCCTCACCCCACGCAAGTTTATCACCTTCTGGATGAGCAACCCACCCAGACTTTTCACCACAAAGGTTGCAAAAGATAGAGCTACAGATTCCGCTATAGTCATCTCTCACCACCAAAGGGTTCTTTCTTCTTCTTCTTCTTCTTTCACGGGGGTGCACTTCTTATATGGATGACATGATTACTGTTTGCAAGATTGACAAAGGCCTCATTTGGTATGTAAATCACCTTTATGAAAGAGTTGAACAAATATAGTTTCAACGCGGGTTTTAATAGACTCAATGCCAACTCAATAATGCAGTGTGTGACTCAGATGGCAATGACATTGACAAGAATGACTGAGTAATGCTACGCTCACACAATCAAAACACAGATTGAAACAAAGAAGCAGATGTGGCACACCATGTCATTATGTGTGGATGATTGGAGAGAGAAAATAACTCTCAGTAACACTCATTACAGGACAGAGAGAAACACCATCGTTGATCGGCGGTCACATTTTCACTATGGCAGCTAATGGTGGATCTCACCCCCGTGGTTCTGATCCATCAAGTGTTTGGTAAAAAAAAAAAAAAAATTGATACATAAGAATATGCAACATTGGCCCATGGTCGTTCTTACAAGCAATGCTTAAGCATCGATATCACTTTAACAATTAAAAATATGCAATCACTTTTACAAATACGGAGAAAATTGGAGTTGAATATCACTGCTCTCACAAATTTAATACATAAAAAATTATTTGCTACTCCATAGTCTCACGATTAATATGGATAAAATTTATCAAACTAACAAAGTCCAAACCTGCAATATACTTAGGGTAATTAACTCATTTCTTTTTTCCCAAATCTAGCACTGACTTGACATATCCCAAAAAATCCCTAAATTGAATTTAGACAATCTTTAGAAAGAAAAAAAAAAACTTTTTGGCGTGAAAACAGAAACTAAATTTATATCCCAAAAATCTAAATTATGTAAAAATAATGCAATATGCAAAATTTGGACAAACATTTGAAGATGAGCCAACTAGGGAAGTCTCTTTGAAAAGAGGTCTTTGGTCGATTCGTGGAAGAGCGAGTTTTGTCTTTCTCTCTCTTTGATCCGTTGGACTAACCTTTTCGAATGTTGAAGCTCAGCTCACTCTTCAATCTGCCAGCGAAATACGACTGCCGACGAAGCTTCAACGATGGAGTTTCTCTTCTCTCTCTCTCTCTACTGTAATGAGTGTTGGTTAGAGTTATTTTCTATATCTTCAATCAAGTGATTGCTGCAGGTAGTATGGTAGGTGCGACTCGAATCCGGATCCTCCATCGCACTTTCCTGCAGCCCATTCCTGTCGCCCTCCAAAACGACGTCATTTTGGAGGGGTTTTTTTTTTTTTTTTTTTTTTCATTTGATTGCCTACTCTACGCAGGTTCTTCGCCGCCCCCATTGCAACCACGGTCGCATTTCTAGAAAATATGCACTTCTAACAAAATAATGCAAATTCAAGCTTTGTGGGAGTTAACTGTAATATTGAATTCCAACAGCTTGAAAAATCAAATCATCAACTTGCCTGCCCAAGAACTCATCCCCTACAGTGGATTCCAACAGCTTGAAAAATCAAATCATCAACTTGAAAAATAAAATCATCAACAATCATCGACCCAAACCAAACCACCCCTCTCATTGGCCTTCCACGGTAGCGCCACCGCCTCGACCCAAACCACTCTCCCATGCGCCACCAACCTCCGCCTCAAAACCGCGATCTGGTCCGAACTCGGGGGGCTCCGTCGGCGACCTCACCACTCTCATCTTCACCTCCCTCTACAACATCTCCACCGACCTCCTCTTCGGTACCTCCATGCCCGTCCAACCCATGAAATCCATCGCCGCTGTCGCCATCTCCGAATCCCCTCACCTCAACATCTCCACCGGTGTCGGAATCTCCTCACCTCACTATCTCCCAAATCGCCTCCGCCGGAATCTCCACCGCCTCCGTGCTCCTCCTCCTCATCGACACCACCGGCCTCAACAACTGAAACCCATCAACAGAAAGAAAGAAAGAAAGAAAGAAGAAGAAAGAAAGAAAGAAAAAACCCTCCAAAATGACTCGTTTTGGAGGGCGACCGAAATAGACTGCAGGGAGTGCGACGAAGGATCCGGATTCGGTGGGACTCCAACGTAAAATTTTTTGTTTTTGTTTTTTTCTTCACGTATTTCACTCATTTTTCATTTTTGATTAAATAAAAAAATAAGTAAAATATTTTTAAATAATATAAAAAAAATCTCATGATTTAGCATGTTTTTTAAATTAAACTTTAAAATTTTAATTTTATTAATTTTAATTTTTTATTTTAAAATAATTTTAGTTATTTGTGTGTTTCAGTAAAATATAACTAACAAAGTTGGGATATTTTTGTAAATTAATTTTCTACTGGTAGTATATATCTTATATATATTAGCAGGTGATACATGCAATGCGTGTGCAATTCTAATAACTAATAATAAAAATAAATAATAAATAATTTAATATCATAATATGCATGTTACTTAAATAATAAGTTTATTCTTAATAAAACCTAATGTATAATAATTTTTTTTCTTTTAATATATATGTACAGTTGTTACGTGACATAAGCTCTATTTGGGAAGAATTATTTGGGTTTTTTTTTTTTTTTGCTATTTTAGTCACAAAAGACAAAATAAGCTATTTTAGCCACAAAAAACAAAACATCACATCCAACACATAATCATTATACTATTCTCTCACAAAAAAAGCCAAAAAACTCTTCCCAAACCAAACTTTTTAATCCAGGCTAAAATAGCCAAAAAAGTCAAAAAACTAACCCACTTCCTAAATGACACCATTAGGAGAATAATGTTTCGCTAAACTAATTTAGGCATTCACTTAATAATAATATAAATATACACACCCATTATATAGGAGTCTTTTGAGAAGCTAGTAAAAAGCCAGCTTCCAACTTTTCACCTATTTTGAAGCATATCATCTCTCACATAACTTACTCACAAAAAAACAAAATAAATTAAAATTTTCAAGAAGTTAATTTTTTACCAACTTTCCAAAACATTCTTATAGTACATTTGTGACCTTTTGGAAAGTAAATAAAAAGCCAACTTTTAATTTTTAATTAATTTTGAGTCTCATCACCTTTCACATAATTTACTCACAAAAATCGATAAAAAAAAAAAAAAAAACTTACCCACAAAAAAAAAAAAAAAAAACAACTTTTAACCAATTTTTCAAAACACGTCAAAGGCTTACATATCAAGAGAGAAGTGGTGAACAAATCTGTTGATAACTTTTTTTTTTTTTTTTGCCTTATATAGAAATTCGGGGCATTAGTGCTCCTGAATTTCGAGCTCCATATCGGAGCTGTTGATTTATATATATATATATCAAGAGAGCAGCGAATGGAGCTGCAATCCGGACCCTAAGATTCAACTCCGAGCCTACTTCAAGCCTGGACTCATCGCCCTCGACGGCGGCCATGTAGACGATTGGAACGATATTGATGGATTCCATTTCTCTCCTCTTACCCGCTTTGGATCTAGATTCCGATAAACTATACAACAGTGGAAAGTTTACCGTTAAGGTTTGTTTGAATCCATCATCTCTGTTCTTTCCAATTCTCTCTCTCTCTCTATTTGGCTGAGAATGTTTTTTAAAGAAATATGAGTAAAATGTTCCCCCTAAGAAATGTGGAAAGTCACATAATGTTCACTTGATTATGAGATCAGTATGTTAATGCCCTGTTTGGTTAATGAGAAATGCAATAGACAAGAGGAATGGAAAAGTTAGAATAAGAGAAAAACTAAAAGATTTATAATGTTAAATCTTATATTTCTTGGCTACTATACAGACCATTGTGAAATTTCTTTTTTGTTTTGTTTTGTTTTGTTTTTTTTTTTTTTCTGGATCAATTATGATTTGGGTTTTTGTGTTTCTGTTTATAGAAGTTGGACGGTTTGATTACAGGCTTTGCATGATGGTTGTTGAATGTAACAATTTCTACCTACTCCACCTACTCCACCTACACCTACTCCACTTACCACTCCACCTACTCTCCACCTATCTCCTATATATAGAATCATTGTAAACATCAATTGAAATCAATCAATAATACATACAATTTATTCTCTTTCTCTATTTCTCTATACATTAATTATTTCTTCATGGTATCAGAGCAATAAAATTTAGGCCTGTATTTCTTTCTCACCGTGGCAGTAACTTTTGCTCTCATTGCCGTTGGAATTTTCTACACATACCTTCACTCTTCTTCACCACATCGCCGGAGCAAACCCACAATCCCTTTGGGACATTTCGTCGAACACCATGTCTGCAACAATGATGGGCATGACTCACACACAGAGATGAGGCTGTTAACCCACAACATGCTATCATCCAACATCAAGGGGGTCACCAATGGCTGCCCTCTCCGAATCGAAGTCCAGAAAATGATCGAAAAGCCTGTGAATTTCAACCCCTCACCTTGCTCCATTCTCAACATAAAAATAGGGTGAGGTCAGATATTTCCATCAGTTGTAATTTTTCAGCCACTCTTCTTATGACAAATTTGGACTCAGTAGCTATTTACGCTAATGTCCCAAGCTGCAGACCTTGGCCAGCCTACTGGATCGATCTGCTGAAGCTCTGCTACCTTTCCAAATAGTAAGGACTTGGGTTTGCCTTCATCCTCTATCTCATTGGGACACGGTAATCACCTTCCGCAAGTGAGGTAGTAAATTTCTTTTCGTCTGTTGTCTCGAGCAACATGGGTTCAAAATTGTCTACCGGGTTTGATTCGTTTTATGGATATCCTAACCAAATCCGTTCTCATCCCCTGGATTGATGTCACAATTTCCTGCTGCTCCAGATTATCCTCCTGGGTCCCAATTGCCATCATATTTTGCTACACGGTCTAAACCATCTTCATTCCATTTCGAGAAGACACGAGAGTATCTCGATGCCCCATTTCTTTGTCGTTCTCTTAGCTTCCTTGATGAAAAATAGAGTTGTGAAACCCTAATTCTAGAACAATAATGTTGTTGCACTTACGCAAGTGTAAGAGTGTAGCTTACATAACCATCTCTGATGGCGAACTCTCAACAATGGCTGCTCTGAGAGTCTCGATCGTCTTCGCAGCCCTAACCCTCTCGTTGCTGGTGTATTTGGCCGAGTCAAGAGTGCCGTCTTCGTCAAGACATCGGCCCAGCTCTCCTCCTGCGACAAGAGGCTTTCCCACTGCTGTTCTCGGCCTCTCCTCTCGCTGCTCCAGCTCTATTCAAGCCGCCGTCGGCCTCCCACTCATCCTCTCTCTCTCTCTCTCTCATTGATTCGGGTGGCCCTCTCTTTTGGGCTGTCAACTTACTCTCTGTCTCTCTCCACCCAACCTTCTTTTATTATTATTATTCTTATTTTTTTAACCTTTTGTGATACACCACCACCGCCTATCCAAATTTGTTGTCCCTCTCTTTTCCTTTCTTTTTTGTTTTCCTATTAAAATAACATACAAACATATCCTCACCCTGCAAAGGGCATCCCACTCACAGATTTCACATATCCAAATAATAATTCGTCATCCCACTCACACTCTTTTACACCACTATACATATTATAATCTGCCATCCCACTCCCAGATTCAATCACATTACTGTCATCCCACACACCCCACTCAGTCCAGCATGCACTCAACTTTCTTTTCTTATTCATATATATTTATATATATTATCATCTCTTACCAAAAAAAAAAAAATACAAAAACACCCAAATTCAAACATTCACACCACTTGTTTTTTCTGCCTGTCCTTTCTACCATCCGGGTTTGCACAACAAAACTCATTTTATTCATGACAGAGATCACACCCGATCACCATTTTACACACCAAAAAAAAAAAAAAAAAATCAATCACAACCCACAACCACCACAACAAAAACTAGCCTTATTTTTTTGCCTCTTCAGCTGTTCTCTTCTTTTTGCCTTTGTCTTGGGCGTCCCTTGCCGGTGCTGCCTCCGTGTTTCCCACGCCGCCAAGCACGTTCACTTCCCGTTGCTCCTCAACTGTCACATATGGCGGACCTCCAAATCTGAGCATCACGGTGGCCTTCCGCTTCAGTTCCTTGTTTTCTGCCTTCAGCACACATATCTCTGCTCGGGCATCCGTATATATGCGCTGGAGCAGAGCCAGTTGGGCTTTTACCTGCTGCACCTCATTTGTTCTACTCTGCGGTCACGACAGTTGTTGACCGCCGTCATTGTCTCAACACATGATTTCAGAGTATAATGATTGGCCTCAATATCAGATTGAGCAGCCATTATCTGCTCAACTGACAACATTGGAAAGTTTAACGGTGCAAAACCAGGGGCGCTTGGTTGCGGTTCAAGGGCAACTGCCCCGGCTATCTCTCTTGTGGACTCGTTGAGGTCGAGAAAGAGAGTGAAGCGACCATGGACGAAGAGGCTATGTTACGGGTAGCAGGCGGGAAGAAGAAGCCATTTTCAGAGCAACAGCGTGTTACAGAGTATCTCTCTCAGAAGTGTTACAGAGTATCTCTCTCAGCAAAATGAAGAGGTTTTCAGCAGGTGTTTTGTTCTGTCTCAACCTCAGCCTCCGTCTTGGTTAAATAGCCACAGCAGACACGCGTATCGCGCGCCGCTCGGCGCTAGACGACAAAATGGGCGCGTAAGCCAAGGCAGTCACGCGCAGCGCCATCATGTCCGGCATACCTTTTTTATGGATTGGGCATGCCTTTTGATGGCACGCCTTTTGATGGCACGCCTTTTGAAAGATTGGGCACACCTTTTGAGGGTGCGACTTTTTTAGGGGTCCGACAAGACTCTGTAAACTGTCCCGACATTGATTCCACTTAGCTCCTTCATGGGTCCGACAAGACTCTGTAAACTGTCCCGACATTGATTCCGGTTAGCTCCTACATGGGTCTGACAAGACTTGGTAAACTGTCCCGACATTGATTCCGGTTAGTTTCTACAAGGGTCCAGCAAGACTCCGTAAACTGTCTTCTACAACGGTCCGACATGACCCCGTAAACTGTATTCTACATCGGTCCGACATGACCCCATAAACTGTTTTCTACTTCGGTCCGATATGACCCCGTAAACTGTATTCTACATCGGTCTACCATCACCATACAGTCTTATACAATGGTCTGACACGACCATATAGTGTCTCCTATCCACTTTTATTTTATTTGTCAGATTATTTTCCTGTTTTGTTACTCTCTCCAAACTTAAGTTGGTTAGTTCCTAACCCCCTTGAGTTTAAGGGGGGCTGTTGAATGTAACAATTTCTACATACTCCACCTACTCCACCTACACCTACTCCACCTACTCTCCACCTATCTCCTATATATAGAATCATTGTAAACATCAATTGAAATCAATCAATAATACATACAATTTATTCTCTTTCTCTATTTCTTGTTGGGTGGTCTTGGGCCTCTCTCACTCCAAAAGCTAGCTCAAGAGGTGAGGCTTTCCCTCACACTTATAAACTGACCACCAGCCCCTTCCACAACCGATGTGGGATAACCCCAACAATCTCCCCCTCACACATCGGGCCCTAGGTCGGAGCAGCGACAACCCGTTTCTCCCGTGGACTATTGGGCTGAGACTTGTTGGTAAACCTGGGCTCTGATACCAGTGTTGGGTGGTCTTGGGCCTCTCTCACCCCAAAAGCTAGCTCAAGAGGTGAGACTTTCCCTCACACTTATAAACTGACCACCAGCCCCTTCCACAACCGATGTGGGATAACCCCAACATTTCTCTATACATTAATTATTTCTTCAATGGTAACGAGGTATTCTTCATGTTGCAAGTTGATGGGGATTATGCCTACACTACAGGGTATGTTTTTTTACTTCCATCACCATCTTATCTCCTCCCTCTTCTGCCAAACCCAACCCACAACCCCCACCCCTCAGATTCGTTTCTTCACCTTGCCAAAATAAAAACCCCAAAATTGACCGCACAAAGGCAGAGGTTGGGTTGGGTTTGGATCGAAGTTGAAGTCATAATTGCATATCCATTGACGATTCACATTTTTCAGCAATTGCGTTCTATGCTGAATCCATATCCGATTACGGCACAAGAACGGGTTGGGCTAGACCAGTGGAAGAAGAAGAAGAAGAATAAATGAAGGGGTGGCAGTCGCCTGTGGAAAGGGAAGTGAGAAAATGATGGTCTCCGGTGGAAGAGGGAATTAGAAGATAATGATCGTTGTACAGTGGGTATTGAAGAATGAATGAGAGCAGATGGTGATGAGGTATAGTGGGGTTTGATACCATGTATGTTAGTTCACGATAAGTTATTCTAAGTTGGTACAAACAGAGCCCTAATAGCATGGGACTATTTGTTGTAACTTACGGGTTGTTTGGGGTGTCCTAAATAAGTGTACTTTTTGTCTGTTTTAGACTAAAAAATTGAGGTTAAAAATATGGATATTTGGGTTAACTTTTTGATTTTTTATGAAAAAATATGTAATAAAAAATTGTAAAAATTAATTTGTAGGGAAAAATTCGAATTGAGAGTTATGCAGCCGTAATTGTTAACTTTTGATAAATAATATTAATTTTTAAATTTTTTGAGTAATTTTTTGACCTTTTAATTTTTTTACAAATTTTCAAACTTGACCTTATTCTAAATTGGGAGTATATACCAGACTAGTGCAAGTTTATTAGGTAGGAATTTTTTTTGAATAAGTGAAAAAAAATAATTTTTTAAAAGTTAAAAAAATGATCTTTTTAATTTCTGTTTCTGATTATCAATTTTTGTTTAAAAAACTTCACCAAAAAAGGTCATGGTGGGCCACAGCTATTTCTATCTTTCAATTTGTGCTTTGATAACAAACATAGGCTTAGGATTGTGCATAATACAGTATAATTTGTTTAAAATCATATTAATTTGAACCGTTTTACCTGTTAATGACCGATTAAATTTTAAAATTTATAATCTGTTTTTGAAATTGCTCTGTTCTGTTATAGTTAATATATATTCCATCCGTCCCATAATATTAGTCTTTTATTTCATTTTTTATTGTCTCAAAATATTAGTCTATTTTTAAAAATTAAGTACAAAAATAATATAAATTTCTTATTTTGCCCTTCTTTTAAATTCATAAATAATATAAAAAGTACAATTATGATATTGATATTTTCAAAAAAATGTATTTCCTCCGTTCCAAAATAATGGTTCCTTTTGAGGAATCTAACTTTTTTTGGTAGTACAATTATTGTACTTTAAAAAAGTTGATTTTTTAAAATTACCCTTTGATAGTATATTTTTTTAGGAATATCAATGTCATAATCGTACTTTTTATATTATTTATGAATTTAAAAGAAGGACAAAATAGGAAATTTATATTATTTTTATACTTGATTTTTGAAGAGGGACTAATATTTTGGGACAATGAAAAATGGAATAAGGGGCTAATATTATGGAACAGAGGGAGTACTATCAAAGGGTAATTTTGAAAAATCAACTTTTTTAAAGTACAATAATTGTACTACAAAAAAAAGTTAGATTCTCCAAAATGGACCATTATTTTGGGACGGAGGGAGTATATATTTTTAACATTTAATGATATATCAAAATAACAATGAGTGTGAGAGAAATTTAAAATGTAAAATTTGTTACAAATTAATAGTTATATATATATATATATATATGCAGTATATGAAAAGTGTTTCTATGTAATATATATGAAAAATATTATACAAATTAACATTATATATTATGTAAATACTTGATAATTGATTTAGAGTATTTTTGAATTCATCAATTCGTTCTAAACTACTCAAATTGCTATTTGATTATCCACCAATCTATCATTTAATTTATAATTTTACCTTCAAATTGTCGAATTGCACTGTGCACATGGCTAGACTTAAGAGTTGAGGGCCCACCAATTTTGTTATTTCTTGACAATGTCATATGAAGGAGTGCACACAAATTATTAAGACCTCATTTGACAAAGGTTAAAGTGACTAAATAAATACCACCAGGGTTGGTGGCCTGGTGGAAGATGTGCCCCATTCTCTCCCAGGGGAACCAGGGTCGATTCCTGGGAGGGGCAGGTTGTGATCACTCCCTGTGAGCCCTGCCTTTACTCCCCTCGGTCCCTGGCCTCTGTGGCGGCGTGGGGTTCCTTCCATTAGTCTTGCAGTGGTGGGTCCCACTGGTGGGGGTTAATTCTAGCGCCGGTTCTGCAGGGTTAGGGCCCAATGGGGCTATGACGACACCACAGAGCCCTTTTTTCATAGTTCAAAACAAATAAAAAAACAAAAAAAAGTGACTAAATAAATATAAAAAAATAAAATAAATTAATTTAATTAATTAGACAAAATATTACATCTAAATTCATAATCATAATCATAATTATTTCATTTTTTATTTTACAATTATCACATCCAAACAAAAAAAATCAAAAAAATTTCCCAAATAGAGCTAATTTAACTAAATTAGTCAAAAAAATTAAAAAGTTAGGCTAAATTATATCTTCCAAAACGAAGGCTAAAGAAGCAAAGATTCAAATTAAAAATAAAAAACAATTGTTGTCAATTTTTTATGGGAAAATTACTTATCAGTTGGATAAACAAAAAAAAAAAAAAATCCAAATATGGAGAAGTACAAGTACAATTTTTCACTTGCATCCCATTACAAAATTACTTACACCTCCAATATTTCTGTAATTTTTTCCTATCCCCACTGTTAAATAATTCTCCCATTTTTTATTATCATTTGGTAAATTGGTATCATTGCTTATATTAATTTTTATGGTTAATTTCTTGTTTAAAAATAATTATTAAAAACTAACAAAAATACAAAGTCTAAGGACACAAGATGATATATATTAATCTTCTTCAAATAATAATGTTATGTTACATACATACACATAAAAAATTATTAAAATAAATAAATAATTCAAACTCAAAATTCGTTACGAGTGTACCAATATGATTCCTAAAATAAATTTCGATTAACTTTTTGTTAGAATTTTTGTAATTGACAATCTCATTAAATAAAATATCATTCAATCATAATTATATTTTGTTCTTTTTTTTTTGTGTGAATGTGAAATTATTTTTGATTTGAATTCAACTCAATTTAGCTCAATGCACCACCTAATTCTAATTGTGATAATTGAGACTAGCTATACCATCAATAATGGGGCCCACTATCCAAGATATTTCACCATTGCGACTTTTCTTCTTGTAGACATGTGAAGAAGGATCAACTACAATTGGTCCCATTGTTGAAAAATAAGAAGAAAATAAATGAATGTGTCTATTCTGCTTACTTGGCATGTCTTCAAAATGAAAGCTGTAGTATGCTCTACTAGAACCACAAATTGCAATGAGAATTGTTGAGAACATAACACAAATGGTGTGTTATGACACCACCAAGCATAGGATTGCACAGTAATTTAAGGAAAACAACATCATTCATTAATATATATATATATATATATAAATTAAAACAATTCAGGAAACAACAACTAACAACATGAAGACGCCTAAATAGAAACTGAAGCGAAAACAAAAAACACAATATGCGAAAATAACAGTAGATTGGTTGGATGTTGTCAGGTAGGATCATTTTATCTCAAAAGAAGAGGAGATACTGGAAAATGCTACGAACTGGGCTAAAGAAAAAACAGTTGTGAGCAAAGTCCGTTGCTGTAGACACAATTGGCATGAATGAAAATATTTTGCGAGATACATAGAAATCCAAAAACCATGCAACTGCCACCACCTGAATATCTTTACTACCCTTTATCTGCTAAAACAGAGACTCAAGAGTTAGTAATAAAATTAATGTGTAGAAAGTTGTGCTTATAAACACATTTAAGAGTAGAAAAAGTTGTAGCAGACAGTAAGCTGTTGAAACAAACAACCAATCGAAAACAAAAGGTGTTCCCTGCTGATAGTAAGGCTGTATTTGGATCATGGATTTGGGTAACTTGATCCAAACACAGAGTAAGGGTTTGAGTGAGAAACAGAATGATCAAGCTTGGGCCTAACTAAGAGAAGAGATGCAACTTCAGAAGAAGCTTGGTGCAGAAACAGAGAGAATATTAAACACCACTCTATTCCTAATTTTCCAAAGAGAGCACAAAACAGAGATGAGATGAATGAGAAACTCCATGTTAGTATATCTTTACAAAAGATGGGCTTGCTAAAACAGCACCCCAACCAATGTGAGAAGGAAGTGGCCTGCTGGGGCGGCATGAAAAGGAAAGGGCATGACGCACAATGATAATGCAATTTGCAAAATTTGGATAGAGGACAAGGGCCGAGTTTTCTTTCTTGTTGAATGTTGAAGCTGTTGGCTTTATATTTTGTAGAGGCTAATCACAGTTCAACACGTGGCAGGGTGAGGGCAATACGAGAAGACATTTCAAATCTTCAATCCTAATCACACGTGGCAGTTAGTATTGGTTGTTGTAGATCTGCGTAACACTGGATCAACAAAGAGATGCAAGATGACGTGGCTTTAACGGTTACTCATATATTTAAATTCAAAATTAGGAGGGAAGCCTAATTGCAGACATGGCATAGTGGAGCTAACTATGAGAAAACATGACCAACGATCATGGAGGGATAATTCGACGGTTAAAAGCTCATTTTGATGGTTATCATTGACAAATATAAATAGCAGAGAAGGCTCTAGAGAGAACCCTCAGACTCAGATCTAAAAAATTAGTTTTATCTATTACCTTCCAGTTTTATTATTTCTTGCTCTTTATATTTCTGTACTTCAAATTCTTGCACTGTATTTCATTCATAGGAGTAGTTTCAAGTAGCTTGTTACTGTAAACCTCTGCGAGGCTAAATTGGATCATTGTAAGTCTTTTCATTTTTATTTAATGAAATGCTACAATTGTTCTTCATTTAATTGTTATCTGCTTAATTCTCCCAAACAAAGCCACCAGTAAAAGTCTTCTTCATTGAGGCTGAAAGAACTAAAACACAATCGTTTGATAATTGGTTAGCAATTAATCTTCTGTAAAGACTGATTGATCTTTACTAACATGCTTAAAATTACAATAATAACCTTCGAATGCCAAAAAGCCAACATATATTTTTGGTACACCTAGTGGAACTAGTTAAAATGGCTAGACGTAGGAGACAAGGAGAAAATGAACGTTTGGAAGAAGGTATAGAGGTAGAGGTAGAAATACCTAATCCAAAGGATAATGTGGTAACACATCCTGTGGAAGTACCTATCTTATCAAAACCTATGGTCGAACAGACCAGCACTTCGGAGCAAGTACCACATGTTCAAAATATTGGACGAGGCCAAGGAGTTGGACCATCCACTATTCCATCTACTCAGCCGACAAATCCATGGGGAGGCCTAGTAGATGCCATGGGACAGCAGTTAATGAACACAATGGAAAGATGGGCAATATCCTTTATGGATCGAATGAATACCCATCAATCGACTAACACAAGGCATGTAGAGGAAATTTTAAATGTCCCTCAGCAAACAATGGTTAGAGATAAATAGCCTATGCAAAATAATGGACATACTAATGGTCAAACTAGTAATCAAAACTACAAAAGACCATCATCTCAGTCTTGGTATGAGCCTCTGTCGAGGCCTGTGGCAAATCAAAGTGCCTCATTACTTAATAGTGAAGCCATGCAAATTGGTCGATCTGGGCCAACACAAGATAGTGGGGTAAGGATGTTTCCAAATCCCATGTTTGAAGCCATACCTGGCACAAAGGGGTTCACTAATCCTTTGTTCGAATTTGTACCCAGGGGGTTAAAAGGTTTTCCTACGACTGGAAGAGACACAACACTTGTTCCAGCACCTTTCGTAGGATAGGCTCAGAGGGGTCACCCATACCCCCTACAGCAGCCAGCACCATAGGACAACCAGTCCCAAATATACCTCCCTATAGACCCAGAGGACCTCAAGCACAAGGTTTTCCACCAAATCCTGTGTTTGTTCATCCAGTGTTGGTTCAACAAGCACAAAATATGGTCCCTAGGGACCAAATTATAGATATTGTGAGAGAAATGTGTGGACCTATGGCTCGGGGGATTGAAACTCCTGTATATAAGAAACCATATCCAGAATAGGTGGATAGGGTACATGAATACCCAAGAGGGTTTAGAATACCAAATTTTGCTCTTTTTTATGGGAATGGAAACCAGTCAACGGTGGAACATATTGCTAGGTTCGTTGCACAATGTGGTGAGTTTACCAATAATAATTACATGAAGTTAAGACTGTTTCCAAATTCGCTAACAGGAGCAGCTTTTGTTTGGTATATTAACCTTACACCTGGCTCTATCTAAATTTGGTAACAAATGGAGGAGGCATTTCATGCCCAATTCTTCCAAACGGAGCTAGCAGTTTCCATGGAAGACTTGGCAAGGTTGAGCCAAAGGCTTGATGAGAAGGTTGTTCAATTTATTGCTAGATTCAAAAGAGCACGAAACAAGTGTAGAGTCATTCTTCCAAAGCCTGAATTTGTAAGATTGGCTCAAAATGGCTTAGAGTTTAGGCTTCGAAAGAAGTTTAACTCAACTGAGTTTAGAGACTTAGTAGAGTTAACCTATAAGGTGTCTAGGTATGAATCATTACTAGAAGAAGAACAAGATTGAAGTAATGCATCATACAAGACATATTATAGAGATCCTAACTATGAAATTGATGCAGCAGAGATCGTAGGGAAAGAGCCTGTGATCTGCGAGGCATTAATTCATAAGGACACTATAATAGACTATCAGTTTAAAAAGAAAGACATTGATAGAAAATATTTTTTTGATTTAACAAAGGTAGATGACATTTTTGATCATTTGCTTGCTGCAAATTTCCTAAAGCTACCAAAGGGGGTCAAGATTCCTTCCCCAAAAGAACTTAAAGGAAAAATATATTGTAAATGGCATAATTCTTGATCCCATTCAACTAAAAACTGTATTGTTTTTTGGGACAAGATCCAAGAGTAGATTCGAAAGGGGAGTTTAAAATTCCCAACTAAAGCAGAAAAGGCTATAGGGGTTGATATTAATCCATTCCCAGAAATTGGAGAAGTCGCAGCCAATGTTATTATGCCAGACTTCCAGAACTTATCTTTGAAGGAATTGGAAGAGGCCAATGTGCAAATACATGTTGCCAGCCAGAACACAGTCAAGAGAGATGTTAGAAGTTCACCAGCTTTTGGACAGGACTTTGCAAACCAGAGGGAAGACTTTGATAAGGAGGCACTAGATGATGATTCTTTAAAGGTAGCTGTCATGTAGAGAATGTGTCCCATGTGCAGATTGAGTTATAAGTGGTTGAAAGGGCTTCCGATTGATGGGAAACAGTATTACAAGGATGTGCAGAGGCGTCCTAAAACAACCAGTGCCTATAATAAGATGCCATATCCAACTGGTACTAGACATCAGCCATTCATGACTAAGCCAACAGCCACTAGAGTGCACTCCAAAGGCAAGAGATCTCTACATGAATTCAGGCCACCCAACTATTATAGAATGTAGGGCAATCATCCTGAGAGGAGACTTGAAATGGGCTCAAATCATGGGATTAAAGCTAGAGATTGGCCCCCCAGACCAGCCTCACACCAAAAGAAAAGTGACCACCTTCATGGAAGGCCCGAGTTAGGCCCAAAACAAGAAGTCAAGGCCAAGCAATGGCTTCCACAACTAGCTTCGAAACTGGTTTCGAAGGAAGAAAGAGACAGTTCGACAATTGAACTAGTGGGTTCATGGTTACCTGGAGTTCCAGATTGGTTTGTCATACAGAACAAACCTAAGGAAATGTCTACCCAAAGAAATGTTGTTGGAGATCGGGGTAGGATGGTTAAACCTACCTTAGTGGCTCTAAATAATTGGGTGCTACTAAAGCATCCAAAAACAAAGGAACCAAATATGGTCCCAGTAATTTCTAGATCCCAAAGGAGGAAGATCCAGCGAAGGTATACTCAGCACCAGAAGGATCTAAAAGAAAGTGGAGAAAGTTCTTCATTGATCCAGCCAAAGGGCCAGACAGAGGGAGGGAAAAGTTCAGAGTAAGATCAAAGTCCAAAATTGACTCCTCAAAACAAAATGAGTTGCAGCCGAGAGCAGTTGGCCAAAGTTCACTCAGAACTGAAAGCCAAAGAAAGATCCAGTTTGGCAGGATTGGAAAAGGCTTTGATGGAAAGTGATAGTGAGATAGAGGGAGAAGTTGGCTTAAGCCAGAGGAAGGAGAAGGTTGAGGAAGAAATGTTTGAAGCCTTCATGGCTGAATAGACATTTTTAGTCAAAGAACCAGCAGAAACAGATCATTCGAAGGAAGACATTGGTAATGAAGTGCCAGAATGCAGCATGGAAGATGTTTCTAAAGTAATTAAACAAGTTGGCTTGGGAAAGAGGCAGATATAGCCAATGGTCCAATTTGGCTCATTTCCTCCAGTGTCAGTGAATATGGTGCATATACTACCACAAGAATTCTAGGTTGATGATGAAAACCAAGAAGGTCAGGAGATTGACCTAATTCAAGTGTCTAGTGAAGACTCACAAGTTAATATGGTGCAAGATGAATCCGAAGTGGTAACACCAATGGAAACTAGAGATGAGAGTGAGGAAGAGGTGAGTATTAACCTCTCATACCCTTTTGAATATCCCACAACATCCATGACACAACATGTCAAACCCTTGTACATCAAGGCCTTCTTTCATGGGATATAGATGAATCGAGTATTGGTGGATAATGGGGCAGCAGTAAACCTGATTCCAAAATCTTCTTTGAAGAAACTAAGGAAAAGGAATCCTAGATTAATCCCAACCAGCGCAACCATTGCTGGTTTTGCCTGAGACAAATAGATGGCTTAGGGTATTTTGCCCATCAACCTAAGTGTATGAACCAAGGATTGTATGACGGCATTCTTCGTTATCGACATCAAGGCTAAGTATAATGCTCTACTTGGTAGGGATTGGATTTATAGCAACAAATGTGTGCCTTCCTCTCTACATCAGAAGATAATGATGGCCTTGGGCAATGGAAAGATAGAGGAGATCAATGCAGACCCTCAACCCTTCATAGCTTGTGTAGACTTTGCAGAGGCCAAATTGTATATTGAGGGAGTAACACCACTTAGTATACTGAGAAAACCTGATGGATCAGTGTAGACACCCCATTTTTGACCGCCCTTAAGACTTGGACGCGATTGATGGTTTACATGGTGGAGAAAGATGTGCAGGGGAAATGTTCAGTTTCTTCGGCAAGGAGAGAGTCAAAGCTCAATTTCATACCCCTTTTTGGACCAAAACAATCTTGATCAAAATATTTTAGACCTTAAAACCCTCTCTTTCAAAACATTTTTGAAATAAAGTTTATACGATGTTCCAACGCTCGCATTTTGTTAAATGTTTCGCTTTTCGATAAACCGAGCAAGGACAAAGCAGAAATGAATGAAAGAGAGATGAACTTTTTGAAAAATCTTTCAAAACACCTTACTTAGGGGTTTGAAGTTGAAGAAAAGAAGAGAAGAGGGAAGAAACCCAGTTGGGGGAGAAAATGGGCATAAACTGTTAAGAAAAAGTCGAGCAACCCTCGTCGAATCGGACCTATTCATTTGCATACTTGGAATCAAGCTATGAGGCCACCATCGTTGAAAAGAAGACTTCCGGGGCTTCATTTTGCACTCAAGAATCTCCTAAAGCCAATTCCGGACGAGGGAGATATGGTTGATTGAAATAGGGCATCACTTCGGTTGGACTGAATCTGCACGGCTTCACCAAAACAGGCATAACTTTTTGCACAGGAGGAATTTTAATGCAAGGTTTACGCCATTAGAAAGCTAAATTCTGGGGCGTCAATTTGGACACCTGGCTAGCCACCTTTCTTTCCGGCAGACCAATTTTTGTCCTGAAAAGTAGCAGGCCGACCATAAAAGGTGGTAGGCCGACCACTTATGCCCAGAAATCCCAAAATTGACAGATATTCTCCTTCCAGCTTTCTTCCACAACCTCCAGCTGTCCCTAGCTCAGATATTTTCGACCTTAGTGTTGCTTTTGCTATATATGATGATATATCTCCCATTTTCCAAGAGAGACAACCTTCTTCAACAAGCTTGAGAGCCTCTCTCACTAAAACTCCTTCTCTCTCTACAAATTTTAGATCAAAATCTCTTTCTCTGTAGTTGGCTCTCTCTCTCTCTCTAGTTGGCTCTCTCTCTCTCTCTTGCCCTCTTGTGCATAGAAGTAAAGAAATACTTCTTATTTGCATATACTTCCTTCATCAAAGTTGATCACCATTGGCTAGAGATCCCTTGGAACCTATTTTTGAGCTGATTAAAGGTTTCTTGGCTTAGAAAAGTGATGGTTTTGCTGCTGTTCTTCAAGGGTCTTCAAGGGTAACCATTTTTCCCCCTTTTGAGCATTATCTTGCTTCATCTATTAGCCTTACTTGAAAGCATTTTCGAGCTTCGTTATAAACTGAAAAGTGTCTTATTTTGAGCCCCTCTTCAACTTTGTTTAAGGACACTTTGCTTTTTGAAGTCATTTACTCCCCCTTTGTGCTTTATCTCTCTTTTAGGGCTTATTTTGCATGATATATTAGCCTTATTTGTGAGCATTTCTGGGCTCCGACCCAAACTGTAAAGTGTTTTATTTTGAGCCCCTCTTAAACTTTGATTAAGGACACTTTTCTGTTTGAAGTCATCTACTCTCCCTTTGTACTTTATCTCTCTTTTAGGGCTTATTTTGCATGATATATTAGCCCTGTTTGTAGGCATTTCTGGGCTTCGGGCCAAACTGTAAAGTGCCTTATTTTGAGCCTCTCTTCAACTTTGTTGAAAGGCCCTTTGCTTTTTGAGGTCTCCTACTACCTCTTACCCTTTATCTCTCTTTTAGGGCCATTTTTGCATCATATTGTAGCCTTACTTGTGAGCATATTTGAGATTTTTCATAAACTGAAAAGTGCCGTATTTTGAGTCCCTCTTCAACTTTATTGAAAGGCTCTTTGCTGTTTGAGGCCAGCTATTGCCCCTTGTCCTCTATCTCTCTTTTTAGAGCTATTTTTGCACCATGTTTTAGCCTCACTTGTAAACCTTTTTGAGATTTGTTATAAACAGGAAAAAGTCTATCGCTCTTTTAGGGCCATTTTTGCATTATATTGTAGCCTTACTTGTGATTTTAGGGCCATTTTTGCATCATATTGTAGCCTTACTTGTGAGCATATTTGAGATTTTCCATAAACTGAAAAGTGCCTCATTTTGAGCTCCTCTTCAACTTTATTGAAAGGCTCTTTGCTGTTTGAGGCCAGGTACTGCCCCTTGTTCTCTATCTCTCTTTTTAGGGCTATTTTTGCACCATGTTTTAGCCTCACTTGCAAACCTTTTTGAGACTTTTTATAAACAGGAAAAAGTCTTGTGTTGAGGCCCTCTTGATGTTTGATTAAGGGTATTCCTTCGTTTGAGGTCATATGCTTCCTTGTATGCTTGATTGCCTCTTATTTTGAGCCTTACAACTAAGCCCTGGTTGCATGCTTTGTTTGGCCTTCTAGCCACTGAAATCCAGTGGATTTTCAGTGGCTAACACACTATTTTGAGCCTCAAAAGAAGAGGGGGGCGACCCCCTCTCACCTTGTTTTGCTTAATGGTCTTTTTGGCCTTCCAAAGAGGCCCTATTTTGCATGCTTTGTTGACTGATTTCAGGGCCAATTTGATGAGTTTTAGGGCTATCATATTTTATTTCCAGAGTTAATTTTGTCATGCTAAGTGTCTATCTTGTATGTGCTTAATAACCCCTTGTATGGCCCTCTAAAGGAACTCACAATTTTTACACATGTTGGCTGCATTTCAGTGATTATTTGGGCATATTTTCACATGTTTTGTTCACTGATTTTTGCTGGTTTGATGAGTTCTCACATGCTTCATGCACATGCCATGTAAACCATGTTTGCTAGTCAAAGTTGCATACTATTTTAGTCCATCATGCTAGCATCTTTTGGTCATGCTTTGAACTAGAAATGTTCATGTTTTGGGATTGCCTTGGCTCTGTCTTTGTGCTTCATAGTCAAATAATGCATGCTTTGTATAGATACAAGTCAATATATGTGCCTAGTTTTGAGTTTCGGGACTATTCCATGCATTGTATGACATATATCCATGATTCGGGATCCTTTGCATCATGATTCAAGGCTGGAATTTGCATGTTTAAATGCCATGTTTCATGCCTTGCCATGCCTTGTTAGAGTGGCATTTGGTGCCTTAGGTTCGGTCCTCGGTTTGCGTGCATGTGTGCACGCATTTCGGTTGTCTCATTTTCATCTCATGGCCACTGATGTGAGTGTGGCTGAGGTTCACTCATGTTGGTGTAAGTCCATTATGCATTGTGTACGCCATTTTATTTTATAGCATTGCGTATGTTAAGTTGCATGTTAGAGCATTGTGTATGCCTTGTTACATCGAGCATTGTGTATGCCATTTCATAGTATTGTGTATGCTAGGTTGCATGTTAGGATTGCATTTATGCATGTCATGCATATTGCATCGTGTTTGGGATAGGAGTTAGCCCAAGCACGGGAAACGAGAGACGTTTCGTACTTTGAGTGACGGAACGTGTCTCAATTCCCAGTCGCCGACACTCCGAATTAACCATGATGGATCCTCGATCTTGTTGTGTTTTTATGTGCATTCATTTCATATTGAGTCGTGCAATTCGACTCCTCGGCCATCATGCATCGAGATGCATGATTGGTGGCACGAGGATCGAGGACTACACTCCCTGAAGAGTAGTCATGCATACATATGTGAAAATACTTTGCCATGCCCCTTTGTTGCTCTCTGTTGCAGTAAATCAAGGATCAACATCCTTCAAGAGCTTTGCACAACATTCCGGGTTTAATTGCAAACAGAGGCAAACCGGGGCATCGCAATGGATTTCCGCGTAAGACAACTCAAGCATGCATCATTCATCATCCGGAGCAGAGTTGAGGCAGTCCCTATCTTGCATGCTAATTTACTGCTTTCCTAGATTAATTTGTTATTTAATTAGGATTTTGTATTTACTCGGACTGTAATTATTTATTCGGACTGTATTATTTATTCGGACCCTCCAAGTGAGGGCATAATTGTAATAAGTGTGCGTGTGTGCGATGTATGTCTTCCAACCCTACGTCTTTCTCCCTTTTATTTACCAGCTTATGATGGTTAGAATAGGGCATGTTTCAATTAGCATACAGTATGATAGCATGTTTGCATTCATTCATCTGTTTTGCATGCACCGGGCTCGGCGCATCATAACTCACTGCATTGTATTTCAATTCCAAGTTGAATACATGTTAGCTGTAGCATTCCATATGCCATGTTTAGAATAGCCGAGCCTATCTTAGTTGCATTCCTGCATGTGTTGCATTAGGCATTTCTGTATAGTTAGGATCATGCACAGATTTCTAATATAGTCTCTGTTTTGGCTTGGAGTACTCGGTAAGTTTTTTATGCTTCAGCATCCTTGCATGCGTGTGAGTGACTGCCATGATAGCATGCTTACCATGAGGCTATTTGCTTATGTGATATAACTGCCTGAATGCCTGTGGTTGAAGGTTGGGTTATTTGGATTGGAACAATGCATTGACTGTGAGTTTTAAGGCCACTAGATAGTGGCAAAACCATCTTTTCTAAGCCCACCTGAGGGCGGCAAAATCTGCATTTTAAGCCTATTTGCGAGTAGCAAACCATCTTTCAAAAAAAAACAAACATGAAATGTTTTGTTCCAATTCAGGCGACCCGGTCTATACTTGTATGCTGTGCGCATCACATAGTAAATCTAGGCTAATAACTGGAATAAGAACGCATAATGTTTTCAAAACTAGATATCATGGTTAGTAGAGGCCGATCTTTGATCGGGCGAGTGGGGGTGCTCACGAAGTGACCTTCCCCAATCGTACCCAAGTTCCCGAGCCGAGGCAACTTTGGTGATGACGGACACGTGGCCTTAGGCACGAGTTAGGGTTTCCTAAATTTCCCAAAAATAAAATATTTAGGTGGTGACTCTGTATCTGGCGAAGCAGTCCATGTTTGGCACTTCTTTCAAAAATCTGTTTTCTCAAAACGATTTGCTGGATTTGGACTCTTTGGTTCAGATTAAGAACAGTGACAATTGGAGTCTGAATCAGTAGTGAGCGAAAATGAACGAGCGACTCATCCTCCTGTATGCTCGGGGACGCTTCACAGGCCGCCGCAACTCACTGGGAGTTAGAGAGCTTGACTCGAACTCGTGATATCATGTTTTTACTACACTTATGTGTTTCTTTGGATTGCATGTGCATTGGTGCGCCTAGAATACCGTGTTGGCCATCTGCTATTCCTGAGCGGTTTGCCGGAGGCTTGACTTTGTCAAAGCATGCCATAAGGCTAACCGGTTGCGAGCTCTGCCAGTATGGGAACACAAACCCCGATTTTACCGGGGCACCCTTTTCGACCATTCGACCTAGTGCATATTCGGAATCCATAGTGACCATTCCAAACTAGGACAGGTTGCTTACTCGATATAGGTTGTTTGGAACCGCTGCGTGCGTAGTGAAACCCTAGCTCCTGACAAAATAGGACAGGGAAACCCTACCCCAACATAGGGGTGTTTTGGCTCTCACTTGTTTGTTATGTGCTTTAGAGTGCGTCTCTACAGGAATGCATGTATCAGTTTACAAGTTTGAGTATCAGTCGAACTGCATCGATTTGGGAATCGGGCTTTTGCTCGAGGGTATCGCTTTTGGATGCTTATTTGGGGAACGGTGATCGATGAGTATGCTTGTTCCCTATGCTCATATCCATCCCAATGAAATTGAGCTGAGATGCTGTCTATTTTCTCTTTTGCTAGGTAGTCCCGGAACTATAGCTTCAGAAGGCTCCACTATCCCCCAGGTACATTGGACTTGTGCTGATAGACTTTGTCAAGTCAGAGATTCAGTTCAAGGGCAATCAGTGTTCAACAGTCAGGCACAGATCATCAGTTCAGATCACAAGTCCTTTGATGGATAATGTGACCATGTGATCGGGGGATGAACCACCTGCGGATGGCGCTCAGTTTACTCCAGATATGGTGGACGACATGCACTGTTTTGAGCACATTTGCGAATGTTGTTAATTTGTACTTTCTGACTTGGGTATTGGGTCAGTCTTGTTGTTTGTACAGAGTTAGTCTTTTCTTACTGAGTCAGTTGGGTCTGTCTTGTTGTACTGAGTCAGTCCTATTTTCTTGGAGTCGGGTGATTTCAGGGGTGTTACCTCGGACATCACTATCTTGTTTTGTGTTTGTCTTTTCGTTTTGTCTTGAGTCTGTTTCTGCCACAGAGCCAGTTGTGCCAACAGATCTGAAATGAAACAACTGTGATTTTCATATCCTTGTGTTTACTTTTGCCTTGTGCCAGTTGTGCTAAAAGTTTGAATGAAACGGCAGTGCATTCCACCTGCTCTTCTGTGCCTCGAAATTATTGCATTGACCTAAGTTTTTCAAAACTTTTTGAACACTGCAGTGAAAATGAAAAGGAATGAATTCCTCGGGATTTGCAAAAATTTGATCAATTGAGAGAAAGAGAGGTATGCTACGCCCTTAATGAATGAAATCATGCTTGTTAGTGTGAGTACTAGGAATGATCCTGGCTTGATCCAGATTAGTTCTACACTGTCTTCAGCGCGAGCAACTAGTCGCTTCCTTAAAAGATTTCAAAAAATATTTTGCGCGGTCCTGCAAAGACCTGTGTAGAATCGTTCTTGAGATTGTGCAGCTTAGGATCACTCTCAGCCTCGAGACTCGACCCCTCTGCTTTCAAAACCTTGAACTCAGATTCAGAATGTTCAACGGTCAATCACGATGTGAGGCCTGTGTGGTTAGATTTGACGCAGCCCTCGAACTAGGGCAGGAAAGTCAGATCAAGAAGATCAGATGTCATCAAAAGAAGCTATGGTTAGATCGTAAGCACCCTCTAACTAGGGGCAAAATGTCAAAGGTGTTTGAAGATTCAAAAATTGGGATGTTTCTCAAGCTAACAAAGATCGCTAAGAATGCCAAATCCCAAAAGGAAGGAAAGAAGAAAGAATTGTCAAGGATAACCGAAGTTCCTATCCACAACACTAGGGGCGATTCAAATTTCCATTGGATGGACTCTCGTGATCGACAAGAACAACAACCATTCTCCTGGATTCAGATGACTTCAGGATCTCAAAACCATTCGACATGGACAAAGCTACACTTTTATCCTTGAGAGGCTCGCTGGGCCGAAAACCCGAAAGGGCGGCCCAGGCAAAAGTTAGAGCAAGAAAAGAAAAAAAAAGAACAAAAAAAGAGAAAAGAAGAAAAGAACAAAAAAAGAAAATCAAAAAAGAAAATGAAAAAAGAATTAAAGAACATAGCTCGCAAGGTTGAAAACCCCAGAAAGGGCGGCCTTGGCAAAAGTTAGAGCGCAAAAGGAGAGGTTAACACCCGAGTGTACCTTAACCCCGAACTACGTAAGGCTTGATTCTCATCTTTGGGATACGTAGGCAACTTCATTCTGAAGTCCAGCCGTAAAACAATTCAAATTCAATTGTGTCCATGCGATGTTTCTGGTCATCTTTGTCTTCTCTATATCTGAGGATTTGGTTGTGTTCGTTACTCTGAGATGCGCTGCGGTGCCATTCAAACAAGGGGCAACTTTCCGTTGCCATGCAGTGTCCTTCAGGAAAGGGGCAATTTTCCTTCGGATCTGAGGTTGTGCATCTCAAGAGTAGGTTCCGTGCTCATTCAGCAGTGGCCGTTCGCAAAATAGTTTTTGAGAATTTTTACTGAGGTTGACTAATTTTCTCGAAAAGTATTCCATTTTTCAAAACTGGAACATTTCTTGGACCCAAAAAAGGAAAAATTTCAGTGCTCATAGCCTGACTTGCATGATTTTAAATCAGAAAATTGAACAAGCATGTTAATCTAACTCTCATTTTGGTCAAAATTGTTTTAGTAGAAAGCCAAAAACAAAAAAATGGTCGAAATGACGAACTAGGGGCACAGTTGAGTCAGGTGTTTTGTCTCCTCCCCATTGTCAACATACTTGCCAGAAAGGGCAACATACTTGCGAAGAAGGGCACTCTACCTGCCAGAAAAGGCACAACTGAAGGCGACAACAAAGGGCTGAAAGTTCTTTCACCCTCCGAGCAACGAGGTATCAAGCCAAGTGCGAAGTACGAACTGGAATGAGTCAAGATATTCCACTCCCTCATCTGGAAAAATCTGATCATGTCCAAACTCCCCAATAGCATCGTCAACCGATGTTAGCTGCAGATTTGCTACACACCCAAAGTAGTACGCCTCTCAGGAAAAAAACTCACTGCTAGAACAAGAATGACAATCTAGAATACCGTAGGCGAGAGCCCGCAACTCGCTTATCCATCAACCACCCAGGGGAGGGATAAAAAATGAGAGATTAAAGAATAGAGAGATGTGCGCTGAGAGAAAAAGTGAGAAAAGGGGCTTTTTCAGAGAAAACAGAGCCTGAGGATCGAGTGATGTGAGGATCACAAATAAGAAAGGGTGGGAAACACTACCCAAGGAAACAAGATCCCTGTGTACGTCTGAGTGTTGTGTCTTTTGTTTTGTTTTGATTTTTGTTTTGAGTCATTTCGAGTGTTACTCGATGTGTTTAGGTTGTTTACCTTTTGTTTTCAGTTGTTGAGTCGTTTTTACTGTGGTCAGTCGTAGGCTCAATACCCAGTTGTGAACTTATACTCATTTCTCAATTTCAAAATGATTTGTTTTATGCTCGTGAGTCGTGCCATTCTCGCATTTGTGCAAAACAGATTTAGTTCTTTCATAAACCGCAGGTTCAACCCAGTCATGTGAGAACAAGAGAACCGTAACCTATCTGAAGCTATATTGGTTCCGACTACAAAGCAAAAAGAAAGAGCGAAAGCATCTGAGTATGCTTCAACTTTAGAAAATTCCGTGATTGTATTCCAGATGTACCTTTTCAAGCCTTGTCAATGCTCTGAAGTATGAGTGTGCCTCTACCTCAAGTGCAAGATCAAGCCTGCTTCAAAGTTATGCACCCTTCCACCCGCATTGTCATGCACACCTTTACTTGCGTTGTCACGCACACTCGTTGTACTGTCATGCACACCTTACTTGCATTTATTTGCATCTTGTGTTATCTTTTACCATTAATCCTTTTACGCTAAACAGCGTTTGGGATCGTTGTCCTCCGAGACTTTCTCAGGTTGCTTGTGCGCGCACTTGAGCAGTTGTGTTGACCTCTTCTCATGATTTCAGCGTGGTTAGAGCGTTCTTTTCCTCACAGATTTCAGCGTGTTTGGAATTTATCTCAGGTTGCGTTGTGCGCACACCTGGGCGGTTGTTGTTTTGACATTTTCTCACGATTTCAGCGTGGTTTGAGTGTCCCGTTCCTTACGCGATTTCAGCGTGTTTGGAATTTATCTCAGGTTGCGTTGTGCGCGCACATGGGTGGTTGTTGTTTTGACCTCTTCTCACGATTTCAGCATGGTTTGAGTGTCCCGTTTCTTACGCGATTTCAGCGTGTTTGGAATTTATCTCCGGTTGCATTGTGCGCGCACCTGGGCGGTTGTTGTTTTGACCTCTTCTCACGATTTCAACGTAGTTTGAGTGTCCCGCTCCTTATGCGATCTCAGTGTGTTTGGAATTTATCTCAGGTTGCGTTGTGCGCGCACCTGGGCGGTTGTTGTTTGGACCTCCTCTCACGATTTCAGCGTGGTTTGAGTGTCCCGTTCCTTACGCGATTTCAACGTGTTTGGAATTTATCTCAGGTTGCGTTGTGCGCGCACCTGGGCGGTTGTTGTTTCGACCTCTTCTCACGATTTCAACGTGGTTTGAGTATCTCGTTCCTTACGCGATTTCAGCGTGTTTGGAATTTATCTCAGGTTGCGTTGTGCACGCACCTGGGCGGTTGTTGTTTTGACCTCTTCTCACGATTTCAGCGTGGTTTGAGTGTCCCGCTCCTTACGCGATTTCAGCGTGTTTGGAATTTATCTCAGGTTGCGTTGTGCACGCACCTAGGCAGTTGTTGTTTGGACCTCCTCTCACGATTTCAGCGTGGTTTGAGTGTCCCATTCCTTACGCGATTTCAGCATATTTTGAATTTATCTCAGGTCGCGTTATGCGCGCACTTGGGCGGTTGTTGTTTGGACCTCCTCTCATGATTTCAGCATGGTTTGAGTGTCCCGTTCCTTACGCGATTTCAGCGTGTTTGGAATTTACCCCAGGTTGCGTTGTAGACTCGCTGGGCGGATTATTGGACTTCCTTTCACGATTTCAGCGTGGTTTGAGTGTCCCATTCCTCACACGATTTCAGCGTGTTTGGAATTTATCTTAGGTTGCGTGGAACGCGCTTCTGATTGAT
The DNA here is from genome assembly GCA_025200525.1 of Camellia lanceoleosa. Taxonomy (NCBI): domain Eukaryota; kingdom Viridiplantae; phylum Streptophyta; class Magnoliopsida; order Ericales; family Theaceae; genus Camellia; species Camellia lanceoleosa. The sequence continues at coordinate 207,205,566 of CM045760.1, forward strand.
TTTCTTTGTTCTTCCTCCACTCACGAGTCTAGCGTGGTTGGCGTATGTCACCATTTTACATCTATTGTACTCTCTGTTGCATCGCATCTATTTTCTATTGCATCACATCTATTACATCCATTGCATCATATTTATTTTATTGTCTGGTCTAGGAGACCTTAAATCCTGCATCATCATTCGCGCTGTTTTGCGCATCGTACTTGCATTTTACTTGCATTTCATCGCACTATCTTGTGCGCTTTCCGGTCTAGGAGACCTTAAATCCTCTAAAGGTGCAATTCCTTTGGTGTTTGTCGTGCCCGAACGACTTTTGATGGTCTGGTATAGCCACCTGCCTGGGTTAGTAGTGAGTTCCTATGAGACCAACTGAGACGGTGGAAACTAGAGTTCGAATGGCTCTTGCTTAGAATGCAAAGGTTCAGGATTTTCGAGACTAAAGTCTGGTTTAAATACATAGGGGTATATCCTCGGCTTGAAATCTGTATGGCAGCCCCATAGATTGAGATAGCATATGTATGCGCCTCAATTCTGGATACCGAATCAACCTAGTCTGTCACTCTGTTGGAGAATAGAGAAAGCTGCGACCATAGTCAGGGAGAAAAGTAGTACCTACAGTTCAACCAAGAAGAAGCGAAAGATCCCCAGTAGCATGAGGTAACTCATTGCTAATTGCCCCTGTAAGGTACCTTCGCCTCTTAGCTATTACATTGCATTTTAGCCACTACATTACAGTGCATTACATAAATCCTCAATTTTTAAACCGGTTTCGCGTAGCGTATAAGTCCAATCTTCAAACCGGCTTCGCGTAGCATATAAGTCCAATCATCAAAATCTTCCCGCATATCATTTTATCCTGCCCTTGAACTACGCTGGTTTGATTCCTTGCAAAGGGATACGTAAGCAGCCTGCGGGCGCAACCATTTATTTGTCTGTACTTTGTTTGTTTGTCCAAGTCTTCGGCCCTATCAAAAATGGGTCGTCTCTGGGCTTTGACATTCACTCCTGTCACTTCTTGACTTCTGAGTTCTGTCAAAGAGGGGCAACTGTAGACACCCCATTTTTGACCACCCTTAAGACTTAGATGCGATTGATGGTTTACATGGTGGAGAAAGATGTGCAGGGGAAAGGTTCAGTTTCTTCGACAAGGAGAGAGTCAAACCTCAACTTCATACCCCTTTTTGGACCAAAACAATCTTAATCAAAAGATTTTAGACCTTAAAACCCTCTCTTTCAAAACGTTTTTGAAATAAAGTTTCTACGATGTTCCAACGCTTGCATTTTATTAAATGTTGCGCTTTTCGGTAAATCGAGCAAGGACAAAGCAGAAATGAATGAAAGAGAGATGCAATCTTTGAAAAATCTTTCAAAACACCTTACTTAGGGGTTTGAAGTTGAAGAAAAGAAGAGAAGAGGGAAGAAACCCAATTGGGGCAGAAAATGGGCTTGAACTGTTAAGAAAGAGTCGAGCAACCCTCGCCGAATCAGGCCTATTCATTTGCATACTTGGAATCAAGCTATGATGCCACCACCGTTGGAAAGAAGACTTTCGGGGCATCATTTTGCACTCAAGAATCTCCTAAAGCCAATTCCGGACGAGGGAGATATGGTTGATTGAAGTAAGGCATCACTCCGGTTGGATCAAATCTGCGCGGCTTCACCAAAACAGGCATAACTTTTTGCATAGGAGGAATTTTAATGCAAGGTTTGCGCCATTGGAAAGCTAACTTCTGGGGTTTCAATTTGGACATGTGGTCGGCCACCTTTGGACTTCCCAATCACTAACCGGCCACCTTTCCTTCCGGCAGACCAATTTTTGTCCTGAAAAATAGCAGGCCGACCATAAAAGGTGGTAGGCCGACCACTTATGCCCAGAAATCCCAAAATTGACAGATATTCTCCTTCCAGCTTTCTTCCACAACCTCCAGCTGTCCCTAGCTCAGATATTTTTGACCTTAGTGTTGCTTTTGCTATATATGATGATATATCTCCCATTTTCCAAAGGAGACAACATTCTTCAACAAGCTTGAGAGCCTCTCTCACTAAAACTCCTTCTCTCTCTACAAATTTTAGATCAAAAATCTCTGTCTTTCTTTCTCTCTAGTTGGCTCTCTCTCTCTCTCTCGCCCTCTTGTGCATAGACGTAAAGAAATACTTCTTATTTGCATATACTTCCTTCATCAAAGTTGATCACCATTGGCTAGAGATCCCTTGGAACCTATTTTTGGGCTGATTAAAGGTTTCTTGGCTCAGAAAAGTGATGGTTTTGCTGCTGTCCTTCAAGGGTCTTCAAGGGTAACCATTTTTCCCCCTTTTGAGCATTATCTTGCTTCATCTATTAGCCTTACTTGAAAGCATTTCTGAGCTTCATCATAAACTGAAAAGTGTCTTATTTTGAGCCTCTCTTCAACTTTGTTTAAGGACACTTTGTTGTTTGAAGTCATTTACTCCCGCTTTGTGCTTTATCTATCTTTTAGGGCTTATTTTGCATGATATATTAGCCTTATTTGTGAGCATTTCTGGGCTCCGACCCAAACTGTAAAGTATCTTATTTTGAGCCCCTCTTCAACTTTGATTAAGGACACTTTACTTTTTGAAGTCATCTACTCTCCCTTTGTACTTTATCTCTCTTTTAGGGCTTATTTTGCATGATATATTAGCCCTATTTGTAGGCATTTCTGGGCTTCGAGCTAAACTGTAAAGTGCCTTATTTTGAGCCCCTCTTCAACTTTATTGAAGGGACCTTTGCTATTTGAGGTCTCCTACTGCCTCTTGCCCTTTATCTCTCTTTTAGGGCCATTTTTGTATCATATTGTAGCCTTACTTGTGAGCATATTTGAGATTTTTCATAAACTGAAAAGTGCCTTATTTTGAGCCCTTCTTCAACTTTGTTGAAGAGCTTTTTACTGTTTGAGGCCAGATACTGCCCCTTGTCCTCTATCTATCTTTTTAGGGCTATTTTTGTACCATGTTTTAGCCTCACTTGTAAACCTTTTTGAGATTTGTTATAAACTAGAAAAATTTTTGTGTTGAGGCCCTCTTGATGCTTGATTAAGGGCATTCCTTCGTTTGAGGTCATATGCATCCTTGTATGCTTGATTGCCTCTTATTTTGAGCCTTACAACTAAGCCCTGGTTGCATGCTTTGTTTGGCCTTCTAGCCACTGAAATCCAGTGGATTTTCAATGGCTAACACGCTATTTTGAGCCTCAAAAGCAAAGGGGGGTGACCCCCTCTCACCTTGTTTTGCTTAATGGTCTTTTTGGCCTTCCAAAGATGCCCTATCTTGCATGCTTTGTTGACTAATTTCAGGGCCAATTTGATGAGTTTTAGGGCTATCATATTTGATTTCCAGAGTTAATTTTGTCATGCTAAGTGTCTATCTTGTATGTGCTTAATAACCCCTTGTATGGCCCTCTAAAGGAACTCACCATTTTTACACATGTTGGCTGCATTTCAGTGATTATTTGGGCATATTTTCACATGTTTTGTTGACATGCTTCATGCACATGCCATGTAAACCATGTTTTCTAGTCAAAGTTGCATAGTATTTTAGTCCATCATGCTAGCATCTTTTGGTCATGCTTTGAACTAGAAATGTTCATGTTTTGGGACTGCCTTGGCTCTGTCTTTGTGCTTCATAGTCAAATAATGCATGCTTTGTATAGATACAAGTCAATATATGTGCCTAGTTTTGAGTTTCGGGACTATTCCATGCATTTAATGACATATATCCATGATTCGGGATCATTTTGCATCATGATTCAGGGCTGGAATTTGCATGTTTAAATAACATGTTTCATGCCTTGCCATGCCTTGTTAGAGTGGCATTTGGTGTCTTAGGTTCGGTACTCGATTTGCGTGCATGTGTGCACGCATTTCTGTTGTCTCATTTTCATCTCATGGCCACTGATGTGAGTGTGGTTGAGGTCCACTCATGTTGGTGTAAGTCCATTATGCTTTGTGTATGCCATTTCATTTCATAGCATTGCGTATGTTAAGTTGCATGTTAGAGCATTGTGTATGCCTTGTTACATCGAGCATTGTGTATGCCATTTCATAGCATTGTGTATGCTAGGTTGCATGTTAGGATTGCATTTATGCATGTCATGCATATTGCATCGTGTTTGGGATAGGAGTTAGCCCAAGCACGGGAAACGAGGGACGTTTCGTACTTTGAGTGACGGAACGTGTCTCAATTCCCAGTCACCGACACTCCGGATTAACCATGATGGAGCCTCGGTCTTGTTGTGTTTTTATGTGCATTCATTTCATATTGAGTCGTGCAATTCGACTTCTCGGCCATCATGCATCGAGATGCGTGATTGGTGGCACGAGGATCGAGGACTACACTCCCTGAAGAGTAGTCATGCATACATATGTGAAAATACTTTGCCATGCCCCTTTGTTGCTCTCTGTGCGAGAAATCAAGGATCAACATCCTTCAAGAGCTTTGCACAACATTCCGGGTTTAATTGCAAACAGAGGCAAACCGGGGCATCGCAATGGATTTCCGCGTAAGACAACTCAAGCATGCATCATTCATCATCCGGAGCAGAGTTGAGGCAGTCCCTATCTTGCATGCTAATTTACTGCTTTCCTAGATTAATTTGTTATTTAATTAGGATTTTGTATTTACTCGGACTGTAATTATTTATTTGGACTGTATTATTTATTCGGACCCTCTAAGTGAGGGCATAATTGTAATAAGTGTGTGTGTGTGCGATGTATGTCTTCCAACCCCACGTCTTTTTCCCTTTTATTTACCAGTTTATGATGGTTAGAATAGGGCATGTTTCAATTAGCATACAGTATGATAGCATGTTTGCATTCATTCATCTGGTTTGCATGTACCGGGCTCGGCGCATCATAACTCACTACATTGTATTTCAATTCCAAGTTGAATACATGTTAGCTGTAGCATTCCATATGCTATCTTTAGAATAGCCGAGCCTATCTTAGTTGCATTTCTGTATGTGTTGCATTAGGCATTTCTGTATAGTTAGGATCATGCACAGATTTCTAATATAGTCTCTATTTTGGCTTGGAGTACTCGGTAAGTTTTTTATGCTTTAGCATCCTTGCATGCGTGTGAGTGACTGCCATGATAGCATGCTTACCATGAGGCTATTCGCTTATGTGATATAACTGCCTGAATGCCTGTGGGTGAAGGTTGGGTTATTTGGATTGGAACAATGTATTGACTGTGAGTTTTAAGCCCACTAGATAGTGGCAAAACCATCTTTTCTAAGCCCACTTGAGGGCGGCAAAATCTACATTTTAAGCCTACTTGCGAGTAGCAAACCATCTTTCAAAAAAAACAAACATGAAATATTTTGTTCCAATTCAGGCGACCCGGTCTATATTTGTATGATGTGCGCATCACATAGTAAATCTAGGCTAATAACTGGAATAAGAACGCATAATGTTTTCAAAACTAGATATCATGGTTAGTAGAGGCCAATCTTTGATTGGACGAGCGGGGGTGCTCATGAAGTGACCTTCCCCAATCGTACCCAAGTTCCCGAGCCAAGGCAACTTTGGTGATGACGGACACGTGGACTTAGGCACGGGTCAGGGTTTCCTAAATTTGACAAAAATAAAATATTTAGGTGGCGACTCTGTATCTGGCGAAGCAGTCCATGTTTGGCACTTCTTTCAAAAATCTATTTTCTCAAAACGATTTTTCGGATTTGGACTCTTTGGTTCAGATTAAGAACCGTGACAATTGGAGTCCTGAACTATAGTGAGCCAAAAATGAACAGAACGGGACTCATCTCTCCCGGGGCGTTCGGGGACGTCTACAATCAGCCAAAGTGACGGCTGATGAGGAATTAGCACACCTGAAGCACTTAGTCCAGAAAAGTGCTGATGAAGAAGCTGTCACCAAAGATGACAATGATGCCTCGTTGTAGGCAAAAAGATGAAACCCAGGAGGCCAGATCTTTGGCTTTAGTTAAATTCTCAGTATTGGACATAAAATCAATAGTCCAGAGAGTACAAGAGCAAGAGAAAGAAGCCATGGTAGTTGGCTGTAAATAGAGGCTGCAACAGGCCAGGGTTTTGGCCTTTGATAAATACTGTGCATTGGACATTGAAACAAACGTCCAAGAGATACATGAAGAAGAAGCCTTATGGACAGACTTTGTCTACGAGGAAGAGGGAAAAGATGTTGAATCAAATAAACTGGGATCAGAACAAAGCAAGGAGATTGCTTCGAAGTCAGAAGAAATCAGAAACGAAGCATCAGTGAGTTCTCAGATACAAGACCCCTTGAAGGAAGTTAATTTAGGGAAGTGCTCTACACAGTAACCCACTTACATTAGTGCTTGGTTAAGTAGTCTTGACAGAGACCAGTTATTGGTAGTTTTAAAGAGATATAAAGATTGTTTTGCATGGTCTTATAATGAACTGTCAGGGTTGGATAGGTCATTAGTAGAACATAGGCTCCCCATGAAGCCTAATTTCAAGCCATACAAGCAAAAACCAAGAAGGATGAGTCATGAAGTGATACAGAAGGTTAAGGAGGAAATTCTTAGGCTCCTTAAGGCAGGTTTTATTAGGACAGCCAGGTATGTTGAATGACTATCTAATATTATGCCTGTAGTTAAGAAGAATGATAAAATGAGGGTGTGCATCGATTTTAGAAACTTGAACTTAGCAACTCCAAAAGATGAGTACTCCATGCCTATAGTAGATTTATTAGTGGATGGTTCAGCAGGACACAAGATTTTATCAATGATGGATGGACACTCTAGTTATAACCAAATCTGCCTTGCAGAAGATGATATCCATAAGACAGCATTCAGATGTCGTGGGAACATTGGCACCTTCGAATGGGTTAAAATGCCGTTTGGCTTAAAGAATACTGGGATTACATACCAAAGAGCTATGAACACTATCTTCCATGATCTGATTGGAGGATATTTAGAATGTTACATTGATGACATTGTAGTAAAGTCCCAATCCATGGAGGAGCATTTGTTTCACTTGGAAGTAGCTTTTGAAAGAATGAGAAAATTAAAGTTGAAACTTAATCCTCTCAAATATGCTTTAGCGTATCAGTTGGAAACTTCTTAGGCTATGTAGTACACAAGAAGGGAATACAGATTGATCAAAACAAAGCCAAAGCTATTATTAAAGCTAGACCTCCATCAAGTAAGAAAGAAGTACAGAAATTCCCTGGGCAGGTTAATTTTCTTCGAAGATTTATTTCTAATACTGCAGCGAAAACTAAAGTATTTTCTTCCTTATTAAGGTTGAAAGATGAAGAGGAATTTGTGTGGACAGCAGAGCATCAATTGCTTTTGAAGGAATCAAAGCCTACTTGGCCAACCCTCCAATGCTGATGCTACCAAAGGGTGATAAGCCCTAGAAGTTGTATATAGCTGCAGTAGAAGATTCACTAGGAGTTTTCTTAGCCCAAGACAATGAAGAGGGCAAAGAGCAAGCAGTTTATTAGCTTAGTAGGTTTCTAAATACTTGTGAATGTAAATATTCAACTGTAGAAAAACTGTGCCATGCATTGTATTTTGCTGCAATGAAATTAAGATACTATTTTTTGCCTACAACTGTCTTGGTAATTGCAACCACAGATTTGGTTAAATATATGTTATCTAGACCCATGTTGAGAGGAAGAATTGGCAAATAGATACTAGCTTTATCAGAATTTCATCTAGAATATGTCCCCCAAAGGGCAGTAAAATGACAAGTTTTAGTCAATTTTTTGGTAGACCATCCATGTTAGACAGAAAGTCAAGAAATAATGGAACGTGGTACGGCTAGTGTTGAACCATGGCAAATGTGGTTTGATGGATCAAAAGCCAATAGTCTAACTGGAATTGGTGTGGTGATTAAGTCACCACAAGGGGTAAAAACCACACATAGTTTCAGAGTTGATGAAATTATTTGTTCCAATAATCAAGCTGAATATAAAGCTTTAATAATGGGACTGGAAATACTTATTGGATTACAAGCTCATGCAGTTGATATATTTGGAGATTCTCAATTGGTGGTTAACCAGGTGAATGGAATTTTCAAATGTCAAAGTATAAGCATGTTGCCATATTATGTTGTTGCATTACATTTACTTTCTCAATTTCAGATAGCAAATGTAACTTATGTCTCAAGATTCTTGAATAATAAAGCTAATGAGGTAGCTCAGAAAGTTTCGAATTTCAAGAGAATGGATAACACACAAATGAACATAAACCAAACAACATATCAAAAGGTAACAGCACCTTTAAATAAAATAAATGTGGTCCTAGAAGTCAATCATAATGACTTACAAGAACAAGATTGGAGACATCCAATAATGCAGTATCTAGCTGGCCCATCTTTAAAGGCCAGCAGAAAAATCAAATTGCAATCTATGCAATACATAATGTATGGTAATGCTCTCTATAAAAGGGGGGCAGATGGATTATTATTGGAATGTTTAGGCCCAAAAGAAGCATTTGCAGCCATGGCTGAGGTTCATGAAGGCATCTGTGGTGCTCATCAGCCTGGTGTGAAGATGAGATGGTTACTTCGAAGACATTCTTACTATTGGCCAACCATCCTTAAGGATTGCATAGAATATGCTAGAGGCTGTCAGAAATGCCAAAAGCATGGCACAATAAGACATGTACTCATAACTGATCTGTATGCGGTTGTGACGCCTTGGCTGTTTAGAGGATGGACTATGGATATGATAGGAAAAATACATCCACCCTCTTCGAAGCATCATTGTTTTGTCTTAGTGGCCACAGATTACTTCACTAAGTGGGTCGAAGCTAAGCCATATAAGGATGTAGACCAGACTAAAGTTATTGGATTGATTAAAGATCTGATCCACAGATTTGGCATCCCACAAACTATAACTGTTGATAATGGGACTGTATTTGATGGGAAAATGGTAAAGTCTTTCGTGGCAGAGTTTGGAATTAGCCTTGTTAATTCTACCCCCTATTATGCACAAGCTAATGGTCAGGTAGAATCATCCAATAAGTCCTTGAAAAAAGGAATACAGAAAGCTATGGAAGACAATCCCAGAGAGTGGCATAATTTATTGTTGGATGTATTATGGGCTTACAGGACTTCACCAAGATCAAGCACAAGAATTACTCCTTATGCCTTGGTATATGAGCATGATGCAGTTTTGTCTGTAGAAATTAACATCAAGTCTTTAAGGGTGAGAAGCCAGGACCAGTTAGTTCCTGAACAGTACCATCAAAGTATGTGCTTGGAGTTAGAGAATGTGGATGAAACTAGAGTTTTGGCATTAAATAGCATTCTTTTCCAAAAGAAGAAAGCAACCAAAAATTATAATAAGAAAGTCAAGCACATTAGCTTTGATGAAGGTGATTTGGTATAGAAAACAATACTCCCAGTAGATACTAAAAGCCATAAGTTTGGCAAATGGTCACCCAATTGGAAAGGACCATATCAAGTTTATAGAGTTTTGCCTGGGGAGTATATCATTTGAGAAGTCTGAATGGATATATACACCCTAAGAAAATTAATGGCAGATATCTGAAGTCTTACTATCCAACTGTGCGGGAGACACAAGAAATATAATAAGTGCTAAATGAAAAGAACATGAAAAAACTCAAATGATAAATAAGGATTTTTTATTTCATAATGAGTTGAATACATGTAGCCATAGATTGGCCCAAAAGTCAGTACAATGTTTCAGTTGTTCCTTTACAATATATGTTCTATTCTTAAGAGTTGGAAACAACTGAATAGCTATAGCCATCTCCTGCTTTCGATCAGCCAGTCCTTAATTAGTGATTTGCAGCTTAGCGGCAGTTCGATCTAAAGCTCGGTTGATTGCTGATAACTCTTCTTCAAGTTGAGCTTTTTTCTCCAATAGTTGAGCTCGAAATTAGGAGATAGAGGAATGTTGTTCTTTCAGTTCTAACACTTCAACATGTATTTTGGAAACAAAACTCTGGTCTCTCAACAATTTCTCCTCTGCATCCTTGGCAACATGGCAGATGTTGATGTAAAAATCAATGGTGGTTGCTGCTTGAGATAAATGACTTGAAATAGTCATGTTGGATTGCTCAACAATCTTGCATCACTGGAGGAAGCCGTTCTTGATTATAGGCCTTTGTAAGGCCTCGAAAGGAATCATTGAGAAGAATGTCAGCAGTTCCAAACAGTTGTCTAAGTCTGTTGAAGGCAAGGAAGTCTTACCACTGGAGGAAGAGCTCTAAAAAATTTCTAATAGAGAATCAGCTAGGACTCATGGCTCAGTTTCATTGCTAGCTGTTGGAGAGGTAGAAGGTATGTCAAAGAGACTAGCTAGCCTAGCTTCGAAGATGTCCACCTCATCTATTGACATGGAAAGTGCAGAGAGAACGTTGGTAGAAGGGAGTAATGGCTGCATAGGAATAGGAGAAGAAGGTGAAGAATCCCTAGCAGTCTACCAGTAGGTCAAGAGAAGAGGGACTGGAGCTAGGTAGAGATAATGGATAACGAGTTTGAGAGCTACCAGTGCCTTCCCTATAGGAATCAACTATCATTAAGGATGAAGTAACAGCTGGGATTTCCTTAGGAGGAGAAGGAGCGGTAAGGCTTGAAGGGAGAACAAATTGAGTGGAGTTGAAAGACAAATGAGGAAAGTTTGAAGTTAGGCCAAAAGAAAGAGATGCAGGAATGCTTAGCCTCAAGAAAGGTATGGAAAATATAGGGCTATGACGTGAGAGTATTGTTTGAATTGGCTCCACACTTTGAGGTTGTTCAACTTCAGTTGAAACTGAGGGAAACCTTATTGAAGGAGAAGGCAAAGTAGTTGTTGTTGTAAAAGAAGAAATACAAAACATTGTCAAGTCCTTGTATCAAGAATTTGAGAAAATAAAGTGTAGACACGAAAGGAAATTACTGATTTCAGAGGTGGTGGCAATGATGGGAGAACTGCGAAGGGAATAATGCTTAGCAGTGTGTTGCCTTCTCGCAGTTTCCCTTTGGATTGTATCAGTAGCAACTATTTCATCCCTTTGTAGTTGCTGCTGTCGCCTTTTCTTAGCCCTCTGGAAAACAATTATTTCTTTAGAGTGCTCTTTCTCTACTACTTTGATAGCTACCTCATGAGTAGGGTCTTCGACCAACTCAAAAGGAGAGACGATTATCTTCTTTCTCTTTTTTCTCTGTAGTGGTATTTCCTGTTCTTCCTCTGTCTCTTTCTCTTCAATTTGGGACTCAGATTCCTTAGGAGTGAGTATTAGTTTTCTCTTCTTTCTCTGCTGATGTTGATCCTTGAGAATGGCTAGAACTTCAGCTCTCTTGGGAGATTCTTTTTGTGGAGACCCTGCATCAAGTAGTATGAATATGAAAAAAATAAACAGAAAATTCTGAAGGAAAGGAAGCCTAAAAATGTATACCCTTTTTCGAAGCAGCTCTGGTAACTCTAGAAGGAGGAGGTGAGACTGCAGGAATAATCTTGATAGCTGTAGAAGGATAGGGGATGGTCCCAGTTTCTTTTGATTTAGTCTTAGAAGGCACACATAGCCCTATTAGTAAATCATGATGATGTATTGCTAGATGCACCTCCATATTAGCTGTCCACCAATTTTGAAATATTTTTAAAGCTAAGCTAGAGGGGAGGAAGGGAGTAAATTTAAACTTACTCAAGTCTTTCAGCAGTTTAAATGTTGCCTCCTCTAGTTTAGATTTGGGTACTCTTAGGTCTCTGGCTGTGAGATGGACATTCGAGAGACTGCAGAGTGAAATGAGAATTCTTTGGGTGAGCCCAAATTGCCTGGCAAACTGGGAAGGACAGTATATCTCAGATATGCACTTATAAGCTCGAGGGTTTAAAGTACCAATGAAAAGTTCCCACGGCAACAAAATAGAGGCCCACATATCTTTATGTGATGGGATGAAACACTCTCTATCATCTAAGAATGTTTTTAGCCAAGTTGGTCCTTTATTGGCATTGAAGGGGTAAAAGAAGGCGGCAGTTGGAGAAACAGGAAGCTGATGAAAAAAGGTAAGATAATAGGCAAAAGAAGCAAGATAAAGGGTAATTCTAGCATACTTTTCTCCATAAGTGCTAGGGTCTTGAACTAAGAACTTCAAGCACTTAGGATGCAAATCAGTAAAGTACGTAAAGAGCCAGAGTTGAAGCACCCAAAGAGGACCTCCCTGGTTGATATCAAGAGGTCTTTCACAAAATTGGGAGCAAGCTCTATAGACATGACCTAAAAGATAAGGGGCCAAGGCTATTCGTTTTTTCAAAATAAGGGGCTTAGCAAGTGGGAGAAACTCAAGCATGATTCGTTGAGATGATGTACAAAAGAGGAATTTACATAACCAATATAAAATAAAGGAGAAGAGTTCTCGATCACTCACAGGGCCCTCCCTTCTATTTTCAGCATTTACAAAGTCACTGAAGGAAGAATTCAAAGGTGGAAGAGAAAATTTAACCGAAAGGCCTGGATAGTTGGGTGTAAAAGGAGTGCCGAGTGGTGAAAGCCCTAAGAGATGGCAGATATCAAGAACGGTAGGGGCTATCATACCACACCAAAACTGGAAAAAGTTAAAGGCCATGTTCCAGAAGCAAAGAGTAGTAGGAATCAAAAAAGGGTCTTCAGGAATGATAAACCTGGAAAGACGAAGGGCATCGAGAATACAGAGCTCTTGTAGGTCCCATTCTCTTGCAGTTACGACCCTGTCATACCATTCCTCCCACTCATCCCTCAATGTTGGCCAGCAACGATGAGGTTGGTTCATCCTCCAATTTCTCCAGTCAAGCCCCCCTTAATAGAGAAGAAAATGGTCCTCCAAACGAGGGTACAAAGCAGAAAGTTGGGTGGGAACCTCTCGAAAGATAGAACCTAGGACATATTCTTGTTTTTTGCTATGGCGAGGGACAAAGAGGCGTCCATCTATGGCACTTTATCCATCAGCTTTGAAATTAGCAATTTCTTCCTCAATATATCTTTTCAAAGCCAATGTTGGGCTTATACGTTTGCCAGTTGATACTTTCAAGGAAGGAGACTCCATTGGTATCGAATAGCAAAGAAGAGATGGCCAGTAGAAATGAAGGGTTTGTGTGTTAGGCAAACAAGTAAATTCAAAACACGGAAGAAATGGGTTTTAAAACTTTATGTTTGGCAAATATACCCAATCGTTTTAAGTGGGTTGAGTTCATAAAGGAGTGTTGAAAGTACGAATACAAAAGGTTCCCCTCAAATGATGATAAATATGGAAGGGAAATGTATCTCAAGTACTATGTCAGCTTCGAAATGAAATATTTGGCTTTGAAGCCAAGTTTTGGTGCCAAAATCAAATAACAAATGGCTTCGAAAGCAGGAAGTCTACTTCGAAGCTTATTCCAAACCTAAAGATGCAAGAATGCTCAGGTATTTGTTTACTTTAAAAAGGATTAAAGATATGTTTTTAGGTTTCTTGATAAGAGTATAATCCTTCGAAGCAAAACTTGAAATACCTTATGGTTAGAATTTGGTTGTTCTAGATTTCAAAACCAATAATTGGTTTAGTAATATATAAAAGGGATCACTCTTAAGAATAAAACAGTGCAATCCTTAGAGGAATTTTCCATCTTTTGGAAAGTATAGGCTGTTTGTTCGAAGCAAAATTAGTGTCTTTGAGACTACTTGATTATATTAACCATATGTTAGGGAGTTAAGTATGATCAAATCAAGCTTCGAAGGGCAAGATTGGTGAATTCGAAGCCCTAATTTTGTTTGTTTTAGACAAATGAGGTAAGATCAGACCATACCAAATAAGAGAAATCTGAGCTTTATTAAAATAAAATAAGAGTGATTACATCAGAAACCTTGCTTAGGCACATATTCAAGCTCATAAAAATAAGGAATAGAGTAAATAACAAGATCATGGAATTTGGTCCAACTATGGTTAATAAACTTTTGTTTCTTTTTTATTCTATCCTCTATCTTCTCCAGGCTTGGCTGTTGAAGTTGATATGCTCTTACTTGATAAAAAAAAAAATTCAGCCTTCATTTCAAACTCTATTTCTTTCAACCTTTGGTCCATTTCATCTATGTCTAAGTCATCCCAGTATGCAAATTCTTTGTTCCTGAAATCATCATATTCCTCAACAAGGTTCTCTGTTTCATACCGAGTATGAACTCGACGGGCTGAAATTTGGTCCAAAGATTGGGTGGCGGTTACAGAAACTTGGTGCCAATGGAGAAGCAATGGGAGTTGGTCCAGAAACATCTGGAGTTCTGCTTGGGCGATAGGGTTGAGGACGTGACCTCAAGCCCATCGAAGGTGTTTAAGAGGAACATCATCCTCAAGAACGTTGAAGGGCAGATGAGAAAAGGCCGTAAGCAGAAGTTGGGCTTCACGTCGTTGAGAGGCAGTAGGGTGAGATGGAGGACTATGTAAGGGGAGGAACTGGTCCTCAGAAAGAGTATGCCTCAATTCCTCCATCCACTGAGGATCTTGTGGAAGAGGGGGTGCAGAGGCTTCCATCTCAAAAGAATGAGGGAACTGGGGATTGTTAACACAATCAAGCCAGTCAGAAGAGCAAAGCTTTGCCTTCTGGGCTAAGAACGATGGGGTATACCCTTGTGCCTCCTATGGATGGCGAATTGCTTGTACTATCTTCGTAGGCATGGAGGAAGCATACCATGCTAGGAGTAAATTGTCTTCCAAACTGCGTCGGCGGTTGATGGGTACATATGGATAAACCACTGAGCTCCGAGCATCAGGAGGAAAGTCTAGAGGATCAACAAATTCGACGAAGTAATGATTGACTCGCTCTTTTAGTTCAGACTCCTTAGATTCTGGCCAGCTTCTCCAACCAGAAGCTGAAGAAGAAGAAAAAGAAGAAGCTGCAGCCTCATCCCATGCAAAAGGCTTTGGGTTAGAAGAAAAGCTTCCAATATCCATGTTTGTAAAATTCTGGATTAAGGAATTGTGGGCAATAGGTTCGTAATCCAAAGGTTGATAGTTTGCAAAAGCTTTTATGACTTGAATATAGGAAGGTAGATAAAGGTGGCCAATTAATGCATGAAGGTTCTTTCGAGGATGAACAACAGTATCAAATAACTCTTTGTATGCTTGATCAATGTAAGAAAAGGCTGGCTTGGCCATGAAAACTGTATTAGTCTTTTCAACTACTTGGATAATGGAGATGTTTAAGGATTAGAAGAGAGTTTAATGCAAACGTTCATTAATAAAAGACGGTTGCATTTCTGAAAAGATGCAAAATCCATGCATGTTTTAAGACGTGGACAAAATGCCTAGATTCACTAATATCACCAAGTATTGGGTATATTAGTGCGAGGGGTAATGTTGGCTATATATTTTGTATAGGCCAATCACAGTTCAACACGTGGCAAGGTGAGGACAATTCGGGAAGACATTTCAAATCTTCAATCGTAATCACACGTGGCAATTAGTATTGGTTGTTGTAGATCTGCGTAGCACTGGATCAACAAATAGATGCAAGATGACGTGGCTTTAACGGTTACTCATATATTTAAATTTAAAATCAGAAGGGAAGCCAAACTGCAGACATGGCATAGTGGAGCTAACTATGAGGAAACATGACCAACGACTATGGAGGGATAATTCGACGATTAAATGCTCATTTCGACGGTTATCATTGACAAGTATAAATAGCAGAGAAGGCTCCAGAGAGAACTCCCAAACTCAGATCCAAAAAACCAGTTTTATCTACTTTACCTTCCAGTTTTATTATTTCTTACTCTTTACATTTCTGTACTTCAAATTCTTGCACTGTATTTCGTTTATAGGAGTAGTTTTAAGTAGCTTGTTGCTGTAAACCTCTACGAGGCTAAATTGGATCATTGTAAGTCTTTTCATTTTTACTTAATGAAATGCTACAATTGTTCTTCATTTAATTGTTATCTGCTTAATTCTCCTAAACAAAGTCACTAGTAAAAGTCTTCTTCATTGAGACTGAAAGAACTAAAACACAATCATCTGATAATTGGTTGACAATTAATCTTTTGTAAGGACTGATTGATCCTTACTGGCATGCTTAAAATTACAATAATAACCTTCGAAAGCCAACAGAAGCTCAGCTCATTCTTCAATATGCCAGTAAAATACGACTGCCGACCAAGCTTCAACGATGGAGTCTCTTCTCTCTCTTCAATCAAGTGATTGTTGCTGCTGGTGGTGGGACTGACAGCGTGGGTGTTTAGGAAGTTGCTATTTTAGTAGGTTATTGTAATATCCCTGTTCCGTAGTATGATAATTGGTCATTAATGTGAATATGATTATGTGTCTGATATGATTTTGTGTGCCAATTGTGTGAATATATGTGGTTTTGAATTTCTATCTATTCACCGTAGGAATATCTGTTTGATTAACTGCTTTGGAAATTAAATTGAAGGTCTTATCGGCCGTAGAAACCAAAATTGACTGCGCCATTGTGATTGGCGTAATTTTTATGGTGAAATTTAATTGAAAACTGATTTGGATCAAATTAAATAGATTAAATTAATGATATAGTGCCCAATTATTTAATATTAACAATTATAATTGAGGGAAATTATATAAGTGGGGCACTACACTCAATTTTCCTCTTTAGCATTCATTTTGGTTGATTTCAACTCTAAGAGAGAGAGAAAGGGTCGGCTAGAGAGGGAACAAGAAGGATAATTGTGTTTGGCTCAAGTTTGTGGAAATTTGAAAGGTTGAACTCAAGATTCAACTAGAATTTGTGAAGATTAAAGCCTCTAGGTAAATAAATTCATGGATCTTTAAGTGTAATTTTGTGGATTCAAGGATGAATAATGATCAAGAACATGAATTAGATTTATTATGATGAAATTGAATTGTATTTGATGAATTTAAAGTCAATGGATGCATGCATGTAGGAAATTGTTGTGAATTTCCATATTTGAGCACAATGTGTATGATCCATGTTGAATTTTTGGTTTAAGTCCATGTATTTGACCATCTCTTCACCAAGTAAGTTGAGAATAATAAGTATCTCCCACATGCATACGCAAATCATGGAGGTGTGAGTTTGAATGTTTGAATTTAATGTGTTGGTGATGAGTTTGGGTCATTTTGAGGCATGCATATAAGTAATTTTGTGGAATTGAGCTTCATAATGATGTAATTTGGTGTTTATACCATGTTAGTATATGTATATGTGAAGATTGAGCCAAAAGCATGCATTTAGGGCCTTTGAATATCAAGTTGAAGCTCAAGAACATATTCTGGATTTTCCAGAAATTTGATGTCCGCTCGAGCGGGAGAACCGCCGCTCGAGCGTGAAATTCGTGCTCCCAGTATATTTTTGCAGACATGGTGTCTGCTCGAGCGGGGAGCTATGTGGACAGACCTTCAGCTCGAGTGCCAAACTTCACGCTCGAGCGTAAATTTGATGCATCCAGTACTTTTGCAGACCTCATGGGTTTGCTCGAGCGAGGAAGTCCACGCTCAAGCGGGGACCGTGTTTCTAAAATTTTTGAAAATACATTATGTGTTTCGTTTTCTGTTCTCTTTCACTTCTAAGTACTCTTAGGTATGCATTGAGCATTGTAATTGAGTTAAAGAGATAAGAATGAAGCATAAAGAGGAATCTGTGAATTAAAGAACGGATTGAATCATTTGTGACCCATATGTGTTATGTGATGTGTAGGATCAAGCTCCAGGGCAAATCAACCAACCGATCACTGTGAGTAATGTCTTAATAAAGATATCCGAGATATGTTGTTTGTCAAATTGCTTACTTTTATGTAGGTTTTGTAAGTTCATTAATTTGAATGGGCCAAAGGCCAGTTTGATCTGAATATAAGCTTGAATGGGCCAAAGGCCAGTTTGACATGAAAATATGAATGGGCTAGAGGCTAGTTTGACATGGAAATATGAATGGGCCAGAGGCCAGTTTGACATAAATGAATGAATGGGCCAAAGGCCAGTTTGACATGTAAATATGAATGGCCAGAGGCCAGTTTGACATGTAAATATGAATGGGCTAGAGGCTAGTTTGACATGATAGAATAAATGGGCCAGAGGCCAGTATGATCTGAATGATAGAATGAATGAGCCAAAGGCTAGTCTGACATGAATGAAAGACAAATGGGTCGAAGGCCAGTCTGACATGAATAGATTGGGCCCGAGGCCGTCCGATGTGCTTGGAATCGCAGTCGTTTGATACATATATGAATTAAACAGAAAAAAATGAATTAGGCCCAAGGTCGTCTGATATATATCGTTCCAATGTATTTTCTTTATTTGATATTATTCACTGGGCTTTCGTTTACGCTCATTCATGTGTTTGTAGGTAAGCCAAGAGAGGTCCAGACCCAGCCTCAGTGAAGTCTGTATGGAACAACTAAGGTTTGGAAGAGTCAGCCTTTGTGTCTCACACACGAGACACGTCTTCGCCCTTTTGCCATTCTATGTTATTTTGTCATGTTGGCAAGGACTTTGGTTTATGTCTGTATATAGTTTTGTTTGGCTGACTTAGATTCGAAGGATCCTGTCTATACAGAATTGTATGTCACTATGTTTTCTGTTGTGAGTTATTAACATGAATAATGTATGGTTTGTTTGAATGTGTATATAAGCACAGCTCTATGGATAAAGTTTTAAATTTGCTTCCGTTTGGCCCATTTACTCTGATGAGTTTTATTTTATTTGGCTTGAGGTCATAGGTAATCTCGTGATTACTGGCCGGTTATAGCCTTAACCCATAAGGGCGGGTTCGGGTCATGACAGTTATTTTAGTTTTTGGCTATTTTAGGAAGCTAAAATTTTTGTGTTTGGGAAGATAGTTAGATTTTTTTTGTAGTTGGATGAGATGTTTGTGAGATAAAAAGTAAAATGATTATGAGTTTGATGTAATATTTTGTCTTATTGACTATTTTAACTTATTTTGTCTTTTAGTGTTATTTTAGTCAAAAAAAATAAAAAAAAAGTTGCTTCCCAAACACCCCCAACATAAAATGTCTTCTTAAAATATTTTATTCATTTTCTGTTGTTTGGTGGAATAAAAAGTAAATGAAATATTTTTTTAAAAAAAAAATTGTAATATTTTTGTAAAATTGATTTATTTTTAAAAAATTTATAAGTTAATTTTTAAAAAATTAATTCTCATTCATTATCTTTTTAAAATATTTAATCTTTTTAAATAAATATCTTAACTTGCTAAAAAGTTATAAATAATACTTTATTAAATTAAAAATTTTCTCTTTCACACAATAAAATATTTATGTTTCAAGTGTCAATCAATCGTCGAAAAATAAAAATAATTTTTTTTTAATATAAAATATTGCTTTAAGTAATACTATACCAACAAAAAGCTCATACATAAAAAAATTTCCCAATGGTGCTTGTTTTTGAGAATATTTTATGATCTATTATTGAGTTAGAGAGAAGTCTCTGGCCCAAGATTAACATTGGCCTAGTTGATAGCTGTTGTTTTGTCTAGTTGTAGCTCAAAAACAAATGTGTGCCTTTCACATGGCACAAAAACCAGCTCATTTTTTTTTTTTTTAAACGACTCGTCTTGTTTGTGTAATTTGACTTCGATAAAATGTGACCATATTGTATGTATTAAAATTTTTATATCAAATATTATTGGATATTTAAATAATAATATTATTATTTTATAATTAATCATATTTAATTTTTTGTAATTGGGTTTATTATATTTTTTATTTTTAAATTATCACCAAATGGTCTACTTAGTCCTCTCAATTATTGGTTGAGTCTACTAAATTTCTAAAATATATAAATCAAAATTGATTTAGCCCCTAAACTATCGATTAAATTTATTAAGTTCTTAAAATATTTAATTTAAATCAATTTAGTCCATGAAAAGATTACAAAAATAAAATATAAATCCATAAGTATTATAAATTAGTAAAAGACACTACCTAGTTAAAATTTTATTTCAGAAAACCTTAAATTTTTATTCTGTATTTGAAAAGTGAGCATCGTTTCTTCTGATAAATTTTCTTTATATGAGTAAAGGTAATTATCTATAATATTTTCTTATTTATCTTCTATAATAGCCACTTGTTTGTCTTTATCTACTAGTATATACCGGATTTCGTTTATAATTTCTAATTGATTGTCTTTAAGTCTTAACTAATGTATTATTTTGTTCTATTATTAATTATAGCGAAGTGTTATTATTTAAATTTTCTAATTCTATTTCTTCAGTATATCTAATACTCGTATAATTTTATTGGTAAGATTGAGAAACCAAAAACTGATACTAATGTAAACATAACAAAATAAAACACTTTTTAAAGATAAAATAGAAATTTAAATTTTTTTTTGATAATAAAATCTTAACTAGATAGGGTATTTTATTAATTTATAATACTTATGCGCTTATATTTTATTTTTATAATTCTTTCAATGACTGAATATGTTTGAATTAAATATTTTAAGAACTTAATAGATTCAATTGATAATTTAGGGATTAAATAAATTTTGATGTATATAATTTAGGGACTTAATCAAGTCAATCAGTAGTTCAGGGACTAAGTAAACAATTTAACGATAGTTTGGGAGTAGAAATTGTAATAAACCCTTTATAATTTTAAATAAGATTTTTAATAAAAATATTAATGTCTATCAAATTATTCGTATCTTTAATATACAAACAAAAAGTTTTTTGCATAATTCTCATACATAATGAGTTGACATCGTGTAATTCTTCCGTTTTCAATCAAAATACCCACTATTATCTTTACAATTTTACAAATATCATTAACACATTATTTTAAATGTTCCTTTTGTATTAGATTTATAGTTATAAATCACTTCCTTTTTATTCACGAGCAAGGATTCTCTAGAGTTTTTTTTTTCCTAAAATTTCTTAAAGTGGTGCATTGTGTGGTTGAGATTTAATGACTAGTCACATCAATTTTTCAGCATTAAATCTCAACCACACAATACACCACTTTAGGAAACTTTAGGAAAAAAACACTCTAGAGAATCTTGTGTTTGGTTGTGCTTTTGAAATGTGATTCTACATGCTAGTTTCAGCTCCGTGTTTGGTAAGAGTTTTGGAATTAATTTTTTAAAACTCTGTCGAAAACTCTGTCCATTCTGCGCGTTTCTTGGATTTTTTTTTCCTAGGGGAAGACCACCCGGACGTCCATGGGGACTTCCGCCCGGATGTCCTCCGCTGTACAGGATTTTTTTTTTTTGCAATTGATTTATATAATTGGAAAAAATATTTTCTGAATTTTTTTTAATTTTTAATGTGCTTTAAAATAATTTTGAGTTATACGTTTAGTTATGAGTTATAAATTTTTGTATCATATATCAAATATCACATCAACAATTCCCCACTCAAATCAAACCTCTTTTCTAAAACTATTTTCAAAACTCTTTACAAAACAAATTTTCTACACTCAAATCATAATTTTACAACACACAAACTCAAAATACAACTCATACTCTCAAATCACATTTACAAAACACAACCAAACGCAGGCTTGGTGTTTATTCACAGCTTCCAATTGGTACTCACAAAAGTAATTAGTGCACATTCTGCATAGACTTGCCCTCCAATTCAACTTGTGACCTACCCACCCATGACCTTACGCCATTGATGATTTAATAAAAATTGCAAGTTTGAGTCGGGGTGATTTAAGCTAGAGTAAGTTTTAATGAGTGAAAAAAAGAAAAACTACATCCAACATCTTTCTCCAAACCGCATTTATTTATTTTTTATCAGCTCCCTCAATTGCCTGCTCCCATTCTCACATTCATTTCCCATCAACATTTCTTTGTAAAATCTAATCACTTCTTTTAAAATTGGACATATGCACCAAGCATTGAAGTCCACAAAACAACATCCCTGTTCTTCCTCTTTCCCTCTCTAATCTAAATCCCACACCATAATAAAGACCTGCATAACCACCTTCTTCTTCTTCTTCTTCTTCTTTCACGGTCGTACTTTTTATTAAAATCACAGTGGTATTATGGATATGGAGTTGTGGCCGAACCTAGTTTGGCATTTAAGGACGATGTTGTTACAGTCCGCCCACGTGGTGGCCAACCCACAAATTTTTACTGTTTGCAAGGTTATGGGTGGGTCGGAAAGATGCAAAATAAAAAATTAAAAAAAGATTAGTACTTCTAGAACACTAATGTCAGAGAACTAATTATAGAATAAATTACAAAAACCATACACAGCTGTCCCTTATGGGTTTTGCTGCATCTCTTCCTTCCCCAGCAGTGTTTGTTTTTGAGAATATTTCATGGCCTTTTGAGTTTGTGAGAAGTCTTTGGTCCTGCATAACAGTGGCCTAGTTAGTAACTAGTTTTGTCTAGTAGTGTGGCCATCAACTTACACTTCGTTTGAATCGAGTTATTTGGTGAGGAAATTAAAAAATAAATAAATCATTTTCTCTCTATCACAAAAACCAATTGTGTGCCTTTCATGGGGTACAAAACCAGCTTATTGTTTTTTAACTCTCCAACCACTTGCCTGGTTTGTGTTATTTGAAAAAATCAACACATAATTTAGCCTCACCATAAGTTAACCCAACAAAATAGCAATTGCACATACTGTGTTTATTATAACAGGAATTTCAGCGAACACTTATGCTGCATCATTGATAAGCACCAATTTTTTTGCATACAAATCAGTTAGATCACTCCCCACAAAAAGAAAAAGCTAGATGACCAATCCGATTTGATAACATGAGAATGCAATAGCTTACCAAATTCAACTATAGGAACCCCCATTGATGTGTATGAAAAGCGAAGGCTTGGAGAGTGAGAGAAAAACACCCTTTTAGACGAAAATCTGAGATGAATGCATTAAAAGGTAATGGGTTTATTGGATTGATGCAATTGAAGAAGTTGTCGGTATGAGTTTGAGGGTGAGTTTTCTGAATATGAGTTTGGTGTGAATAAGGTGAAGAGAGAGAAATAGAGTAAGCCTGTTCCTAAGTTTGGGAACAGAGGTTTAAGAAGAAATGAGAGAGAGAACTGAAGTTGGGGTGTTGGATCTCAGTTCTGTTTGGAGTAGGCTTTAGGCCAATGTAGCCCAAGGAGAAGGCCACACCAACTCTGGTTCACAAATTGGACAGTCAAATTGGACCCATGTGGCCCATTATTAGTGCCATTCGAATAATTCATTTTATGAATTCTTCGCAAGCCTAGATTGTTACATTTGTATTGTAAAAAAATATTCAAAATTATTTCTTCCATCTATTCAAAATCATATAGCAACTGGTGTATATGGAAAAATTGCATGAACATTTTTCTTTTCAAATTTGTTTTCGGTGGAAAAAGTATTACATCTATGAATAGTGTGCATATTATTTATTGTGTCTTGTACTAGTCTATGAGCTCAATCACTAAAGTCACAATGTCTTATTATAGCTACATATCAATTCTGCCACAATATTTTATCCTACAAAAAAGAAAAGAAAAAAAGCCTTATTATAACTAAAAAAACAAGAGAGATTTGGTGATAGACCCTTCACTGTCTAATTTGTCTTTCAAAAAGACAAGAATTATATAAATACTTTTAAAATCCCCTAATATTTTAAAACTTGTTTCTTTTATCATACTACCCTCGTATATATATATATATATATATCAACTCTCCTGTAAAGTCATTCTCACATTATATTTCAGAGTAAAATTTTACTTTGAATCCTAGCAAACTTTATTCTGAATTCAAAGTAAAATTTTATATCGTTAAGCACATATATTGTCTTAGAGGTAAAATTTTACTCTTATTTTATCAAACAAAAACAGATCACATACTTGAGTAAAATTTTACTCTCATAAACAAAAACAGAACACAAATCAGAGCACATACCAGAGTCAAATTTTGCTCTTATTTTATCAAACAAAAACAGAGGGCATACCAGAGGAAAAAAAATAGAGAAATAGAGAGATAAAGGAAGCACATATATCTACAAGAAGTTCGGTCTTGAATGACGAAATTTTTTTGTCTCCAAAGAGCTAATTTCGTCACTATAGATATTTTTGAGGAAATATTTTCCTCACCAGTTTCGTCACTGAATGTTTGTCACTAAAAACCACTGTGATGAAAAACAATTTCGTCAGCAATGAAATTACTTCAGTGATGAAATTTTTTGTCACCAACAAAACAACATTTTGTCGCCAAAAAACCTTATTTTCGTCACCAAATAACTATTCAGTACCATATTTATAATTTTAGTTGACGAATAAATTTGTCACACATGTTGATCATTGATGAGGAAATAATTTCGTCACAGTAAAATATAAAGTTGACGAAATCTTTCGTCTTCAAAAGTCATACATGAGTGACGAAATATATTTCGTCGCAAAAATATATATGCGTGATGAAATTTTTAGTTACCAAACAATAAAATCAATAAAAACTTTCATATATAAGCTGCAATAAATTTTGTCACAAAAATATTTATTAGCGACGAATAATCACTTTGTCATAATAACAAATACAAATGACGAAGCAAATTCGTCACTAAACTCGTTCTATATTTTATATTTCAATTTAAATTATTATTTCACAAATATCTCTGCTCATATCCCAATAGCCTTTTAATTGTACTAAGAAATCCACTAGTTATTACACACCACTCTACAAAAAAATTTACTAAACTATTTATATTATAAATCAAAATATATTCATCAAACAACTTTAATAATAATCCATTAAGTATAACAAAAAAACCATCACACCAAATCCCAAAATGAACTAACGTGGGGTCTACAAAAAAATCAACACTCGATCTTGATTTGAAACTACAACTAAGTATTAGTTCAGGGAAAAAAAAAAATTCAATCTTGATTTGCAAGTATGCTTCCAAACGTCATAAAAAACTAATTTGCAAAGAAAATAAACAAGAAAAACATTAACATATTATCAATTACGTTGAATAGATATCCGCCTTTGCAAAATGAAGAAATGATATTACCTCATCATAATATGCCCGACTTATATTTCCATCAACTGTGCTACCTAGTGCAATCCAACTCTTGTGTATGTCTAACTATGCCGAGTTAATTAAAGTTCGGTGAATAGGACAAATTTTATATATAAAAAAATAAAAAATAAATATTTTAATTAAAAAGAGTGAATGAATCTATCTAGATGAAAATCAATATTTGATTTTCTCATAAGGTGAAATAGCATGAATGAATGGCATGATGTGAATCTATGAATCCATCCAAATGAAAATCAACCTGTATCCCACCGCATTAAAGAACGTTCATCAAAGTTAATACAAAACTATGGTAGTAGTAGGGGGTTGATAATTATCCAAAAACACACAATATCTTAAAAATAAGAGTCATCATGACAAATCACATAAAATAAAATAGACAAAATCTCTGTTTCCCAATGGTTAAGTACATTTTTCTTATTTTCCAGTGTATCAATAGAGAAGTACACCAATATGTGAAAGTAAAAACATAGATATTTCAGGTTGACATATTGGGAAGACCTCAAAGCCCAAACTGGACCTTCTACCAGGTGTGGTCAACATTGCTTCCTATGCTTTTTTAAAATTACTTCTACTTGCCAAGAAAAACGCATGGGGTATTGACCAAAACATTAGGTTTATGATTTAAAATGAAGAAAAAAAATTTAAATTTATTACTTTGGAAAAGAGAGTGGGTGTAGGGGGAGCAGGCAAGAGAAGGAGAGGGGAGAGGAGAGAGGGCTGAGGAGAATAAGCAGCTTTATTCTAACAGTAGTGATATACAAGCTAACAAATTTCATAAACTCTTCTCACTTACATGAGTTGTTCCAATCATATAACTTTAGTGGGTCCTATTTCAAGTTCTATTTCTGCAAGCCACATTTGTGAGTTTGTATAGTATTTTCCCATTCTAATTTTAATGTCTACCTATCAAAATTTGAGCCTAGACTGTATATTCTAAGGGAAGAAAGACAAATTTCAAGTGAACAAATTATTACCATATTTGTAAATTACAGTCGCAAGACATCCAAGAACTAATCAATAAATGTAAATCGGTTATTTCCTTTTGAACTAGGGCAAGAACTAATCAATAAATGTAAATCGGTTATTTCCTTTTGAACAAGGGCCTCGTGATCATTTTCATTTCCTATAAGAGTGGCTAGGTAAGTATCCCCCCTTTTGCACACTTTCATGTATCTAAAGTCCAGAAACCAACTTTACTCTTTTCCGTTTTATATGAAGTTTAATATCAAAATAGAGCATAAGAAAAGATTTTGGACTGAGGCTGCAGAAATCTCTTAATCACCTGAATTCCATACACCTAGATCAGAAATATAACCCCTTTTTTTGGCCTTTCCATGATAAATATATTAGAAATGCCCCAAAATAGATTAAATACAGAGTTCCTACACTGTAAAATTCCAAAATCATCCAAATAGAGATTTTTTTGAATTGGTCATAGACCAAGTTGCTAAAGGATCCTCTCTTCTAACATACAGGAAGTCCACAGTATATTTTTCTGGTTCCTTATTTTCTCAAATATAGATACAAATGAATAGTCAATCCAAGCAGCCAACAAAATGTAAACTGAATGCGAGAGAGAGAGAGAGAGTGCTTACTCACCAAGCACCCCAGAACTCCCATGATCACTGTAAAATATGAAAATATGGTCATTTAAACCACTATCCACAATTTTTCCACTTCCCCCTGTAAGAGCTGTCTTATTTCCAAGGATAACAGAAAAGAAGTTGTTAACAGTGACATATTCCCCAGTATAATCCTGCTCAAACAAAAACCCACCAAATGAGAAAGAAAGAATACAATTTCCTTAATTTAAAATTAACCTAATGCACAAAAAGGACACAGACCTTTGGCACTCCTTTGTATACATCATCACCATGGGGACTGTTGATTATGATTCCAGGCCTGGGGTTCTCTTCATTTTGAGCAATGTCATCATACATGAAAATAATGATGTTTTCATCTTTAAGCCCATCTTTCTTCAGGAGTTGATAGGCATGACAAACATCAGCCTAAAAAAGAAAACTGTAAAATATTAGAATCAATAAATGAAAGGGAAAACACATAAAATAAAAGTAAGCCCTGGACAGAGCATATATAAATATGTCATGAGATTCAGGATATTTAACTGTGGAGGTACATGGAGCCAAGGAAATATATCAACTCCCTTTTACTAGTCGCTAACTTTTGTCTCCTTCCAAGCATTCCAGAAACATCAATCATAATCACTTAAAAGATTCTAATTCTAGGATTTGAGGAGCTAGTTAATCTTTTCTAATTTAAACTATTTTGGGCCATTTTTTGACTTAATTTTCAAGTAGTTCTTCACTGTTTTAATTTAGGCCCAAAATTTATGAAATTAATTATATGTGAAATTATTGAGTTTAGTGTTTCTAACATTCACATTGCGATCAGAAGTTAAATCACCGGTTGACAACAAATTTGAAGTTAAATTACAAGTTGTTGACAATGATATATTCACAGTTTGTTAGTAACAAAGTTCTATGTTCTCATTGACATCAAGTCATTAACTTTTTAATTATTAGGTTGGAAACAAAACACACACAAAAAAAGAAAAAAAAAAGAAAAGAAAAGAACAGAGTGTTAACTCCTATTAATCCCAAAAAAACAAGTATATTGCATTTGACAAAAAACTTTACTTGAACAACCAGCAATTCACACAAATAACCCAGAAAATTCAAAACCACAGTTCTTATACCACCAAATTAACAAATGAAAAACCCACAAATCATCACCATCATCATCAAACAAAAATAGAAGAAAGAAGATTAGCTTAATATGTAAAAACCCCAAATCAATGAATTAGAACTGAAATCTGCAAAATGAGATTCTAAAAATAGGTTTATCAATTGCTTTCAATTGCTAGTTTTATCAATTAGCTTACAAATAGTTTTATCAATCGCGTACTCACTCCATCAAAAAGGAATTTGTGATTAGGTCGAGCACACAGAACATAGGTTCAGAAGAGACGAATATGAGAAAAAGAGAAGAAGAGAAGGTTAAGAACACAAAACACAGGTTCAGAAGAGAAGAAAATGAGGAGAAGAGAAGAAGCAAAGAGCAGAGAAGAGAAGTGAAGAATACCTTCTAATCGAGGCTTCAATCACTGCTCACCGCCACTGTCGTCGATCGTCGCTCGCCGCCACTGTCGCTGATCTCCGATTGCGGCTCGCCGCCGGTTAAGTGAAAGAGAGAGAGAGAGAGAGAGAGAGAGAGAGAGAGTCAAAGGAAGAACCTAGGGCAAGAAAAACGTGAAATGAAAAAATTGGGGGGGGGGGGGGGGAATGGAAGAAATAGGTGGAGGGAAAAAGAAAGGGGTCGGGTACAAGATTGAAATTGGCGGATAATCTGCCACCCGATCCGAACCTGTGAAATGAAAAATTTTGGACCTATATTTGCTCATCATGTGTCATGCATCTACTGAAAACACGTTGGGTCGGGTCAGACGGGTCAGCACATCTGCTGCCCAGTCCTACCTATGGCGATACTGAAGGAGGATATATATACTAACCAACATGAGAAAAATGAAAAGATAAAATAAAATAGACTTACCAAAAAGATGATCTAGGAGTTCAATGGATGCCTCATTTTCTAAATTGTTTATTGAAACCTTATTTTTTAAGAAACTCCATGATGCTTGATGTCATCTTCAAATGCTCCTCACTCGTCTCATTCATCTTCGCCATCACACTGTTTTCTGCTTGAATTTCCTCTTTTTGTGCTTGAATTTCATGTTTCTGTGCTATAAGAGATGACTGCGCCAATCGTTTTGGTAGCATTGGTAAGCCATGAAAAACATAATACGTAAGCATAAACAACAAATACATAACAATGGATATGTAAAGATATGTACATGAATATATAAAGATAGTATTAACAAAGCATCATTAATGAATATATAGTTACCAGACATAATAACAAAAATTAGACATCATACATATAGTGTATCGTCCCTATGATCTGACGGTATGTAGTCATCGTAATCTACCTCAACCCTAATGTTCTTTCCATTCTCATTGACACGATTGGGCTAAGTAGAACCCATCAAAGAAACTGCTATACACATCTCTTGTAGAGCATTGATTTTCTTATTATTCTTCTTGATTGTCTTATTTCTTTCCTTTTTGTACTCTGTTAGCTTCTGTCTTGCTAGAAAACCTGGTTTGATCCATTGTTTCTCCCATTTGGCCATTTTGGTAACTAAAAAGCATAAATTGATATAAAACATAAAATATAAAGCAGAATATTTACTTGAAGAGACAAAACAAAATATGAAATAAGCATGTAATGCATAAAAAACATATGTCTATATAGAAAATACAAAACAAAAACTACATATCATAATCCATATCAGGATCCATATCATCATCAGGTATGTCAAGTTCTCTCTCATCTTTACCCTCTCGCATTGTTTCATTTGAAAAATATTTCAAAGTGTTAGCAACATGTGTTGTTTATTTGAGTCATGACTCTTGTCTATGATTGCTAGTATATTATAAATTTACTAGCAACAAAGAGGGGGATTATGAGCTTTTATATAATCAAGATTTAAAATAATACATATTTTTTGCCATCAAAGTCCATTACCTTAAGAATATAAGAAAATATTTCCACAATTGCAAATCATAGAGAAACTTAAAATTGTTGGAAAAATGGTTTTATATAGGCATGTTTTTGAGCCCGAATTTGGGTGGGCCCCTAACGTCTTTTGGGGTGAGTCCGAAGAGGTGACGTGTTTCTTGCCGTGTAGCAAGTCACACGGTGAAGACGGAACGTCAAAACCATTTATGAGTGAATGGGAAGATGACGGTGTTTAACATTAATTTTTTAGATAAAAATTCTTTTGAATTTTTTCAATAAAAATTATTGTGGGAATTTAATTTAATTCTAAATTCAAATTTTAGGTTCCTAAGTGGTTTCTTAAAGTTTGTAATTTTAGAATTTAATTTAATTCTAAATTCAAATTTTGGATTCTTAAGTGGTTTCCTAAAATTTGTACCTCTTTCTTTATTTATTAAACTATTTAAATAGTTTAATATATATACATATATATTTAATTAGTTTAATATATATATATATTCTAAATAGTGTTTAATAATAAAGATACATGCAGTTGCTTTGTTTGACCAACGGTCAACCTTTTCAAATTTGTTTGAATATCAGGTTTCTAAGTGCTAAACGGTCAGATCTGTTTGAATTGAAGTTGTATTAGTTCGGAACAGTTTTTGCATCTGTTAGTTCAAATTTTTGCACCTGTTCAGCCCTATTTAAATCCAAAGATCGTCTCTACTGCTTTTGCCCCGGAAAAATCCAAATTGTGTTATTTTCTTGCTGTCCAGTTTTGATTTTTGGTGCATTATTCTTCATTTTAGTTTTAGAATATAATTCAGAGAGATAGAACTCAGGTTTGGTTCGCCGAACAAATTTATTTGAAGTGCTTCTATAAATTTGTGAAGATCATTGTATCCTGGGAGATAGACGCCATTCAACCGTAAGCACCGTTGCGGGGCGAATCTGTCTTAAGAACAGAGTGTCACACACTCGACTTGGTTTTGTAATTTTTATTTGGTTCGACAGAATAAATCTGGTATGTTATTTATTTATTTTGTTTGAATTTATTTCAAGTTATTTTATTTACACAGAAGATTGTTCCAACAATACTAATATGATGAATAATATGCAAAAGGAAAAATTATGGATAGCAGTATACAAGAAGCAGACTAATTTTTCGGATCCCCAATTGACTGCTGGAATGGGTTTGTATATATAGGCAATTAAGAGATTGTTAAGACAACCCGAACAGGTTCCAAACATGAAGTGAACAGATGCACTAAGAAATGAACAGGTGGCACCACTTTATTCAAAACTTAGTTTTGTCCGTTAGTGCCTATACACCAAATTTTCAAATGTTTGAAATTTGTTCCGTCCGTTAGAGCATTTGAACAAACTGATGGCTATACTAGATATAATTATATTTATTTAATTCGAACCAAGGATGAAGCTTTGGAAACTTTCATTCAATATAAGAATGAAGTTGAAAATCAACTTGGTAAGAAAATCAAGAAACTTAGAAGTGATAGAGGTGGTGAATATGAATTACCTTTTGGTGAATTTTGTAACGAACATGGAATAATTTATCAAACCACCGCTCCTTACTCACCTCAGCAAAATGGAATTGCTGAAAGGAAAAATAGGACTTTAAAAGAAATGATGAATGCCATGTTAATCAGTTCAGGATTACCTCAGAACTTGTGGGGGGAAGCAATACTTTCTGCTAATTATATTTTAAATAAAATACCCCGAAAGAAAGTGAATCAAACACCTTATGAAATGTGGCATGGAAGAGTACCATCCTACAAATACTTAAAAGTGTGGGGGTGTTTGGCTAAAATGGCTATTCCTAGTCCTAAAAAGACTAAGATAGGTCCTAAGACCATTGATTGCATTTTCATTGGTTATGCTAAGAATAGTAGTGCATATCGGTTTTTGATTCATAAATCAGAACATACCGAAATGCATGTAAATACTATTATTGAGTCAAGGAATGCATCATTCTTTGAACATGTATTTCCAAAGAAGACTGGACAAGAGACTAGTAACAATAAAAGATCTCATGATGCCATTACTAGTCAGGATCAAGAACATGATCAATAACTAGAGTTAGATCAAAATGAGGAAGAGGAACCTAGGCGTAGTAAACGTGCTAGAACCTCAAAATCATTTGATCCAGATTTTCTAACATATTTGTTAGAAAATGAGCCTTTAACTTTTAAAGAAGCTATGTCCAGTCCTGAAGCTCCTTTATGGAAAGAAGCTATCAACAGCGAAGTTGAATCCATCTTGCAAAATCATACTTGGGAATTAGTGGACTTGCCACCAGGTTGTAAACCTCTTGGGTACAAGTGGATTTTCAAAAGAAAATTGAAAGCGGATGGATCAATAAACAAATACAAGGCAAGACTTGTAGTAAAAGGTTTTAGACAAAAAGAAGGTCTAGATTACTTTGACACATACTCACCGGTTACTAGAATAACATCTATCAGAATGCTAATTGCCATTGCATCTCTATATAATTTAGAAATTCATCAAATGGATGTTAAAACCACTTTCTTAAATGGTGAGTTAAATGAAGAAATTTACATGGAACAACCAGAAGGTTTTTCTGTTCCAGGAAAAGAAAAGAAAGTGTGTAAATTGGTTAAATCATTATATGGTTTAAAACAAGCGCCAAAGCAATAGCATGAGAAATTTGACAAGGCAATGATGTCAAATGGTTTTAAAATTAATGAGTGTGACAAATGTGTTTATATTAAAAACACAGACAAATGTTATGTCATTGTATGTCTTTATGTAGATGATATGCTCATCATTGGTAGTAATAATGACATGATTAAAACTACCAAGAAAATGTTGAATAAACATTTTGACATGAAGGACATGGGCATTACTGATGTAATTCTTGGTATGAAAATTACCAAAACATCAGAAGGTTATACTTTGTCACAATCTCATTACATTGAGAAAATACTTAACAAATTCAGCAAAGATGATGATCATCTTGCTAGAACTTCTGTAGATGTTAATTTGTATCTTTCTAAGAATATACAGGAAAGTATTTCTCAATTAGAGTATGCCCAAATTATTGGAAGCTTAATGTACTTGATGAACTGTACTCGCCCAGATATAGCTTATGCAGTAAGTAAATTAAGTAGATATACGAGTAATCCGGGAGTAGAACACTGGAAAGCAATTATAAGGGTTCTTAGATATCTCTGATTTACTCGTAACATTGGGCTTCATTATACTAGATATCCAAAGAAGACTTGAAGGATACCGTGATGCAAATTGGATATCGGATACTAGAGACTCAAAGTCCACGGTGGGTATGTCTTTACTCTTGGTGGGCGGTCAGATCTTGGAAATCTTCCAAACAAACTTGTATTGCTAGGTCTACTATGGAATCAATTCATAGCCTTAGACAAAGCAGGGAACAGCGAATGGCTTCGCCACTTCCTTGAAGATATTCCAATATGGCCAAAACCGGTGCTTGCTATATGCATACATTGTGATAGTCAATCAGCAATTGGTAGAGCACAGAGTCATATGTATAACGGTAAGTCACGACACATTCGTCGTCAACATAATACCGTAAGACAACTACTCTCTAATGGAATTATTTTCATAGAATATGTTAAGTCTAAAGACAACATAGCGGATCCACTAACCAAAGGGTTAGCAAGAGAGTTAGTTGAGAATTCATCGCGGGGAATGGGACTTAAGCCTATTAAATAAGAGTTACCACAACGGCAACCCAACCTAGTTGACTGGAGATCCCAAGATCCAGGTCCAAAGGGACAACCGAGTTGTGATTGACTCAGAAGGATCACTGTGGAGTCCAACTCCTACCCATTTCTATGATGAAATAAGTGATGTCTGCAGCGTTAAAGGTTAAGTAAAATTTTAATGATTCTTATATCTAGGTAAACCTAGTGGAGTATGGCAGGATACTCTTCATAAGAATCACCTATGTGAGTGTGAACTGGGCCGGTTCTGTGAGATTTGTGAAGGGCTACAATTCTCTAGAGCACTCATGAAGACCAGGTTGTTTAGGGCCAAAATGAACACAATAGTGAGAACTAAACTGTCTGGGAATATACTGTGTGAGTTCTATTGTCTTGGTTTACACAAACGGCTGAACAGTTCAAGACATCATGTTCACTGGTTAGCTAATAAATCCGATAGTGTCTCATAAGGGAAGGGTCATTACATTTAACTTGAAAAGGCCATCAGACATGTAACCTTTTCCTACATACATCCCATTCTTAGTAAGTACAAATTTATCACTCTCAAATACTAGCCTAAACCCATTCTTACTCAACAAAGATCCAGAAACAAGATTCTTGCGAATGTCCGGTACATGCAACACATTGTTGAGAGTGAGTTCCTTTCCTGATATCATCTTGAGAACAATCTTTCCTTGTCCTTCAACTTTGGAAGTTGAGGAGTTGCCCATAAAAAGTTGTTCACCATTGTCCACTGTAGAGTAAGATGTGAACATATTTTTGTCGGCACTAATATGGCGAGTAGCACCAGTGTCCACCCACCATTCTTTAGGATTTCCGACAAGATTTGCCTCGGAAACAATTGCAGAAAGATTGATGTCTTCGATACCATTGGAAGTATTGTCCACTTCGGTCATGTGGGCTTGAGCAGGCTTCTTGCTTGTTCTTCTTTTGCTTTTGCCTTTGCTACGGCAATCTTTGGCCCGATGTCCCTCTTTGTCACAGATGTAACATTTGCCATTAAACTGGTACTTTTTATTTCCCCCCCCCCCTTTAGAGCCTTGTGATGAACTTTCTCCAGAAGACTTTCGTTTCTTGGTTTTTGAAGCATGTTCCACCACATTTGCCTTAGACTCCATAAGAAGCTTACCAGCCCGCTTTTCAGAATTGTGGGTGTCCTCCTCAATCCTCAAACGCACAATTAACTCGTCCATAGAAATTTCTTTGCGTTTGTGTTTGAGGTAGTTCTTGAATTCCTTCCAGCCTTTTGGTAATTTTTCAATTAAGGCTGCAACTTGGAAGGATTCACTGAGAGACATACCTTCTGCGTGAATGTCATGCAGAATAAGTTGGAAATCTTGAGCTTGGCTGATCACAGTTTTTGAATCAACCATTACAAAATCCAGGAATCTGCCAACCACAATTTTTTTTTAAGCCGGCATCTTCCGTTTTGTACTTTTTCTCCAATGATTCCCAAAGTTTCTTTGCTGTCTTGATTGGACTGTAGACGTTGTATAATGTGTTGTCAAGTCCGTTCAAGACGTAATTCCGGCAAAGGAAATCAGCATGTTTCCAAGCATCAACCGCAGCAACCACTTGCCGGTCAGTTTCATCCTCTTTCAGGATAGGAGCATCTTCACGGAGGAAACGGGCCAGGTTCTGAGTAGTAAGATAGAACAACATTTTCTGTTGCCATCGTTTAAAGTCAGTTCCTGAGAACTTCTCTGGCTTTTCACCGTGATTTACCGGTACTGTCATCACAGGAGAGGGGGTTGGTGCAATTGCAGCCACCACAGCAGTACTTGTTTGGGCATTAGCTTCAGTAGCCATCAATTCTAATATATAAAACAAAGTTATAATTAGAATTTACACTACACAGAAAATTAAACCAAAATCACAGAATTAAATTTTGTAAAAATAAAAGAAACAAGAATGTAACTTTTATTTTCTAATTAATTTGAAAATAAAATAAAATTTATTTAAACAAATTAATTCCACACAGAAAATAAAAGAAATAAAAACTATAACTTTTATTTTTCAATTAATTTGGAAATAAAATAAAATTTTATTTAACCAAAATAATTCCAATACGTAAAATAAAAATTGTAAAATAAAAGAAATAAGAATATAACTTTTATTCTTCAATTAATTTGGAAATAAAATAAAATTTTATTTAACCAAATTAATTCCACACAAGAAATTAAATTCTGTAAAATAAAAGAAATAAAAAAATAACTTTTATTTTTCAATTAATTTGGAAATAAAATAAAAAAATTTTATTTAACCAAATTAATTTCACACAGAAATTTAAATCTCTTGTAACACTCCAATAATTAAAATACTGAAAACAGAATTTTAATTAATGAAAACTCAGAAAATAACTTCTAAAACCCAAAATTAATTTTTGAAAAAATTTCACAAAACTATATTCTGAATTGTTAATGACACCAGTATCGTACTACTAGTTGTTGTCAAAGAAAAGAGACAGTATATTACTACTATCTGTCAAATAGCATATAATCACTATTTGTTTTTCCAACCAGAATATTATTTTGTAAATTCGCAGAAAATAATTTTCTTCCGAAATTATTTACGAAGAATGGAAAAAGGAAACAAACGAAAAATTCTGTAAACAAAATAATTCGAATCTGTCTTAAGATCGTAGTTGAAAATTAACTTGGTAAGAAAATCAAGAAACTTAGAAGTGATAGAGGAGGTGAATATGAATCACC
This sequence comes from Camellia lanceoleosa, assembly GCA_025200525.1. Taxonomy (NCBI): domain Eukaryota; kingdom Viridiplantae; phylum Streptophyta; class Magnoliopsida; order Ericales; family Theaceae; genus Camellia; species Camellia lanceoleosa. The sequence goes on from CM045760.1 coordinate 207,241,502, forward strand.
TTTTGGTGAATTTTATAAAGAACATGGAATAATTCATCAAACCACTGCTCTTTACTCACCTCAGCAAAATGGAATTGCTGAACGGAAAAATAGGACTTTAAAAGAAATGATGAATGCCATGTTAATCAGTTCTGGATTACCTCAGAACTTGTGGGGGGAAGCAATACTTTCTGCTAATTATATTTTAAATAAAATACCTCGAAAGAAAGTGAATCAAACACCTTATGAATTGTGGCATGAAAGAGTACCATCCTACAAATACTTAAAAGTGTGGGAGTGTTTGGCTAAAGTGGCTATTCCTAGTCCTAAAAAGACTAAGATAGGTCCTAAGACCATTGATTGCATTTTCATTGGTTATGCCAAGAATAGTAGTGCATATTGATTTTTGATTCATAAATCAAAACATTCCGAAATGCATGTAAATACTATTATTGAGTCTCGGAATGCATCTTTCTTTGAACATGTATTTCCAAATAAGACTGGACAAAAGACTAATAATAATAAGAGATCTTTTGATGCTATTACTAGTAATGATCAAGAACATGATCAAAAGCAAGAGTTAGATCAAAATGAGGAAGAAGAACCTAGGCGTAGTAAACGTGCTAGAACCTCAAAATCTTTTGGTCCAGATTTTCTAACATATTTGTTAGAAAATGAGCCTTTAACTTTTAAAGAAGCTATGTCCAGTCCTGAAGCTCCTTTATGGAAATAAGCTATCAACAGTGAAGTTGAATCCATATTGCAAAATCACACTTGGGAATTAGTGGACTTGCCACCATTTTGTAAACCTCTTGGGTACAAGTGGATTTTCAAAAGAAAATTGAAAGCGGATGGATCAATAGACAAATACAAGGCAAGACTTGTAGTCAAAGGTTTTAGACAGAAAGAAGGTCTAGATTACTTTGACACATACTCACCGGTTACTAGAATAACATCCATTAGAATGCTAATTGCCATTGCATCTCTATACAATTTAGAAATTCATCAAATGGATGTTAAAACCACTTTCTTAAATGGTGAGTTAAATGAAGAAATTTACATGGAACAACCAGAAGGGTTTTCTGTTCCAGGGAAAGAAAAGAAAGTGTGTAAATTGGTTAAATCATTATATGGTTTAAAACAAGCGCCAAAACAATGGCATGAGAAATTTGACAAGGCAATGATGTCAAATGGATTTAAAATTAATGAGTGTGACAAATGTGTTTATATTAAAAACACAGATAAATGTTATGTCATTGTATGTCTTTATGTAGATGATATGCTCATCATTGGTAGTAATAATGACATGATTAAAACTACCAAGAAAATGTTGAATAAACATTTTGATATGAAGGACATGGGCATTGCTGATGTAATTCTTGGTATGAAAATTACCAAAACATCAGAAGGTTATACTTTGTCACAATCTCATTACATTGAGAAAATACTTGACAAATTCAAAGAAAGATGATGATCATCTTGCAAGAACTCCTCAGATGTTAATTTGTATCTTTCTAAGAATATACAGGAAAGTATTTCTCTATTAGAGTAGGCCCATATTATTGGAAGCTCCATGTACTTGATGAACTGCAGTCCACCAGAGATAGCTTATGCAGTAAGAAAAATAAGTAGATATACGAGTAATCCGGGAGTAGAACACTGGAAATCAATTATAAGGGTTCTTAGATATCTCCGATTTACTCGTAACATTGGGCTTAATTATACTAGATATCCAGCAGTACTTGAAGGATACTGTGATGCTGTTGGCTACATATTTTGTAAAAGCCAATTACGATTCGACACGTGGTAGAATGAGGGTAGTATTGGAAGATGATTTTAATCTTAAATCTCAATCGTACACGTGGCAATAAATATTGGTTCTCAAGTGGTCTGAGTAGCACTAGATCAGGAATGAGATACAAGGTGACGTGGCTTCAACGGTTACCTTTATTCAAATTCAGAAACAGGAGGGAAGTCCAACTGCAAGTGATGGCATAGTGGAACTATTTCTAAGGTAACATGATCAGCGATCATGGAGGAGCGGTTCGACGGTCAAGTGCATTCAAGGTCATCTCTAACAAGTATAAATAGCAGGAAGTTCCTTAAAAAGGCCCCTGCAGACTCGAGATCATATAAGCCATCTTACTTCATATTTTCTTTTCCGCTTTTACCTTTCAGACTTTAAATACTTGTTCTTTAAATACCAGACTGTACTTCAATTCATAGGAGTAGTTTTCAAGTAGATCCGTTGTCAGAACTTCCTCAAGGCCGAAGTTTGGGCAATAGTAAGTGGTTATGTTAATGAGTTACTTCAGTTGCTCTTCATGATAGTTGTTTTTTCTCTTAATTTCTCGTAAAAGTCTAGCCAAAGAAAAGTCCTCTTCATTGAGGCCGAAGAACTAAAACATAGTAGCCTGATAATTGATTGGCAATTAGAATGTCTGTAAGGACTGATTGGTCCTTGCTGGCACGCTCCGATTTACAAATATATCCTTCAAAAAGCCAATAAGCCAACATATATTTTTGGCACCCTCAGTGGGACTAATTAAAATGGCTAGACGAAGACGACAAGGACAAAACGAACGCTTAGAAGAAGGCGTAGAAGGAGAGGTAGAAATACCTAATCCAGAAGAGAATGTGGTAACACACTCTGTGGAAACTCCTATGTTATCAGAACCTTTGGTCGAACAGACCAGTACTTCTGGACAAGAACCATATGTTCATAATATTGGACGAAACTAAGGAATTGGACCATCCACCATTCCATCTTCTCAGCCAATAAATCCATGGGATGGCTTGGTAGATGCTATGGGACAACAGCTAATGAACACAATGGAAAGGTGGGCAACATCCTTTTTGGATCGAATGAATAACCACCAACCAACAAATACAAGACATACAGAGGAAATTTTAAATGTTCATCAACAAAGATTGGCTAGAGAAAAACAGCCTATGCAAGTTAATGGACAAATTAATGGTCAGACTAGTACTCAAAACTATGAAAGACCATCGCCTCAGTCTTGGTATGAACCCATTTCGAGGCCTGCAGAGGCCAAAATACCACAAGATTTCAACAAAGGAAGCCACACCAGTTGGTAGATCTGGCCAAGTACAAGAAACTGGTATAAGAATGGTGGCAAATCCCATGTTCGAAGCCATATCTGGCACCAGGGGTTATAATAATCCCTTATATGAATTTATACCCGGGGGGTTGGAAGGTTTACCTACAAATGGAAGGGACACAATACCTATTCCAACACCTTTCGTAGGTCCATTAGCAGGACAGGCTCAAAGGGGGTATCCATTTCCCCAACAACAACCTGCACCACAAGGGCAACCAGTCCCAAATGTACCATTATATGGACCAAGAGGACTACAGGCACAAGTTTGTCCACCAAACCCTGTGTTTGCTCCTCCAGTAGTGGTTCAGCAAGCCCAAAATATGGTCCCTAGGGACCAAATTGCTGATATTGTTAGGGAGATATGTGGACCAATGGCTCGGGGGGTCCAGACTCCTGTGTACAGAAAACCTTACCCAGAGTGGGTTGATAGAGTGCATGACTACCCAAGAGGGTTTAGAATACCAGATTTCACCCTATTTTATGGAACTGGAAACCAATCAACAGTAGAGCATATTGCTAGATTCGCTGCTCAGTGTGGTGAATTCGCTAATCATGACTACATAAAATTGAGACTATTTCCAAACTCTCTAACTGGGGGAGCGTTTGTATGGTATATCAACCTTACACCTGGCTCCATTCAAACTTGGCAACAGATGGAAGAGGCATTTCATGCCCAATTTTTCCAATCAGAGCCAGAAGTATCCATGGCAGATTTGGCAAGATTGAGTCAAAGGCCCAAGAAAAGGCTACTCAATTCATTGCAAGATTTAAAAGGGCTCGAAATAAATGTAGAGTCATCCTTCCAGAGCCAGAATTTGTACGATTGGCTCAAAACGGTTTAGAGTTCAGGCTTCGAAAGAAGTTTGATTCAATCAATTCGTGGATTTGGTCGAATTAACCTATAAGGTGTCACGATATGAAGCATTACTAGAGGAAGAACAAGATCGAAACAATGCTTCATATAAGACATACTATAAAGATCCCAATTACGAGATTGATGCAAAGAGATTGTGGGCAAAGAACCCGTAATTTGTGAAGCATTAATTCATAAGGATACGACTATCGACCAACAGCTTTAAGAAGAAAGACTTTCACGTAAAGTATTCTTTCGATTTAACAAAAGCAGATGACATTTTCGATCATTTGTCATAGCCTAATTTCCTTAAGTTACCAAAAGGAGTAAACCGCTTCTCTTGATGAACTTAAAGGAAAAGTGTAATCAGAATGGCATAATTCTTGGTCTCACTCAACTAAAACTGCATTGTTTTTCGAGACAGATCCAAGAGCAAATCCGAAAGGAAGCCTGAAGTTCCCAAACAAAACAGAGAAAGCCATGGAATTGACAAGAACCTGCTTCAGAAGTTGGAGAAAGCGCTGCTAATGTGGTTGTTCCAAATTTTCAGAATCTATCTCTGCAGGAGTTGGAAGAAGTCAATGTGCAAATGCATATTGCCAACCAAACAGCTGCCAAGAAAGAGACCAGGAGTTCACCGCTTGTTGGTCGAGTCTCTCACATCGGCGAACATTCGATGAAGAAATATCGACGATTTATTCTTGGAAGCAATGTAATACAAAGGATGTGTCCAAGGTGTAGACTAAGCTACAAATGGTTGAAGGGCTTCCAATTGATGGGAAGCAATACTATAAGGATGTTCAGAGACGCCCCAGAACAACCAACGCTATAAACAAAAGGCCGCATCTTATTAGTGATAGGCAGCGGCCAGTGATGGTTGAGCCTGCAGTTGATAGAATGAATGCTAAAGGCAAAAGGCCCTTGTATGAGTCTAGGCCATTAAACTATTATAGAATTGAGAGCAGACATTCTGAAAGAAGATTAGAGAGGAGTTCAGGTTATGGGACTAAAACCAGAGATTGGCCCCCCAGATCAACTTCACACAGAACAGAAAATGGCCATCTCAAACAAAGGCCAGAATCAAGCTCGAAATATGAGACCAGAACCAAGCACTTACCTCCACGGCCAGTTTCGAAGATGGCTTCGAATGTGGAAAAGGGTGATTCAACGTCTGAATCAGTAAGCTCTTGGGTGCCTGGAGTCCCAAATTGGTTTGTAATGCAAAACAAACCTAGGGAATTGCCTGACAGGAGAGATGTTGGAATCACAGGCAGAATGGTCAAGCCTCCTTTGGTGGCCCCAAACAACTGGGTATTGCTGAAGCACCCAAAGACAAAGGAGCTAAGTATGGTTCCGGTTATTTCCAGATCACAAAGGAGGAAAATTCAGTGCAGGTACACCCAGTACCAGCAAAATCTGAAAGAAAGTGAAGAGAGTTCTTCACATGTCAAGACAGAAGAAAAGAAAGCTTCGAAGTCAGACCATGTTCCAAAACCGACGCTGCAAAGTAAAGTGGTTTGTAGGGAACACCCAAAGTTCATTCTCAACTAAAGGCCGTGAAAAGTCCAAATATTTAGGTGATTGGAGAAGGCTCATGGAAAGTGATAGTGAAATAGAAGAAGAGATTGACATGAGCCAAAAGAAGGAAATGGCAGAAGAAGAAATGTTCGAAGCCTTCATGGCTGAACAAACATTTCTGACTAAAAGCTTAGTTGAGAAGGATCCTTCAAGGATCACCATCAATGAAATACCGCACGCAAAGATGGAGGACGCCGCCAAGACACTGAACAAGGTAGTCAAGAGGGGAAGAAGGTACAACCAGCCATCCAGTTTGGCTCATTCCCACCTGTATCAGTCAACATGGTACATATACTACCTCACGAATTTCAGGCTGAGGATCAGGAGGACCAAGACATGGATCCAATCCCTGTTTCTAGTGAGGAATCACAAGTGAGCATGGTACTGGATACTCCTGAAATGGTTATTCCTATGGAAGTTGAGTGTGAAAGCGAGGAGGAGGTGAGCATCAACCTCTCATATCCCTTTGAATACCCCTCGAATTCCATGACCCAACATGTCAAGCCTTTGTACATTAAGGCTTTCTTTGATGGTATACAGTTAAACCGAGTCCTAGTAGACAATGGGGCGGCGGTTAATTTATTGCCGAAATCTTCTCTGAAGAAATTAGGAAAGAAGAATCCAAGGTTGATCCCAACCAGTACAACCATTGCTGGTTTTGCTGGAGATAAGATGGCCCAAGGTATTCTCGCCTATTAATTTGAGTGTGGGAACCGTGGATTGTATGACAAGATTCTTCGTGATTGACAAGAATGCTAAATATAATGCCTTACTTGAAGAGACCGGATTCACACCAACAAGTGTGTACCTTCCTCTTTGCATCGAAGATCATGATGGCTCGAGCAATGGAGAAACAGAGGAGATTGATGCATCCTCAACCTTTCATAGCTCAGGCAGACTTTGCAGAGGCCAAATTATATATTGAAGGGGTAACTCCACTCAGTATATTGAGGAAAGCTGATGGCTCAGCCGAAGTGACGGCTGATGAGGAAGTTACACATCTGAAGCACTTAGTCCAAGAAAGTGCTAATGAAGAGGTTGTCGTGAAAGATGACAACGATGCCTGGTTGTAGACAAAGAAGTGAAGAAAGAGAAGCCAATTCATTGGCTCTGATTAAATTCTCATCATTGGATGTAAAAGCAATAGTCCAGAAGGTACAGAAACAAGAGAGAGAAGCCATGATAATTGGCTGTAAACAAGAAAAACAACAGGTCAGGAGAGTGACCTTTGGGAAATATTGTGCATTGGATATTGAAACAAGAGTCCAGGAAATACAAGAAGAAGACGCCTTATGGACAGATTTTGTCTATGAGGAAGAAGGTAGAGATGTCAAGATAGAGAACCTAGAGGCGGAACAAGGTGAAAAGATTGCTTCGAAGGTTGAAGAAACCAAAGAGAAAGCTCCAATGAATTCTCAGACGCAGGACCCCTTAGAAGAAGTGAATTTAGGGGAAGGTTCTGTGCAGCAGCCCACTTACATAAGTACCTGTTTGAATGCTCTGGACAGAGACCAGTTGTTGGTTGTTTTAAAGAAGTACAAAGATTGTTTTGCGTGGTCTTACAATGAACTACCAGGATTGGATAGATCATTGGTGGAACATAGGCTCCCTTTGAAGCCTAATTTCAAGCCATACAAACAGAAACCTAGGAGGATGAGTCCAGATGTAATTCAGAAGGTCAAGGAAGAAATTCTTAGACTACTTAAGGCAGACTTTATTAGGACAAATGTATGTTGAATGGCTATCTAATATTGTGCCTGTAGTTAAGAAAAATGGCAAAATGAGGGTATGCATCGATTTATGGAACTTAAATCTAGCAACTCCTAAAGATGAATACCCTATGCCTATAGTGGATCCGGGTGGACAGCTCAAATAGGCATCAAGTTTTGTCAATGATGGATGGCCACTCTGGTTATAATCAAATATGCATTGCAGAGGAAGACATCCACAAGACAGCATTCAGATGCCCTGGGAATATTGGCACCTTCGAATGGGTTAAGATGCCATTTGGTCTGAAGAATGCTGGAGCTACCTATCAGAGGGCTATGAACACCATCTTTCATGACCTTATTGGAGGGTATCTAGAATGTTATATTGATGACATCGTGGTAAAATCCCAGTCCATGGAGAAGCACTTGCTTCATTTAGAAGCAGCTTTTGAAAGAATGAGGAAGTTCAAGTTGAAACTCAACCCTCTTAAATGTGCTTTTGGTGTGTCATCTGGAAATTTCTTGGGTTATGTAGTGCATAAGAAAGGAATACAGATTGATCAGAATAAAGCCAAAGCCATCGTTGAAGCTAGGCCTCCATCAAGTAAGAAAGAATTACAAAGGTTCCTTGGGCAGGTTAACTTTCTTCGAAGGTTTATTTCTAACACTGCAGGGAAAACTAAAGTGTTTTCTTCCTTGTTAAGGCCGAAGATGAAGAGGAATTTGTGGACAGCAGAGCATCAAACCGCTTTCAAGGTATCAAAGCCTACTTGGCTAATCCTCCAAAGGTCGATGCCACCAAAACGAAATAAGCCCTTGAAGTTATACATAGCGGCAAAGAAGATTCATTGGGAGCTTTCTTGGCCCAAGACAATGAAGAAGGCAAGGAACAAGCGTTTATTACCTTAGTAGGTTTTAAATTCTTGTGAATGTAAATATTCACCGTTGAGAAGTCAGGTCTTGCTTTGTATTTTGTCGCAATGAAATTAAGATATTATCTTTACCTACAACTGCCTTGGTAATTGCAACCAGATTTGGTTAAATACATGTTATCTAGACCTATGTTGAGGGGAAGAATTGGCAAATGGATATTAGCCTTATCGAATTTCATTTAGAATATGTCCCTCAAAGAGCAAAGAAAAGGGCAAGTATTAGCCAATTTTCCGCGGATCATCCATCTCAAACAGAAACCAAGAGGTAATGGAACTTGGTATGGCTAGTATTGAACCATGGCAAATGTGGTTCGATGGATCAAAAGCCAATGGATTAATTGGAATTGGTATTGTGATTAAGTCTCCATTAAGGGGTAGAAACCACACATGGTTTCAGAGTGGATGAAGCCACTGTTCCAATAATCAGTCAATATGAAGCCTTAATAGTAGGACTAGAAATCCTTATTGGGTTACAAGTACATGCAGCTGACATATTTGGGGACTCTCAATTGGTGGTTAACCAAGTAAAGGGGATTTTGAAGTGTGAAAGGATAAGCATGCCACCATATTATGTTGTTGCATTACATCCGCTTTCGCCTAAATAGCAAATGTAACCTATGTTCCAAGATTCTTGAACAAGAGAGCAAATGATGTGGCTCAAAAGCTTCAACTTCAAGACAAGGGATAATACCCAAAGGGATATAAGCCAAACAACATATCAAAGATTAATACAACCTTTGAATAAAAGGAATGTGATCTTGGAAGTCAATCATAATGACTCACAAGAACAGGATTGGAGGCATCCAATTATGCAGTATTTGGCTGGTCCATCTTCAAAAGCTAGCAGAAAAATCAAATTGCAGTCTATGCAATACATAGTATATGATAATGCTCTATACAAAAGGGGAGTAGATGGCTTATTATTGGAGTGTTTAGGTCCAAAAGAAGCACTAACAGCTATGGCTGAGGTTCACGAAGGCATTTGTGGTGCTTATCAGCCTGGTGTTAAAATGAGATGGTTGCTTCGAAGGCATTCCTATTATTGGCCAACTATTCTTAAAGATTGCATAGAATATGCTAAGGGTTGCCAGGCATGCCAGAAACATGGCACAATAAGACATGTGCCCATAATCGACCTACATGCAAGAGTGAAGCCTTGGCCATTCAGAGGATGGGCCATGGACATGATAGGTAAAATTCACCCACCTTCTTCAAACATCATTGTTTCATTCTAGTGGCTACCGACTACTTCACTAAATGGGTCGGGCCAAGCCATATAAGGTCAGAGACCGCATAGAGGTCATTGGGTTCATTAAAGATTTGATCCATAGGTTTGGCATTCCACAAACCATAACAGTTGATAATGGAACTGTGTTTGATGGGAAAATGGTGAAATCCTTTGTAGCAGAGTTTGGGATTAGCCTTATTAATTCTACTCCCTATTATGCACAGGCCAATGGTCAAGCTGAATCATCCAATAAATCCTTGAAAAAAGGAATACAAAAGATGGTGGAAGATAACCCTAGGGATTGGCATAACCTTTTGTTGGATGTTCTGTGGGCTTACAGAACTTCCCCAAGGTCGAGCACAGGAGTCACCCCTTATGCCTTAGTATACGGGCACGATGCAGTGTTACCTGTGGAAATTAATGTTAAGTCTCTAAGGGTAAGATGTCAAGATCAATTAGAATCTGGGCAATATCATCAAAGCATGTGCTTGGAATTGGAAGACATAGATGAAGCAAGGATTTTGGCGTTAAATAGCATTCTTTTTCAGAAGAGGAAAGCAGCCAAGAATTATAACAAGAAAGTCAAGCATATTGGCTTTGATGAAGGTGATTTGGTATGGAAAACAATACTCCCAATAGGGATTAAAAGCCATAAGTTTGGCAAATGGTCACCTAATTGGGAAGGACCATATCAAGTTCATAGAGTTTTGCCTTTTGGGGCATACCATTTAAGAAATTTGAATGGTTATGTACATCCCAAAAAGATTAATGGCAGATATTTAAAGCCTTATTTTCCAACCATTTGGGAAACACAAGGAATAAAATAAACATTGAATACAAAACATGAGACTACTCAAAAGATGGACAAAACTTGTTCTTTCATAAAGAATTAAGTACATTATGCCACAGATTGGCCCAAAAATCATTACAATGTTTCAATTGTTTTTGCACAGTTGACTTCCTACTGCTAAGTGATGGAAACAATTGAATAAACTGACCATGTCTTCTTTTCGTTCGGACAGCTCTTGGTTGGTGATTTGCAATTTGGTGTCAGTTCGAACCAAGGCCTGGTTTACTGCAGCTAAATCCTCCTCAAGTTGAGCTTTCTTCTCCAGCAGCTGAATTCGAAATTGGGAGGCAGAAGAGTGTTGTTCTTTGAGATCTGATATTTCGGTATGCACTTGAGAAATAAAACACTGATCCCTAGCCAATTTCTCATTGGCAGTATTGGCAGCATGACAAATGTTGATATAGAAATCAATAGTAGCTGCAGCCTGGGATAGGTGGTTTGAGACGTTCATACTCGACTGCTCAATAATATTACAAGACCTCAAGAAACCCATTCGATAATAGGCCTTTGTAGAGCCTCAAGGATCCTCGAAAAGGAAGTCAACGACTCAGACATGTGTCCAAATCCTTGAAGGTGCAGAGATTTGTTGCTAGAAGAAGGAGGACTCTCAAAAATCTCTAGCAAGGAGTCAGCTAAGACTAATGGCTCAGCTTCAGCACTAAAGGTTGGAGAGGTAGAAGATATGTCGAAAAGACTGGCAAGTCTTCCTTCGAAGATGTCTACCTCATCCCTAGACATGAAGGGCATAGAGAGTATGGTAGTGGAAGACACAGAGGGTTGCATGGGGATGGGAGAAATGGATGGAGCATCTCTGGCAGTCTCTATAGTCTTAGCCACCAAAGAATCAAGTGAAGAGGGGCTGGAAATTGGTATAGGAGATGAACCACGAATTGGAGAACTACCATCACCCTCTATGGAAGAATCAGCTGTCACTAGGGTTGGAGTAACAACTGGAGAATCCTTGGAAGAAAGAAGGGCAAGGTTCGAAGAAGGAATAGACTGAGTTGAACTGAAAGTCAGGAAAGGAAGATACGGTTCTAGGCCAAGAAGGAGAGATGCACGAATGTTGGGACTCAAGGAAGGTACAGAAGCATAGGCTTGGGAAGTTGTATTTGGATAGTCCTCACGCAAAGATCCGTCAACTTCAATCAAATCGAAGAGGCCCCATGGAAAGATAAGCGCAAAGGGTTGTTACCGCAGAAGGAAGAAATGTAAAGCAATATTAAAACTTCAAATATTTAAAGTCGATGAAGGAAAACAATGTATATGAAAGAAATTACTTGTTTTAAACATTGATGTTGATGGGAGAGTTACGAAGAGAATAATGTTCAACAATTTGTTGTCTTCGAGCAATTTCTCTTTGTAACACATCAAGAAGAAGAATTTTCATCTCTCTCGAAACTGTTGTTACCGTTTCTTCTCAGCTCTCTCAAAAACGATTATTGCTTTGGATTGTTCCTGTTCTACTGCCTTGACAGCGGCTTCATGAACCGGATCTTCCACCAAGTCGCCAGCAGTAAATATCTTCTTTCTTTCTCCTTAGCGTTGGTGCATCGTTCTTTTTCGATCTCACTCTTCAATTTGGGTTTCAGAGGTAAGTGCTTTCTCCAAGATTATATAGTGGGTGCTTCAAAGAATGATGCTTAGTTGTATCGTGAAGGGGCAACTACCTTTTGCCTCTTTGTTTTCTCGCAAAGACATTTCGCTTCTTGTTCAACTTCTTTTCTCCCAAGGATTCGGATTCCTCAGGAGGGAGGACTAGCTTCCTTTTTTGTTTTTGTTGTTGTTTCTTTTTGAGAACAGCTAAAGTTTCAGCTCTCTTGGGAGATTCTTCATATGAGGGCCCTGCACCAAAGAACAAAGTGTAAAGGGTAGGAACAAAAGATTCAAAAGAAAAGAAAAGGAGAAGTTCGGAAAAACATTTACCCTTCTTCGAAGCAGCTCTAGTAACTCTAGCTGGAGGGGATGAAGGTGTGACAGTCTCATGAAGAGGGGGAATGTCCTTAGATGTTGCTGACTTAGCCTTCGAAGGTACTCCCAATCCTACCAGTAAGTCATGGGGATGTGCAGATAGGCGTACTTCCATATTGACTGTCCACCAGTTTTGGAATCTTTTCAAGGCTGAGCCATACGGAAGAAAGGGGATAAATTGGAACTCATTCAGCTCTTTCAGTAGTTTGAGAATTGCTGTCTCTAGTCTGGATTTGGATATTCTCAAATCTCTGACAGTAAGATGAACATTCGAGAGACTACAAAGAGGAACTGGTATCCCTTGAGTGAGTCCAAATTGTCTCGCAACCGAGAAGGGCAAGATACTTCAGATATGCATTTGTAGGCTCGGGGTTTAAACTACCCAGAACAATTCCCTTGGTAGTAGTATAGAGGCCCACATGTCTTTATGAGGAGAAGTAGAGCATTCTTTATCGCCTAAGAAAGCTTGTACCAAAGTTGGTCCTTTATTGGCTTCAAAAGGACAAGAAAGAGGCAGATGGAGAGATGGGAGTCGATAAAAGAAGGTAAAGTAGTAAGCAAAGGAAGCAGGTAAAGAGCAATCCTAGCGCATTTTTCCCCATAAGTACTAGGATCCCTAACAAGGAATCTTAGACATTTGGGGTGTAGGTCGCTGAAATAAGAAGAGCCAAAGTTGAAGCACCCAGGGGACCTCCTTGGTTAGCATCAAGAGGTTTTTCACAAAATTGGGAACAGACCAGTAAACATGACCTAAAAGATAAGGAGCAAGAGCTATATGTTTTTTCAAGACAAGTGCCTTTATGAGAGGAACAAACTCAGCATAATCCTCTCGAGATGAGGTGCAAAAGAGGAATTTGCATAACCAATATAAAATGAAGGAAAATAGTTCTCTCATTCCTCACAGTCCTTCCTTTTATTTTCAGACTTTTACGGGTCACTATAAGAAGAGTTTAAGGATGGAAGAGAAAACTTAATAGGAAGGTTCGTAGTTGGGAGTAAATGGAGAACCATGGGGAAAGCCCTAAGAGATGGCAAATATCAAGAACGGTGGGGCCATCATGCCACAATCAAATTGGAAGAAATTAAAAGACATATTCCGTAAAACATAAAAGCCAGTATCAAGAAAGGGTCCTCGTGAATGATGAACTCGAAAGACGAAGAGCATCGAGGATACAGAGTTCTGCAGTCATCTTCTCTCGCAGTACAACTCGTCATACCATTCTTCCCATTCGCCTCATAGTCGGCCAAAGAACGGTGAGGACGATTCACCCTCCGCTTCTAATCGAGCCCTTCTTCAGAAGAAGGAAATGGTCCTCCAAGCGAGGATATAGGGTCGCGAGTTGAGCAGAGCTTCCGAAAAATAGGGCCAAGGATGTATTCTCGCTTGTTGTCAGGACGAGGCACGAAAAGACGCCCATCTATGTGGCTTGGCTCACCAGATGATAGTTTGGTGATTTCTTCATCGATACATCGCTCAAAGCCACTAGAGGACCGACATTTATCGCCAGTAAGCACTTTCAGTGAGGAAGGATCCATTGATAGCAAGTAATAAGGAAGAGGGGTTTAACCAGAGATCGGTAGGGTTTGGTGTCTCAAAAGAGTAAGTGAGTTCAGAGTACAAAGCGAAGGGGTTTTAAAAGGGTTTTGTGCCTGAAAAATATATTGCGTAAATCCTTATGTACGAAAAGTACGAATAGGAGGAGTCTCTTCCAATATTGATAGTTTTGGAGGGAAGAACACATTCCGAATGTTAACGTTAGCTTCGAAGAGAGATATTTGGCTTCGAAGCCAATTTTGGCTCCAAAAAATCAAATAACAATGGCTTCGAAATACAGAATCCGGCTTCGAAGTATACTACATGTTCGAAGAAGCTAAGATGCTTGAGTATTGGTCTACTTCAAAAGGTTTAAAGACTTGTTTAAGGAACATTATTGAAAGTAATGACCTTTAAAGCAAAGCCTAGATTTCTTTAAAGAATATCAAAACCAATCATTGGTTTTTACAAGGAAAGATTGTCCATTGAATTAGGACAGCACAAGCTACTTTTCAAAACAAGAAGTGGTCAACTTAAATTTGATTGACTATAGTAGCCATGACCATGCATTGGTTATAATTAGTTTTGAAAAGTAAAATTGTTAAGTTCGAAGCACTAATTTTAGATAATATTGACCAAAATTGTCAATTTTTACTCCATAAGTTGGAAAAAGACATATTGGTTTCTTTTAGTGTTTCATTAAAGACAAGTAAGTCCAAATTCAAAAGATGAGATTATTTAATGTAAAGTTATAAACAGAGTCGAACAATGTCAAGTACAGAAGACTTTGCTTTTCATTAGAGCCAAGACAATTACATTAAGTAATCTTATTTTGGTACAAATTCGAGCTCAGAAAATAAGGAATAGAATAAATTACAAGATCATGAAATTTCATTCCAACAATGATCAATGAATATTTGTTCTTTCTTTATTATGTCTTCCATCTCTTCCAAAGTTGGTCGTGATAAGTTGATGTGCTCTCACTTCATAATACAGCTCTTCAGCCTTTGCTTCGAAAGCCTCCTCCCTCAATTTTTGTTCCAACTCATCTATAACTAAATCATCCCAATACGCAGAATCCTTATTTTTGAAGTCTTCAAAGTCTTCAATGAAGTTTTCTGCTTCGTATTGTCCATCAATTCGTACAGATGAAAGTTGATCCAAAGACTGAGTGGTAACTTTGGAATTTCGATGCCAATGAAGGAGTACTGGAAGTTGATCCAGGAACAGGTGAAGTTCTGCTTGGGCGATAGGATTAAGGATATGGCCCCTAGTCAGAATATCACAAGCCCATTGGAAATTCTTAAGAGGAATGTCATCCTCAAGAACATTAAAGGGTAAGTGAGAAAAGTCATGAGCGTAAGTTGGGCTTCTTCCCGCTCAAATGAGGTTGGGGATGATGGAGGTTTGTAAGGAGGGAAGATTTTGTCCATTGGAAGAGCAAGCCTTAACTTCTCTGTCCAAGAAAGAGTGGGAGGAGGAGAAGAAGTAGATGGTTCTGCTTCAGAAGAAGGTGTGGATGCTTCTATTTTGAAGGATGGAGAAGATGTGGATGCTTCCATTCCAGAAAAGGAAGAAGAAGAAGTGGTTGCTTCGGTTGGGGAAGATGACACAGGGATGGGAGGAACAAAGGCATTAATATAGCCAAGCCAGTCAGAAGAACAAATGCGGCTTTCTTGGCTAAGAATGAAGGGTATATCCTTGTGCTTCTTCCAAGCACCGGCAGGTGCATTACTCCCTGGGCATGGAGGATGTATACCAAGCTACAAGCAAATTCTTTCTAAGCTACGCCGAAAGTCGATGGGCACATAAGGATAAACCACCGAAGCTTCGAGCGAGGGAAGGAAAATCCAAGGGTCAAGGAACTCAAGAAATGATGATTGATCCGCTCCTCAAGTCCTGTGACTCAAAGTGCACTACCACACCCAGAAGATGAAGCTTCATCCCAAGCGTAAGGTTGTGAAGAAGAATTTCCTAATTCCATATTTGCAAATTGTTGAAGCAAAGGCTTGAAAGTTGTTTGTTCAAAGTGGGAGGAGTTTAGAGGAAGGACTTCTTGTATCAACGAAGTTCAGAATCGAAGGATTGAGGGCAATGTGTTCGTAGTCCAAAGGTTGATAATCTGCAAAGCCTCCATGACCTAATATAGAAAGGCGGGTAAAGGTGGCTAATAATGCGGGAGATTCTTTCGAGGGAAACAAAGATACTCAATGGCTCTTCGATGCTCGATCGTTAGAGTTGGAAGGTGATTGAGTCATAATCCGCTCGGTGTCAAGGTATTGGAACGCCCAACAAAGCTAAGAGTTAATGCAAATGATCACCAAAATAGGTGACGGTTGTGTTTCCTAAAATGAATTCTATGCACGCTCTAAAAAAGCGAGGAAAAGTTTTGATTCACTAATATTTCCAAGTATTGGGTATATTAGTGCGGGGTAATGTTGGCTACATATTTTGTAAAAGCCAATTACGATTCGACACGCGGCGTAATGAGGGTAGTATTGGAAGATGATTTTAATCTTAAATCTCAATCGCACACGGCAATAAATATTGGTTCTCAAGTGGTCCGAGTAGCACTAGATCGTGAATGAGATACAAGGTGACGTGGCTTCAATCGGTTACCTTTATTCAAATTCGTAAATGTGAGGGAAGTCCAACTGCAAGTGATGGCATAGTGGAACTATTTCTAAGGTAACATGATCACGATCATGGAGGAGCGGTTCGACGGCTCAAGTGCAATCAAGGTCATCTCTAACAAGTATAAATAGCAGAAGTTCCCGTAAAAGGCCCCTGACTCAGATCATATAAGCCGCTTTACTTCATATTTTCTTTTTCCAGCTTTTACCTTCCGTACTTTAAATACTTGTTCTTTAAATACATCTTTGACTTCAATTCATAGGAGTAGTTTTCAAGTAGATCCGTTGTCAGAAACTTCCTCAAGGTGAAGTTTGGACAATTGTAAGTGTTTATGTTAATTAAATACTTCAATTGCTCTTCAGATAATTGTTATTTCTCTTAATTTCTCCTAAAAGTCTAGCCGCCAAGAAAAGTCCTCTTCATTGAGGCCGAAGAACTAAAACATAATCGCCGATAATTGATTGGCAATTAGAATTTCAGAAGGATCGATTGATCCTTGTCGCACGCCAGATTTACAAATATATCCTTCGAAAAGCCAAAAGCCAACAGATGCAAATTGGATATCGGATACAAGAGACTCAAAATCCACTAGTGGGTATGTCTTTACTCTTGGTGGGCGATCAGATCTTGGAAATCTTCCAAATGCACTTGCATTGCTAGGTCTACTATGGAATCGAGTTTATAGCCTTAGACAAAGCAGGGAAGAGGCGTAATGGCTTCGCCACTTCCTTGAAGATATTCCAATATGGCCAAAACCGATGCCCGCTATATGCATACATTGCGATAGTCAATCACCTATAGGTAGAGCATGAGTCATATGTATAATGAAGTCACGACACATCTGCTGCCGACATAACACCGTGAGACAACTACTCAGAATGGAATTATTTCCATAGAATATGTTAAGTCTAAAGACAACATAGCGGATCCACTAACCAAAGGGTTAGCAAGAGAGTTAGTTGAGAATTCATCGAGGGAATGGGACTTAAGCCTATTAAATAAGAGTTACCACAACGGCAACCCAACCTAGTTGATGGAGATCCCAAGATCTAGGTTCAAAGGACAACCGAGTTGTGATTGACTGTATGATCACTGTGGAGTCCAACTCCTACCCATTTCTATGATGAAATAAGTGATGTCTCCAGCTAAAAGGTTAAGTAAAATTTTAATGATTCTTATATCTAGGTAAACCTAGTGGAGTATGGCAGATACTCTTCATAAGAATCACCTATATGAGTGTGAATCGGGCTTCTTCTATGAGATTTGTGAAGGGCTACAATTTCTAAAGCACTCATGAAGACCAAAGTTGTTCAGTACAAATGAACACAATAGTGAGAACTAAACTGTGTCAGGAATATATCGTGTGAGTTCTATTGTCTTGGTTTACACAACGGTCAATAGCTTCAAGACATCATGTTCACTGATTAGCTAGTAAATCCGATAGTGTCTCACAAGGGAAGGTTCAAAGCCAAAAGCTACCTATCCTTTGCAGAATATTTCCAATTTCTGTACTCTCTGTAATTAGATCATGTTGTTGCATTTTCTCTCCGTCAAATTCCATTCATGTGGGGGATTGTTGGAAAAATGGTTTTATATAGGCATGTTTTTGAGCCCGAATTTGGGTGGGCCCCTAACGTCTTTTGGGGTGAGTCCGAAGAGGTGACGTGTTTCTTGCCGCGTGGCAAGTCACACGGTGAAGACGGAATGTCAAAACCATTTATGAGTGAATGGGAAGATGACGGTGTTTAACATTAATTTTTTAGATAAAAATTCTTTTGAATTTTTTCAATAAAAATTATTGTGGGAATTTAATTTAATTCTAAATTCAAATTTTGGGTTCCTAAGTGGTTTCTTAAAGTTTGTAATTTTAGAATTTAATTTAATTCTAAATTCAAATTTTGGATTCTTAAGTGGTTTCCTAAAATTTGTACCTCTTTCTTTATTTATTAAACTATTTAAATAGTTTAATATATATACATATATATTTAATTAGTTTAATATATATATATATATTCTAAATAGTGTTTAATAATAAAGATACATGCAGTTGCTTTGTTTGACCAACGGTCAACCTTTTCAAATTTGTTTGAATATCAGGTTTCTAAGTGCTAAACGGTCAGATCGGTTTGAATTGAAGTTGTATTAGTTCGGAACAGTTTTTGCATCTGTTAGTTCAAATTTTTGCACTGCTCTTTCTATTTAAATCTCAAGACTGCCCTACGCTTTGCCCCGGAAAATCCAAATTGTGTTATTTTCTTGTCATTCAGCTTTTGATTTTTGGTGCATTATTCTTCATTTTAGTTTTAGAATATAATTCAGAGAGTTAGAACTCAGGTTTGGTTCGCCGAACAAATTTATTTGAAGTGCTTCTATAAATTTGTGATGATCATTGTATCCTGGGAGATAGACGCCATTCAACCGTAAGCACCGTTGCGGGGCGAATCTGTCTTAAGGACAGAATGTCACACACTCGACTTGGTCTTGTAATTTTTATTTGGTTCGACAGAATAAATCTGGTATGTTATTTATTTATTTTGTTTGAATTTATTTCAAGTTATTTTATTTACACAAAAGATTGTTCCAACAAAAATTTCATAATTCTACGTAATTTTTTTATTCTCCCAAGAGTACTTATTATTAGGGGATCTATTGTAATTAAAAGTTTCAGATATGTGTTTTTATGATTGCATATAGCACTGAATTTCTTCAGGTCATTATATACATAAATTCTCTACGCTTTACTTTTGTATCATAATCTCAGTTCCTACTGGAAACTACCACCAACAAAATGAAAGTAGTATGGCACATCTGGCAGTTCACCAATATTAGACTTTTGGTTAGTCAAAATCAAGAAACTAGAGAAAACATGAAGTTCAATGTTTCCATCTTGGTGAATCATTTAACAAAGGTAGCCCAGCTAGACAAACAATGAAAATTATGGTTTACCTACAAATGGAAGGGACACAATACCTATTCCAACACCTTTCGTAGGTCCATTAGCAGGACAGGCTCAAAGGGGGTATCCATTTCCCTAACAACAACCTGCACCACAGGGGCAACCAGTCCCAAATGTACCATTATATGGACCAAGAGGACTACAGGCACAAGTTTGTCCACCAAACCCTGTGTTTGCTCCTCCAAAGAGTGGTTCAAAGAAGCCCAAAATATGGTCCCTAGGGACCAAATTGCTGATATTGTTAGGGAGATATGTGGACCAATGGCTCGGGGGGTCCAGACTCCTGTGTACAGAAAACCTTACCCAGAGTGGGTTGATAGAGTGCATGACTACCCAAGAGGGTTTAGAATACCAGATTTCACCCTATTTTATGGAACTGGAAACCAATCAACAGTAGAGCATATTGCTAGATTCACGCCAAGGTGGTGAATTCGCTAATCATGACTACATAAAATTGAGACTATTTCCAAACTCTCTAACCGGGGAGCGTTTGTATGGTATATCAACCTTACACTGCTCCATTCAAACTTGGCAACAGATGGAAGAGGCATTTCATGCCCAATTTTTCCAATCGAGCCAAGTATCCATGGCGATTTGGCAAGATTGAGTCAAAGGCCCAAGAAAAGGCTACTCAATTCATTGCAAGATTTAAAAGGGCTCGAAATAAATGTAGAGTCATCCTTCCAGAGCCGAATTTGTACGATTGGCTCAAAACTTTAGAGTTCAAAGCCAAAGAAGTTTGATTCAACTCAATTCGTGGATTTGGTCGAATTAACCTATAAGGTGTCACGATATGAAGCATTACTAGAGGAAGAACAAGATCGAAACAATGCTTCATATAAGACATACTATAAAGATCCCAATTACGAGATTGATGCAGAGATTGTGGGCAAAGAACCCGTAATTTGAAGCATTAATTCATAAGGATACGACTATCGACCAACAGCTTTAAGAAGAAAGACTTTCACGTAAAGTATTCTTTCGATTTAACAAAAGCAGATGACATTTTCGATCATTTGTCATAGCCTAATTTCCTTAAGTTACCAAAAGGAGTAAACCGCTTCTCTTGATGAACTTAAAGGAAAAGTGTATCAGAATGGCATAATTCTTGGTCTCACTCAACTAAAATCGCATTGTTTTTCGAGACAGATCCAAGAGCAAATCCTAAAGGAAGCCTCAAGTTCCCAAACAAAACAGAGAAAGCCATGGAATTGACAAGAACCCGCTTCAAGTTGGAGAAAGCGCCGCTAATGTGGTTGTTCCAAATTTTCGAATCTATCTCTGCAGAGTTGGAAGAAGTCAATGTGCAAATGCATATTGCCAACCAAACCGCCAAGAAAGAGACCAGAGTTCACCAGCTTGTTGGTCGAGTCTCACATCAAGGAACATTCGATGAAGAAATCGACGACGATTCCTTGGAAGCAATTGTAATACAAAGGATGTGTCCAAGGTGTAGACTAAGCTACAATGGTTGAAGGGCTTCCAATTGATGGGAAGCAATACTATAAGGATGTTCAGAGACGCCCTAATAACCAACGCTATAACAAAAGGCCGCATCTGCTAGTGATAGGCAAATGCGATGATGGTTGAGCCTCAGCTGATAGAATGAATGCTAAAGGCAAAAGGCCCTTGTATGAGTCTAGGCCATTAAACTATTATAGAATTGAGAGCGCATATTCGAAGAAGATTAGAGAGGAGTTCAAAGTTATGGGACTAAAGCCGAGATTGGCCCCCAGATCAACTTCATACGTAGTAAAATGGCCATCTCAAACAAAGGCCGTAATCAAGCTCGAATATGAGACCGTAACCAAGCACTTACCTCCACGGCCAAGATGGCTTCAAGGTGGAAAAGGGTGATTCAACGTCTGAATCAAGAAGCTCTTGGGTGCCCGAGTCCCGATTGGTTTGTAATGCAAAACAAACCTAGGAATTGCCTCGACAGAGAGATGTTGGAATCATAGGTAATGGTCAAGCCTCCTTTGGTGGCCCCAAACAATCGGGTATTCAAGCACCCAAAGACAAAGGAGCCAAGTATGGTTCCAAGTATTTCCAGATCACAAAGGAGGAAAATTCAGCAGTACACCCAAAGATCAAAGAAAATCTGAAAGAAAGTGAAGAGAGTTCTTCACATGTCAAGACAGAAGAAAAGAAAGCTTCGAAGTCAGACCATGTTCCAAAACCGACGCTGCAAAGTAAAGTGGTTTGTAGCAGGGAACAATTGGCCAAAGTTCATTCTGAACTAAAGGCCAGGGAAAAGTCCAGTTTGGCAGGATTGGAGAAGGCTCTGATGGAAAGTGATAGTGAAATAGAAGAAGAGATTGGCATGAGCCAAAAGAAGGAAATGGCAGAAGAAGAAATGTTCGAAGCCTTCATGGCTGAACAAACATTTCTGACTAAAAGCTTAGTTGAGAAGGATCCTTCGAAGGGATCAGTCATCAATGAAATACTGTAATGCAAAGATGGAGGACGCCGCCAAGACATCGAACAAGGTAGTCAAGAGGGAAGAAGGTACAACCACCATCCATTTGGCTCATTCCCACCAGACGACCAACATGGTACATATACTACCTCACGAATTTCAGCCGAGGATCAGAGGACCAAGACATGGATCCAATCCTGCTTTAGTGAGGAATCACAAGTGAGCATGGTACTGGATACTCCTGAAATGGTTATTCCTATGGAAGTTGAGTGTGAAAGCGAGGAGGAGGTGAGCATCAACCTCTCATATCCCTTTGAATACCCCTCGAATTCCATGACCCAACATGTCAAGCCTTTGTACATTAAGGCTTTCTTTGATGGTATACAGTTAAACCGAGTCCTAGTAGACAATGGGGCGGCGGTTAATTTATTGCCGAAATCTTCTCTGAAGAAATTAGGAAAGAAGAATCCAAGGTTGATCCCAACCAGTACAACCATTGCTGGTTTTGCTGGAGATAAGCAGATGGCCCAAGGTATTCTGCCTATTAATTTGAGTGTGGGAACCAGGGATTGTATGACAGCATTCTTCGTGATTGACAGCAATGCTAAATATAATGCCTTACTTGGAAGAGACTGGATTCACACCAACAAGTGTGTACCTTCCTCTTTGCATCAGAAGATCATGATGGCTCTGAGCAATGGAGAAACAGAGGAGATTGATGCAGATCCTCAACCTTTCATAGCCTGTGCAGACTTTGCAGAGGCCAAATTATATATTGAAGGGGTAACTCCACTCAGTATATTGAGGAAAGCTGATGGCTCACCGGCGACTACCGATGAGGAAGTTACATCCGCTAAGCACTTAGTCCAAGAAAGTGCTGATGAAGAGGTTGTCGTGAAAGATGACAACGATGCCTGGTTGTAGACAAAGAAGTGAAGAAAGAGAAGCCAATTCATTGGCTCTGATTAAATTCTCATCATTGGATGTAAAAGCAATAGTCCAGAAGGTACAGAAACAAGAGAGAGAAGCCATGATAATTGGCTGTAAACAAGAAAAACAACAGGTCAGGAGAGTGACCTTTGGGAAATATTGTGCATTGGATATTGAAACAAGAGTCCAGGAAATACAAGAAGAAGACGCCTTATGGACAGATTTTGTCTATGAGGAAGAAGGTAGAGATGTCAAGGTAGAGAACCTAGAGGCGGAACAAGGTGAAAAGATTGCTTCGAAGGTTGAAGAAACCAAAGAGAAAGCTCCAATGAATTCTCAGACGCAGGACCCCTTAGAAGAAGTGAATTTAGGGGAAGGTTCTGTGCAGTTTCACTTACATAAGTACTGCTTGAATGCTCGACAAAGACCGCTTGTTGGTTGTTTTAAAGAAGTACAAAGATTGTTTTATGTGGTCTTACAATGAACTACCAGATTGGATAGATCATTGGTGGAACATAGGCCCTTTGAAGCCTAATTTCAAGCCATACAAACAGAAACCTAGGAGGATGAGTCCAGATGTAATTCAGAAGGTCAAGGAAGAAATTCTTAGACTACTTAAGGCAGACTTTATTAGGACAGCCAGGTATGTTGAATGGCTATCTAATATTGTGCCTGTAGTTAAGAAAAATGGCAAAATGAGGGTATGCATCGATTTCAGGAACTTAAATCTAGCAACTCCTAAAGATGAATACCCTATGCCTATAGTGGATCTCACAGGACGCTCAAATGAGGCATCAAGTTTTGTCAATGATGGATGGCCACTCGGTTATAAACAAATATGCTTTGCAGACGAAGACATCCACAAGACAAAGATTCAGATGCCCAGGAATATTGGCACCTTCAATGGGTTAAGATGCCATTTGGTCCGAAGAATGCCGAGCTACCTATCAGAGGACTATGAACCACATCTTTCATGACCTTATTGGAGGGTATCTAGAATGTTATATTGATGACATCGTGGTAAAATCCCAGTCCATGGAGAAGCACTTGCTTCATTTAGAAGCAGCTTTTGAAAGAATGAGGAAGTTCAAGTTGAAACTCAACCCTCTTAAATGTGCTTTTGGTGTGTCATCCGAAATTTCTTGGGTTATGTAGTGCATAAGAAAGGAATACAGATTGATCGTAATAAAGCCAAAGCCATCGAAGCTAGGCCTCCATCAAGTAAGAAAGAATTACAAAGGTTCCTTGGGCAAAGTTAACTTTCTTCAAGGTTTATTTCTAACACCGCAGGAAAACTAAAGTGTTTTCTTCCTTGTTAAATTTGAAAGATGAAGAGGAATTTGTGTGGACAGCAGAGCATCAAACCGCTTTCGAAGGTATCAAAGCCTACTTGGCCAATCCTCCAAAGGTGATGCCACCAAAACGAAATAAGCCCTTGAAGTTATACATAGCGCAGAAGATTCATTGGGAGCTTTCTTGGCCCAAGACAATGAAGAAGGCAAGGAACAAGTCGCTTATTACCTTAGTAGGTTTTAAATTCTTGTGAATGTAAATATTCAAATTGTTGAGAAGTCATGTCTTGCTTTGTATTTTGCCGCAATGAAATTAAGATATTATCTTTTACCTACAACTGCCTTGGTAATTGCAACCACTGATTTGGTTAAATACATGTTATCTAGACCTATGTTGAGGGAAGAATTGGCAAATGGATATTAGCCTTATCGAATTTCATTTAGAATATGTCCCTCAAAGAGCAAAGAAAAGGGCAAGTATTAGCCAATTTTCCGCAGATCATCCATCTCAAGCAGAAAACCAAGAGGTAATGGAACTTGGTATGGCTAGTATTGAACCATGGCAAATGTGGTTCGATGGATCAAAAGCCAATGGATTAATTGGAATTGGTATTGTGATTAAGTCTCCATTAAGGGGTAGAAACCACACATGGTTTCAGAGTGGATGAAGCCAATTGTTCCAATAATCAGTGAATATGAAGCCTTAATAGTAGGACTAGAAATCCTTATTGGGTTACAAGTACATGCGCTTGACATATTTGGGGACTCTCAATTGGTGGTTAACCAAGTAAAAGGGATTTTCAAGTGTCAAAGCATAAGCATCCTACCATATTATGTTGTTGCATTACATCCGCTTTCTCGCCTTCAAATAGCAAATGTAACCTATGTTCCAAGATTCTTGAACAGTAGAGCAAATGATGTGGCTCAAAAAGCTTCGAACTTCAAGAGAAGGGATAATACCCAAAGGGATATAAGCCAAACAACATATCAAAGATTAATACAACCTTTGAATAAAAGGAATGTGATTTTGGAAGTCAATCATAATGACTCACAAGAACAGGATTGGAGGCATCCAATTATGCAGTATTTGGCTGGTCCATCTTCAAAAGCTAGCAGAAAAATCAAATTGTAGTCTATGCAATACATAGTATATGATAATGCTCTATACAAAAGGGGAGTAGATGGCTTATTATTGGAGTGTTTAGGTCCAAAAGAAGCACTAACAGCTATGGCTGAGGTTCACGAAGGCATTTGTGGTGCTTATCAGCCTGGTGTTAAAATGAGATGGTTGCTTCGAAGGCATTCCTATTATTGGCCAACTATTCTTAAAGATTGCATAGAATATGCTAAGGGTTGCCAGGCATGCCAGAAACATGGCACAATAAGACATGTGCCCATAACTGACCTACATGCAGTAGTGAAGCCTTGGCCATTCAGAGGATGGGCCATGGACATGATAGGTAAAATTCACCCACCTTCTTCGAAACATCATTGTTTCATTCTAGTGGCTACTGACTACTTCACTAAATGGGTCGAAGCCAAGCCATATAAGGTCAGAGACCGCATGAGGTCATTGGGTTCATTAAAGATTTGATCCATAGGTTTGGCATTCCACAAACCATAACAGTTGATAATGGAACTGTGTTTGATGGGAAAATGGTGAAATCCTTTGTAGCAGAGTTTGGGATTAGCCTTATTAATTCTACTCCCTATTATGCACAGGCCAATGGTCAAGCTGAATCATCCAATAAATCCTTGAAAAAAGGAATACAAAAGATGGTGGAAGATAACCCTAGGGATTGGCATAACCTTTTGTTGGATGTTCTGTGGGCTTACAGAACTTCCCCAAGGTCGAGCACAGGAGTCACCCCTTATGCCTTAGTATCACAGCACGATGCAAAGGTTACTGTGGAGATTAATGTTAAGTCTCTAAGGGTAAGTTGTCAAGATCAATTAGAACCTGGAAAATAACATCAAAGCATGTGCTTGGAATTGGAAGACATAGATGAAGCAAGGATTTTGGCGTTAAATAGCATTCTTTTTCAGAAGAGGAAAGCAGCCAAGAATTATAACAAGAAAGTCAAGCATATTGGCTGTGATCAAGGTGATTTGGTAGCCATAACAATACTCCCAATAGGGAATAAAAGGCATAAGTTTGGCAAATGGTGACCTAATTGGGAAGCACGATATCAAGTTCATAGACTTTTGCGTTATGGGGCATACCATTTAAGAAATTTGAATGGTTATGTACATCCCAAAAAGATTAATGGCGATATTTAAAGCCTTATTTTCCAACCATTTGGGAAACACAAGGAATAAAATAAACATTGAATACAAAACATGAGACTACTCAAAAGATGGACAAAACTTGTTCTTTCATAAAGAATTAAGTACATTATGCCACGATTGGCCCAAAAATCATTACAATGTTTCAATTGTTTTTGCACGCTTGACTTCCTACCGCTAAGTGATGGAAACAGTGAATAGTCAGCCCATGTCTTCTTTTCGCTCGGACAACTCTTGGTTGGTGATTTGCAATTTGGTGTCGATTCAACCAAGGCACGGTTTATCGCACTAAATCCTCCTCAAGTTGAGCTTTCTTCTCCAGCAGCTGAATTCGAAATTGGGAGGCAGAAGAGTGTTGTTCTTTGAGATCTGATATTTCGGTATGCACTTGAGAAATAAAACACTGATCCCTAGCCAATTTCTCATTGGCGATTAAGCTTATGACAAATGTTGATATAGAAATCAATAGTAGCTGCAGCCTGGGATAGGTGGTTTGAGACGTTCATACTCGACTGCTCAATAATATTACAGCACTGAAGAAACCCATTCCTGATAATAGGCCTTTGTAGAGCCTCGAAGGGGATCCTCGAAAAGGAAGTCAACAGCTCCAGACATGTGTCCAAATCCACTGAAGGTGCAGGAGATTTGTTGCTAGAAGAAGGAGGACTCTCAAAAATCTCTAGCAAGGAGTCAGCTAAGACTAATGGCTCAGCTTCAGCACTAAAGGTTGGAGAGGTAGAAGATATGTCGAAAAGACTGGCAAGTCTTCCTTCGAAGATGTCTACCTCATCCCTAGACATGAAGGGCATAGAGAGTATGGTAGTGGAAGACACAGAGGGTTGCATGGGGATGGGAGAAATGGATGGAGCATCTCTGGCAGTCTCTATAGTCTTAGCCACCAAAGAATCAAGTGAAGAGGGGCTGGAAATTGGTATAGGAGATGAACCACGAATTGGAGAACTACCATCACCCTCTATGGAAGAATCAGCTGTCACTAGGGTTGGAGTAACAACTGGAGAATCCTTGGAAGAAAGAAGGGCAAGGTTCGAAGAAGGAATAGACTGAGTTGAACTGAAAGTCAGGAAAGGAAGATACGGTTCTAGGCCAAGAAGGAGAGATGCACGAATGTTGGGACTCAAGGAAGGTACAGGAAGCATAGGCTTGGGAAGTTGTATTTGGATAGTCCTCACGTTTCGCATCTGGTCAACTTCAACTGAAACTGGAAGAGGCCCCATGGGAAAGATAAGCGCAGTGGTTGTTACTGCAGAAGGAAGAAATGTAAAGCAATATTAAAACTTCAAATATTTAAAGCTGATGAAGGGAAAACAACAGAAGTATGAAAGAAATTACTTGTTTCAGAAACATTGATGTTGATGGGAGAGTTACGAAGAGAATAATGTTCAACAATTTGTTGTCTTCGAGCAATTTCTCTTTGTAACACATCAGCAGCAGCAGCTTCATCTCTCAGAAACTGTTGTTACCGTTTCTTCTCAGCTCTCTCAAAAACGATTATTGCTTTGGATTGTTCCTGTTCTACTGCCTTGACAGCGGCTTCATGAACCGGATCTTCCACCAAGTCAGCAGCAGAAACAGTCATCTTCTTTCTCTTTCTCCTTAGCAGTGGTGCTACTGGTTCTTTTTCGATCTCACTCTCTTCAATTTGGGTTTCAGAGGTAAGTGCTTTCTCCAGTACTATAGTGGGTGCTTCGAAAGAATGATGCTTAGTTGTATCAGGAAGGGGGGCAACTACCTTTTGCCTCTTTGTTTTCTGCAAAGACATTTCTGTTTCTTGTTCAACTTCTTTTTCTCCCAAGGATTCGGATTCCTCAGGAGGGAGGACTAGCTTCCTTTTTTGTTTTTGTTGTTGTTTCTTTTTGAGAACAGCTAAAGTTTCAGCTCTCTTGGGAGATTCTTCATATGAGGGCCCTGCACCAAAGAACAAAGTGTAAAGGGTAGGAACAAAAGATTCAAAAGAAAAGAAAAGGAGAAGTTCGGAAAAACATTTACCCTTCTTCGAAGCAGCTCTAGTAACTCTAATTTGGAGGATGAAGGTGTGATCTCATGAAGAGGGGGAATGTCCTTAGATGTTGCTGACTTAGCCTTCGAAGGTACTCCCAATCCTACCAGTAAGTCATGGGGATGTGCAGATAGGCGTACTTCCATATTGACTGTCCACCAGTTTTGGAATCTTTTCAAGGCTGAGCCATACGGAAGAAAGGGGATAAATTGGAACTCATTCAGCTCTTCCAGTAGATTGAGAATTGCTGACTCTAGTCTGGATTTGGATATTCTCAAATCTCGACAAGAAGATGAACATTCGAGAGACTACAAAGAGGAACCGTATCCCTTGAGTGAGTCCAAATTGTCTCGCAAACGAGAAGGGCAAGATACTTGATATGCATTTGTAGGCTCGGGGTTTAAACTACCCAGAACAATTCCTTGGTAGTAGTATAGAGGCCCACATGTCTTTATGAGGAGAAGTAGAGCATTCTTTATCGCCTAAGAAAGCTTGGCCAAAGTTGGTCCTTTATTGGCTTCAAAAGGACGTAAGAAAGAGGAGATGGAGAGATGGGGAAGATAAAAGAAGGTAAAGTAGTAAGCAAAGGAAGGGTAAAGAGCAATCCTAAGCGTACTTTTCCCCATAAGTACTAGGATCTGAACAAGGAATCTTAGACATTTGGGGTGTAGGTCGATGAAATAAGCAAAGAGCCAAAGTTGAAGCACCGAGGGGACCTCCTTGGTTAGCATCAAGAGGTTTTTCACAAAATTGGGAGAAACTCAGTAAACATGACCTAAAAAGATAAGGAGCAAGAGCTATATGTTTTTCAAGACAAGTGCCTTTGCGAGAGGAACAAACTCGTGCATAATCCTCTCGAGATGAGGTGCAAAGAGGAATTTGCATAACCAATATAAAATGAAGGAAAATAGTTCTCTGTCCCTCACAGTGTCCTTCCTTTTATTTTCAGACTTTACTGAAGTCACTATAAGAAGAGTTTAAGGATGGAAGAGAAAACTTAATAGGAAGGTTCTGTAGTTGGGAGTAAATGGAGAACCATGGGGAAAGCCCTAAGAGATGGCAAATATCAAGAACGGTGGGGCCATCATGCCACAATCAAATTGGAAGAAATTAAAAGACATATTCCGAAACATAAAGCGCAGTATCAAGAAAGGGTCCTCGTGAATGATGAACTGGAAAGACGAAGAGCATCGAGGATCAGAGTTCTTGCAGTCATCTTCTCTCGCAGTACAACTCATCATACCATTCTTCCCATTCGGTTCTCATAGTCGCCAAAGAATCGGTGAGGACGATTCACCCTCCGATTTCTAATCGAGCCCTTCTTCAGAAGAAGGAAATGGTCCTCCAAGCGAGGATATAGAGTCGAGTTGAGCAGAGCTTCGAAAAATAGGGCCAAGGATGTATTCCTGTTTGTTGCTGTGACGAGGCACGAAAAGACGTCCATCTATGTGGCTTGGCTCACCAGATGATAGTTTGGTGATTTCTTCATCGATACATCGCTTCAAAGCCACGGTAGGACTGATACGATCGCCAGTAAGCACTTTCAGTGAGGAAGGATCCATTGATAGCAAGTAATAAGGAAGAGGGGTTTAACCAGAGATCGGTAGGGTTTGGTGTCTCAAAAGAGTAAGTGAGTTCAGAGTACAAAGCGAAGGGGTTTTAAAAGGGTTTTGTGCCTGAAAAATATATTGCGTAAATCCTTATGTACGAAAAGTACGAATAGGAGGAGTCTCTTCCAATATTGATAGTTTTGGAGGGAAGAACACATTCCGAATGTTAACGTTAGCTTCGAAGAGAGATATTTGGCTTCGAAGCCAATTTTGGCTCCAAAAAATCAAATAACAATGGCTTCGAAATACAGAATCCGGCTTCGAAGTATACTACATGTTCGAAGAAGCTAAGATGCTTGAGTATTGGTCTACTTCAAAAGGTTTAAAGACTTGTTTAAGGAACATTATTGAAAGTAATGACCTTTAAAGCAAAGCCTAGATTTCTTTAAAGAATATCAAAACCAATCATTGGTTTTTACAAGGAAAGATTGTCCATTGAATTAGGACAGCACAAGCTACTTTTCAAAACAAGAAGTGGTCAACTTAAATTTGATTGACTATAGTAGCCATGACCATGCATTGGTTATAATTAGTTTTGAAAAGTAAAATTGTTAAGTTCGAAGCACTAATTTTAGATAATATTGACCAAAATTGTCAATTTTTACTCCATAAGTTGGAAAAAGACATATTGGTTTCTTTTAGTGTTTCATTAAAGACAAGTAAGTCCAAATTCAAAAGATGAGATTATTTAATGTAAAGTTATAAACAGAGTCGAACAATGTCAAGTACAGAAGACTTTGCTTTTCATTAGAGCCAAGACAATTACATTAAGTAATCTTATTTTGGTACAAATTCGAGCTCGTAAAAATAAGGAATAGAATAAATTACAAGATCATGAAATTTCGTCCAACAATGATCAATGAATATTTGTTCTTTCTTTATTATGTCTTCCATCTCTTCCAAAGTTGGCTGCATAAGTTGATGTGCTCTCACTTCATAATACAGCTCTTCAAATTTGCTTTAAAGCCTCCTCCTCAATTTTTGTTCCAACACATCTATGACTATATCATCACAATACGCACAATCCTTATTTTTGAAGTCTTCAAAGTCTTCAATGAAGTTTTCTCAGATTGAGCATGAATTCAAGAGATGAAAGTTGATCCAAAGATCGAGTGGTAACTTTGGAATTTCGATGCCAATGAAGGAGTATCGAAGTTGATCCAGAATGTGAAGTTCTGCTTGGGCGATAGGATTAAGGATATGGCCCCTAGTCAGAATATCACAAGCCCATTGGAAATTCTTAAGAGGAATGTCATCCTCAAGAACATTAAAGGGTAAGTGAGAAAAAGCTGCGAGCAGAAGTTGGGCTTCTTTCCGCTCAAATGAGGTTGGGGATGATGGAGGTTTGTAAGGAGGGAAGATTTTGTCCATTGGAAGAGCAAGCCTTAACTTCTCTGTCCAAGAAAGAGTGGGAGGAGGAGAAGAAGTAGATGGTTCTGCTTCAGAAGAAGGTGTGGATGCTTCTATTTTGAAGGATGGAGAAGATGTGGATGCTTCCATTCCAGAAAAGGAAGAAGAAGAAGTGGTTGCTTCGGTTGGGGAAGATGACACAGGGATGGGAGGAACAAAGGCATTAATATAGCCAAGCCAGTCAGAAGAACAAATCTGTGCTTTCTTGGCTAAGAATGAAGGGGTATATCCTTGTGCTTCTTCCAAGCACCGGGCAGGGTGCATTACTCCTGTGGGCATGGAGGATGTATACCAAGCTACAAGCAAATTCTCTTCTAAGCTACGTCGAAAGTCGATGGGCACATAAGGATAAACCACCGAGCTTCGAGCGTAGGAAGGAAAATCCAAGGGGTCAGTGAACTCAGTAAAATGATGATTGATCCGTTCCCTCAAGTCCTGTGACTCAAAGTGCACCGATTCGTCACGCCAGAAGATGAAGCTTCATCCCAAGCAGAAGGTTGTGAAGAAGAATTTCCTAATTCCATATTTGCAAATTGTTGAAGCAAAGGCTTGAAAGTTGTTTGTTCAAAGTGGGAGGGGAGTTTAGAGGAAGGACTTCTTGTATCAACGAGTTCGTAAATCGAAGGATTGAGGGCAATGTGTTCGTAGTCCAAAGGTTGATAATCTGCGAAAGCCTCCATGACCTGAATATAGAAAGGCGGGTAAAGGTGGCTAATAACTGCGTGGAGATTCTTTCGAGGGAAACAAAGATACTCAATGGCTCTTCGTATGCTCGATCGTTAGAGTTGGAAGGTGATTGAGTCATAATCCGCTCGGTGTCAAGGTATTGGAACGCCCAACAAAGCTAAGAGTTAATGCAAATGATCACCAAAATAGGTGACGGTTGTGTTTCTGAAAATGAATTCTATGCACGTTCTAAAAAGCGAGGAAAAGTTTTGATTCACTAATATTTCCAAGTATTGGGTATATTAGTGCGGGGTAATGTTGGCTACATATTTTGTAAAAGCCAATTACGATTCGACACGCGGGCGTAATGAGGGTAGTATTGGAAGATGATTTTAATCTTAAATCTCAATCGTACACGTGGCAATAAATATTGGTTCTCAAGTGGTCTGAGTAGCACTAGATCAGGAATGAGATACAAGGTGACGTGGCTTCAACGGTTACCTTTATTCAAATTCAGAAACAGGAGGGAAGTCCAACTGCAAGTGATGGCATAGTGGAACTATTTCTAAGGTAACATGATCAGCGATCATGGAGGAGCGGTTCGACGGTTCGAAGTGCAGTTCGAAGGTCATCTCTAACAAGTATAAATAGCAGGGAAGTTCCCAGAAAAAGGCCCCCAGACTCAGATCATATAAGCCAGTCTTACTTCATATTTTCTTTTCCAGTTTTACCTTTCCTGTACTTTAAATACTTGTTCTTTAAATACCTGTACTGTACTTCAATTCATAGGAGTAGTTTTCAAGTAGATCCGTTGCTGTAAACTTCCTCAAGGCTGAGTTTGGACAATTGTAAGTGTTTATGTTAATTAAATACTTCAATTGCTCTTCGTATTAATTGTTATTTCTCTTAATTTCTCCTAAAAGTCTAGCCGCCAGTAAAAGTCCTCTTCATTGAGGCTGAAAGAACTAAAACATAATCGCCTGATAATTGATTGGCAATTAGAATTTCTGTAAGGACTGATTGATCCTTGCTGGCACGCTCGCATTTACAAATATATCCTTCGAAAAGCCAAAAAGCCAACAGATGCAAATTGGATATCGGATACAAGAGACTCAAAATCCACTAGTGGGTATGTCTTTACTCTTGGTGGGGCGACTGTATCTTGGAAATCTTCCAAACAGACTTGCATTGCTAGGTCTACTATGGAATCAGAGTTTATAGCCTTAGACAAAGCAGGGGAAGAGGCAGAATGGCTTCGCCACTTCCTTGAAGATATTCCAATATGGCCAAAACCGATGCCTGCTATATGCATACATTGCGATAGTCAATCAGCTATAGGTAGAGCACAGAGTCATATGTATAACGGTAAGTCACGACACATTCGTCGTCGACATAACACCGTGAGACAACTACTCTGTAATGGAATTATTTCCATAGAATATGTTAAGTCTAAAGACAACATAGCGGATCCACTAACCAAAGGGTTAGCAAGAGAGTTAGTTGAGAATTCATCGAGGGGAATGGGACTTAAGCCTATTAAATAAGAGTTACCACAACGGCAACCCAACCTAGTTGACTGGAGATCCCAAGATCTAGGTTCAAAGGGACAACCGAGTTGTGATTGACTCAGAAGGATCACTGTGGAGTCCAACTCCTACCCATTTCTATGATGAAATAAGTGATGTCTGCAGCGTTAAAGGTTAAGTAAAATTTTAATGATTCTTATATCTAGGTAAACCTAGTGGAGTATGGCAGGATACTCTTCATAAGAATCACCTATATGAGTGTGAACTGGGCCGGTTCTATGAGATTTGTGAAGGGCTACAATTCTCTAAAGCACTCATGAAGACCAGGTTGTTCAGGGCCAAAATGAACACAATAGTGAGAACTAAAGCGTATGCAGGAATATCTTGTGTGAGTTCTATTGTCTTGGTTTACACAAACGGCAGTTCAAGACATCATGTTCATCGATTAGCTAGTAAATCCGATAGTGTCTCACAAGGGAAGGTTCAAAGCCAAAAGCTACCTATCCTTTGCGTAATATTTCCAATTTCGTACTCTCAGTAATTAGATCATGTTGTTGCATTTTCTCTCCGTCAAATTCCATTCATGTGGGGGATTGTTGGAAAAATGGTTTTATATAGGCATGTTTTTGAGCCCGAATTTGGGTGGGCCCCTAACGTCTTTTGGGGTGAGTCCGAAGAGCTGACGTGTTTCTTCACGTGGCAAGTCACACTATGAAGACGGAATGTCAAAACCATTTATGAGTGAATGGGAAGATGATTTGTTTAACATTAATTTTTTAGATAAAAATTCTTTTGAATTTTTTCAATAAAAATTATTGTGGGAATTTAATTTAATTCTAAATTCAAATTTTGGGTTCCTAAGTGGTTTCTTAAAGTTTGTAATTTTAGAATTTAATTTAATTCTAAATTCAAATTTTGGATTCTTAAGTGGTTTCCTAAAATTTGTACCTCTTTCTTTATTTATTAAACTATTTAAATAGTTTAATATATATACATATATATTTAATTAGTTTAATATATATATATATATATTCTAAATAGTGTTTAATAATAAAGATACATGCAGTTGCTTTGTTTGACCAACGGTCAACCTTTTCAAATTTGTTTGAATATCAGGTTTCTAAGTGCTAAACGGTCAGATCGGTTTGAATTGAAGTTGTATTAGTTCGGAACAGTTTTTGCATCTGTTAGTTCAAATTTTTGCACCTGTTCAGCCCTATTTAAATCCCGCACTGTCCTACAGTTTTGCCCCCGGGAAAAATCCAGTCTGTGTTATTTTCTTGCTGTCCAGTTTTGATTTTTGGTGCATTATTCTTCATTTTAGTTTTAGAATATAATTCAGAGAGTTAGAACTCAGGTTTGGTTCGCCGAACAAATTTATTTGAAGTGCTTCTATAAATTTGTGATGATCATTGTATTCTGGGAGATAGACGCCATTCAACCGTAAGCACCGTTGCGGGGCGAATCTGTCTTAAGGACAGAATGTCACACACTCGACTTGGTCTTGTAATTTTTATTTGGTTCGACAGAATAAATCTGGTATGTTATTTATTTATTTTGTTTGAATTTATTTCAAGTTATTTTATTTACACAAAAGATTGTTCCAACAAAAATTTCATAATTCTACGTAATTTTTTTATTCTCCCAAGAGTACTTATTATTAGGGGATCTATTGTAATTAAAAGTTTCAGATATGTGTTTTTATGATTGCATATAGCACTGAATTTCTTCAGGTCATTATATACATAAATTCTCTACGCTTTACTTTTGTATCATAATCTCAGTTCCTACTGGAAACTACCACCAACAAAATGAAAGTAGTATGGCACATCTGGCAGTTCACCAATATTAGACTTTTGGTTAGTCAAAATCAAGAAACTAGAGAAAACATGAAGTTCAATGTTTCCATCTTGGTGAATCATTTAACAAAGGTAGCCCAGCTAGACAAACAATGAAAATTATGGTTGGTTAATGAGAGAGTGAGCCACATGGAAAATATGCATGTCTCGCACAGAAATATGACTACTCTTAAGAACACTTACCCTTCCTCACATTTCAACAATATAATTTGTGAAAGACCATTTGAACACCAGAACCCATATTATAATGTATTTTTTCTAATGTCTATTTAGTCAAACACCAAAAATTCATGTCAATGTCGTGTTACATAGATCCCTAGAGAACACATGAACTGCATGCTCTAAAACTTTGACATAAGGTAATAGAGAATACAATGATCAAAATAATAAACTATTGTTAGGACCCTTTGTTGTCAAATTCCATGGATCAAACCCAAGGTTGTAATTTTTTAAATTCACTTGTTAGGTCAAACTAGGATTACTTTGGATTTCTCTAAGAAGTTGGTTTTCTTCCAAAACTAGGATTACTTTGGAGTTCTTTAAGAAGTTGGTTTTCTTCCAAAAACAGGATTACTTTGGATTTTCTATAAGTAGTTGGTTTTCTCCCAAAACTAGACTACTCATTAATTTTTCCTCCAGATCTTCTTTGTGGTTCTTAAGGTTTATATCTGGGGATATTTTGTTAGTTTCTTTGATGTGTTATTGAGTATTCAACTCACGGTTTAAAAAGAATACATCAAAGGTTTTGTTTGTTCTACACAAGAGAGAGAATTGTTCTTCGGTGGATTCTGAAGAATTCGAGCCTGAAGCTTCGGTGGATTCTGGAGTGGCTCATTGTAAAGACAATTCCGAGGTGAAGACGGGTTGGAAGAGGCACATAGAGGTTGGTTCCATTAGGCGTGGATTCGCTAGGTAATTGAGAGTATACCTGTGTAATTCCTTTAAATCTTCTTAGTGGATTGTTTTGTGGCTGTTACCTGTGGTTTTTTTTATCACAGTTGGAGGTGTCCAATTGTGGTTTTTTCACGTAAAATCGTTGTGTCCCTTTGTCTTGATTGTTTGATTGGGATTGTTATATTCTGCTTAAAATTGTTACATAATCACAAATCAACATCTAGGGGGTTTCTAGATTTTTCAATTGGTATCAGAGCGGGTCGTTCTATTTTGTTTAAAACAAAAATATTTTTTTTAAAACGAGATCTTGTTTGATTTGTGATAATGAATTCAAAGAGGTCGGTTGAGAATACCACTAATGATGAATCCTCGGAGAGTGATAATGAAGAGCTTGAGCAAGCTTATAAAAAGTTGCACTACAAAAAAAATTATTTTTTGCGATGGCAAAATGCCGTTGCAAATACTCCCACACGCCGTCTCAAAAGCTATTTGCGACGGTAATTTTCCCTTTTGCGACACAAGTGGGGGTCGCAACAAAGGGGGTTGCAAAAGAGCTTGCCGTCGCTATTGTTTTTGCAATGGGAAATTTTCTTTTTTGCGACGGCAATTTTCTGTCGCCAATAATGGATGAAAATCTGGATTTTTTTGCGACGGCACAAGCTTTCCGTCGCTAAAATAGGTTTGTGCGACGGCAAAAATCCCGTCGCTAAAAAATGTCGTCGCTTTTGACTATTGTCGACGGCAACCTGAGCCGTCGCTAATGACTATTGGCGACGGCAATTATACCGTCGCTAAAGCCTTGTTTTTCAAATAAATTCCATACCTTTTGCGACAGTATGGCTGCCATCGCAAAAAGCCTGGCACTTTTTTTTTTGGCGACGGGGTGTGCTGCCGTCTCAAAAAAATAAAATGATTGGAAATAATGAGTGTTTCCATAAATGTTATTATTATTTATTTAAATATACAAATTAAGTGTTATTATTTATTTTCAAAAAAATAAAATGATTGGAAAACAATGAAAACAGATTTTAGTTTTAAGTTGGGAATAATATCAATGTAATTAGAATTATAATGTATATATATATTTATATATAATTTACATATTTTTATATTTTTTTTGGTTAATTACACTTTTCACCCTTATAATTTGATCCAAATTGAAATTATAAATTTTACTTTTGTACCTATAGTTTCAATTGGAACAATTTGGTCTCTACACTTTAACTACAATTTTAATTTAGTCATTCTTTTTAAATTAAAGGTTAAAATTAACAATTTTTTGACACTTGTTAATTTTCTAAAGTGCATATATATATATATGGACAAAATTAACAAGAATTTAGATGAAAGAATCAAACTGAAATTAGACATAAAGTATAAGGATTAAATTGTTCAAATTAAAATTATAGAGACTAAACTAAATTTTAAGTCAAATTTATAAGATAAACAATTAAAAAAATCAAAACATGACCCGAGCCTACTCAACTTATCAAATCTAACTTGAGGAACTCAAAAACTCCTAGATAAATCAGTGATGAGTATTTTTCCGTTCCAAAAAAAAAAATAAAAAAATATTAGTGTTGTAGTACGAAGAAAGAATCAACAGTGTCTTTTGTTGTAGCCATTTAGTTTTTGAAACCCCAACTCATCAGTCTCTATACCTACCCTTCACTGTCATTTTTCTTTCTAAACTGAGCATTTCAATGGATTTCTCAAGTGGGTTTGGGGTTTTGAAACTCCCTATACTCACATTTGGTCCAATTTTCTATTCAATAGAAGGAATAAAGAACCAAACCCCAGCTTAAAAATTTGGGTTTTAAACATATTACACACACATACAAGAAGAATTTTGCAAAGAAATGACAGAGTTAATATACATGTGTGTGTGTGTGAGTATCTGTATATATATAGATGATCTACAGATTTATCAATATACATTCGCAGAGAGAGATTTATCAATATATATATAGATGATACAGATATATCAATATACATTCGCAGATGATCTACAGATCTGTATATATATACAGAGAGAGAGAAAGAGAGAGAGACAGAGAGAGATAGAGAGAGAGAGAGAACATACGCAGAGAGAAGACTTGTCGCCGGACCACCGTACCACCGTCGTCACCACCGCTCACTGCTCGCCGCTCAGAGGGATTTGGATGAAATGATCAATACGTTAAACTCGTCAGAGGGATGGGGGAAAAAATTTTGTTTCAAACATTTAGGGATTTGGATGAAATATTGATCGAACGGCAAGATGATAGGGAAGAGCGGGGGCCAAATTTTTTTTTCCACTTTTTGCGACGGTAGGTTTTACACCGTCGCAAATGGCAACTATTTTGTTCATAAAACGACGCCGTTTAAATTAGACTTTTTTGCGACGGACATTTGCCGTCGCAATATGTAAACTATTTGCGACAGCAAATGTATGTCGTCTCAAAACATTTTTTTTGGGCGACGGTAAAAAACTCCGTCGCTAATACTGATGCATTTACTCCCCTATCTACGCAGTTTTATTACCGACGGGGACAACGCCGTCGCTAAAGCCTCCGTTTGCGACGGTTTACGCTGTCGTCGCAAAAAACCATTTTTTGCGACGAGACAAGCGCCGTCGCTAACGCTTCCGTGTTTTTTACCCCATTTTCTTGTAGTGTTGTATAAGGAGTCTCTTAAGTTATTCAAATTAAATGACAAACTCACAACAAAACTCAAAGCATGTGAATGTGAGAATGTCAAACTTAAGGAGGAGATTTCCGAGGCTAGGATTGATGCCATCAAGATAGCTAATGATCGACAAGCTCTTTGTGTAAAACTCTTGACTTGTGAGACAGAGAGTAATGAGCTACATCAAATTTATGCAACATATGAAGAAAAGATTGAAACTCTCGAGATGTCTCAAGTTGCTTTGGAAGAACTAATGATTAAGAAAGAGGAAGAACTCAAGTGTGCTATGGCTACCATTGGTCTTTGGAACAACGGATCAAAGACTTTGAACAATATCATTGGGTCTCAACAAATTTGTTCTGACAAGAGTGGCATTGGCTTTGATGGTAAGAAAGGGCTAAAACAGAGTGTTTCCACATCTCATGATACAAGAACTCAAGGAAAGGGAGAACAAAAAATTCAACATAAGGATGGACTTCGCAAACTTCCTACAGTTGGTAAGGTAAAAAAAAAGAAGGTACACCCTGTTTTTATTTGTCATCATTGTGGTATGCATGGTCATATTCGCCCTTATTGTTATGAATTGCATGGGAGAGTGTCTCATAGAGATAGAAGAAATTCTAATATCTCAAGGGGTAGGAGACACTTCATTGGTCATAAGGAGGTTAAGGGTCATAATAAACCTTGTTATTCTGATTTACTTGAGACCAAACATGAACAAAGATTGTGTTTACCTAGACCTAGGAATAGGAAGTTGAAAACCATGTCAAGACGGGTTCTCATTGAAAGGGAAGGGAACCATAACGTCGGGACACCACCCAAGAACCGCAATTCTTACAACTTTGTTCATACTAAAGCGGTTTGGGTGAGAAAACTTAACTTGTGCTAATTTATTTATTCATTTTAGTTTTTGGGTTTCTGTGTATTTTTTTCTTTTTGAGTCATTTAATGTGTGCATATTTGTTTTCTATCTTGCTTTGTTTAGAAAAATAAAAAATAAAAAAATCCAAAAAGATTTTCTTAGTATGGTTTTCTTAGTATGGTTTTTTAAGCTTGAAATTTTTAAGTGGTCCTTGGTGCATATTGGAATTGATAAGAATATCCATTACATGTTAATATGTGTGTGCTTTCTGTGGTCATTACTCATTTTGGAGTGTGTGCTTTTTGATTAGTATGTTTCATTCTGTACACACTCTTGGATTAGCAAATATCGGAGTCTTCCGCCTAAGTGATTTTTTTTCTATGGACTTCTGGCATTGTATCTTTTGCTTTTCTAAAGGAATTGACCTATACTAGCATATCTTTGGTGATGTTGAGTCTCTTAAACCACCTTCCATCTTTTTGCATCTCCATGGCTTTCCCCTCTGTTCTTTGTAGTTCAGGCATGAGGAAAAGGCTACCTCAGAGTCACCAACCAGGCCTTCCTTATTATATCCATGCTTCTCTAGTTCGGTTTCCATACTCTTGAGCGTATTAGCCGCCAATGAGTGTGAAAAAGAAAGAAAAAAATGTGCAAAAGAAAGAAAAGGAAAA
This sequence comes from Camellia lanceoleosa, assembly GCA_025200525.1. Taxonomy (NCBI): domain Eukaryota; kingdom Viridiplantae; phylum Streptophyta; class Magnoliopsida; order Ericales; family Theaceae; genus Camellia; species Camellia lanceoleosa. The sequence goes on from CM045760.1 coordinate 207,281,957, forward strand.
AAAAAATGTGAAAAAGAAAAGAAAAAAAAAAGATTCATTGATTGAGAGGGAGCCTCCGCCTTTACTCACCAAATACCCTTTGATTCCTAGTGGTTTGACTTTCCTTAGTTATGCTTAGATTCTCTTGTCAGAGGTCCAGCTTTCATATCACTACTAGGATTTGAATCTAGTGTTTGTCAAACTCCAAGAGTCACACACACACTTTTATCATAGGATCTAGGCTTTTCACATAATGCATCACTTTCTTTCATGAGGAATCTTCTATAGACTGTGCACATTGTGTTTTCAAGTAATTGTGCTTCTTGGATAATCTTGTGTGTTTTAAGGTACAACTCTGAAATTCCTTGTTTTGCTCTACCATATTATTTTTGTCGTTTTCTTCTTGTTCACAGTTTTCAGTGTTTGTGGTTGCTTTTAGTGAGGGGGAGTTTGGTTTATCATTACAAGTGTTTATTAGCATGACCACTTTGCTTTGTTTGGTAAGGGAGATTGGCTTTAGTTGTTTTGCATGTTGTCTATGCATTGTTTGCTTGTGTGGTTTATGATCTTACGTAGTTGATTGAGCTTGCTTTGTCAATTCTTGACAAAAAGGGGGAGAAAGTTGTTTTTCATGAGTCTTAGTCTTCATCTATTCATGCTACATGTTCTTAACATCTCCAAGTTGCTTCTATTCATATTTTCCATCTCATGCTTCAAGATAATTTTGTCATATGTTTATGGATGGATAGTATATTTGGATAGTATTTTGTTTATGGATGGATTTATCTTTTGTTATTTAATCCAGTTCCACAGATTTTGGTTGGCTTGTGTGGTTATTTTCTTTCAGGATAATTGTTCAAGAGCATGGATTTTAGATTTGGTTATGAGTGTTGGTTCCTAGTTGGTGGTGTTGTTCTTGTTTTGATTGGAAAATTGTTTTAGTGTTTTTGTTAGGAAAACTGTTTTAGCATGGTTTTGTCCGGGATTTGACAAAGGGGGAGATTGTTAGGACCCTTTGTTGTCAAATTCCATGGATCAAACCCAAGGTTGTAATTTTTTAAATTCACTTGTTGGGTCAAACTAGGATTACTTTGGATTTCTCTAAGAAGTTGGTTTTCTTCCAAAACTAGGATTACTTTGGAGTTCTTTAAGAAGTTGGTTTTCTTCCAAAAATAGGATTACTTTAGATTTTCTATAAGTAGTTGGTTTTCTCCCAAAACTAGACTACTCATTAATTTTTCCTCCAGATCTTCTTTGTGGTTCTTAAGGTTTATATCTGGGGATATTTTGTTAGTTTCTTTGATGTGTTATTGAGTATTCAACTCACGGTTTAAAAAGAATACATCAAAGGTTTTGTTTGTTCTACATAAGAGAGAGAGTTGTTCTTCGGTGGATTCTAAAGAATTCGAGCCTAAAGCTTCGGTGGATTCTAGAGTGGCTTATTGTAAAGACAATTCCGAGGTGAAGACGGGTTGGAAGAGGCACAAAGAGGTTGGTTCAATTAGGCGTGGATTCGCTAGGTAATTGAGAGTATACTTGTGGAATTCCTTTAAATCTTCTTAGTGGATTGTTTTGTGGCTGTTGCCCGTGATTTTTTGATCACAGTTGGAGGTGTCCAATTGTGATTTTTTCACGTAAAATCGTTGCATCTCTTTGTCTTGATTGTTTGATTGGGATTGTTATATTTTGCTTAAAATTGTTACATAATCACAAATCAACATCTAGGGGGTTTGTAGATTTTTCAACTATGAATGGAAGCAAATACGGTATTCAAAATTTTCCTCTAGCGCAGGTATGGATTTGGGACAATTATGGCCGTTGAAAACATGCCTGGATGAATGATATGGACAAAACGCTTGATGATGGCAACATACAAATGGATCACGATGTGAGTCTTTTTCTGTTATGCCACTTATCATTTTTTTAATCTAATACTTCTGTGTCTGCTATAGGAAATCAGTTTGGCATCTGAAAACCAGGTTTACATTTGATCTGTTACTTTTGGCAACATCAAATTGTTAAGAGTTATTGGTGTTTGCGTTTTATTTGCTTCAAGGTACTAAAGTTTGTTGAAAAGTACTATAATTATGTGTTGTTCAAAATTGTGAAATTAAATAAATAGATTTATGAAGAAAACAAATTATATACCAAGACCATATGCTAAAAATTACAATTAAATTTCAACAGAAATACACAAAACAATAAAAGGGTAAAGAGACGAAACCGAAGCCTGCACGGAAGCAGTTTCCTTAAAACAGATTTCACCACCTCACGGGTCGAGTGCTTGAGGAAACCCGGCGTCTGTCTCCCAGGATACGACGGTCAAAACCAGCTACGGCAGAAGCACTATCTGTCTAGCTTAGCGAACAAAACAATGACAGCACTCTCTCACAATAGGAACTATCTAGCAAACTGACTTGTAAAATGGAAGCAAAAATTTCTATATTGAAACTTGACAGGAGGGTCTCAATTTATACATGTATAGGAGAGAGAGGAAAAGCCTCCAGCCTTTAAGGCTAGTCATTAAAACACCAAGCATCCATAGCCCCTTTCCACAAAAATGAAAAGTATGGATACCCAAAGGATTCACACCCTTTAGCCAAGAAAAAAAGATTTAAATACTCTTTAAAATCCTATTCATGAATCTAACATCATAAAGCAATTTCTTGGCAATTTCTTGGCAATTTCTTATTCAAAACCCAATGGTTTTTGGCTCACTTGGACCCAACACAAAAAAAAATTGGTTAGGACCCACTTTAATATTTAATTAAAGTCACCACACTTTAATATTAAATTAAAGTCCCCAAAAAACCATTTTTTCCAACATTATGTATTACTGTATTTAGATTAATGTTTATCAATGTTAACAAGGCAACACCTAAATTAGGATCAATTGTTCATCCTTACTTACCACATCATAAGCTGCATATTGACATGCTGCACTTACTAACCATTTGATGCATGAGGTATGAGCAAGGCAGAGGCAGACTTCAACAATTTTGATGCCAAAAAAATTGATGTTGGGCAGTGATGAGAAAAGTTTTTTAGAGACTGATTATGCTAAGATTTTGTCGCAACTAGTGGGCAAAACAATAGAGGTTTAAGGGTTTGTTTGGATACAAGAGAAGGGGAAGAGTTTAGGGTTATGATTTTACAAAGAGAGGCAAGGGTTTGGAGCTGTGATAGTACAATTGTGAAAATTAATAAGCAATTGATTTCAATGATGTGTAGTGGTTAGAGTTGAAGGATTTAAAAGGAAAGGTTTAGGGTTGGTAAAATATGATTTGAGGTTAGGAGAAATGATGAGGTAGATATGGTTTTGGGGCTTTAAATGTTAATTTAGTGTAGTAGAGAAGTAGAAGTATATAGTGGGTAGCACACATAGATTCACGTAGGATTGCATCCAACTATACATGGACTTTAAGAGCTCCTAAACTATTCATATTTCAAAATTAAGAATTTGATGGGCATAACCTATCTGAATTTACTAAAACTTGGACTGAAGACCCAAAAAAGTGTGCTTGAGCCATCATGACCACTACAAATATTCCACCTAGTTTATAAGGAGTATATCAAACTAACCAATTGCCATAACCAACAACTTGTCAACCTAGAAGTAAACATAAGCTAAGAGATGGGACAATGGTGGGGGGCTGTGCATTGCATTTGCAATTTTCAATCATTGGCAGAGTTGTATAAAAATGTATAAGTGAGAGCATAAAATTTAAATTATATAATGATTTAACAAGAAGAAAAAAATTAAATACACAAGATTCTAGTTGGATAGCATAGAGAAACAACTTGGCCTTAACCACTCATACACAATAATTAAATTTTAGTAGTGAGTAGAAAAATTGAGAGGGTTAAAGGAATACAGTAGAGTACCAAAACAACAATATGAATTTATTATCCATACAAGCCTTAATTGGAAGAAAAGAGAAAAATAAAAATAAATTAGAAGCATGAAATAAAAAAGGTATTGTTATTCTAGTTTTGTATTTTGTTTAGGGTACAATACAAGATCATGTAATTTATTTTAAATTTTTTGTTTCAAGATTTTCTTCTCAAAATGCATAATTCGAGATTTGATTGCAGTCAATCTGCAAGAAATTGATTAAATTGAATAGTTAGATCAATGTGTGTTTTGTTAGATTGGATTTTGTCATAGTGAATTATAGTCTTAAAGAGTCCAATATACAAGAGGCATGAGCAGTATGATAGTTCTGATTTCAGCTTAACTCATGCTATGTTCTCTGTTCATGTAATCATGTTAATGGAGCTCTGACTACTATTTGAAATAACTAACCTATCTACCCAAAAATGGAAGGATATTGAGATGGTTATTTGACCCATTGCCAGACAGCAGAACAAGAGGGGACTAGAGAGATATGAAGTACACGTCTAGCATAAAAAGGCTCTGACTAGTCTTACTTTTAGCTGCTGCTGCAACAGCAAATAGTTCATATGGTACTTATTTGACTTCATTCATGTGAAGATGTTTCATGCTCTTGTTTTCAAATTGTCATATAAGAGGCCAATTAGACAGTGATTTTATTTTATTTTATTAACACCATGCACAAGCTTTTCAATGGAGTGCCTAAGGGGGTGTGTTCTTTACAAATTTTAAGTGGCATTGCTAGGTAAAAAAAATTTGTTGAATGGGCTAGTAGGTATAATTTGTTGCCATTGCGCAAAGTTATAATCTGAAGTTTATTATCTTTTCATTAAAAGAATAATCTTTTCATTAAGAGAATTGTGCTGCAATCATTAAGAAAACTTTGATAAGTTTTGTGGCCATAGGCCCTTTCAATAATTAATCAATGAATATAGTGTTTGTGGTATTTTAGAGGGTACTGGATGGGTTTCCTTTTAGAGATGGTGGCTGAGCTGTAGAGTTTGAATGAATGTTGACATTGTTTTAAAAGTGTTTTGATTTTTGTAGACGTGGTCGGCTAAGGGGACCAGTTTGTGCTCTGAAGGCATTAAAAGGCTTGCCATCAATCCAACAGTAAGGGATTAGCCAAACAAAGGTATCATGACTGTGTCTATGAGTGCTCTGTATAAAATGTTTCTGTATTGTTTGATAATCATAATTTAGGTATTTTGTGTCGAACCAATTACTTCATGGGATGGATTTACTATTCTCGAAATCCCTATTCCTTTGTCCTTAATGCATTTTCAACTGAACGATCACATCTTGATTCTTGTGTTTTGAGATTCTTACACTATGGGGACGGGGATTTTGGAACAGAGGATCGATTGGCCTTACTTCACATAATTGTGTTGAAGGGCATTGCCACATTTTAAACCAAATTACCAAAACAACAAAACTAGTTGACCTACTGACTCATTTTGGGAGAATACAAGCTTTGGCCATTATTTTGGGAAAAAGGGATAAGAGGAAAACAGATAAGCAGTTCGAAGAAATCATACATTGCCAAAATAAGTATGAATACAATCCGAAGAAATCGTATATGGGACATTGCGTGTCTTATTAATTTTCAAAATTAGGAAAAACAAAGATAGAAAAAACAAAGAAATTGAGAGAGAGAGAGAGAGAGAGAGAGAGAGAGAGAGAGAGAGGATCCATACCTGAAAATAGAAAAATAGAGAAATAATCGAATAATACTCGAAGCGACGCCGGCGACACAAATGATTGCTCAGAGGAGAACGTGGGTGACGTTGGTGGCGGCACTGAAGGAGGAGAACAGGTGACTTTGGTGGCGCCACTGAAGGAGGAGAAGGGGGGACTAAAGGCAGAGAGTGTGTTTTGCAAGAGAGGGATAAGAGGAAAACTGATGAGCACAAAAAGGAGGGGAACTGATGAGCACAAAAAGGGGGGGAGGGGGGAGAAATTAGTAGGCTATTTTTTTTCATTACTGCCTATATCTCAAAATTCTCCCTCCAAAATTGGTGATAAAATAATTTTCTCACCAAAAATCTCAAAATATTAAAATTATTGTCGACGAAAATATATTTCTCACCAAATGGTCTCAAAATATTTAAAATCAAGTTTTATAAAAAATAAAATATTTAAAATTATTGGTGACGAAAATATATTGTTCACTAATAATTTTATAATTGGTGACAAATTATTTTCTCACCAAAAGTCTTAAATTTTGGCGCCCCCCAAAAAATTTAGAGGGAAAACCTTCGGTGACGAAATTTAATTTTTTCTCACCTAAAAACAAGTATTTATTGACAAAAATAAATTTCGTCACCTATTATTATTATTATTTTTTTTATTATATGTGACAAAATTTCATATTTCGTCACGAATTATTCTTATTTAGTGACGAAATTTATTTTCTTCACTACTTTTCGTCACCATAGGTTATTTTTGTTGTATAATGCCTTAGATTTGGTTCAAACCAAAGTAAAATTTTACTGTCTGAAAAACAGAGCATGCTGAGGAAACGAAGACAAAAAGAAGGAGAGAATATAGATCTAAGATGATAGACCTCAAATCTGACGTCATCAATCTTAGATCTGAAGTCTTGGACTCTAAGGATGACGATGGTGGCATTGAATGGCACTGGTGGTTGAGATGCTAGTGGTGAAACGATGGTGGTGACGAATAGCATCGATGGTTAAGATGGTGTTGGTGGAGACGACGGAGGTGGTGGAAACGAAGGTAGTCATGGTAGTTGTGGTAGTAGAGATGGTGATGGTGGTGGTGGTGTAAACGGTGGTGTGGTTGTGGAGAGAGCTCTTAGAAAGAGATAAAGGAGAAAGATAGAGAGTGTGTGTGAGGGGTAAATTTGTTACACAAAATATAAATTTCAAATTTTTTGTCCTTTATACAAAATTTTATAATTATAAGGAGGTTTTGAAAGTATAATTTATTTATTTTTTTGGGTGGGTCCTTTTAACAAGAAAAGAAAAGTAAGAGGAATTTATGGCCAAATTTTTCAAAAAAAGCCATATCATGGGTTTGTCAGGGGGCAATTATTATTTCCAGTATAGATGAAGGACCAGAACAAATTTCACATTGGACTGGAGAACTGCTTTACAAAATTGTTTGCAATTATTTACATGTCGTTGTAGCCTGTCAACTTTCCATATCGATTTCAACGTGAGTGAGACAAATGAATGTGTCTATTCTGCTTTGCAAAAAATTTCATACTGCCAATCATCAATAATCAGACATTCTATAGTTAAATGTAAATAATATATTGAATGAACCCTCTGAAGTTTCTTGCTTGAACCCTCTTTTTACCAATTTTTTATTTTTTATTTTCTGAACCCTCATACTTGCATAGTAATTGTAGTTACAGTTTTTATAATGACAAATTACGTATATCACTCATTTTTTTATTACCATTTTATATTACCTCTTATATAAAGACTCATGATTGGTTCATTATTTTAAGATAATTACTAAACAATTAATGAAAATAAATAATATCTTATCATGTAATTTAATGATATAAAAAAAACAAATGATATATAACAATATAGTATGTTATAAAATTATGAGTTAATTATTTAAAAGTCCTATTTATAAATGTTATGATAGCTCAAATCCTATTTAAGATTTTTTGAACCAATAAGTCCTATTTAGTAAAATTGAGAATATTATCAGTTTTTTTTTTCATTTTTTAAAACTAAGAACATTATCAATTTTTGTATAGTAATGTTCTAGATAATTGTTTCACTAACTGATAAAAAAATAGAGTATGAGATTAAACGTTTTTGCCCTTCTACTTATTGATTTAATTCAACTATTCAATAAAATTGAGAACATTAACAGTTTTTTCATTTTTAATTTTTTTTTTCAATGTTGCACATCAATGTTCCATCATCATACTTCTTTATAGACACAAATTTTTAGTTTTGCACAAAACAATAATTCAATTTTTTTCAATTTTTTCAAAAAAAAAAAAAACATTATTTTATTCACATAATTTTTTTTTTTTTTCGTTTTTTTCAATTTGAAAGTTGATGTTTTGAAGTTTTAAAAATTAAAATAGATGTGAAATCATTATGTTCCTTTATAGATAATCATAAATAATAAATAATCATTGTTTGAAAAGCAATTTCAACTATTAAAAATTTAATGGAACTTGAAGGTCTAAATTTTTTTTGTTAGGACTTAATGGAGTATAAGTTCATAAATTAAAATTTTTGTGTCATGCTCCTAAAATTATTCAGTGGCTTTGATTGTTATGTGGCACTCACATTTAAATGTAATTGATTCATATAGTTTTCAATTTTGTGTTGGTGTTTTTAAGAAACGGCATGAGAGGTGGCTATTGGTAACGTTCAATAATTTTATTTTCTTACCACTATCCTTCTCTAGGTTGAGCTTGTCTCAAGGATATTATGGATAAATTTCAGGAAATTTTTAATTGTTGTGTAAATTCTTCTTTTACCTGTGAAACTTGTGATAATTATACAAATAATTCTTTCAAGAAGAATTGTGCTGACGTAAACAATCAATTTGGAGATGAAAAATGATTTGTGGCTCTAAAACTGCTGGCACTAATGACACTAATTTCCTGTTTTGGTAACTTTGTTTTATTTTTTTTTACCTGATATAGAAATTAGTGCCATTAGTGCTCAAAAAATTAGTGCCACAAATCACAACTGTTTGGAGATGAAAAATGGCTACTACCACCACACACACGCAATATATATATATATATATATCCATTGTAAAAGTGTATGTATTCATATTTTAAATATAATATCAATTTTTTAATTTATGATTTGAGAAGTTTCTATTTTTAGAAATAGAAAAAAGCGAAAAACTAATATGGAAATATTGTTTGAATTATTTTTTAGAGTTTCAAAAAAAAATTAAATGAAAAGGAGATTGAAATGACGAGTATTTTTCAAACTTTCATTATTTTTTGTTTTTAAAAAGTCAAAAAATCAAAAATAAAAAATAAAGTTAATTAAAAAAATTTAAATGACACCACTTACAAAAATTTCTAGAGTTGCTATTGACAAATGGTAGACAGGATATTCCTATAAAATTGTGGTCTATGTAGTGTGTACAGACATCATCTAGATGGTTTTGTTGGGAAAATCTTGCTGACATGCATAGTTCATCAGAGAGATCATATGGCTCTATCTACCAAATCATATAAAAGATTGGGGGCACACAAGTTTGAATGTGTTCTGTTGTTGGGATACCTTCTAAAACTTACCCCACAACTCAATATGCAGTGTCCATTGGTTATTAGGGGCGTGCTCGGGTTGGAGCAAAGCGGTTTGGGAAAAAAAAATAACAACCAAATTGTGATTCAAAAAAACCTAACTCAATAATTTAATCCAATCTCATTAAAATAAACAAGCTCATTCAACTTAATTCCACAAAAGAAACGAAAGTTCAATCAGAAAAGTAATTTTTATAGCAAAGAGGCCAGCTGCCACAGTAGTGATATGAATATGAATAGCCAGAAAAGTACTAATTTTTATAGCAAAGAGGCCAGATACCACAGTAGTGATGTGAATAATGGCCTCAAAGCCTATCTATAGTCTGGATGTTTGCTACGCCTAAGTTAGGAAATTAAAAAAAAAAAAAAAAAAAAAAAAAATCTCCTAATCCAAGTCTGACCCGCCCGACTTGGAGAGAAATTATTGGTTGATTTTGAGGTATTGTCACCTATATCACAAAGGTGTTTTAATCAATATAAAAAAAAAAATGAGACTTATAATTTTATATTAAGTGATTAAAAATAACAAGCATGATATATTATTATTGGAAAGTAGTATGCCACGTGACGTCCAATGACACCAAATAATTTTTTCAACTTTTGAAACTAAAAGGGTCTGTTTGGTTTTTATTTTGAGATAAATTTTCAAATTTTTTTTTTGGAGAGTGTAGAAATTTTTTTTTGTTTATTTGATTATATATTTTGAAAATATTTTAGGAGTTTGGGATGATTTGATATTTTGTTGTAGTTGAGTAGATGTGTGTGATAAAAAAATGATTGAGAAGGAAAGAGAAGAAAGAAAAAGTGACTGATTGATGTATATGAAAGAAAAAGCGATTTTGAAAAAGAATTTCAAAAAATTTGAATCAAACAACAACTTCAAAAAAAAAAAAAAAAATTTAAAATTATATCTTAAGATGCAAATCAAACAAACCCAAAATCTCTCCCAAGCTAGCCTTAAAATCTTGCTAATACAATCTCGAACTTGCCCAACAAACTCATATAAACAATTATGAATATTATAAAACTAAAAAATGATAATTTTGTGGGTAAATTACGCTGATATCCTTATATTTTATCTTTTGTTTTATTTTGGTTTTTACATTTTTAATTAATTTAATTTTAACTCTTAATTTTAGATTTTACGTCAATTTGGTCAAATTGATAATATTATTAGTGTTTTTTAAGAAAAATTATCATTAAATTAGTTGAGGTTAACTTACTGAGTTAGATAAAGGGGTACTTATCAATTAGTCCTATTAACTAGATTTATTTACCTACAGGTCCTAACTAATAAATTTAATACTATAAAAATAAGAGAGTGATAAATTTATCACTAAAAATTTATTCATAAAAACAAAGAGACTGATAAATTTATCACTATAAATTTATTCATAAAAATAAAAGACTGATAAATTTATCTTTATCACTTAACAAATTTATCAATAGGACTTAATGGGTAATAAGTCTCCAAAGTAGGACCTATTGGGTAATAAGTCTCCACAGTAGGACCTATTGGTAGTTTACCCTTAGATAAATTCATAATTTTGAGACACATGACACTTATGTACATATTTTTTATTAAAAAATATTAAGAGCTGTACTCAATTAGACTAAATTGAGACAAAGTCAAAATTTTAAAATCAAAATCGAGCTAATTAAAATTACACATTAATATTTAGTCATTACATCTTAAATATTAACTTAAATAAATACATATTTCATTTTAAGTATATCTTTTTATTTAAAAAAAGTAAAATTTAGTAAATTATATATATACACATATTAATATGTACATATGTACATACGAGAAAGATTTGAAGAGTATGTATCGTATGCAATTTATAACTTAAAAAAATGATATAACTTCATACTTTATAGTCATAACTAAAAAAAAAAGGTTATAACTAAACAATGCATGAGGTATAACAAAAGATCTTATGAGTCATAACTAAAATAAGATCACAATTAAAGAAAAAAATTAATTATAACTGAAAAAGAAATTTGTATAACTTAAAAATATAATATAACTTAAGAATACATACGATAAGAAGCATTTATAGTAAAATTTTACATGTACATAATACATATTAATAATCATGCTAGGGCGAGCAGGAAGAAACATTTCCAAATCCAACCCATCTAAGAAAAACTTTAAAAAATACTTCTGATCCAATTTAATGAGTTTAAAGATCAATCTTAAGACTTTAAAAGAAGTATTAAAATTGACAAACACTTATAGAGAAATTATTTAATACTCTAACAACAAATCTGATTAGTTTGTTTGGTTTGAATTTTCAGGATTCACTTTTTAGAAAATTAAAAAACAATACATATATTTTTTTTATTTTCACTAATTTTTTTTAATATTCTAAGTAATTTTTTTTTAAATTTTTAGATACACCTAACATAAATATATTTAAAAAGTATAATATTTGTGAAAAAAACCCTTAAAAAATTCACTAAATATCAAAAATATATATAAAAAAAAGGAAAATTCTGTACACTTTTCGTATTCTTATGTATTTTGTTAGACATATTTGATTTTGATAATTTGTTTTTGTTTTGATTATGTTTTTGATTATTTGACAGAATTACTTTGATTGACATATCTCAAATTATTCATATTAATCTATCCTATCATAATGTTATTTTTGAAGATCAAAATGAAATTCAATCTTGCCTGATATAAGAGCATCAGCATCAGCTTTTTCAAAATAACAAAAAGTAAAAATATAGCTAATAAATCATCAAATTCTCCCTCCACCAGTCTCAACAATTTTTTTCTAAATTAACTTTTTGTTAAATTTGCTACAGTAGCTTCTCTAATGAAGCGAGCAACTGTTCATCGTTACAACACGTGGTTTGGGTGTAACCGGACGTCCATCCAGAAGTTTGGCCGGACGTTCGACCGGTCAACTAGCAATTTTTTTTATTTTTTTAGAAATGATTTAGCTGCTCCTCATCAATTTAATATAAAAAAAAAAAAGAATAAAAAATACAATAACAAAATAATATTTTAATAGGATTGAGTTAGAATGGAGAGTTTGATGCATTGGGTGACAAGCTAAAATAGCAAAATAGGTTTTTAAGCTCTAAGAGCATCCACACCAGCCTCTTTAAATTTTTAGTCAAATTAGAGTTTAAAAAACCTGTTTTGCTATTTTAGCTTGTCATCCACTGTATCAAACTCTCTATTTTAACTCAATCCTATTAAAATATTATTTTATTATCGTATTTTTTATTCTTTCTTTTTTATTAAATTGATGAGGAGCAACCAAATAATTTCTATAAAAAAAAAATTGCCAGTTGATCGGCCGAACGTCAGGATGGACTTTTGGACGGACGTCCGGTTACATCCAAACCGCGTGTTGTAGCGATGAACAGTTGCTTGCATCATCAGAGGAGTTACTGTAGCAAATTTAACAAAAAGTTAATTTAGAAAAATTTGTTGAGACTGATAGAGGGAGAATTTGATGATTTATTAGCTATATTTTAACTTTTTGTTATTTTGAAGAAAAGCGTCGATGCTTAATTTGACTAAAATTTTGAAGAGGCTAGTGTGGATGCTCTAAGTTCCTTAAATCATCTTTAGATTAATTGATTATTTGATTCTCTAATTTTGTTATTTTTTGAGTTCAAAATGAAACTCAAACAGATGATAAATCAGCCCAAAAACAACAGCAAAACAGTCCAAAGTAGCAACGTAACAGCAGCAGCTCAAAATAGCAGCAAAAGGAGAGCAGCCCATTGAGGGGGCGGTCGACTGGCCGGTTGACCGATCAGATGACCAGGCGGTTGGCCGGTCAAGCCAATTTTCAACAAACTTTTGCTTCTCTACAGTGCAATGCCCTCAAAAGTGCACAATAAATATAACCCAAAAGCATATATATATATATATATATATGGCAACATAAATCAAAGTATGATATTCTTTCATTTCATAACATAAATGGTACAAAAGGTCTAACATAATTAAATGCCCTATAGACTTGCATCTTTCCAAGTCTTAACTTGGTTACAACAAAGGAGAGACTAGCTCCTACAAAGAAAGCCTTTGGCTATACAAAATACACAATCAAAATAAAAAAGCTCTTGCTCCCAGATAGTCGCTCCAAACTACTATCTTGGTGGAGGTATGCCATCATTACCTGAAAATGTTTTCCCAAATAGGGTGAGCCACAGCCCAATAGGAATGATCTAACACAGTATATGAGATTTAAAGAAGGTATAAGTGCAATGTGCATAAAAAATGCCAGGGTTAAAACATTCACATATTTATATAGTCATAGAATATCAAGTTCATATTTCATTTCATTTCCCTTCAATCAATTTCAATACATGAGCCAAAGTCATTATTTTTCAATAACCCAAATGAGACTACAACTCAATGGTTCAACGATTACATAATCAACACACAACCTTTCAACTGCCATTTTACGGATATTTCGTCCGTAGGATTGGCACCCACGTATAATTTCAATTTTCCATTTTACGGATATTTTGTTTGCGTGATCGGCACCCATGTATAGTTTCGGGACTTTCACTCAGAACACTCTGGCCAACTTAATTATAATGGAGTCCATCCCCTTTCTCCTCCCAAACAATGAAATCCATCCCCTTTCTCATCGTAAATAATCATAAATATGCAATGTATTTAAACACATAATCACACATGGAGTACATCCATTTTCTTCTCCCAAATAATTATACATATGCAATGTATTTACAACATGATCATATTCAATGATAGCTAACCATGGATTAGTTTTAGTTCACATAATCCTTATGCAATTTCTACAATAATCAAAGCTATCATCTACCGATAGCTTAATACAGATATTTCTAAACAGATATACAATCTCAAGATAGATAATTTATTCAAATTTTCCAAAGATGTGAAGTAATACATACTCAATCCCACCAGCTATTTTATTACTCGCTTAATTCCATGTTTACAACACCAATTTTCATTTATTTATACAAAATAAATATCACAAACTTTTTAGGGTAAATCCTCCATCTTTTCTCAACTATCAATCAAACCTCAAAACCAATAATTTTGATCCCACGCAACAACATTTTCAAACCCCACAACCATTTATTCCTCATTCATCACCTCTCTTTCCATTTACACCTAAACCCTAGGTTTGTACAAAATACCCCCAAAACCCACCATTGTTACACACCACAAATAACTAAGTTAAAAACCATAACAAAGTGTAGAAAATCCCTACCTCAAGAAGAGAAGACCAAGCAAGGCAAGGGAGAAACCTCAAAGATGTCGAAATCCAATTCTATTTAGATCAAAGTGAAGATCTTGAGATACTCTAACTTTTTAACAAAGGCACTAGGGTAGAGAACCCACTAGATCAAGGTCAAAATGTAGAGAGAGAGAGAGAGAGAGAGAGAGAGAGAGAGAGAGGAATGAAAAAGTAATATAAAATGTCCCTTTCACGATCTGATATATGCATAGTCCGCTTGAACGGAAGAGTTAATGCTTGAGTGTTAGACACAAAAAGTTGTTCTGCTTAAGCGCAAGAAGAGGTCCGCTCGAGTGCAAAATACACACCTCTAGTACTTACGCAGACAATAGACAAACCGCTTGAGCGCAAGAAAAGATGCTCGAGCGCCCACATCGCTCAAGCGTGGAAAACACTCCTCCAGTATTTTGCAGACGAGCAAAGTACTGAGGGTTTGCCAACCCTGCTCGAGCACAAGAAGGCCTTCTTGAGCGAAAAACCAAAATTCTGGGCAACACAGGTTTGGAAAGACAAGCAACCAACTTGTTCCAAATGCACAGCTACCATCTAATAACCAAAATAAAGGGGAGACAAGGGAAACAAGCTATGAATCACCATTCAAACCATACCAACCCGAGTCCAGAACACAATAAGTGACGGGTCAAAACTGGAATCACTATAACCTTACCTCCTTAAGGAATTTCGTTCCCGAAATTACAAATTAAGTTCGAAATCAAAATTAAACCATTCACCACAACGTTATTCTTACAAGTTCAATACCATGACCCATTCTCTGGTCATCCATTCTTGTAGACTCGATGCACAAGTCCCATATTAAAATGAAATTTACAATTTTCAAAATATTCACAATGTTTAATTAAAATCCGAGTTTTCAAAATTTTCACAATATATACAATGCTTCCAAAAGTGGTACAACACCCACAATATTCCATATTCTCAAAGCGTATACATTACTCATATTGAATCCACGTTTCCAAAATGCGTATAACATATACAATGTCTTTACATTTTATTTACATAATGCACATCTTAATATAAAATTACACATCAACAAATAAGGCCGGATATTTCTCTCAGACTTCAAATTCACATTCCCAAGTCACGTCCTCGACTCCGTGATGTTTCCACAATACTTTAATCAAGGGAATTGTTTTGCCTCACAAGACTTGGTCCCGCCTATCCAGACGCTCACTGGTCTCTCCTTATACGGGGCATCCTCATCTACCTCCAAGTCGGTCAAATCCAACCCGTGCAATGGATCCAGCTCATACTTCCGAAGCATGCTAATATGAAACACGTCATGAACTCCTGAAAGTTATAGTGGTAATGCCAAACAATAAGCAACCTCCTCAATCCATTCAAGGATTTCAAAAGGGCCAATAAACCGAAGGGACAACTTTCTACTCTTCCAAAATCTCATCAAATCTCATCTAGGTGATATTTTCAAAAAGACATGATCTCCCACCTCAAAAGACAAGGGTCTCCTCCTACGGTCGGCATAACTTTTTTGGCGACTTTGAGCCGTAACCAACCTCTTACGAATAAGTGCTACCTTCTCCGTCATTTCTCGAACCAACTCTGCGCCCAACAAAGGTGTGTTACCCACCTCGGCCCAACACACCGGAGATCTACATAGTCGGCCGTACAAGGCCTCAAACAGTGCCATGCCAATACTAGACTGAAAATTGTTATTATAGGCAAACTCCACTAAGGATAAGTGGTTCTCCCACGACCCTTTAAAATCAAGGACACAGGCTCGAAGCATATCCTCAAAGATCTGGATGGTACGCTCGGACTGCTCGTCAGTCTGAGGGTGATACATAGTGTTAAAAGTCAATCTAGTACCCAAGGCACTTTGCACGCTTTGCTACAAACGTGCTGTAAAATGCGAATCTCTATCCGAAACAATTGTCATAGGGACCCCGTGCAATCTCACTATGTCCCTAATGTAAAGGTTGGCAAGATAGTCTACCGAGTTACTTACGCACATAGAAATAAAATGCACCGACTTAGTCAGCCAGTCAACTACCACCCAAATGGCTTCACTACCCCGTTTAGTTCTCGGAAGACCCACAACAAAGTCCATCATGACATGCTCCCACTTCCACTCGGTTATAGGCAAGGGTTACAACAAACCTGCTGGCCTCTGATGCTCCGCCTTCACTTGCTGACAAGTAAGGCATTTCGATACAAACACGGCTATATCCTTCTTCATACATCTCCACCAAAACTGGTGACTCAGATCATGATACATTTTTGTGCCTCCCGAATATACCGCAAGGCGTGAGTGGTGAAACTCTCGGAGTACTTCCTCTTGGCAAGACTCCGGTACGAACAAAGGATCTCGGTATCTCACACTCTGGTCGGGATACATATTTAGGCCCTTCTCTACTTTCCCATTAGAGATCCTCTCCTGGAGAGATTTTGTCTTAAGGTCATCCTTCTGTGCTTCTAACACTCGATTCATAAGTGTGGGTTGTGCAACCACAGAAAACAAGGTTGCAAACTCAACGGACTCGCCCAGATGTAAGTCAAACTCACCAAGAGTACCCAACATCTCTCATTCTCGAACTGCGATACAAGCCACACTGCTAATTCACTTCCTACTCAAAGCGTCTGCCACAACATTGGCTTTCTCTAGATGATAATGCTGCTCAAAGTCATAATCCTCTATAAACTTCATCCACCTCATCTGTCTCAAATTCAAGTCTTTCTGTGTAAACAGATACTTCAGACTCTTGTGATCAGAAAACACCTTAAATCTCTCACCATACAAATAGTGCCTTCAAACCTTTAAGGAAAAGATTACCGCCGCTAACTCTAAGTTGTGAGTGGGGTAATTCCTCTCATGTGTTTTCAACTACCGTGAGCCATAGGCCACTACCTTCTCCTCTTGCATCCAAACACAACCCAAACCTTCCCATGAGGTATCATAATATACTAAATAACCCAAACTCTCTCCGGAATAATCAAGACTGGAGCAGTGGTACGTCTAACCTTAAGCTCTTGAAATGAATTCTCACAGGTCTCATTCCATGCAAACTTAACTCCCTTTCTCGTCAGCCTAGTCAAAGGTAAGGCTAGCCTAGAGAAATCCTTCATGAATCTTCGATAATACCCGGCCAACCCCAGGAAACTACGAATCTCAAAAGCATTCTTAGGTTGTGTCCAATCTTGCACTGCCTCTATCTTGGATGAATCTACAGTCACCCATTTCCCGGATACAACATGGCCTAAGAACCTATCCTCTTTCAGCTAGAACTCACATTTCCCAAACTTAGCATACAACTGGTAGGTTCTAAGTAACTCGAGTACTACCCGCAAGTGTTCCTCATGTTCCTCCTCAAAGGGTGAGTAAATCAAAATGTCGTCCACAAAGACGACCACAAAGTGGTCTAGAAACTCACGGAAGATCCAATTCATCAAATCCATAAGTACAACTAGTGCATTAGTTAGCCCAAAAGGCATCACTAGGAACTCATAATGGCCATACCACGTACGGAATGTTGTCTTCGGGATATCCTCATCCCTTACCCTCAACTGGTGATAACCTGATCTCAGGTCTATCTTAGAGAAGCAACAAAACCCTTTCAACTAATCAAACATATCATCTATACAAGGCATTGGGTACGTGTTCTTAACAGTCACCCGATTCAACTTTCGGTAATCAATACAAAGTTGCAATGCTCAATCTTTCTTTTTAGCAAAGAGAGTCGGTGCTCTCCAAGGCGAAGTACTAGGGTGGATGAAACCCTTATCTAACAATTCTTGGAGTTGAATCTTCAACTCACTCAACTCAGTAGGTGCAAACCTATAAGGAGCCATAGAAATTAGTGCCATACCAGGCACTAAATCAATAGAGAACTTGATCTCTCGGTGAGGTGGTAAACTAGTAAGGTCCTCGAGAAAGACATTGGGGTACTCACAAACCACTCTTGGCAACTCAACCCGAACTTCATCATATTCACTATTCAAGAAGCTAGCAAAGAGGCAACTAAGCTCACTCCCCCCTCGCGGATCACATACCGGCTATAAAACTCTATCCACCCGATCCCCCAAGAAATAAAAACAATCACCGCTTAGAGTACATATAGTAACCCTCTGACGGTAGCAATCTATAACAGCCCGGTATGACAATAACCAGTCCATACCCAAAATAACATTAAAATTAGACATATCAAGCAATACAAATGCAAAAGGAAGTTGACGACCGGCGACCTCTATGTCACAACCTCGACACCCTTGTCTCAGAATAACTTCACCACTAATAGGTGACCCTACATAAATAGGAGATGCTAATTGGGCC
Source organism: Camellia lanceoleosa (assembly GCA_025200525.1). Lineage (NCBI taxonomy): Eukaryota > Viridiplantae > Streptophyta > Magnoliopsida > Ericales > Theaceae > Camellia > Camellia lanceoleosa. The sequence continues at coordinate 207,300,670 of CM045760.1, forward strand.
AACTCCAACCCCAAAACCGATGCAAATGAAGACGAGATAAATAAATGGGATGAACCCGTATCAATCAACATATTAGCAACTGAATTGCAAAACAAAAAGGTACCTCTCACTATAGATGGAGCCAGTATAAGATCAAGCGCGGTAACAGCATACATGCCCTATTGGCCTTTGATCTACCTGCTCACCCCTTGGAGCATAAGCCTGCTGCACGGATTGAGCCGAAAAGGCTCCCTAATTGGCCCTCAAGGCCTGTGCTGACTATGTAGACTTGTGACTCTACATCTGTCTCAAACCAGAAGCACCAGACGTGCCACCTAACTGTGGAAAAAACCTCTTCAGGTGCCCCGCTTGCCTACATTGATAACAAGTAGATGGCTGCCCTCTCCCTTGGTTCTGGCCCTGAGAACAAGCCGAAGACGATGCAGCTCGCTGCCCTCCGCCTCTCTGCGGGCAAGCTGGAGACTTGTGGCCCAACTGACCACATTCGAAACAAGTGATGTCTCCCTAATTACCCCTCCCAGAACTCGAACTCAACACTGGAAAAGTAAACCTTGACTGAGCTCCTTGGGACTGCTGAGGATTAGAACCCCTTTGTCTCCTATCGTCCCCCTGACTATCCTGACTCCTCCTGGAGCCCCTCATCCTTTCCTCCTCTACCTGCATGATGGTTTCAAGATGGGCCGCTGTCTCCACAAGGCGCCTATAATCTCTGATCATGGAACCGGCCACTCTAAATATGAGCTTGGTCCTCAATTTCTTCTCGAACTCCAAACCACGGCGCTCCTCAATCGCCACAAGCTCAGGTGCGAACCTAGACAAGCTAGTGAAAGTGGCCTCAAGCTCGGCCACTAGCATGTTCAACTGCTTGAGCTGAGAAAACTAATCCCTCAACCTTTCCCTAATAGCGGGAGGCAAAAACTTGTCTTTGAAGGCGTTGACGAATCCCTCCCAAGTCACTCCAATGCACCCACACGCATACTTCCATCATTTACTCGCATTTCCTTTTAGCTGGAAAGATGCCAAGGTCACCCTCAACTGATCATTCTCGATGCCAAGTATCTCGAACGTCTTCACTATCTGCTCTAGCCACTCATCTGCCTTCAGTGGCTTCTTTGGATTCATCCGGATTTGACTAGAAAAACTCTCTCTTCAGAAAAGATGGCCCTACTTCAGCAACCTAGCCCTGGACTTGATTCTCAGCTTTGAGAATGTCCATAGATTCTCACAAAGCTCCGATCATTTCATGGGCTAAAGAGCCCATGGCCTGCTGACCTACTGGTTCGGCCACATTGGCTTGACCAATCTCTTCTTCCTGTGTTGGAATTTCATCCGGTATAGGCATCTCATACCTTCTAGGCCTACCACGCCTATCACCACTATGTCCACGTTTTGACATCCTAATAAAGATAACAAAATGTATTAGCCCATTTACAAATGTGCCGAAGCTAACCCACTCGCGTCCTAATACGATGGACAACAGTAATTCACTCCACATAAGCATGTAATCACATAAACCCATACGAATTTCCTTCTTAGATAATGATTGTCCCGCGGTGTTGCTAGAGTTCCAATTAGAAATAATAGTGATCAAGTGCTCTTTTAATAGGACTTTCAGAAACTCGTAGACCCAATCAATATCTTAGGAACTAAATCTCATACTCATAAAATCACATACACATGTTATCACACAACATTACTAGCACACAAACATCTCTGTAAAGCGAGACAAACCCATTGTGGTACTAACCACTCCCCACGTACCCAAAGTATTCAAACCCAGTACGCTTTGATATTAAGTTGTAACGCCCTCAAAAGTACACAATAAATATAACCTAAAAGCACACACACACACACACACACACATATATATATATATATATGGCAGCATAAATCAGAGTATGATATCCTTTCATTTCAAAACATAAATGGTACAAAAGGTCTAACATAATTAAATGCCCTATAGGCTTGCATCTTTCCAAGTCTTAGCTTGGTTACAACAAAAGAGAGACTAACTCCTACAAAGAAAGCCCTTGGCTATACAAAATACACAATCAAAATAAAAAAGCTCTTGCTCCTAGATAGTCCCTCCAAACTACTATCTTGGTGAAGGCATGCCATCATTACCTGAAAATGTTTTCCCAAATAGGGTGAGCCACAGCCCAATAGGAATGATCTAACACAGTATATGAGATTTAATGAAGGTATAAGTGCAATGTGCATAAACAATGCCAGGGATAAAACATTCACATATTTATATAGTCATAGAATATCAAGTTCATATTTCATTTCATTTTCCTTCAATCAATTTCAATACATGAGCCAAAGTCATTATTTTTCAATAACCCAAATGAGACTACAACTCAATGGTTCAACAATTACATAATCAACACACAACCTTTCAACTGCCATTTTACGGATATTTCGTCTGCGGGATCGGCACCCATGTATAATTTTAATTTGCCATTTTACGGATATTTTGTCTGCAGGATCGACACCAATAAGTGACGGAAAACACTCTTCTAGTATTTTGCAGACGAGCAAAGTACTGAGGGTTTGCAAACCTTGCTCGAGCGGAAGATCAAAATTCTGGGCAACACGAATTTGGAAAAACAAGGAACCAACTTGTTCCAAACACACAATTACTATCTAATAACCAAAACAAAGGGGAGACAAGGGAAACAAAATATGAATCACCATTCAAACCATACCAACCCTGAGTCCAGAACACAATAAGTGACGGGTCAAAACTAGAATCGCTATATGCAGGGACATCCAGGTGGACATTCGGGAAGACATTGGGATGATGACTGGTGGGTGATTTCAGCTCTGCTTCGCTTCAGTTGTCAAACCAGCAGTATACTCGGCAACCACGGCAGTTATCCTTTACGATCGGGACTTGACTGGACATCCGGGAGGACGTCCAGGCAGACGACCACCAAGAACAAAACTTCATCTGGGACATCTGGGTGGACGACCATTCTGTGCTACAAGGACTCTTTTTCAAATGTTCTTGTCATTAATCAGACCCAACTTTCAACTCCTTCAACATCTAATCATGTATGGGAAATAAAAGTTTGAGTAGAGTAGAGTAGAGTAGATTTAACCAAAATCTCACTCAATCTTCTCAACACAAGCCATAGACAATGGTCGATGAATTTCTCCTTAATAAATAGAAGTGCTCTTGTTGAAGAAAGGCAACAACAACACAAGTAAGAAAATATTTCTGATCTTTCATCAACCTCATTCTCTCTGATCATTTGAGAAGTTCTTCATCTAGTTTTTATTTTTCTCTCAGAAATTATACATTGAGCCTTGTAGCTTTGAGCCCATTCACTTGTATGAGGTTTACAGATACACATACAGAGCTTCAACATTTTATATCTATCTTTGAGAGATTATCCTTGTAGCTTTCTTTGAAAACAAAAACACCTTCATTAAATCTTGTAAGAGTGTGGTACACTCAGTGTTCTTGATTCCTTGAGAGTGATTGAGAATCACCTAAGAAGTGTAGGGTTTAGGACTTGAAAAATCTGTGAAGGTTTGCTCCATTTGGAAAGAGGTTGCTAGCACCCTTGTGAAGCAAGAAGATAGTGAAAAATCTCAAGTGAAGCTTGAGAAGTGGATGTAGGCTTGGTTGAAGCTGAACCACTATAAATCTATTTGCCTCTTCTTCTCTAATCTATTTACTTAACTAATATAAATATTTACTGTGATTAGCTACTTCACTTTTAAAGTTGTTCATTGTGATTAATCATTAATTGGCATTCATCTATTTATCCTCAGTTAATCATTTGTTATACTAGTTATTTTTATTGGAGTATTATTAATTTTTATTTATAGAAATCCAATTCACACCCTCTTGGCACTACAAGAAAATGCATTTTTGCCGACCATTTTTGGCTACCAAAAACAATTTAGTCACCAAAAGTCACGGAATTGGCTACCAAAAATAATATTAGTTGGCAAAAGTCAAGTTTTTAGCTACTAATTTTTTTAGTAGGGGAATGTTGATTATTGGCGACTAAAAAAAATTTAGTAGCTAAAAATATTACAATTGGCGACTAAAAAATATTTTAGTAGCTAAACATATCACAATTGGCGACTAAAAGAAATTTTAGTAGCCGTAGAGGTACCTTTAACTACTAAATTGTTTAGTAGCCGAATGAAAATAAAAAAATTATTTTTTGATCTTTGGCGACCAAAATTTTGGTCGCCAAAAATATATTTTCACCAACAAAATTCCTTTTTAGTCGCTGTAGACCCACTTTTGGCTACTAAATTGTTTGGTAGCGGAATGAAAATAAAAAATTAATTTTTGATCTTTGGCGACCAAAAGTTTGGTCGCCAAACGTTGATTTTCAGCGACGAAATTGAATTTTAGTCGGCATAGGTATGGATTTGGCTACTAAAACCTTTAGTCGGCAAATGTAAAATAAAAAATTAATTTTTATCTTTGGCTACCAAAAGTTTGGTCGCCAAAAGTTGATTTTCAGCGACAAAATTGAATGTCAGTCGCCACAGAAGTAAAATGTTTTGGAGGGATATTTGAAAGGGATTTATAAAATACCTTTAGCGAATATTGACGATGCGCCAAAAACCATATATATAAAAACATCTCACGGTCTCACCAAACCAAACCTAACCCTGAACCATTAATAGCGCCTCTCTCTCTCTCTCTCTCTCTCTCTCTCTCTCTCTCTTCAGCGTCCTTCTCCCTCTCCCTCACCGCCGCTCTTCTCCCCTCCACTCTCACCGCCGCTCCTCCTCGCGTTGGCCGGCAACTTGGCCGATTCACCTCCTTGTTGGTCACCGTGCTTTGAGATCCTCTCTCTCCCTCTCGGCTCTGTTTTCTGTCTCATAAAAACCCATCTGACTTCACAGTTTTGATTGGCAAGCTCAAAACCCACAATTTCACTCCATTCTTGTCGTCTTCGCGACAGTCCAATTTCGTGAAAGGTAATTAGCTTTTTCCTGAAATTTTCCTTAATTGTTACTTCTGATTATACGAAATTTGCCCTAATTTTATAACTTCAGTCAGTTCTTTTGTGGGTTTCAAGAAATTTCATCACCTGTGGATGACACTCATTTCATTTTTATGAAAGAAAGAGAAATGGGGAAATCACAATTTAGTGGTAGTTGCACAAAATAATTACAGATTCAAGATCACATATTATCCAGGAATGAAGATGTTCTGGTATCCCTTAAATAACAATCTATAACCAGTCAAAGTTTGGGGAATAACTTGACTTGAGAATGTCATTATGTAGTGTTTGCCATATAGAGGGTAAGATGAATTATTGTTGACGTTGGAAGAAATGTTGGTAGGAAAAATTTGTATATGTTGCATATAAATAGATGTCATTCCCTATATAAATATTTGGATTTTAATTTGGGTTTGGGAAATCACTCAACAATAAGATTGGACTATATTGGCTGTAGAGGAGGTAAGGATGAATTATACCTGGACTGGTTCCTATTTACATAAGGTATGGGCATCACATACAAAAGTTTCATGATAAATAATGCCACGGTTTTCAATAATAACTTCCTCTGTTTCTTCCTTCCTTTTATTGAACTGCCAGACAATTGACTTGATATTGATGGCCTTTTTTCCCTTTTGCTGGTCAAAGCATCCTATATCATTGGTGGGTGGTTATTATGGGCCTTATTGTTCACTGATAGGGTTTTTATGAGCTTAAAAGAAAATGAAAATAAAAAGCGATTCTTTAGAGAACGAAATAGCATTTGGGGCTTCATTAAATCACTAGATAAGTTGCAATAGATTACACAGACTTGAGCACACGGCAAGATTTAATATTCCAAGAGCAAATTTGTTTATCTCACATTTGATTGCTGATATTGCGGATTTATGATTTATTCTCACTCTCAAGTTCATGAGCTTGAGCGCTTGTCTGCTTCTTGCTTTTTCTTTTTTAGGGTTTAGGGAGGAGTAAGTGATCCACTTACTCTTCTTCTTCCTTCCTACACATGCAACAACAATTGGAAAGTATTTTTCCCATTCTTCTCAAATTGTCAATTGTGAGAATAGAGTCTAGAGTCATGTCAGATGAAAAGATCCATCATAGATGGCACCCCAACCTTCCAAATATTCTTCCAAGGAAAAGAAATGTCTATACCACTAGATCCACCTCTAAGTACATCACAGAAGGTCTTAACAGAAAAATCCCATTGTTATCCATTCAAACCTTCTTGTCCTCCACTTTGTGTGCCACCTTCACACAATTCAAAGAGTCAAAAAATTCATCCACCATGTATCCTGCACTATCCAGATGGAAAGGGGCTCCCAATAACTGCATTATTAAAGTGTTTGTTTATAATATATAGGTGTATGTTACAATTTTTTATTTATTTTAAAATGAACCTTTTATTTATTGTCATTTAATTAGATTTGTTGGTCACTTTAGGATAACCATGGATACTCCTTTGGTGTGTTTTTCTTCTAAATGCTTTGACCCTGAGTGAATTTGGGTTTGGGAAATCACTCAACAATAAGATTGGACTATATTGGCTGCAGAGGAGGTAAGGATGAGCTGCAAAACTATCATTGATTATCCGTTGTAGATTTGAGCCTGTGATTGAAAACATGAGAAAATTAATAATCTAATTATGTGTTACAGGTATAATTCACAGTCAATTACAATTTACAGTAGAATATATATGACTACATGACGGATGAACATTTTCATTAATTTCTCGTAACTCTTGTTTTCACAGTGAAGTAGAAACTTGCTCAGGGATGAACATATCCATTTTCCCGGACAATTGATGATTGCCATCCTACCCAATTGTTAAGCGAAATGGAATTACTGAAGGAAAGGAACAAATGTATGGAAGGAGAGCTGAAAGAAATGCAAGAGAGATATTCAGAGATAAGTCTCAAATTTGCAGAGGTGGAAGGTGAAAACCTTGAGTAATGTGTAATGTCTGAAACACGAGAAAGCGAAGAAGACTAGCTTTTTACGAGATGGTGGAAACGAAAATGAAACTATGGAAAATATGTGCTAGAATTTTTTGATGGCATGACGTTTTCATTAATTTCTCTCCCGAGCAAGCTTGTAGTAGTAAGAATTTGATGCTCGGGTTTATTTTTCACAACATATACTCAACTGTTAGAGTGAGTGTTTTTGTTATCTTGTGCTATTTTAACGCTAGAGCTTACACCAAAATACTTCATTCTTGAAGAGGCTATGGTTTGTATCTGAGACTAGCATCGATTTCCTTTCAAACTACATATTCTTAGCTGTTCAAAGCGTTGGTTCAATTCTTAGCTATTTTAGCACTGCCATTGCAGCTGTGTGCTACTATGTGATAGCTAAAAATATTCTTGTCTTCCCTCAATTATGTTCATAGGAACTAATTTAGTGACAATTGGTTGGTTACAAGTTAAAACTGGAGATATGAAAGGCAATGATTTTATTTATCTTTTGCTGTCTCAGATATACAATGAACAAATCGGAGAATTAATTGATCCAACCCAACGAAACCTAGAGGTGGGTATTACTCTATCTCTCTCTCTCTTCAATACCTTTTTGGATTACTTTTATGTGTGCTTAGTGGTGGTTAAACTGCTGCAGATAAGGGATGATACCAAACATGGATTTTATGTTGAGAATTTGACTAAGGAATATGTGACCTGTTATGAGGACATAACCCAAATATTAATTAAGGTAGCAAATAACAAGGCATTCAAGTTTTGTTCTTTTTTCCATGAGCATGTTTCTTGTTGTTTCTTGAATTAGTGCTACAGATTGCTACTTGTTGATACTTCAAGGATAAAAAAATAGTGTGATAAAAAATCCACCAAAGATAGTGTGATAATATCATTAGTTGCATCATGTTGTAATGAAAAAATAGTGTGATAATATCATTAGTTGCATCTAGATTAGGTGCATTTAAACATATAAGAAAATTTTGATTAAAATATGAAAAACAATTCCACCAAAGATTAAAAAATACGAAAAACAAAATTTCGTAAACAAATTTCAAATTTTATTTTTTGGTGGTGGTGGTGGTGGTTCACAGTTCTTAAATTTTTAACTTGTGGGGAACATTAGAGTCCAGGAATGAAAATTTATAAGTTGCTGTTAATGATCAATTTGTGGTGTTTCTTATCCCTTTGGTATTCTTTACAGGCACGAAGCTGAGCTTCTTTGCCCCTTCCTGATGATGATGACGATGCATCTGACTAATGCTCATGGCTTTGGCTTTTTGCTATCATTTTTCGTGCTCCTTTAGTTAATATGAGTTCTAAAAAAAAATTCAACGCTATCGAAGGATTTGTGTATGAGAGGTGAATGTATCGCGGAGAAGAGACCATTTTAGTTATTCTTTAGCCATTGTTTCAAGTCTGGTTGTGGTTGTGGTAGAATTTTTTAGGCTGCCATATGGATGTTTTGAGTCACTTCAAGTGTTTGCTTCAAGATTTTAAATTATGTATGGATTTAAATTATTGACGTTGGATTAGACTTGGACTGTATGGAATTTGTAATATATATAGAATTGGATGTTGAAGATTACTTTTTTGGATGCTTGGAACTGAAATGTGTGCACGTTGTTGAATGCTTTAATGGTTGATAATATCTTTTAGTGTTGATGGATTATATTGTTTTATAAAGGTTACAGGTTGTAATATAAATGAATACAGGTTGTTTACAATTTTTTTTTAAAAAAAAAACAAAAAAAAAAAAATTATTTGGCCACCAAATGTTTTGGTAGCCAAATAGGTAATCAAAAGTTTTGGCTACTAATAATTTAGTAGCAAAAACATAACCCAAAACATTTTTGCCACCAAATAATTAGTAGCTAAAAGATTTGAGAATGAGAGAAAGAAACTATTGGCGACTAATAATTTAGTGGCCAAAACATACCTTTTGCCGACTAAACTAAGATTAGTAGCCAAATGTGTACTTTCGGCGACCAATTATTTAGTAGCTAAAAGTGATACCTTCCCCGACCACAACAAGTTAGTAGCCAAAAAGCCTCATTCGGCGACTAATACTTTAGTGGCGGAAACATACCTTTTGCCGACTAAACTAAGATTAGTAGCCAAATGTGTACACTTTCGGCGACCAAACAAATTTTAGTTGCCAATACTATTGCCGATAGAGTAAAGGCGACTAGCTTAGCGACGAAAAATTTTGGTCGCTAAATCATTTCGGCGACTAAATAAGTGATTTTTGGCGACCAATATTTTGGTAGCCAAAAGTGACATTTCTTGTAGTGTGGATTGCCTTTTGGGTAATATATTTATTAATTTTTTAAAATATTTTTTTACAAATATAATTACTTTTTAAATACATCAAAGTGACGAAAACAATACATAAATTAAAACAGACGGAAGCAGCACATAAATTAAAACATAAATAAAAAAAAGTTAAATAAACTAAATCGAATAAACTAAAATAAAACAAATAGAATATTTTTAAATAAGAACATATAAGTAAAATAAGCTCACAATCGTTTAAATTAACTTACAATTGGTTACTGGAAGTAATCGGAAAATACAGAATTATTTATTAGAAGTAATTGGAAAATACAGCTTCTACTTGCATCCTTAAAAACTGAATTTTAAAACAAACTTAAAACTTTACAGAAACTGAGAGAAACTGCGAAAAAAAATTGTGAACTCTTTCTCCCTCCCCCTTGGCCGTGACTGAGGAGCCTCTTTTATAGGCAAAGTGGATAACTGTTGAGCTTGTGAACTTGGAACTGTGAGGCCCGTGACTGGAGCTGTGAGGCTTGTGACTTCAAAAGTTGAAAAATACTGTGAAACTTGTGACTTCTGAAAAGCCTGAAAAGAAGAGGTACATGGGTGTAGAGAGCATCTTTCTGTGACCGAGAACTTTTTTACTCTTTTTCTTTTTATTTTTTATTTTTTTTACTTGCAATAAGGGAACGTGACTGCACAGTTGACTGATGGGGAATCAATATGAACAGCAACTTGGGTTGCAACTTGTTAATATATATATATACAAATGAGTTAATTAAAACAGCATTGAATAATTTTTTTCTTTTCTATTCCCTTTCAATCAAATGTTTTAAATGATTGGCCACAAATAAACTGATCATCTAACTCATCATATACTTTTTTTAGGTAAAAACTCATCCTATACTATCATTGTCCCGTTTTAGTATTATCTAGGGGAAGTATATAACTCATCATAAAAAATAAAAACGAAATCTTGAAAATCACTGTATCAACAAGTGACTAGTATTGTTGAGCTGAGCACTCCCAGTTCCCACCCACCTCTCTGTGCCTCTTCTTGCTTTTCTTATTATTTTCTTGTTTATTATTTTCAACAAAAGATTAAATTAATTTCCTCTATTTAATTACTTGCTTTTGAAAGCATGCACATTTTTTATTATATTAATTAATTAAGGTAATAATCGTTCAATTAAAAAATTAATCAAAGAGCATAAGAGACATTTAACATGATAAAAAAATAATTAAGTCATCGTTGTACCAACTACCATCTTTGTCCGTAATAAACATGTTAAGTTATATTTGGTGATTAGTGTTTGTTTTTGAGAATATTTTATACTCTTTTGAGTTGTGAGAAGGGGAGTCATTAGTCCAGCATAATGGAGTTTATTTTCCTACAGTTTTCAAAAGATAAATTACAAATATATTCTTGATTAGTTATTAAAATACAGATTGTCCGTAGTTTTAAAAATTACAAATACTCTTTATCAAAACTTTTTTATTTATCAGAATTAATTTTAAAATAAAATTTTTAAATACTATCTTTTATAATAATAAAAATATTTAAATTATTTATTTTTTATATCATTAAAAATTATTAATTAACTTAATAATTTATTAATAAAAATAGTCATTTGTCATATGATTCAAAACTTGATGGGAGGAAATATAATTTTCAATATTTAAAAAGAAAAAAGAAAAAAAGAAATTTGCAACTGACACAAAAGAAACTTAGATAGACTCAGACAAGAACAAAGAGAGAAGACTGTCAGAGCGCGGGAGTGATCCAATAATCAATAATTGCATTTGAATTACATCAATTTATTGGGTATATATAGAACTCATAGATTAACAATGAGAGTCAACATTTGTAAGAGAGACTTGTAATTCGCAATCAATTATCCATCAAACAGACAATTTGAAATCAAAATCACAAAAATGGGGCGTTGTATACTTAGATGGTGTTTGTTTTGAGGGATAAGGCCATGGGATTGGACTAATAGTCTATCCGGACTAATAGTGTATTGTTTGGTTGTTCAATTTTGTTCCGGACCATTAGTCCCAAATATGTGAGACTATTGTGTCTGATGGGGTTGGGGGGGGGGGGAGGGGACACAAAAGGGGGGTAAAGTGGGACATGGGATAAGGGGTGAAATGACAATTTTGACCCTCTACACTATTTAATTATGTATTATATTTAGTAAAATTCAATAAAATTTAAATGTCTCAATTTAAAAATAAAATAATTTTATTTAATTTTTATTGATGTTTTATTTATTTAATTTTTTAAAATATTTTTTTTATAGATATTGTATTTTAAAATTTTGTTTATATTTTATTTAATTTCATTATTTAAATTTTAATAGATGTTTTATTTAATTTATTATTTAATTATTATTATTATTTAAAATAAATGTATTTAAAATTTTAATTAAAAAATAACATATATTTTTATTGGTATTTTATTTATTTAATTTTTTAAAAACAAATTTATTTAATTGTGTAAAAATTAAATATAATAAACTTTTATTCAATCTAGCTAAAAATAATTAAAATATTAAAGATATGTTTAATATTCCTATTACTTAGTAAATAATTGAAATGGGTAAAATAGTCATTTGAGCATTTATCCTTCTCCATAATATCCCAAACAAACATGGGATTCATATCCTATCCAACTAAATAGTTATTTCCTGACATTTAATCCCATAACTAAACAAACATGGGATACAAATCCAGTCCAACCAAATAGTCCGGGGACAATATATCCTAGGACTACCAGTCTGGTGGATTCCAATCCTCTCTTATCCAGTTCGTCCAAACAAAGTAGCTTCTCCAGATCAAAAAATTGCCAAACTTGAAAAACCTCCGAATACGAATCACACAAAAGCCATTCCTATTCAAAAACTGCTTCAATCAATTTCATGACTCAACGACTCTTTGTCCTCCTCGATGTGGTTGATCAGGCGGAGATTACGCAATGGGATTCGTCGCCACCATAGAGGCAGAGGAGGAGGGCAACGAGGTAGGAGGAGAACTTGGCGTTTGCGTTGTCGAAAAAAGATGTTTTTTGGGATTAGGGTTATGGTGTGAAAGAGAGAGAGAATATTAGAGATAGGGGTGTAAAAATGGCCAACGGTCCAGTTAAGCTCGGCTTCGAGCCTAACCTAGGACCCTAGGCCAGGGCCTGGGTCGTCATTTTGAAGCCTAACCCATGGCCCGACCAATCGACTAGCTCAAAGCCCGGCCCATTCGAGCCCCAATCACATTTTTAGTGGAAAAGAATAAAATTTGGTAAAAAAATAGAAAAAATAATAAAAAATGCTCAAGCCTGCCGGGTTGGCTCGAGACCCTAATTTTCTGGCTCGTGGCCTAGTCAGGCCCAAATTTTGATAGGAGTCTGCATGGCCTAACATGGGCCAAAGTGGATTGGGCCAGGCCAAATTTATATATATCCAAATAACTAATTTTATTAATACATAAATGGAAAAATTAGTCTAAGGTCTCTCTCCTATTTTTAATAATGGAAGAGATCTACAATATTATTTTATATTAGTTGAAGAGTCTCTGGTGATTTTTTTTTTTTTTCCTTTTAAAAAAAAAAATTATTATAGTAAAACGACGTCCTATTACTAACACAAAATGACATGGTTTGGGCACCTTCAGGAAAGCAGGCTTTAGTAGTTGCAAACGTTGATCTCATTCAATTTCTTTTTTTTTTTTAAATTTTATTTGCAAAATATTAAATATGTATTGATAAAAGAATCCATTTGTTTTGCCATTATTATATCTTTTGAAAGAATCTTGAATATTTGTCTAACACAAACACAAAACAAAAAAAACAAGAAGGTTATTTGACAACTTATTTAATTAAATAGGTTCAATTTTTTTTTTAATGAAAAGTTACAGCAAATAAATAATTTAAAAATTATAATCTTAAAAAATAACTTATAAATGATATCAAACAAAACCAAAGTGGCTGGGAGAGATGCAAAACTTATATATATATATATATACTAGTGTAAGAAGAGCCATGCAAGGCACAAACTATTATTATAGTATATTTAAATTTTGTATTTTGATAACTTTTTAAAAATTAAAATATTATTTTATGAAATTGAATAGAATAAATAATTAGATATGTAATAGAATTAAGTGATATGGTATCTATTATTATTTTTATTTGTTATACAACCAATGACTTAGACTCCAATTTTATTATTATATCATTTTAGGTGAATTTATGTGTCTTTAACATTTTTTCTGAGTTTATAAAAAAAAGATAAAGAAATTATGGTGTGTAGCTTTTTTCAATAGATAAATATAAAACAAATTCTAATATAATTTTCTCATCTAAAAAAAAAACTACAAAGATAATTCACTGAACTAATAAAGAAGCAACAAAAAATACATATATATATATACAAATAACTAATTTTATTAATACATAAATGGGAAATTTAGTCTAACGTCTCTCTCTTATTTTTAATAATGGAAGAGATCTACAATATTATTTTATAATGTCTAAAGTCCTTTAACCCCAAACTCATGTATCACAGAGAAATTTAAGAAGAAACGAAAGGGCTTCAAAAACTGAGTTTGGTCTCTCTCTTCTTCCTCTCTGCTCTCTCTCTCTCTCTCCTACATCAACCCCAAACCCTAGCTTCTTCCTTCATCCTCGTGAGCTTTCTTAGAGCTATCAGACCTTGTTCTTGCTTAAACACGTCCAGACTCTTGAGCTTCACAACGAACTCTTCGTCCTCAGAGATCGAATTAGGGTTTAGCATTTCATCAGCAGCGATCTTTGATGAATTCGAAGTAGACAATGGCGAGAAACACATCGGCCGAGTCGTGAATGGAAGCAGAGGAGTCGATTGAACGTTCGCGATCACCGATTCCTTAGAACTCGACGAGTAGAAATGGTTCGCTCGGTGATTCAACTCAGTCGCCGCGTGCGAGAACAAAACAAGTGGATTCTCAGCAATACCCTTCAACAACTCCCTCTCAGAAACCCTAATTTTCGAATCATCGCCGTCTTCTCTCGTAGAAGCCATTAACCCACGAACCGTGGTCTCGACGGAGCTGTAATCTGGTAACTGAGGGCGTTTGGTACGGGAGGAGTCGCACCAATTGAGAATCGTCGATTTGAGATTCAAATTGGGGATAACAGTGGAGAAATAGGGTTAGAGCCGTCGGGAAGTAGAGGAGCAAAACCTATAGGTGTTTGCGCACTTATGCGACATGCTCTCAAAGGTTTGCTTTGAAGAGACGGCATTTGGATCTTGGTATGCATCGTCATCACTACCATCATCGCCATCTAAAAGATCACAGGTTCTGTGGTTTTCTAAATTCGATAGTTCAGATTATCTGAGATACATCATTTCTTTAAATGGAATTATTAGAGATTGAATCAGAACCAGAATCAGACTGATTTCTGGTTTTTTTTATCTATGGGGGACTGAGTTTTGATGTATTGGGTGTATGATGTTTCTGTATTTGTAGAACGCTCAATTTTCATACTTATCTTAATTCACAGTTGTTACTCTATTCTTTTCAAACTTATCATTTGTGAATACATTTTCTTTTCATGCTTGAAGAACTATTCAACTCAGGTTAAATCATAATTTCTTTTTATGATAGTGTTGATAGTGTTAAATTTCTTTGGATTTGGGCACTTTTCTTTGGATTACCCTTGAATTTCTCTAAATTTGGCAATTTTCTCTGGATCGAATTTTATCTAAATTTGACAAATTTCTTTGGATTACCCTTGATTTTTCTCTAGATTACTCTTGAATTTTCTCTGGATTTGGCAATTTTCTTTGGGTTACCTTTGAATTTTCTCTAGATTACCCTTGAATTTTCTTTGGTTTCAATTTTCTTTGATTTTTCTCTAGTTTGAATTTTCTCTGGTAAAGGATTTTGAATTTTCTCTGGTAAAGGATTTGAATTTCTTGGGTAAGGACATAAAGTTTGAATTTTCTCTGTTTATGATGGCATTTGTTAAGGACATAGAGTTTCAGATCTTCTTTGCTAAAGAGTGTGTGCTTCTTCATATTGCTATCGATCTGGAGAGTTTACTTTGAGAGGAAGCTTGAAATACTCGGCCACGATTGGCTGAGGCAGGTTGTTGGAGACATTGTATTGGCATTTTCATGGGTATTCTTCCTTGTGTACTCTTGAAGGGAAAAGTATGATTAATTTCAGTAGAATTGAAATGTCTCTTTGATAGAAACAAAAATTTAATGTTTAGCTTTGTACTTTTGAAGGCATTTCAACAAAATCAAAATTTCTCTGGAGAGAAACAGAGAATTTCTCTGGGTTGGAGAGAATTTCTCTGGACAGAATTTCTCTAGAGCAGAATTTCTCTGAACCAGAATTTCTCTAGATTAAATTGAGGGACCTTAGACATTATGAAAACATTAGATGTCCTTTATACTATAAAGTCTTAAAACCAGGGACCCTAAAAAAAAATCCGTACATAAATCATACTCGCATAACGAATGACCAATTTTATTAATAAGTAAATCATTAAATAAATTAAGAATTTGTAATGATATGAAAAATGTTTTTCAGTTAACCATTTTGTTAATAAATAAATCATTAAGTCAATTAATAGTTTTTAATGATATGAGAAATAATTTTCAATAAACAATTTTGATAATTTATTATTGCATAGAAGAATTGTTTTTTTTTTTTTTTTTCCTGAGTATTGTGTTGAATGAAAATTTATAACAAATAGTAGTTGTAATTTCTGATATTATAGGACCAATTGTTATTTTAAACAAACGTTACAGTGTATTTTTAATTTGTTAAAATTTGACCAAGAATGTTCATGTAATTACGAAAAAACCTGTTGCATAATTGACTAAAAATGTTTACGTAATTATGAAAAAACCTTCCCTCAACATATATGCTATTATTAGTAAATTATTCAAAATGAAAGGACAAAATCAAAAAGAAAAGATGAACCTCAAGCAGCTAAGCCGTTTCTTATGTATATAGATAGATATGATTAATATATAGTCTATAATACTAATGTATGGGAACTAATTATAGAAAGAAAGTGATTTGTAAATAGAAAATTTATGCAAAAAGTCCTATAAAAATAATGTGGTAATGACATTTTAAAAATTATAAACCACTTCAAAAGTTTAATTTAAAATGAATGGACGTAAGTTTGCCATGTTATCTGGTACAAATTTTTTATACAAACAACTATTTGTTATTGGTTATCTTTTCTTGTCTTGTGTTTGATATAAGTATTTCATGTGTATCATAATTTCATCAAAAAAAAAAAAATAAATTTTGAGCTATAATATAATTACTTTTTCATTGTGCCACTTAATTGCAATTTCTCCAAAATATTGAACCTACAAAGTATTTGAAAAAACTTAAATTCATAAATGGATGCATTGCAAACTATTCACACAGTTTTGAGACTCATGACACATTAATTATAGGAAAATAAAATCAACAAAACAAAACAATTTTCCAAAGTCCAAACCCAAAAGCATAAATCAAATTCACATCACAATATAAATAATTTGTATTCATATTGTAGCTTTATAACATAAATGGATGCATTGCAAATTTCATAACAGAAATTAATCAGGCAGTTGGATAGTTTATTATTTTTTTAAATTGTAAAAATAGTGACATGACTATACGCAATCAAAAAATATTGCTAGACATGGCCACTACAGATTCATAATATATAGAGGGTTAGAGATATAGTTTTCTATTCTACAATGGCACATAATAAGAAATAATTCACTTCTGTAAAAACATGAAAATAGATATATAACTAAAGGCAAAGAAAAATCAGTAACCACTTTGTTTATATTCCAATGAATTAAGAAGAAAAACACATACATAAGCATACATATATATATACATAAAAAGAGAGAGTGAAAGTATAAAATGATACTTTCGTTTCAAATTAGATGTTCTTAATGTTGTTGGTGATGAAGTAGAATTAACAAAACCTACTGCTAGAGGCGGGGCTATGCTTATAAAAGTGGTGTCAGCTGATACCGCTACTACTAGAAAAAGGAGCATTTGACACGGAACAATTTGCGACGGTTTAAGTGCCGTCACAGAAGTTATAGTTTTTGCGACGGAAAAAGTTAGACCGTGGCAAAAAATAAGGTTATATGCGACGGTAAGTTAAACATGGCAAATTTTTTTCTGATTTTAATTTTTTTTCCTGTTTTGCGACGTAGTTTTGCCAATCCGTTGCAAAAGTTTACTTTTTTCTCTTTCATTTGTGACGGCCTTAAAATCATTGCAAATATCAAATGTCTTAGTTTCGCGCAAAAGCCCCCTCTTCCACTCCCCTCTTCCACTCTCCCTCTTTCCCGATATTCCTAAATTCTTTGTTATCTCTTCAGATCAAAAAAAAAAAAAGCCCTAATCTCACTGCTCTCTCTCCCTCCCTCTCACCCAGTCGTCACTCTATCTCTC
Organism: Camellia lanceoleosa; assembly: GCA_025200525.1. Taxonomy (NCBI): domain Eukaryota; kingdom Viridiplantae; phylum Streptophyta; class Magnoliopsida; order Ericales; family Theaceae; genus Camellia; species Camellia lanceoleosa. The sequence goes on from CM045760.1 coordinate 207,318,356, forward strand.
TTGCACCGGCAACAGCAGCGTCTAGGTAATCAACCCTCTTCTTTCCTGTCGCTCTTGTTCACGCATACCCTCCCTCTCACCCAGTCATCATTCTGTCTCTTTTGCAGTAAATGCTTGTAACAGTAACGGCAACACCTCTCTTCTGGCAACAACATCGTCTCTCTGGTTCTCCCTCCGGCATCCAGGTATAGCCTTCCTTTGCTTTCCTCTGTTCTCCTCTACCCTTCTATCGTTTGTTTCTCCCTGCTCATCAATTCATGAATTTGTTGGTGTGTGTGTTTGATTTGTGCCAAAATTGATTTTGTGTTTGTGTTTGATTTGTGCGAAAATTGATTTTATTTTGGTGTGTGTTTGATTTGTGCGAAAATTGGATGCGTGTATATATATATCTTTTTTATGGTTTGTGGTTTTTGAGAAAGAAAACGAGTGGAAATGTTTGTGATGCAGTGACTAGTGAGCATCACTATCGGTGCCGGTGGTTGAAAAAAATATAATTCTACTTCCACTATTTGATTTTGATATTTGATTATTAATCCAAAATGATCTTTTTCCACTAGTAAACCCTTGGGCACTGACATTTCAAGTAGGAGAAATTATAATGTAATTTTTTGTGTAATAAAATCACAGTGAAAGTTGCCTCTTCACCTTTTGGTAAAAGATTCGAATCCCTTCCAGTCTAGTTTGGATTGGAGAACATTGTTTGGATTCGTAGGACTTATCACGAGTCTCATTTTGATAATTTAAACATTCATTGACAAGACCTTGCAATTCTTGATTCTCAGATTCTCATACTTAGAGACTGTGTCAGGCCTAACATGTTCACTTACTCTTCTGTTTTGAGAGCCTCCCTTGGTTTACCCAACCTTCAACAGCTCCACTCTAGTATAATGAAGATCGGCTTAGATTCTGATGTCTTTGTCCGCAGTGCCCTCATAGATTCTGATGTCTTTGTTGTTGTGGTTGTTGTTGTTGAATGCCATTCATTTGAAGGTAATTGCAAGCATCAAATGACTGAGATGTCATTAGCTCATACTCAGGTCCTCCTGGCATCAAACTCATTTGCTGCTGTGCTCTCTCATTCTCAGCTATCTACTCACAAACAAATTGTATATTTTTTAATAGATCTTTTGATTTCTATCCAATTTCTTAAAATATATTTTCAATTAGACTAAATTAACATAATTTAAAAAGTTAAATGAAAAAATAGAAATAATTAAAATTATAAGGACTAAATTATAATAGACAAATTTTAAAAACCACGTATACCCAAAGCCTCTTGATCACCCAAAGCTTATGTTATCATGTTTTTGCTATGTTATCATGTTTGAAGATAAATTTTAAAATTAGTGATGTAACAATACCAACACCCAACACATACCTAATTATAGTTAAGTTACTCCAGCAAAGTAAAGAATGAGGCATCTAGTAGTGACACACAATTGAAAAATAATTGCAAGGAGTTCTCTTAGATTTTAACACTTCTTGCTGGACTAGGTAATGTGAACTTTGACACTTTACGGTTGTTTAATTCTTGGTTGGTAAAGATGAGGACTTAGGTTGTGGAAAGATGACCTATCAACATCTTGGGTAGTTATATTATTGTTTCAATTGACCTAAAATTATAACCATGAGCTTCTGGCCTCTAATAGTTTCAATTGTCTGTGCATGTTAGAAAAGTATGATTGTTGTTGATTATTTATTCAAGGTTCAACAAAGAATGATTGTCATAGCTAGGAGGGGATGCTTTGTTTGTTGGTTTCTGTGATTTGATAATTTCATAGGCCAATCGTAGTAAACACTAGTGGGGTGTTGACTCATACCGCCATAGTAAGGCCTAAGCAGGGGATAATTGGTTTATAGTGTAGTTGTATTGTCAGTAATGGAAGTGTTAAGAATCTACTTGACAAAAGTAATGAAGAAGTGTGATAACCTTCAAATACGTCCACAGTAAAGGTGTGTTACGTTCTACACAATTAAAGACTGGTGAGCTGTTTGTGAAAATGTGTCGGTCCTCATTTTATTTTGATTGAAAGAATTGAGGATAAAGATTTGTTGTATTCTACATAGATATCTGTCTTTTGATTGACCATTTATTATTCTTTGATTGTTGTAAAATTTGTGATAGTCTGGTTAATGGTTTCTAAGGCTGTCTATGTCCTATATTTCTTACTCAGTTTTTGTCAAATTAAAAACCAACTCTAGAAATAAATACCTGGTCTAAGCTCTGCTCTTCTCTGCTCTCTTTTGCCCTTCCTTTGCTTTCCTCTGCCCTTCTATCGTCTGTTTCTCCCTGCTCATCAATTCATTGAAACTTTTTTCATTAAGTATAAAACTCTTTTCATCAATTCATTGTGACTGATGAGAAGTATCATCACATGATGCCTCAAGAACACCAAATAATTTTTCCAGCAATTTATTCTTCTGGAATCTGAAAATTGTGTAAACATCATCTTAAAAAGGGGTTAGAAATGATGGGTAGTACGCACCTTCATTTCTCCATTGTTGCAGTTCTCTTCTCCCACTTGCTCATTCAATGGCTGGTAGACCAAAAGAATTGTAAATGACAGACATCTATAATTGAAGGCCAAATAGTACCCCGACTTCCAAAACACAGAAAGATTTGTCACAGCTTTGTCCAAAGGACAGAAGAATTTCTAAGTAAATAGCAAAAACTCAATTAAAAGTGATCAAAAAATGCTGCTATCAATGATTATCGTCTAAATGCATAAACCACTTGTCGAAACAAATGACTATTTTCCAAGGGCAAAAAATGGAAAACATAAGCTCATGGCCAAGTTTGAAGCTTACTGTGTATATTAGGAAGGGTTCGAAAGTCCCTTTCCCTCTAGATAATAATTAAACAAAATGCAAAAAATTACAGGCAACTCAAGGTCTCTGTTGAATGCATGTTGCTCATTGAACTACAAATGCATGCTATATATACAGTAGCTAATTGGGCATAAGATTTGCAGAGCTTCTATTAGAGCTCAGTGAGTATTGGACAAGTTCAACAGTTAATCTGTTGCTCTACGTGGAAGCATAGAAATGAATGCGTCTTTAAGGGTTCTCTGCCAAATCTGGAAGTTTTATGTGAGACTGTCAAAGCTAGAATAGCTTTGTGGGTTAAGGCATCCCCAGCTAAAGTCGAATTTTCTATCAATGATGTAGTCTTTAACTTGCAGCAGGTCCAGTTTTGTATTAGGAATAGGAGTTGATGCTGCAACTGTTATCTGTGTTGGTCTGCTAGTGTAGTTTATTGGCTGCAAGTTATCTGTCCTCTGGGTGTTCCTGATGGTGGTGTTTCTGCCTGGTCAGTTTGGGCGCTGTTGTGTGCTAGTTTTGTATAGTTAGTGGAGGGCTGCAAGTCTTCCTGATTGATTTTGGTGGACTGCTATGGTGGACTGGTAGTTAGGTTTTGAGGAGTGTTTCTCTGCTAGTTAGGTTTCCTTGAGAAAAGGAGGCATCCGTTGTTTCTGTGTTGCTGTTCTGTCATGTTGTCTGCTATGGTGGTATATGGTCATCTGTAGATTGTGCTCTTGCTGTATTGTCTAATTGGTAGTGGTTTTGATTGGGCTGCTTTGTTTGTCTGCTTGATTGTGCTTTTGTTGCTAGAAGGCTATCTGTTTTGTGCCTTCTATGCTCATTTGTGTTTTGCTGATCTGATAAGGTGATTGCCAAGGTGACTGTTAGACTAAAACTGGTCTGTATCAGAGGAGTGGTTAGGTGTTTTGTTTTGTCTTCACCTGGTGGTTTTGCTTGTTGGTTCTGTTCTGTTTGATTGGTTGTGGTTTGTTAGATGAAGTTCAGGCCATTAGAGGTTTAATGCTTGTTGTTATGTGTGTTTGTGTATTGGAAAATAAGTCCTTTTATACCAGACCAGCCTGGAGTGCTCATCAATCTGCTTATTCTGTCTGCTGTTGATTATGTGATTAAAGCTGCAATATGCCTAGAAGTTAGGTGCGTCTATCTATGGATGGTGATTATGCTAGCATAATGAGCTCAAGAATTTCATATTGAGGTTTCATTTTAATCTGAATTGGGGCTCTCTGGTGTAGTTGTGTTTTTCCTCTGGTTATGCAGCATTGTGAATTGGCTATGCAGCAGCATTTCGATTTGTTGTAATGGGTGTTAGCTCTGGACTGGGGCATTGGAACTGAGGCCTTGTTGAGTCTGCATTGTTGGGGCATTAGAATGTTTGGTTCTGCTCTGCTGTTGCACTTTGCTGGTGTTTTGGCTTTGGCTCCTAATTCTGTGCTACACAATTCTAGAAGGTGAAGCTAGGCTAGGCTGCTTGGAGTTGGGAGTTGCTATCTATGGATGTGCTGCTGTGAAGATTGTGCTAGCATAGTGAGCACAAGGAATTATTAGCTCAAGGAATTATGCTGATCTGCTGATGTATGCTGTTAGTTGGCTATACACATGTCAGCTTGTTTAATTAAGTTGTCAGCTGATCTTGCACCTCTGGAATGGTGTTTGAGTTTGTGGATGCATAGTCTTGGGGATTAGTCTTGTGGAAGGTCTGCTACAGAATTAAGTTGGATTTGTGGCTATGTAGAGTTGGTATTCAGTTGGTTTGCTAAGTTCTGTTCTGGTTGGTCTGCTCAGCTCTGTGATGAAATTGGGTCTGTTGCTGCAAGCTGCTTGGTCTGCTTAGATTCATATGTTCAGTGTTGGAAATCAAGCTACTTCATTGTTAATAATATATAATATATATAATGTATATATTATATTAATAGTTGTGTCATTAGTCATTAGTCTTTAGTCTTGAGTCATTAGATGCCATATGCTTTCGGCTACTTTTAATTTGTTTATGATGTATGCTTTCGGCTCCTTTTAATTTGTTTATGTTGCCTTTCATGCTGTTGTCTAGAAACACCATCATCATGTTGTATAAACACTCCTATATAATGGAGTATCCCCGTAAGGATTAAGGCATTGAAACACAGAGCCTCTTTGCTCTTTCTCTTTCAATCAATCTCTCAATATTAATTTCATTTGCTCTTTCTCTTTCAATCACTCTCTCAATATTAATTTCATTCAGTAATGTTCAGATCTGGGCTGGTTTACAAGGCACCAGTTCAGGTGTTGGTTTGTAAGGTTGAAGTCTGCTATTGTGGATAAGGCTGCTGTTTCTGCTGGAGTACAAGGCATCAGTTGAGTGTGCATTAGCATCAGGCTACAGAGTACTAAGCTTGCATTGGTGCTACTAACTTTGCTAATGTGAGTTAGTTGTAGATAAAATTTCTTTGTTTCTTGGTTTCAAGGCACCGATTAGATTCTTTGGTTTACGAGGCTAATGTTTCTGTTGGATTACAAGGCACCAGTTCTGTTTTCCTTAGTTGTCTACTGCTGCTGATGAGCAGTTCCTTGCTTCAGGTATGGTGATTGAGTGTGCTTATTGGTGCTATTCTTGGTGTTTGCCTTGATTTGGTGCTATTGTGTTAGCTCAACTAGCAGCAACATTGGTTGGGTAATTCAGCCTGCTGTTTCTTTCAGTCTGCTTCAGTGTGGCTTTGGTTGGGTGTTTTGCTTCTTGGTTTGATTTGGTTGTTGGTCTGAATGGAGTTCATGGCAGGTGCTCATGCTGTTCCAGAGGGCTTTTTAGGTTTCTTATTTGGTGGCCTTGGTTGTAGGTGTGTTCGGTTCTTGATGTTTGTAGTGGTGCAAAATTCTATAATTACTGGTGGAAAAAAAAGTTCAACAGTTAATCTGTAATTGCAAAATTCTATAATTGTCACTCAAAGAAATAGAAAACAGCCAATAATGACGCATTTTAGCATATATTACTTCAAGAGAACAGGAATCCAAAATAAACCAGTAAACTGTGAGAATAACAAAGCTAAAGCAAAGAGCAGACCCAAAGATTGGGATCCAACATTGAAACAAAGCAATCCCACATACTAGAAATATTCAAACACAACAAAATCACAATTTCATTTACCAAACACCCCTATTTCATATGGCAGTGCTGTCTTTAAGCATCCTCCTCATAACCCTCTTCCTCTTCATACTCCCCTTCTTCATTAGCAGTGCATCCTGATACTACTGGTACTCAAAGACCAAATCATTCATGTTGCTCTCAGCTTCTGTGAACACCATCTCGTCCATTCCCTCTCTAATGTACCAATGCAAGAAAGCCTTCCTACGGAACATAGCTGTGAATTGCTCACTGACCCTCCTGAACATTTCTTGGATTGAAGTAGAGTTTCCAATAAAGGTTGAAGCCATCTTCAGACTCGTCGGCGGGATGTCACAAACAGTGGACTTAACATTGTTTGGGATCCACTCAACAAAGTATGATGAGTTCTTGTTCTGTACATTAATCATTTGCTCATCGACCTCCTTCGTGCTCATTTTGCCATGAAACGTGGTTGATGCTGTGAGGTAGCGGCCATGACGAGGATCTGCAGAGCACATCATGTTCTTGGCATCCCACATCTGCTGGGTGAGTTCAAGAACTGTAAGGGCACGGTATTGCTGAGACCCATGAGATGTAAGCGGTGCAAAGCCAACCATAAAGAAGTGGAGTCTTGGGAATGGAATGAGGTTGACAGCAAGCTTGCAGAGATTAGAGTTGAGCTGACCAGGAAACCAAAGGCAACAAGTGACACCACTCATGGTGGCAGAAATCAAGTGGTTCAGATCTCCAACTGATCAAACAAGAAAACCATTAGTCTCAAATTCAAATGCTACCATTCTTAGAAACTGGTCATACTTTTTATAGACAAAATTCCCAAAACATAAAATCACAAAAGCTTGTATTTGTAGCTCTTTTACAGAGTGAGAATGGCATAACATTAAATGGTAACTTAGATAAAAGAATTGATATGATTGTGAAATCTCACAACTAGTATTTTGCTTTTGAGAAACAAAGATACAAGGTTCTTAAAGGAGATGATACACATGAGATAGATAATATTTAGTGAATGAGAATAGTTTTATTTATTTTCTTTGTCTTGCATAATGTGGTGCCCCTCATTACTGTTTTCTTTTTTTTACAAATAAATGATTTTAAAGTTTTACTCATCAATCTCACCTTTTGTTTGACCAGCCAAGTGAATGCTAATGAATGAACAACTTTCTTTGGTTACAAGTCATAAAACATGTCAATTTTTTTTGTCCATGATATATTTGCTCACCTATTGGAATGTGTGCATTTATGATGTATAAAATATTAGAATTGTTGTTATGGTTAATTAATATGCATGTTCATGTATATAGAATATATATTTAGGAGAAGTAAACAAAATGGACAAGAGTTAGATTGATTTTCCCAATAGAATGTCGAGAGAATACATGAATGGGATCGATCAATTTCTAGTGTTTGCATACACCAATAGGGCTACAAGTTCGATGATTTGTTGTCCATGTAGGAAATGTGAGAATCGCTATCATCTTGTCCGAGATAGTGTGCGAGAGCACTTGATTTCAAATGGCTTTCTAAACAAATACAAACATTGGATTAATCATGGAGAGTCGTATACTTCTGTGCATGGTAACCGAGATAATGAAGCCTTAGTGAATGAAAACATTAGGGATGATATGGTGGGAATGATACACGATGTTACTGGTATTTCAGTTCCTAGTACAAGTGTTATAGGTGATGAACCACAGGCACCAACTAATCCCAATGTAGCAGAACCACTTGTAACTAATCCGCAGTTAGGTCCAGATGTGGAGACTAAAAATTATTTCAAACTTTTAGAGGATGCTCAGAGTGAATTGTATCCGGGTTGTCAGAAGTTCATATCTTTGTCATTCATTGTTCGACTTTTACATATGAAGGTGCTAAATCAATGGAGTGACACTTCTGTTACCATGTTACTTGAGTTGTTGAATGAAGCTTTCCCTGAGGGTGTGAAACTTCTTGATTCTTACTATAAAGCTCAAAAGATCACTACAGATTTGGGCTTCACATATGAAACGTGGGATGTATGCCCCAATAGTTGTATGTTGTTCCGAAATGAATACATTAATCTTGATGAATGTGTCATATGCAAAAGTTCTAGGTGGAAACAAAATGAAGCTGATAGTTCAAATGTTCCTCGTGGAGGCGGTACACAGATACCCTTTAAACAGATGAGGTATTTCCCTTTGAAGCAAAGATTGCAGAGGTTGTATATGTCATCGAAAACGGCCAAGCTCATGAAATGGCATGCAGAGGAACGACAAGATGATGGTGTCTTAAGACATCCTGCTGACTCCCTTGCATGGAAAGATTTTGACCTTCGAAATACTGACTTTGCTGATGATTGTCGAAGTGTAAGGCTTGGGTTAGCATCTGATGGTTTTAACCTATTCAGATAGATGAACATAGTTCATAGCACCTGGCCTGTTGTTCTCATTCCATACAAGTTACCGCCATGGATGTGCATGAAACAACCATTTTTGATTTTGTCTACACTTATAGATGGCCCAAAAGGACCTAGTGACAAAATTGATGTGTATATGCAACCGTTGATTGAGGAGTTGAAGGAACTATCGATTAACGGTCTCTCTACATTTGATGCATTAACAAATCAAATGTTTCAAATGCATGCAGCTTTGTTATGGACAATTAGTGATTTTCCAGCATATGCGAACTTGTCAGGATGGAGCACGAAAGGAGAATATGCATGTCCATGTTGCAATAAGGAAACTAGATCGTGTTGGTTGAAACATGGTAGGAAACATTCATATTTAGGTCATCGCAGATTCCTATCTAGTGGTCATAAATTTCGAAAGGATAAAGTATCATTTGATGGTACTTGGGAATTAAGTCTCAAACCAAGATTGTTATCTGGATCAGAGATTTTGCTGCAAGTAGAATCTGAGGGTATCTTAACCCAATATAGGCTGGATGACCTTAAAGAGAGGCATAGGAGACAAGTGGAAAGGGAGAAAGCTGGACCTCGCACTCATAGTTGGAAAAAAGAGAGTATATTTTTTGAATTGCCATATTGGGAGCACAATCTAATAAGACATAACCTTGATGTGATGCATATAGAGAAGAATGTGTGTGACAATGTATTGTGGACAATACTAGGGTTGTAGGGAAATCCAAGGATAATGTCAATGCTCGGCGCGATCTGCAAGAAATGAATATTAGAAAACCCCTACACTTGCAGTCAAGAGGGACGAATAAAGCTTATTTGCCACCAGCACAATTCACAATGAATCAAATATCTCTTGTCGTGTACGATTACATGATAGAAGCATTTCGGGTCTAAAGAGCCACGATAGTCATATTCTGATGCAACAACTTATTCCTTTAGGTGTACAAGGATTGTTGCCTAAGAATGTTGTTCAAGCCTTGATTGAATTAATTAATTTCTTCAGACAATTGTGTTCCAAAGTAAATCATCAAACAGATGTAGCAAATATCCAAGGTCGTATAGCACTAACACTTTGTCATTTGGAGAAAATATTTCCACCAGCTTTTTTTGATATAATGGAGCATCTGCCTATACACCTAGTGATGAAGCATTGGTGGTTGGAGCGATTCAATTTCGATGGATGTATCCAATTGAGAGATATTTTCTTACTTTAAAGCAATATGTACATAATCGGGCTCATCCAGAAGGTTCAATGGCTAAAGGTTATCTCATGGAAGAATGCATGAATTTTTGCTCTCAATATCTGAATGATGTGAAAACTAAATTGAATCGGCCTGTAAGGAACTACAATGGTACAGCTAATATAGGTCGTGCTGTTGGTGAAACCACAACTTTCAACCTTGGTCATACTTCTTATGTACAGTGTCATCGATATATCTTGTTCAATACGAAAGCAGTTGAACCATTTCTAAAGTAGGTACCCCTCTTACTCAATATTTGACAAGTTTTTTTTTTTTGTTTTTTTTATTACATTTCAAATATTAATTTGTAATTGATAATTTTTCAACGTATATAGGAAACACCTTGAAGAACTTAAGATGAAAATGCCTCGTGCTGATGATCATCAACTCCGAAATGAACATTTCAAAACTTTTCACACTTGGTTTAAAGAACATGTATGTATGGACAAATCTAGCTATAGATTACAACTTAGGTCGATTTGCATTTTGAATTTGCTTTCATGTTTTAAATAGGTTCACACTTTGTGAAGGACTGATAATGCCATATTTTCCGAAGAGATTCATACATTGGCAAATGGTCCTCATACCGGAGCAAGAAGGTTCACCGGTTACATAACTAATGGGTTCTGTTTTTGGGTCAAGTCTATGGATGACCGTCGAGCCAGTCAAAATTCTGGTGTAGCTTTGAAAGTAGCTACTATTAGTTATGCAAGCCGGAAGGACAAAAATTCTCGTGTGGGGGCTGTGTACTATTATGGACAAGTGATAGATATCATTGAAATCTGGTACACCAATGCAATGAAGTATGTATTGTTCAAGTGTGACTGGATAGACAATGTTTGGGGTAAGAAAGAAGATAATTTCAAGTTCACGTTGATTAACTTCAACCATTTGTTGTATCGAGATGATCAAATCACCAATGAACCTTTCATCTTGGTATCCTAAGCTGAGCAAGTTTGGTATGTTGCAGACCCTATAGAATCAGATTGGCAAGTGGTTGTGAAGATGTCTCAAAGGGGTTTATTTGATATGTATTCTACTGATCCAGAAATTGAGCCATACATGAGTCAATAATTAGAAGAAAATATAATGGTCCGTGATGAAGAAGTTGGCTGGGTGAGGGAAGTCGTAGAAGAAGAAACTGTTGATGTTGAAATGAGAGAGAATTAAGCTATTTTGTAATAATTTTTGGATTCTGTAATGACACAGTAAATTTTCATGCTTTAATGACTTGCATATTTGGGCATGTTACTTTATTTAACAATTTTATGTGCTTCCAATTTATTTATTATGTTTGTTTTGTATTTACATTATTAACTCCAAACTATTCTCTATATTTTCAATTGTATTTGTTACAGCTTGTTATGGCACGGAAGAGGAAGCTTACTAATCCTTCTCGCACTGTGGCTGATGTTTTGCGTATGCCGACACAATCACCACCACCATCACAGCCATCAATACAACCACCACCACCATCACAGCCGCCGATACAGCCACCACTACCATTACAGCCACCAATACAGCCACCACCATCATCACAGCCACCGATAGAGCCACCACCATCATCACAATTGTCTCGACCAACGTTGTCTTCACAGGCCACCACAAGTATACAAATTTGTTATGTACTTAAATTATATTAATTAAATTATTTCATTTTCACTATACATAAACTTTCTAATTTCATATGCTAGGACCGAGGACTTCTTCAAGTACACGGAAGAGGAAGCTTAATAATGTTTTGCGTATGCAGACACAATCATCACCACCATCACAGCCATCGATACAGCCACCACCACCATCACAGCCACCGATACAGCCACCACCATCATCACAATTGTCTCAACCAACGTTGTCTTCACAGGCTACCACAGGTATACAAATTTGTTATGTACTTAAATTATATTAATTAAATTATTTCATTTTCACTATACATAAACTTTCTAATTTCATATGCTAGGACTGACGACTTCTTCATATCCCACCTCAGGTACAGGTTTGTTTTCATGTATTTAATTTATGCTTTAATTTATATGTTGTTTATTATATTCTGATATAATTTGTTTATTCGTATAATGTGTTCCAAATCCAGCGACTGATTCACAAGCCAACTTAGGTATAACAAATGGCTATGTATCTAATTACATTAATTTAACTACAAGTTATTTATTATCAATTTTTGTAATATGTGTTTTTTTTTTTTTTCATTACTCCTCACATGCCCTACAGGTTCTTTATCTTCCCCCCAAGGTCGAGGATTTGCGAAAGGCATTAAAGATTGGGGTACGGGCAAGAAGTTGGCCATTGATTTCAACGCCAACTTCAATCCTACGGGAGATAATGTGTCTAAGTTAACTAGCCAACTTGGGTTCATGGTACGTAATGGGAACATTGTTTCTCTTACGTACGTTGATTGGACCGAAGTGCCTATTGATGTTCTTGAGTCAATATGGACGGATGTTAAGGTAAAAACATATTTACTAAATTGTTCAATTATATTATTAATTGAACTAATGATTTAAATTGTACTGTAGGATAATTTACAAATTTGTCCGGAGGGGTACAAACCACGTTGCTTGAAAAAGTGCAATGACTTGTGGAAGGATCATAAAAGCAAGATCAAGAATAAGTGTTTTAAGCCTAACAAGGATCATACTAATATCAAAGACATGGTGCCTCTGCAAATTGTTCCAGAACAGTGGTATGATCTTGTTGATTATTGGTAGACTAAGAAAGTAGAGGTATATAAAATAAGTTAATTACAAAGCACGTATTTTTATAAAAATTATTAACTTTGTATACTTGCGACTTACATTTATGCAAACTTTATAGGACATTGCAGTCCACAATGCTGGAAGTCGTTCATTTCATTATATTAATCATACGACAGAACGTACTTCATTCACTTAGATTCGAAGGAAGGTATATATTATTTAGGTAGATATCAATATGAATGTAAATTAATGCGATAATAATTAATTTTTGAATTTTCAGATGGTTACTGAAGGGTTGCCCATGGATAAAATGAGTGTTTGGAAATATACACGCAATCAAACTGACCCTGATGTTAGGCAAACCATGGTATTTTCAAATCCTTAAATTTGTATTTATATTTGATTTTGTTTGAACTACCTAATTATATGTACTTGTTATTTTAATTTATAGGATGAGTTTGAGCGCCAATTGTCCATGTTGACTGAAGATTACCGCACTACTGAAGATACTCGAGACAGTGTTTTCCATGACGTGGTCGGTGAAAATGGGCATGGATATTGTCGTACTTACGGCAAGGATGTGCCTTGGAGCATGGTGTATGGAGATAAATCTAAGTCATCACAGTCAGGATCTTAGCCACTGATTGTTGCCGAGATCACAAAGCAGGTTCGTACGGAGTTGAGACAAGAGCTGAGGGATGAGATTAGAGAGGAATTAAGGGAGGAGATGCGAACAGAGCTTTTAACACAGATACAAGAAATGAAAGCTGAAATGTTAGCTATTGTGTCCCACGAAGGGAGTACAAATCACAACAAATAGGTTCGGTATAAATAAATGTTTTATAAATATCTAATTATAGCACAATTGTATCATTGAATGTAAATACGATTAACAAAGAATACCATGAATATCATAGGTACCAGATGCATTGAGTGGACACCGTGAACCTACGGAGTATGACGCCGATGAGAACCCACATACACCACTACCAAATGATGAGGTAAACTTTCAAACAATTTGAAAACTTGTCGTTTGTCAAAATTTGTCGTTTTGTAACTTTTTCTCCAAACTGGTTGACACACTAAAATGCTCAAACGGGTTTGGATGTAAACGAAACTTGACGCACACAACATACTAGGCACACATGACTTGTAGGAGAAGACGGGACTCGAAACCAATTCCCGATTTTGAATCTAGAGCCTAATTTCAGTTTATGAAAACTTATTAGTTAAGAACTCTTTTTCAAACTAAATGACGCACTAAAATGCTCAAACGGGTTTGGATGTCAACGAAACTTGACATGAACAACATACTAGGCACACATGACTTGTAAGAGAAGACGGGACTCGAAACTGATTCCCGATTTTGAATCTAGAGCCTAATTTCCATTTATGAAAACTTGTTACTTAATAATTCTAAACCGGTTGACACACTAAAATGCTCAAACGGGTTCGGATGTCAACGAAACTTGACATGCACAACATACTAGGCACACATGACTTGTAGGATAAGACGGAACTTGAAACCGATTCCTGGTTTTGAATCTAGAGCCTAATTTCCGTTTATGAAAACTTGTTACTTAATAACTCTTTTTCAAACCGGTTGACACACTAAAATGCTCAAACGGGTTTGGATGTCAGCGGAACTTGACAGGCACAACACACTAGGCACACATGACTTGTAGGAGAAGGCGGGACTCGAAACTGATTCCCGGTTTTGAATCTAGAGCCTAATTTCCGTTAATGAAAACTTGTTACTTAATAACTCATTTTCAAACCGATTGACACACTAAAATGCTCAAACGGGTTCGGATGTCAGCGGAACTTGACAGGCACAACATACTAGGCACACATGACTTGTAGGAGAAGGCGGGACTCGAAACTGATTCCCGGTTTTGAATTTAGAGCCTAATTTCCGTTAATGAAAACTTGTTACTTAATACTCTTTTTCAAACCGGTTGACACACTAAAATGCTCAAATGGGTTCGGATGTCAACGAAACTTGACACACACAACATACTAGCCACACATGACTTGTAGGATAAGATGGAACTCGAAACCGATTCCCGGCTTTGAATCTAGAGCCTAATTTCCGTTAATGAAAACTTATTACTTAATAACTCTTTTTCAAACTGAATGACACACTAAAATGCTCAAACGGGTTCGGATGTCAACGAAACTTGACATGCATAACATACTTGGCACACTTGACTTGTAGGATAAGACGGAACTTGAAACCAATTCCCGGTAGTTCTTGTTGGAACGAAGCTTGGTTAGATTCTGTTAAACCAATCTTTTCCACATTCTAGTGTAGTGCTGCTATTGGTGACTTTTAGTCATTTGAATTCTAGAATTTTGGCATAAATATGAAATTTATTCTTTGTTATATAAAAGTTTTTCCCTTGATGTGCTTCTTCATGGCAATGGTTGCAGCTTTAGTATTTAACACTACTCACGTGAGATGCTTATGTGTATATGTATATGTTTGTATGTAGACATGTTGGGTATGGGTCTTTTTGTTTATGGCCGGTTCATGTATGTATACTGACTCATGTATATATATGGGTGATCACGCTATGTATGGAACATGGGGTATGTATTATTGGTTTGACAACATGTAGCCGTCCATGAACGCCCCCAGAGGGAAATCCCGTTTTGTTCATTTGGGGCTCACTACAGTTCAAGACTCAATGTCACGGTCCTGTATCTAATCTCGCAGAGTACAATGCAAGACCGATGAATCATCAAAGAGTCCAAATCTGGCAAATCGTTTTGGAAAATAGATTTTTTTAGAAAGAAGTGCCAAACGTGGACTGCTTTGCCAGATACAGAGTCGCCACCTAAATATTTTATTTTGGAAAAATTTAGGAAACCCTGACTCATTGCCTAAGGCCACGTGTCCGTCATCACCAAAGTTCCCTCGGCTCGGGAACTTGGGTACGATTGGGGAAGGTCACTTCGTGAGCACCCCCGCTCGCCCGATCAAAAATCGGCCTCTACTAACCATGATATCAAGTTTTGAAAACATTATGCGTTCTTATTCCGATTAATTAGCTAGAATTACTATGTGATGCGCGCAGCATACAAGTATAGACTAGATCGCCTAATTGCATATCCGTTTGTTTGGAAATGTTTTGAAATTTGCTACTCGCAAGACATGCAAAAATGTAACACATGCAAAAATGCAACTAAGATAGGCTCGGCTATTCTAAGATGGCATATGCGATGCTACAACTAACAAGTATTCAACTCGGAATTGAAATACAATGCAGTTAGTATGATGCGCCGAGCCCGGTGCGTGCAATACGAATGAATGAATGCAAACATGTGAAGCATAAGTATGCTAATTGAAACATGCCCTAAACTAACCATCGAAAGCTAGTAAATAAAAGGGAAGAAAGATGTGAGGTTGGAAGACATACACACACTCACGCACACTTATTACAATTGCGCCCTTGCTCGGAGGGTCCGAATAAATAATACAAGCCGCCTAATTAACTAACTCACGAGCTAATTAATTATTACAAAACCAAATTGAACAACTAGCTACAACTAATTATTACACAACTTAATTAATTAACAAATTAATTATTACAAATAACAAATGCTAACTAACTAGTAAGCAGTAAAAGAGAGTTGCTCCAGCTCTGTTTGAAGAAGAGGAGGGTATGCATGCTCGCTTTGGTTCCTCGCCTTGAAACGCCTTCCAGTTGCTCTTTAGAGGCTTTGTTTGCAGGGTGTCTTCCAGTGTTTGTTGCTGAAACTTACCAAAACATTGCAGGGGAAGTCACTAGTGGCCTGCCGACCATGGAGGGAGATCTGTCGGCCAAGGATGGTCCATTGCCGGCCAAGGGTGGCACACTTCTTGCCATCGATGGCATTGAAGCCCTTGGTGTCTTTGTGACACCAAAGCTGAAGCACAAAATAGAGGAAAGGAGGGGTTTCCCAAGGACATGTACGCACCATGGCACTCCAAATCACCTCAAAACATCAAGGGAGAGGCCAAGTTGGATCCACGACCATCAATTACGCATCCCGATGCAAGATGGCCAAAGATCCAACTTGTGCAAATCAATATGAAAATGAATGCACAAATAAAGCAAGTAAAGCCTAGAACTCTATCATGAATCATCAAGAGCTTCGGCGACTGAGAATTGAGACGCGTTCCATCACTTGAAGTATGAAACGCCCCTCGTTCCTCGTGCTCGGATTAATACTTAATCCAAGCAATGCAACATATAAGCATGGCAAACTTGCAACATGACCTAAGTGTGCAAACATGCAACTAACCCAAGCATGCAACAAGCGTATAAGCATGATGTGAGGCAACAACCTTGGACAACATGACAAAATGCAACATGAACATGTGAGCATGCAATGTATGCGAAGCTAAACAAGTACGCGACAACATACGAAATGAAACAAGCATGCGACAACATGGTAAGATGTGCTTACACCAAAGATAGACGGCTCTCAACTAGGTCCAAATTAGTAGCCAGAGTGATGGAATTGATGGCATGAAAAGCATGGAAAGGCAAGGCAAGCATGCATGCCAAATGGCTCAAGTATTAAGGCACAAAGAGGACAACTCTTAAGCACACTTAAGGAACAACAAACATGGATATATGAAAATGAGGTAAGCTCTGAAATACCATGTAAATTGATGCCAAATCAACTCAACAATGCAAGCATAGCATGTTATGATGCTTAAGGCTCAAAGTAAGCAAAGGGACTTAAGCCATGGCCATACGAGGCAAGCCCCAAAGGGCCAAGGGGACCTAAAACAGTCCTAGGGCAGGCCCAAACAAGACCAAAATCATGCTCAAAGCCAGCCAACAAAGGCTAGAACACAAGGCTAAAAGCATGGAGCATGCAAGGCTTTAAAGAGGCAATGCACTACACCTATGAGAACCAAACATGGCATAACTTGGACAACATAAAACAGAGTTACATTATGGTATAATAAGACCCAAAATGCACTGAAATGATGAGCCAAAGGCTTAGGCTAAGTGGCATGCACAAAAGTCCACTCTTGAGGCATAAAGCACAAGCTATACAAAGCATTCAAGGCATGTCAAATGCAAGTGTATGACAACATTTCATGGACTGAAATAGCATGTGGAATGAGGGCAAGGCATGCAAACATCACATGTATGACATGATAGAGGCCTCAAAACCCAAGACTAGCCTAAGCATTTACACTATAGCTATACAAAGCATGAGTGATATAATCATGACAGCCTAAAACAGTCCTAGAACACTTCAAAATAAGCATAAAATCATGTTTGAGCAAAGCCAAAATATGCTAGTATGATGAGTCAAAACATCATGCACAAAAGGCTAGTAAACAAGATTTGTTCTACACCTATATGGAGCATGCAAAGGATGATCAGACCAACTATGGATGAGGTCATAACATGCCAAATGATGACCAAATACATGTTGAAATGTAAACCAAACAAGCTAAAATGACATGGCATGACATGGAGCATATGAAGCTAGTTTAGGGGATTTACACTACAAGTGCATCAAGCAAACATGGAGTAACAAAACCAACCCAAAATAGATTCATGGCACGGTAAAACATCACCAAAAATGGACTGAAATGGACTCAACAAAGACTATGCACACATGCTACTTTGATGAGCTATGGATGGAGTAACACTATACATGCAAGATGCAAGCAAGGCATGACCAAACCAGCCTTGGACAGGGCCAAGGTAGGTCCTATAAGTCACAAAAAAGGGGCCTGGACCAACCTCAAAAATGCGTAGAGGGATGGTCCTTTGGAAGGCCAAAAATACAAGCAGAGAGGAATACAAAGAGAGGGGACTACCCCCTCTGATTTAGGACCTCAAAACCACACCTCTACCACTGAAAATCCACTGGATTTCAGTGGTAGGAAGGCCAAACCAAGGCTAGCTTGGAGGCCTCCAAATATGGCTTAAAACAAAGCCAAACAAGGCATGCAAGGGGGCTACACACCCCAAACATCAAAATGACCTTAACCAAACTTAAAAAGCACCCAAAAAAAAGACTTTTTTCAGTTATAAGAAAAGCCTAAAACAATATGCAAAGAGGGCTAAAGCAAGGTGCAAGAAAGTGCAAAAATTGGGGAAATGCTCACCCTTGAAGACGCTTTTCGAAACCAGCAACTTCAGGGGGTGGAAGCCTGTTTTCAGACCTCAAGAAGACCTCCCAAGAAGCTTGATTCAATGGTGGTGGTGTATATCTATGTGTTGTAGTGCAAAAGTGCAAGGAAATCCAACTTCAAGGCACAAAACACAAGCAATATAGAGAGAAAGGGAGTTTTTTTTTCTGCAAAAGTTCAGACTCTGGTCTAAGGAAGAGGCCTCTTCGTTATATAGAGGAATGAAAAGCCAAAGCTTCTTCAAGAAGCTTTGCAAGGCCTTCATCCCTCCATACACGTGTATGGAGGGGAGCAAACAAAAATCCAGTTGGCTCAAAAGATCTGGAGGAAAACAAGCTGAGATAGGGGGGGTGTTGGCCATCAGTAATGGCGGTAGTAACTGTGATGGCGGCGAGGCTTCATCGATGGCAGCGGGAACAAAGCCATGGCCGGCAGTGCACCAGGAGGGCCACTCTAAAAGGACCAAATTAGGGTCCAAAAATGAGGCAGAAAGGATACAAGGTCCGGGAAACTCGAACCGATGACGTTCCGCCGCGACAGTCGAGTGCTGGGCGAGCAATCGAACCAGTTGTTGGGTGTACCTACAAGCACAACCAAGTCTTGAGGACGGTCAAAAATAGGGTGTCTACAGTTGCCCCTCTTTGACAAAACTCGAAAGTCACAAAGTGGCGGGAGTGAATGTCAAAGCCTAGAGACAACCCATTTTTGACAAGGCCGAAGACTTGGACAAACAAATAAAGTATAGACAATTAAATGGTTGTACCCGTAGGCTGCCTACTTATTCCTTTGTAGGGAATCAAACCAGCATAGTTCAGGGGTAGGATGGAAAATGTTATGCAGTAAGATTTTGATAATTGGACTTATACGCTACGCGAAGCCGGTTTGAAAATTGGACTTATGCAAAAAAGGAATTGTACCTTTAGAGGATTTAAAGTGTTCTAGACTCGAGAGTGCATAGGACGGTGTGATGCGCAAAATAGCGCGATTGAATGCATGCACAAGACAGTGCAAGAAAGGTGCACAAAATAGCGCGATTGAATGCTTGCAAAATGCAATAAGATGCGCAAAATAGCGCGATTGAATGCATACACAAGACAGTGTGAGAAAGGTGCGCAAAATAGCGCGATTGAATGCATGCCAAATGCAATAAGATGCGCAAAATAGCGCAATTGAATGCATGCAAAATGCAATAAGATGCGCAAAATAGCGCGATTGAATGCATGCACAAGACAATGCGAGAAAGGTGTGCAAAATAGCGCGAGTGAATGCATGCAAAATGTAATAAGATACGCAAAATAGTGCGGTTGAATGCATGCACAGGACAGTGTGAGAAAGGTGGGCAAAATAGCGCGATTGAATGCATGCAAAATGCTATAAGATGCTCAAAATAGCGCGATTGAATGCATGCAAAATGCAATAAGATGCGCAAAATTGCGCAATTGAATGCATGCACAAGACAGTGCGAGAAAGGTGCGCAAAATAGCACGATTGATTTGAAATGCACAAAACAGTGCGATACGCTAAACAGCGCGAGTGATTTGAAATGCACTAAACAGTGTGATATGCTAAACAGTGCGAGTGTAATGCAATGCACAAGATAGTGCGAGTGAAACACAACCAGAAGATACACAAGACAGTGCAAGTGAGATACAACGTGTACGTGCACAAGATAGTGCGATAAAATGCATGTTCTATGCAAATGAGGAAGAATGCATTTTCTATACAAGTATGGAAGAGTGCATTTTCTTTGCAAAAGATACGAGCATTTTCTATGCATGAAACAAGAGCATATTCTATGCAATATTGAAAACATACTCTATGCATGATTGAAAGGAAAGCATATTCTATGCGGAATCGAAAGCAAGCATATTCTATGCATGAGTCATAATGATGCGTGGCACGTATGCAACATAAATGTATATGAAAGTGCACATTCTATGCAATAGGGGGGCATCAAACATGTACTTTGGTGCCTCTGATTTATCTCTCGGAGGGCTTTGCAACACACTCAGCTCGAAAAGGGTACACCCTGTTCATATTGGCGAGAGATAACATCTGCTGCTGCTTTAATTGCCATTCTGACTTGAAGCAGGCTTAAGCTTGGGGTCGAGATACACTCATACTCCAGAGAAATAGCGAGGCCTGAGAAGGTGCTCCTAGAATGCAGTCTCAGATTTTCCTGGAGTTGAGACACACTAAGATGCTCCAAATTTTCCCTCCTTTCTTTTGCTTTGCAGCCCGGAACCTATATAGCTTCAGATAGATCCTGATTTTACTGTTCTCACATGACCTGGGTTGAACCCTGTGGTTTTATGAAAGAATGAATCTTGTTTTGCACAAACGTGAAGAATGGCACAGCATTCTGAGCATAAAACGATTTTATTTTTGAAATTAAGAAATGAGTTCTTAACCGGGTATTGAGCCTACGACTGAACACAGCGAAAAAGACTCAACAACGAAAAACAAAAGGTAAACAACCTAAACACATCGAGCCATGCTCGGAATGACTCAAAGCAAGAATCGAGACAGACAAAACAAGAGACACGACACATAGACGCGTTACAAAGACGAGAGACCTCTCAATGCACGAGGAGCCAGTTTCTTCGGGTATTGTTTCCCACCCTTCTTATTTGTGATTCTCACATCACTCGGCCCTTAGGCTAAGTTTTTCACTCAAAACCCTTTTGCTCAATTTTCTCTCAACTTACACCTCTCTATTCTTTATACTCTCATTTTATATCCGTCCCCTGGATGGTTGATGGATAAATTGAAGGTCGTGGGTTCATGCCCAACACTGTTAGCTCACAACTATTTCCTCTGGTGACGTTTAGTCGATGTTCCGGATGAGGGAGTGGAGTGTTTTGATCCCTTCCGATTCGTGCTTCGCACTCGGTTTAATACCTCGTTGCTTGGAGGATGTTGAGAGCCTTCAGCCCTCTACAGGCAGCTCCAGTTGTGCCCTTTCTGACAAGTATGCTGGTGATAGGGGAAAGACAAGAAACTTGACTCAACTGTGCCTTTAGTTCATCATTTTGACCATTTTTTTTCTTTTCTTTTTTTCTACTAAAACAATTTTGACCAAAATCAGAGTTAGATTAACATGCTTGTTCGGATTTTGATTTGAAAATCATGCAAGTTAGGCTATGAGCTGTCACGACCCAAACCCGCCCCTTTGGGTTTAGTACCATAACCGGCCAGTAATCCGAGATTATCGAAGGCACGCTAAGATATCTGATAAAAGCAGTCTGAGGGCATGGCGGAAGCCATTACAGTAATAAAATAACGTCCATTGAGCTGTGACAGTCTGTATGCCAAAAAGATTTTTCATACATTTATACAGAACAGTATACAAAACATCTACAAACATTTAGAACAGGGATCAAGTCCCTATTAACCAGTACAGTACCATCAACTATACAGTATTACAAAATAGTGCCGAGACAAACGGGGAAATAAAAACACCCCTAAGCCATAGCTTGGCAGGCTCGGAACCTCGCAGTGAGGCACATTGGTTGGCTTGACAAAACTGGAGTTTACCCTGACGCCTCTAGCTTTGATCCGGTGCCCGTACACCTACATATATATATATATATATGAGCAGTGAGCTAAAGCCCAGTGAATAACATAATGCGTAAAGGGGTTAAGAATGAATGTCCTTATAGTAATGAAAATAGTTCATTAAACAGTATTTCAGTCTTTCAGTCAGAACAGTTATTCAGTCATATGTGGTACATCCATTAGCATAACAAGAAATGAGGTTTTAAAAGACGACAATAAATGATGGCCATCAATCAAGAATGAGTGGTTCCACGAGGAACCGACAGAGATCTCTATGCGATAAAGATGCATGGGTGCTAAGGATGCCTGATGCAGTTGAAATAAAGGACTTACATTCATTCAGTAAATAATACCAGTTCAAGATAACGGTTCGATGTGAGATCAGTTCAGTAATCAAAAGATAATCATTTGAACATATCTTTACACAATTGTTACTCACAGAGTTCTGGCCTACAGTGAACTAGAGCGTCTCCTCGGAATGCCAACCCTATACAGTTAACAGATTGAACACACACTAAGTTTCACAGTTGGGAAAGATAATAACTTAATCCCTAAATTTGCCTTGGTGTGTTCTACATCTATATCCTCTTTAAGATGCCTTAAATATGCCCTAGGAATGCCTAGGATGGAAAGAGGATGCAAGGATGTATTTAGAAAACATTTTCAGAATTTTCGATTGAAAGCGAGTCCCGCCGAAGAGTTTCCCTTTCGGCGGACATGCATCTTGATTCCGCTCCAGCGTTAACTTACCCTCTCGAGCGGACCAAAAAGTACTGGATAGGTGAAAGTCACGCTCGATCGGGCGCTCGATAGCTGTTCGAGCGCAAGACACAAGGTCCCGCTCGAGCGCCAAATACCCCGCTCGAGCGTACTGTACTGCAGTGCAAAGTACTGGGAGCTCGATTTTCCAGCTCGAGCGACACTTGCCCCCGCTCGAGCGGACGACCAAAATCTGGAAATCCTAGATTTGAGTCCCAAACTCAAAATCAAGTTTAGATGCATAAAATTCGATCCTCTTGGGCCAATTTTCTGGAAAACATAAGTAAACTCATACTATAACATGATTAAAAGCTCAATTTGTAAAATCAAGGCCCAAGGGTAGGTTCAAACAACCTCAATTCCAAACCCATTTTTCATGAACAATCTTCAAACATGACATGCATGAATTCAAACCAATTCAAAGCTTAATACATACTCTAATGAGCCCAACCTTTGCAAAACAAGATGAAATCATGGTCCATTCTTAAAAGATGGACATGCATGCGAGGAAACATGAACTATAACCTCAAAGCTTCAATATATGTACATGCATGCAACAATTAAGCTTCAACACCACAACTAGAGCCATAAATTGGCTCTAGACTTCAACTCACTCTAAACCATGCAAGAAATCAACTCAACACATAAACAAGGAGGCAATGAATCTACCTTAAGTCTTGAATTAGAGATATGGAGGCTCAATTATGCACTCAAGCTTCAATTTCCTTCACTTCTACCAAATTCCAAGCCAATTAGAGATGAAATCACACTCTCCTAGCTCTCTCTCTCTCTCTCTCTCTCTCTCTCTCTATTTCGGCAATGAGCAAGAAATGGCTGAGCAAATGTGTTATGTGATCAAGTGAAGGCTCAAATGTGTGTGAGATAGTGGGCCATTAAGTGGTATTTTGGTAATTAAGCTCAATTTGGGCATTTTGTCAATATTTAATCTAATTTAATCATACCAAATAAATTTTCAGATAATTACACCATAAAATCACATAAATTACAATGATCATACAACACTATTCGATTTCGGGTTTGGCCGCCGATAAGGCCTTCAATTTACAGTTTAAACACCTATACACGAACAAATAATTAGACAATCAACAGATAGAAATGTAATACAAACAGATACAGGCAATCAATTCAGTTTCAGGTTTCAGTTAGTCAGTTCAGTAATTCAGTCAGTTCAATTACTTTTCATACTCGATCTCAGTTTAGTAGTAATCGGTAATCAATCAGTCATTAATCGGTAAACAGTAATGGGGGTTGTTACATGAGCACTGAAAATTTTCCTTTTTTGGGTCCAAGAAAATGGTCCAGTTTTGGAAAATGAAATAATTTTCGAGAAAATGGTCAACCTCAGTAAAAATTCTCAAAAATTATTTTTGCACATGGCCACTGCTCAACGAGCACGGAACTTACTCTTGAGATGCACAAGCTCGGATCGGAGGCAATGGAAAATTGCCCCTTGTCTGAATGACACTGCATGGCAACGGAAAGTTGCCCCTGGTTTGAATGGCGACTCATGGCAATGGAAAGTTGCCCCTTGTCTAAATAGCGCCGTGGCGTATTGTAAACCGTCCTCCTTAGTGATGATCACAACCAAACTCTCGGAAGACGAAGATGGTCAAAACCAATATATGGACACAGTTGCTTTGAAAGCGTTGGGGGCTGGACTTCAAGATGAAGTTGCCTACATATCCCAAACATGGGAATCAAGCCTTACGTAGTTCGGGGTTAAGGTACACTCGAGTATTTAACCTTCACTTTTTAGGATCTAACTTTTGCCAAGGCGCCCGTTGCGGGTTTTCGACCTTGCGAGCTTTGTTTTTCTCCATTTTTTTTCTCTTTTCAATTCTTTTCATCTTTTCTTTTTTCATTTTCTTCATTTTTCTTTTCTCTTTTTTTTTGTATATATTTTTTCTCTTCTTCTTTTTCTTTCTTTTTTTATATTTTTTGTATTTTTTCTCTTGCTTTAACTTTTGCCTGGGTCGCCCTTCCGGGTTTTCGACCCAGTGAGCCTCTCAAAGGGTAAAAGTGTAACAAGTTCATTCCAAATGGTTTTGAGGTCCTAGAGTCATCCGAATCTGGGAAAATGACCGTTGTATTGATTTGCAAAAGGATCCATCTTCGGCTCTACGAGCACATCAGACATTTTTGCCCTTAGTTAGAGCGGTGCTTCTGTTCTAGCTTCACAAGCTTCTACTAATGAGATCTGATCTTCTTGATCTGACTCCGGTGCCTCTTGTTCGAGGGCCACTTCAAATACGGCCGCATAGGCCTCTCTTGATAGTTGATCGTTGAATACTCTGAACCCAAGGTCAAGGTTTTTGAGAATGGAGGGATTGAATTTTGAGGGTGAGAGCGATCCTAAGCTGCACAATCTCAAGAGCGATTCC
This sequence comes from Camellia lanceoleosa, assembly GCA_025200525.1. Lineage (NCBI taxonomy): Eukaryota > Viridiplantae > Streptophyta > Magnoliopsida > Ericales > Theaceae > Camellia > Camellia lanceoleosa. Next base: position 207,343,496 of record CM045760.1, read on the forward strand.
ACACAGGTCTTCGTAGGACCGCGCAAAACATTTTTTGAATTTTTGAAAGTTTTTAAGAAAGCAACGAATTGCTCGCGCTGAAGATAGTGTGGAGCCAATCTGGATCAAGCTAGGATCCTTCTTAGTACTCACATTAACAAGCATGATCTCAATCATTAATGGCTTAGCATGCCTCTCTTTCTCTCAATTTGAACAAATTTTTGTAAATCTCGAGGAATTCTTTCCTCTTCGTTTTCACCACAGTGTCCAAAAAGGTTTTGGAAACTTAGGTCATTACAATGATTTTCAGGGCACAAGAGAGCAGGTGGAATGTACTGTCGTTCCATTCAAATCCTCTGGCACAACCAGCCCAAAATAGCAATAAGCATAGAAACATGATAGCCGCAGCTGTTTCATCCAGATTTCCTGGTTGCAACTGGCTTCACAGCAGAGACAGACTCAAAAAGAAAACAAAAGGGTAATTACAAAACAAAACGATGTTCGAGGCAATAACCCCGGAATCACCTGATATTCTATACAAGGGGACTGACTCGCTACAGCAAGACAGACCCTTAAGCAAAAAGGACTGACTCAAGACAATGAGACAGACTCAAAACAAAACAAAAGACTGACTCGACACCCAAGCTAGAATTTACAAAACTAGCAATCGCAGATGCTCAAAAATGCGTGGCAGACGCCACATCCAAAAATACACCAAGCGCCGCCCGCAGGTGGTTCACTCCCTGATTACATACTCGCAGTATCAGTATCCTTAAAATCCAATAGCTGGGTAGTAACAGACTTGGCTGAGGTGGGCGGGAGGATAACCTCGTTGTGGATCAAATCTTGCACCTCATGACGGAGGCGAAAACAATTATCGGTAGCATGACCGATTTGCTGGTGGTACGCGTAGTACAAAGCAGCATCATGTGTGAGAGGGAGATTCTTCGGGAAAGGCCGAGGCTCCAAGGGTTTAAGGTGCCCTCTTTTGGCCAGGATCTGGAGTGCCTTGGACAGAGGCATGTAGAGAGCGTGGAAGACCCTGCGCCCTCGGGGCAGGTACTTTGAAGTCTGAGAATTCTTACTAGACGCACTAGCAAAAGGGTCGGCAGGCACTGCCTTAACTTTCTGATCTTTCTTGGGTGCAGGGTTGGGAGCGGAAGGAACTGTTCTGGCATGACGGGGCCTATCCCGATTTTCTGGCTGGCTTGTACTGCCTTCGGCTGGAGTGGGGAAAACATCATCCACAGTCTTGGTCATGACCGCGAACACCTGTTGCTTACTCATCCCCCTGGCCTTCAAAGCCTCGACTGCCCACAGCAGTTGCTCAATGGGATCGGCATCTGCCTTCATTTTGTCCTTAACTCTGGCTTCAGCCTGATTGAGGGTTTGGGTTGATGTTGATACGTCATTGCCATAGCCGGAGGCTACCTCGGGTTGGCTAAGTTCGATCACAATCCGTCCCAATAGCGGGGGCTCCTGTGGTACAAAACTTCCGGCATATGGTACGGCTAGTGGCAAAGCTGACATTCCGTAAGCGAGATCTGCCACGGACATCTGGAGGTCACCTATCATCCCTATCAACTCGAATGTGGTGGGCTCACGAGCCTGGTACAAACCGGGGGTCTGACGGTGCGCGCAAAGAAGCACTGGTGGATGCGGTAGGTCAACATTGGTCTCACTTTGCAAAGTGATTCCTTGATCTAACGCGGCTGTCATAACCACGATCTCTTCTGAATTCTGTGTCATGATAAGTCCACTGTTTTGAACGGTGACTGACGGATCAGATATCTGTCTTGCCTCAGCAAGGGGGAACACTGACTGTTCTGTATCAATTCTCCGAACCTTGAAAGAAAAAAACAAGCAGCATTTCAGCCCAAATGGAACAAACACAAGTGTAGCCGAACGAATGTACTCTACTACTGATCACTGTTCCCCAGAATCACTGCCCCAAAACACTGAATCGGATATCCACAGCTATCACTGATTCGCACAAATACCGATACTGGTGCCCTCGGGCCTGATACTCAACTTTGCAAACCGATATATGCGTTCCTGTAGAGATACACTCTAAAAGCACATGACAAGTAAAAGAGAGCCAAAACACCCCTATGTTGGGGTAGGTTTTCCCTGTCCTATTTTGTTAGGAGCTAGGGTTTCACTACGCACGCAGCGGCTTCAAACAACCTAACATCGGGTAAGCAACCTGTCCTAGTTTGGAATGGTCACTATGCATTCCGACATGCACTAGGTCGAATAGTCAAAAAGGTGCCCCAGTGAAAATCGGGGTTTGTATTCCCGTCGTGGCAGAGCCCGCAACCGGTCAGCCTTATGGCACGCTTCTCGAAGTGAGCCTCCAGTAACCCGTTCAGGAATAACATACGGCAAACATGGTGTCCTAGGCGCACCAATGCACATGCAATGCAAAGAAACACATAAGTGTGAACAAAACAAGATATCATGAGTTCGAGTGAAGTTCTCTAAATGCCCAGTGGAGTCGCAAGAAACTGTAGTCGTCCCCGAACGCCCCGGGAGGGAAATCCCGTTTTGTTCATTTGGGGCTCACTACAGTTCAGGACTCAATGTCACGGTCATGTATCTAATCTCGCAGAGTGCAATGCAAGACCGATGAATCATCAAAGAGTCCAAATCTGGAAAATCGTTTTGAAAAACAGATTTTTTTAGAAAGAAGTGCCAAACATGGACTGCTTTGCCAGATACAGAGTCGCCACCTAAATATTTTATTTTGGAAAAATTTAGGAAACCCTGACTCGTTGCTTAAGGCCATGTGTCCGTCATCACCAAAGTTGCCTCGGCTCGGGAACTTGGGTACGATTGGGGAAGGTCACTTTGTGAGCACCCCCGCTCGCTCGATCAAAGATCGGCCTCTACTAACCATGATATTAAGTTTTGAAAACATTATGCGTTCTTATTCCGATTAAGTAGCTAGAATTATTATGTGATGCGCGCAGCATACAAGTATAGACTAGATCGCCTAATTGCATATCCGTTTGTTTGGAAATGTTTTGAAATTTGCTACTCGCAAGTAGGCTAAAATACGGATTTTAATGAATTATCCCAATTCAAGTAATCCACTCTTCACCCACAGGCATTCAGGCAGTTTATCACATAAGCATATAGCCACATGGTAAGCATGATGTCATGTTAACATTCACAGTCATGTGAGATGCTAAAGCATAAATACTTACCGAGTACTCCAAGCCAAAACAGAAGCTATGTTAGAAATCCATGCATGATTCTAACTATACAGAAGTGCCTAATGCAACACATGCAAAAATGCAACTAAGATAGGCTCGGCTATTCTAAGATGGCATATGCGATGCTACAACTAACAAGTATTCAACTCGGAATTGAAATAAAATGCAGTTAGTATGATGCGCCGAGCCTGGTGCGTGCAATACGAATGAATGAATGCAAACATGCGAAGCATAAGTATGCTAATTGAAACATGCCCTAAACTAACCATCGAAAGCTAGTAAATTAAAGGGAAGAAAGACGTGAGGTTGGAAGACATACACACACTCACGCACACTTATTACAATTGCGCCTCGCCGAGGGTCGAATAAATAATACAAGCCGCCTAATTAACTAACTCACGAGCTAATTAATTATTACAAAACCAAATTGAACAACTAGCTACAACTAATTATTACACAATTTAATTAATTAACAAATTAATTATTACAAATAACAAATGCTAACTAACTAGTAAGCAGTAAAAGAGAGTTGCTCCAGCTCTGTTTGAAGAAGAGGAGGGTATGCATGCTCGCTTTGGTTCCTCGCCTCGAAACGCCTTCCGGTTGCTCTTTAGAGGCTTTGTTTGCAGGGTGTCTTCCAGTGTTTGTTGCTGAAACTTACCAAAACATTGCAGGGGAAGTCACTAGTGGCCTGCCGACCATGGAGGGAGATCTGCCGGCCAAGGATGGTCCATTGCCGGCCAAGGGTGGCACACTGCCGGCCATCAGTGGCAGGCTGCCGGCCACTGGTGTGCTGTGACACCAAACTGCAACGAAGCACAAAATAGAGAAAAGGGAGGGTTTCCCAAGGACATGTACGCACCATGGCACTCCAAATCACCTCAAAACATCAAGGGAGAGGCCAAGTTGGATCCACGACCATCAATTACGCATCCCGATGCATGATGGCCAAAGATCCAACTTGTGCAAATCAATATGAAAATGAATGCACAAATAAAGCAAGTAAAGCCTAGAACTCTATCATGAATCATCAAGGGCTTCGGCGACTGAGAATTGAGACGCGTTCCATCACTTGAAGTATGAAACGCCCCTCGTTCCTCGTGCTCGGATTAATACTTAATCCAAGCAATGCAACATATAAGCATGGCAAACATGCAACATGACCTAAGTGTGCAAACATGCAACTAACCCAAGCATGCAACAAGCGTATAAGCATGATGTGAGGCAACAACCTTGGACAACATGACAAAATGCAACATGAACATGTGAGCATGCAATGTATGCGATGCTAAACAAGTACGCGACAACATACGAAATGAAACAAGCATGCGACAACATGGTAAGATGGGCTTACACCAAAGATAGATGGCTCTCAACTAGGTCCAAATTAGTAGCCAGAGTGATGGAATTGATGGCATGAAAAGCATGGAAAGGCAAGGCAAGCATGCATGCCAAATGGCTCAAGTATTAAGGCACAAAGAGGACAACTCTTAAGCACACTTAAGGAGCAACAAACATGGATATATGAAAATGAGGTAAGCTCTGAAATACCATGTAAATTGATGCCAAATCAACTCAACAATGCAAGCATAGCATGTTATGATGCTCAAGGCTCAAAGTAAGCAAAGGGACTTAAGCCATGGCCATACGAGGCAAGCCCCAAAGGGCCAAGGGGACCTAAAACAGTCCTAGGGCAGGCCCAAACAAGACCAAAATCATGCTCAAAGCCAGCCAACAAAGGCTAGAACACAAGGCTAAAAGCATGGAGCATGCAAGGCTTTAAAGAGGCAATGCACTACACCTATGAGAACCAAACATGGCATAACTTGGACAACATAAAACAGAGTTACATTATGGTATAATAAGACCCAAAATGCACTGAAATGATGAGCCAAAGGCTTAGGCTAAGTGGCATGCACAAAAGTCCACTCTTGAGGCATAAAGCACAAGCTATACAAAGCATTCAAGGCATGTCAAATGCAAGTGTATGACAACATTTCATGGACTAAAATAGCATGTGGAATGAGGGCAAGGCATGCAAACATCACATGTATGACATGATAGAGGCCTCAAAACCCAAGACTAGCCTAAGCATTTACACTATAGCTATACAAAGCATGAGTGATATAATCATGACAGCCTAAAACAGTCCTAGAACACTTCAAAATAAGCATAAAATCATGTTTGAGCAAAGCCAAAATATGCTAGTATGATGAGTCAAAACATCATGCACAAAAGGCTAGTAAACAAGATTTGTTCTACACCTATATGGAGCATGCAAAGGATGATCAGACCAACTATGGATGAGGTCATAACATGCCAAATGATGACCAAATACATGCTGAAATGTAAACCAAACAAGCTAAAATGACATGGCATGACATGGAGCATATGAAGCTAGTTTAGGGGATTTACACTACAAGTGCATCAAGCAAACATGGAGTAACAAAACCAACCCAAAATAGATTCATGGCACGGTAAAACATCACCAAAAATGGACTGAAATGGACTCAACAAAGACTATGCACACATGCTACTTTGATGAGCTATGGATGGAGTAACACTATACATGCAAGATGCAAGCAAGGCATGACCAAACCAGCCTTGGACAGGGCCAAGGTAGGTCCTATAAGTCACAAAAAAGGGGCCTAGACCAACCTTAAAAATGCGTAGAGGGATGGTCCTTTGGAAGGCCAAAAATACAAGCAGAGAGGAATACAAAGAGAGGGGACTACCCCCTCTGATTTAGGACCTCAAAACCACACCTCTACCACTGAAAATCCACTGGATTTCAGTGGTAGGAAGGCCAAACCAAGGCTAGCTTGGAGGCCTCCAAATATGGCTTAAAACAAAGCCAAACAAGGCATGCAAGGGGGCTACACACCCCAAACATCAAAATGACCTTAACCAAACTTAAAAAGCACCAAAAAAAAGAGACTTTTTTCAGTTATAAGAAAAGCCTAAAACAATATGAAAAGAGGGCTAAAGCAAGGTGCAAGAAAGTGCAAAAATTGGGGAAATGCTCACCCTTGAAGACGCTTTTCGAAACCAAAGAACTTCAGGGGTGGAAGCACATTTTGGACCTCAAGAAGACCTCCCAAGAAGCTTGATTCAATGGTGGTGGTGTATATCTATGTGTTGTAGTGCAAAAGTGCAAGGAAATCCAACTTCAAGGCACAAAACACAAGCAATATAGAGAGAAAGGGAGTTTTTTTTTCTTCAAAAGTTCAGACTCTGGTCTAAGGAAGAGGCCTCTTCCTTATATAGAGGAATGAAAAGCCAAAGCTTCTTCAAGAAGCTTTGCAAGGCCTTCATCCCTCCATACACGTGTATGGAGGGGAGCAAACAAAAATCCAGCTGGCTCAAAAGATCTGGAGGAAAACCCGCTGAGATAGGGGGTGGCCATCGATAATGGCCGGTGATGCTGTCGATGGCCGGCAGGGCTTCATCAGTGGCCGGCAGGAACAAAGCCATGGCCGGCAGTGCACCAGGATGGCCACTCTGAAAGGACCAAATTAGGGTCCAAAAATGAGGCAGAAATGATACAAGGTTCGGGAAACTCGAATCGGTGACGTTCTGCCGCGACAGTCGAGTGTTGGGTGAGCATTTGAACCAGTTGTTGGGTGTACCTACGAGCACAATCAAGTCTTGAGGACGGTCAAAAATGGGGTGTCTACACCACACTTTGACCCTCATTATATATTTGATGTATACTTTCGCTGTTAGTCCACTCGACTCCCATTGGTTAGCCAATAGCATTGGTTATCGGCCGGTTGTGATGCCTAATCCTCCAAGGGTGGGGTTTGGGTCGTGAACTTGAAGAATTTCTCTATACATGGGTTTACATCAGTTATATTCTGTTTGTTTGAGAATTATGGGGAAGCAATAGATTTTGGAGAATTGTTTAATTCCAAGCTTTTATAAAGCTCATCTTTAGTAGTGAAACAATGATGTGTTGCCACATGAACCCAAAATAAAAGTTACTTGGTTTTTCCAAAATTAAGAGATTCCTCAAGTTAAAGCTAATGGATAGATCTAATTTCTTAAAGCTTTATGGAACGGTTCTTACATGTCTGAGCTAGCATGGGATCCATCTTGTAGCCTCTTTCCAAGGTGTCAGAACTCAAAATGCTTTTATTCTGGGGAAAGTTAGTGCAGAATCCTACTAAATGGTTTTATTTCATGATAAATCCTGCGAAAAATTTATTAACCCATGTAGTCACACTTATATAGAATGTTAGGAGATGAAATCCTCTTTTTAAATTTTAAGAATTTTTAGTGACTGTTATAAGTTTGATTTAAATTGTTTGAATATCATTATGTTTATGATAGACATAATATTTCCTTTTCTTTTTTTTTTTTAATGGAGATTTGCATGACAATTATGAGGATTGTGAAATAACCATTACACAGATAATCGTCAATGATGAAAATTGTGCCGTCATCCCCTTCACACTGCAATATTAGAAAAGGGAATATATACCATTTATGTCTAAACTCCCAAAACTGTAGACGGAGGAGTGGCTTAACATGTATTATGCTTATTCGGCCACTGGAATACATACCATTTACTTCTCCCCCATCATGAACCTACTTTCATTGTATTATGAACTTTTGGCCGCCACATTTAATGACATCTATCATAAAATATTATACTTCTCTCTCCCTTTCCTCACCGATATACCTCTTTGTCACAATTACATTCAACAAACTCCACCAGAAAATTTCACAGTAAAGTTCGCTCCTTCTAGCCTCCCTTCCTCTTTCCCGCAAGGATTTCTTTTTTCTTTATTTTTTTTTTGTGTGGTTAGTTTTTGTATTTTCACAATGTAAATAAAGTGTGAAACTTCACAATTTTTTGTCCAAATGGGGTAATTAAATGTCATGATTTTCTCCTAAATTATAGATTTAACTGCCATTTTTATCTCTATGATTAAAAATTGGGCATTTTGGTCTTTTGCATAATTACAGCACGTTTTGGGTTTGTAGAATATTTGGAACTTAACATGGTACAAGTTCTACATATAGGACTTCTTATTAAAACCGGTGTTTTACCTTGGACAATATGGTGTGATCTTGGTTTCTTTCTTCACCTGAATGCTTCTTGTTGCTAAATTAGGTGATTTTTTTTGACTTGAGAAGTGAGTGCCACTAATGCTTTATTTATACTCGAATACTTCAAACTGTTATAAGTTTCTCTTTCTTATCCTATCAAAGAAAGTAGGGGTGGGCATTTTTTTTTGTGTGCATAGAATCATGATGATGGAAAAGCTACAGGGGTCTTCGTCCATCTTGATAGCATCTCATTGAGAGTTTAGGAAACATATCCATTTCTGAAGTTTAATATTCTACATTTGTGTTTGAAATGTTCTTTACTCCTACAAAGTTCAGCTCATACTACAATGTATGTTTTATTTTTTATGGTAAGGAATAGCTCTTCAGGTAATTATGCTTACAATATCTTCCCATACCAATATTCACTGGGTTTTTTTTTTTTTAAATAATATTTGTTTGCATTGTCCTTGAAAGTTTGACTAAGAGACTAGGACTTGCTGTTTTTGTTTTTATTATGTTGATGTGTGTAGAAATGAGGTGTCTGGTGTGCTATTTTTCATCTATATTCCTTTATGTTCTATGCCTAACTAGATCTATCTATACTGTAAATTTTTGTAAATTGAGTTATCTATTATGATATTTATTAAGGCCAAGTTTGGCATCTCCCAAAAAAATCAAAAAGTCAAAAAGTTACTTAAAAAGTTAAAAAGTTATCACTATTCACCAAAAAAAATATTAAAAAATTATTGAAAACTTCTTCTTTACAAACTCTTTTTGTGTTTTTTCGATTATTGTTATAGATTATAGCTCAATGTGTACAATCATTGCCAATTTTTAATAGTATTATTATCATTGTAGGATGTAATTAAAGTTTCTTTGGAGAGTTCTATAATACCAAGAGTTCAAGTGGCGGAGGGACTTCTTATTAGTGTCGATCCATTGTGTGAAATTGATGGAGTTCCAATTGGCCCTGGATTTTGCAAAGTTTTTGTTTTAAAAACAAACAAGCCGAACGCTGTTTTGGAAACAACATCCCGATGTCTAAGAACAGTTGGAGAAGCTGTGGGAAGATACATTGTGTGGCGCTCGATTCATGTATATGTTACAATCTTATTTATTTATTTATTGAAATAAATATCAAATGTTTTACATTTTCTGTAAGCTTGAAATTAATTATATTGTGAATGATTTTTGTTTTTGATTTTTTTTTTTTGCAGGTGCAACCCTTTTGAGTACGTGATGATATCTTCATATATCGATATTAGAGTTTACAATCTTATTTATTTATTTACTTTTTGAAAAAAATATTAAATGTTTTACATTTTCTGTAAGCTTGAAATTAATTATATTGTAAATGATTTTTTTTTTTTGGTTTTTTTTTTTTTTTTTGCAGGTTTTTGAGTATGTGATGATATCTTCGCATATCGATATTAGAGTTTACAATCTTATTTATTTATTGAAAAAAATATCAAATGTTTTACATTTTCTGTAAGCTTGAAAATAATTATGTTGTAAATGATGATTTTTTTTCTTTTTTGTTTCTTTTTGCAAATGCAAACCTTTTGAGTACGTGATATCTTCGCATATCGATATGGGAGCTTACTATTGATATCAAAATGAGCTACATTATATCTGTTTTTATTTTTTTATTTTTTTATTTCTATTGTCGATACTAAAAATTTGAGTTCTTGAATTTCAAAAATTATTAGTATTATTAGAGGTTATTTTATATATTTTGTAAATAATATTTGATTGACAATTGTTACAAGGTACATATATTATTCTTGGTGTATGATTTTTTGAATGTGAATTTGGATATGGATGTGGATGTATTTTTAAAAATATTATAATTTGTATAGGAAATATTTAATAAAATATGATTTTATAAAAAATAATTTTATTGCGACAATAATAAACCGTCACTAATGTAATTCTCATTTCCTTATATTTTATTAGCGACGGGTTAACCTGTCGCAAATACATATTAGTTCTAATCTTTTGCGGCGGATTCAACATGCATAAATAAATCTTTATGACGATTTATTTAATCTGTTGCTAATACGGTATTAACTTAATACTACTTTTTTGGCGACATTTTAGACCGTCGCTAATAATACTTTTTGCGACGGCAAATACTGTCGCTAAAAAAGGTTTTTTCCGACGGCTATCAATATCGTCACTAAAAATGCCATTTTTTCCCTTTTTTTGTGTTAGGCGAAACCGTCACAAAAACTATTGATTAGCCGTCGCTACAAGAATGCGATGGTTTGTAACCGTCGCAAATACTTTTTGTCACTCCCCTTTCCACCACCCCCAATTTTCCATCGCTGCTCCGTCGCAAAAAGTCTTTTGCGACGATATATGGACCTTTTGGGACGTTTGCGACCGTCGCAAAAAGTCCAGTTTTTAGTAGTTTCAAAAAAAATTTAAAGTACATGTAATTTTTATCCAAAATTGTTGACTATTTACACAATGAACCTAGTGGGTCTATCAAAAGAAAAAAACCATTATGAAACTTTACATATTGACCCCACTCACTGGGCTCAAGAAAAAAAAACTCAATCTAACTATACATATACAAACAAAATCAAACTTTATTTAGAAAGTTTAGCACCCTACAAACAAACCCACTGTTTGTTTGTTCTTCTTGGTCCCAATCCCGATTTTGACATCGATAACCATTTGGAACAATAATCACAATTTTTGGTCCTTTGGTCTTTGAATGTGGCACCGCCAGGGTCATATTTCTTTTACTTAAGACATTTCTCTGTGTATGATTCAATTGTGTTGATGAGTTTTTGTCAATATTTGGGACTTGAGAAGAACAAAGACTAGGGTTTTTTTTTTTCTTTTTTTTTCTTTTTTTTTGGGGGGGGGGGGGGGGAGGGGAGTTTTGAGATTTTGGGGTTTATAGTTTGTGATTTTTTCTGTGTTGTGCAGAATGCATTCTACACTTATTTTAAATTGACATTATTTTGGATTACTTTTGTCAATATAATTGGAAATATATGAAATTTACAAAGGGTCATATGAATATTAATGCTGTTTGGTTGTGTAGAACTAAAAATATGATATAATGACATTGATGATACTTTATTAAATGAGTCCGCTGAACGGAATTCCTGGCTACGTCACTGCCTACTACAAGTATGGCATTTTAAAAGTTAGTCATCACATTGTACTATTTTTTCAAGCTAAAAATTCAATGCTAATGCATAGGATTATAATTATAATGAGAAACGACTTGATTGATTGTAAAATATTTATAATATTAAGAAACTTGTTAATATATATATATATATATATACAAATAAGTGGTCATTAGGAAAGGGGATAGGATTATGTTAGTTAAACTAGTTATTGGAGGGACTATAGTGAACGTTATTAGTGCATACGCCCCTCAAGTAGGATTAGATGATCAGACTAAGAGGGATTTTTTGGAGCAAATGGATGAGATCTTACAGGAGATACTCGTAGGAGAGAATCTGGTTATAGGTGGAGATTTTAATGGCCATGTAGGCATAGATAAACTAGGCTATGAAAGGGTGCATGGTAGATACGGTTTTGGTGACAGAAATGAGGCTGGAGAGAGTATTTTAGATTTTGCGTTGGATTCTAACCTGGTGATGGTTAATACTATGTATAAGAAGAGGGAGGAACATTTGATAACCTTTAAGAGTGCGTCAGTTAAGAGCCAAATAGATTACTTCTTAATGAGAAAAGTAGACTGCTTAAAATGCAATGACTGTAAGGTGATTCCTGGAGAGAGCTTGACCTCTCAACATAGGATTTTGGTACTAGGTTTATGTTTTAAAAGGCAATACCATGCTAGGAAGGATGGTGGGCGTCGTAGGATGAGATGGTGGGACCTAAAAGGGGATAAATTACAAATATTTAAGAATAAAATGGATAAAGAAGGTACTTGGGACTTGGAAGATGATGCTAACACTATGTGGAGAATCTCAAGGGAAATGCTTGGAGAGTCGAAAGGAATGGGACCTAGCTCTAGGAAAACTTGGTGGTGGAGGGAAGAGGTTCAAGCGGTAGTTAAGGCAAAAAAAGAGTACTTTAAAAAGTGACAAAAGCATAGAACTGAGGAAAACCATAAGAGCTATAGATTGGCTAATAAGGAGGTCAAGAAAGTAGTGAGAGAGGCTAAGCTAAAAGCTTATGATGATCTATACACTAGACTAGATAGTAAGGATGGAGAGAAGAGGGTATACAAACTTGCTAAGATACGGGAGAGGAAAACAAGAGATTTTAATCAAGTTAAGTGCATCAAGAGTGAGGATTCTAAGGTATTGGTGAGGGAAGAGATTAAGGAAAGATGGAAGAACTATTTTGAGAAACTATTAAATGAGGAACATGAAGGTACGACAATAGGGAAAGAAATAGCCAGTAATACGATAAACCAAGACTATAGGTTCTATCGTAGGATTAGGAACTTTGAAGTGGAGTTGGCACTTAAGAAGATGAAATCAAATAAGGCTTTAGGACCAGATGATATCCCTATTGAAGCTTGGAAGTGTTTGGGTAAAAAGGGGGTTGCTTGGTTGACTAGGTTATTTAACAAAATTTTGTTGACTAGGAACATGCCAAATGAGTGGAGGAAGAGTATTTTAGTGCCAATTTATAAGAATAAAGGAGATGTCCAGAATTGCAACAACTATAGAGGAATCAAGCTAATGTGCCATATAATGAAAGTGCAAGAGAGGGTGATAAAACGCCGATTGTGAGATATAATAGAGGTGTCAGAGAATCAATTTGGGTTTATGCCAGGTAGGTCAACAATGGAAGCGATCTATCTTTTGAGAAAAGTAATAGAAAAGTATAGAGAAAAGAAAAGAGACATTCATATGGTGTTTATCGACCTTGAGAAAGCATATGATAGAGTGCCTCGGGATATAATATGGTGGGTGTTAGCGAAGAAAGGGATTACAAAAGGTTACATTGATGTGATTAGGGACATATATGAAGGGGTGGTGACCACTATTAGATCGCTTGTTGGAGAGACAAATGAATTTCCTATCACTATAGGGTTACACCAAGGATATACCTTAAGTCCTTATATTTTTGCTTTAGTTATGGATGAGTTGACGAGAAATATCCAGGATGACGTGCCATGATGTATGCTTTTTGCGGACGATATAGTGCTAGTAGAGGAGACTATATGAGGAGTTAATACAAAGTTGGAGATTTGGAGAAAAGCTCTTGAATCTAAAGGATTTCGGATAAGCAGAACTAAGACAAAGTACATGGAGTGTAAATTTAGTAACAGTAACAATGAAAGTAGAGGAGAAGTGAAGATTGAAAACCAAGAACTACCTAAGAGTGAATATTTTCATTATTTAGGGTCGATTATCACAACAGCAAGGGAGATTGATGAGGATGTGACTCATAAGATTAAGGCGGGATAGTGTAAGTGGAGAAGTGCGTTTGGGGTACTGTGCAATAAACGAATATCCACTAGACTTAAAGGTAAATTCTATAGAACGGCTATTAGACCAGCAATGTTGTATGAGACAGAATGTTGGGCAACCAAGAAACAACATGTAGATAAAATGAGTGTGGCTGATATGAGAATGCTAAGGTGGATGTGTAGCAAGACTAAACAAGACAGAATTAGGAATGAGTGTATTCAGGAATGGGTAGGAGTAGCGCCGATAGAAGATAAATTGAGAGAGAATCGATTGAGATGGTTTGGTCATATTCAACGATGACCAACAGAGGCCATAGTGAAGAGATGTGATACTGTAACGGTAGATGGAAGTGTTAGGGGACAGGGTAGGCCTAGATTAATGTTGGTTAGCATTGTAAATAGAGATATGGATCTACTTAATTTGACTAATGAAGTGGGGTTTGATAGGGCCGCATGGAGAGAAATTACGAGAATTACGTTAATCGATAATGAAGAGAAATTCTGAATTAAATTGCATGTGTGTGTTGCCTTATTTGTGTTTATATCTATTTAATGTAGAAATATCTGTTATCGTTTCTGTCTCGGTTTGCGAATTGAAGGCCTTATCGGCATCCGATTCAGAAATTGGCTTGATATACGTGTTATTTAGAATTTCTAGAACATCATGGTAGGTTCAATTGAAATTTAATTCGAAACGAATTAAATCAGAATAAAATAATCCCACTTAGTTATCTTTGACTCAAACTAATTAAGCCTCATTAGTTGAGCCTATATAAGGCCTCCACACCACCTAGACTCATTTTTCTTTATCATTTTTTAGACAAAAACGTGAGGGAGAAGAGAGTGAGTAAAGAGAAGTTTAAACTCAATGGAAGGAAGCTAGCATTTGGAAGGGACTTTGGGAAATTTGTCCTCCTAGCTCAAAGAATTAAGCATCTTAGACCTAATTGAACACCTAAGGTAAGAAATTAAACCTTTAGTTTTGTAGTTGAATTGGTTCATACATGAATTCAAGAGAATTGAGCTAAGAGATACAAGAATTAATGTTAAGAAGTGGAAAGGAAGATCAATTGATACATGTATGTGCATTTCATTGCATTTGGAGCATGTTTTCTAAGAAATTCTCTAATGCATGTAATAAATTAAGCTTAGTTATAGGAATTCATCATGTTTTACATCCTCTTATCTCATTTGGTTATGTTTTGGAAATTTTTGAACCCAAGTCAATACATGCATGGTGTGTGTACTCATAATTCAAGTTTAAATTTGAAGAATCTACTTGCTTTTGGGACTTGATTTTGAGTAATGATTCTTATATCATGATGTTTTGCAAGTTTACAAGAGTTTCCTTAAGTTTGTGGCCCAAGAAACCATAATTTACAGCTTTGGGGTTGAATTTGAATGAAAACTAAATTTGAATCTGGACAAATAAAATTGAAAGAGATGAACAAGATTATTCCTATGTTTATTATTACTTGGTGTCTCTATAGCAACATGGAGAATGCAAGGGGAAATGATACAAGTGAATCTTCTGAGGCCTGAATGAACAAAATGAAACAAATGCTTACAGCTTTGACTGAATCAATGACGCAGCAACTAAGATAACAACCTTTGCCTCTTCCGCCTTCACCAAAGCTAGTTGAATCGGACAATAATGACATCGTCAATTTGACTCAGAAATTTATGAAAATGAAACTGCCAACCTTCTTGGGTGGCATTGAACAATTGAAGGCAGAAACCTGGTTGCTAGAAATGGAAAAGTTATTTGAAGTATTCCCTTGCTCTGCAACTCAAAAAGCACTTTTGGCTACCTACACCCTAAAGGATAAAGCCCGGAGATGGTGGCTGTTGGTTCAAAATAACAACGGGGACATGACATGGGCACAGTTCAATGAGATATTCTACAACAAGTACTTTTCCCAATGCTTCAGGGACCGAAAAGTTTCTGAATTCTAAGAACTTAAGCAAGGGAAGATGTCCGTAACTGAGTACGAGGCTAAGTTCACCGAGTTGGCCAGATTTGAAAGCACAAAAGTTTGAATGAGGACTAGACTTGGAAATATTTGATCAAGTAGGCATCTTGAAATTGCCTACTTACGTGGAAGTGCTTGATAGGGCATTGATAGCAAAAGCCATAATAACAACCAAGAAACAAGCTACAACTCCAACGACAAAATGGAGAAGTAAAAGATCCGGATTCCATAGTAAGAAGGGCCGATTATTTTCGAAGAAACAAAACATAGGATCTTCCAATAACTCTAGTCAAAGTAGCGGATCTATTCCAAACTTCCCCGACTGCGGACGGGAGCATAAAGGTGCATGTTACTGTGCATCAGGTGCGTGTTTCTGGTGTGGCAAGACTGGCTACATGGTTAGGGATTGCCCGATGAGATCTAATGAGGTTAACCGTCCTGCGGTAAGTTCAGCTGGGTCTGCTTCTACAACAAGATCAAATGCAAGAACTAATGCGAGGGGTAACGTTGATAATGAAACGTTGAAGCAAGGGAAAGTGTTCGCACTAGTGCCCGGAGATGTACAAAACACTGGTGTCAGGTATAATTTCCATTTGTGCCCAGAATGCATGTGTCTTGATAGATTCTGGTTCTACACACTCATTTGTGTCGCATGCCTTTTCTCGGAAATTAAATAGACCCTTAGAATCCATGAATTATTTATTGTCTGTACCTACGCCATCTGGGGGTTCTATGGTATGTGCATATGTATATCCGGCATGTGATGTTTTGATTGGTAATATGACGTTGTACATTGATTTGTTGCCTTTGAGCATTGACCACTTTGATTGCATATTGGGTATGGACTGGTTAACGAAGTATTGTGCATTTATTGACCGTGTAAATAAATCTGTTGTATTTCGTCCACCTGGTATGCATGAGCTTGTTTTCACTGGGAGTGGAGTAGTTTCTCAACCATACTTGATTTTGTTCATGAAAGCCAGAAAATTGTTAAGAAAAGGTTGTCAGGGCTACTTGTGTTGTGTGTTGACTGAGTCTTTGGATAGTACTAATGTGGAAACGATACCTATAGTCTGTGAATTTCCTGATGTGTTTCCTAATGACCTACCCGGGGACTTAATTGATAGGGAAATTGAATTTACTATTGATGTAATACGTGGAACACAACCTATCTCCAAGACTCCTTATAGAATGTCGACTTCTGAACTGAAAGAGATAAAAGCCCAACTTCAAGAACTCTTAGACAAGAAAATCATCCGTTCAAGTACCTCACATTAGGGAGCCCCAGTGTTGTTTGTCAAAAAGAATGACGGGTCTTTGAGACTACGTATTGACTATCGGGAGTTGAACAAAGTAACTGTCAAGAAAAAATACCCTTTACCCCGAATAGATGATCCATTTGACCAACTACAAGGAGCACAAGTGTTCTCCAAAATAGATCTTAAATCTAGGTATCACCAATTAAAGGTCAAGGCAGAAGATATAGAGAAAACAATATTCAAAACTCGATATGGACACTATGAATTTTTAGTCATGCCATTTGGGGTAACAAATGAGCCCTCAGCCTTTATGGACCTGATGAATAGGGTTTTTAAACAATTTCTAGATGAGTTTATAGTTGTGTTTATTAATGACATTCTGATTTTCTCCAAAAGTTGGGAAGAGCATGAGAGTCATTTGAGAACTGCTTTATAGATTTTGAGAGAGAAGAAGTTATATGCCAAATTGTCAAAATGTGAATTATGGCTTGACAGTGTAGCATTTCTAGGACATGTGATCAACAAGGATGGTGTATCAGTAGACCCACAGAAAATTGAAGCCATTGTCGACTAGCCAAGACCAACCAACATGTCAGAAGTTAGAAGTTTTCTGAGGCTTGCTGTAATAACCCTGACCTCTGATTTACGTTAATTCGTGGTTAAATAAGCTTAATCAGTAATTAAGAGAAATTTTGAATTAAATTGCATGTGTGTGTTGCAATATTGTGCTTATATCTGTTTAGCGTAGAAAGATCTATTCGTATTTTCGTTTCAGTTTGCGAATTGAAGGCCTTATCAGCATCTGATTCAGAAATTGACTTGATTTATGTGATAATAAGGATTTATAGAATTTTATGGTAGGTTCAATTGAAATTTGATTAAGAACAATTAAATTAGATTAATTAATACCATTTTGCTTAGCTTAAGCCAAATTAATTAAATACCACTAAGTAAGCCTATATAAGACCACTCCTACCTCTCCTACACATTTTTAAACCCTCATTCCCTCATCTTTGAACTCAATGTGTGAGAGAGAGAGAGAGAGAGAGAGAGAGAGAGAGAGAGAAGGAAGTTGGATCTCAACTAGAGGATTGAAGAAATTGTGCAAGAATTTACTAGAATTGAAGGATTTGGACTTAGAAACTCAAAATTAAGCTTTTAGCTCTCATCTTGACAAGCCTAGGTAAGGAATCTAACCCTTAGTTGTGTAATTGAGTTATTTTTTGTAAGAATTCAAGTAAAAGAGGTGGACTAACATGAGAATGAGTAAGGATTAAAGAATTGTAACTCAAACCATAGATGCATGTGCATATCATGAAGTTTTGAAGTTATTTTTATAAGAATTCTTACATGCATGTTCATATTTTGGTTGTAGTCTAAGAATTCACCATGTTTTTTAGTAGAATATCTCATTTGATCATGTTTTGGAAGCTATGAACTCAAATGAATACATGCACGACATTTTCACATAATGTTCTTACATTTCAAGTTGAATGTTGCACAATTGACATACTGTTGGGCCATGATTTCATGAAATGATTTTTAAACCTTCACATTTTACAGGTTTACACATGTTGTCTTAAGTTTTGGGCCCAAAAGGATGTGAATTATAGCCTTGGATTTGAATTTGAAGCTGAGAAGAGCAATCTGGAAATTCCAGATTTTGCCTGTCCACTCGAGCGACCACTCTGTGATCTTGCCATTCCACTCGAGCAACCAGAAGTCTGCTCAAGAGTGAAATGCATGCTCTCAGAAGTTCTTATGTTTTGCAGGCCACTCGAGCAACAAAAGTTGCACTCGAGCGAGGGCATGTCTCTCACGCTCTAGCGAGCGTTGAGCGAGCATCGAGCAGAAAAATCAAGCAACCAGCACTTTTGCACAGTTTACAGACCGCTTGAGCGAGGGAATTCATGCTCGAGCATCCCCTCACATGTTTGTATTCCCGCTCGAGCGAGGGAAGTTGCGCTCTAGTGGGACCCCTACTTCCAGTATTTTTGACCAAGTGTTTTCAAGTGCATTTTTGCATCCTCATTGCTTCCTAGGCATTCCTAGGCCAAGATTGAGACACCATAATGAGGATAAAGAAGTAGAAACACACCAAGACAAGAAAGAACTAAGTTAACATTTCCAGGTGTGTAATTCAGTATACGTTCATTCTGTAACTGTGTAGGTCACGTGCCACAAGACGTCTAATTTGCCCATTCTATCTGTTTACCTTAGAGCCATCTGTTAATTGTGAGTAATAACTTTGTAAAGCTATGTTCAATTATAAGTATTTTCTGAACGATATAAGATGATCTGTTTTTCACAATATTATTATTTTTTGCATAAATGAATGGTTATTCAATATTTCTGAAATGTATTCGTGGCATTCTTAACTTCAGATGACATCTGTTATCTGTTCTGTTACGTCCTAATTATGGGTCAACTGTACGTCTCATGAGCCAACTGTTATGGATCCTTATGTATGCGTCCCATTTATGGGCCAACAGTACGTCTCGCGAGTCAATTGTACCATCTCCGTGCACGTGAGTCAATTGTATGCCTTTATAGCCATCTCTTTATGGGTCAACTGTATGCCTTTATGGTCGTCCCTTTATGGGTCAATTGTTTCTGCTAGTGCTAATGAATGTACCATGTATGATTAACTGCAAATTCTGATTATGAGTATGATTCTGAATCTGTATCTGTTATGAACTATGATTTCTGAACATGATTATGAATCCATTTATGATATCTACTGAATTCTATTTTCTGTAACCATTATGGACAACATTCATTTAACCCTTTACTATTTTATTATTCACTGGGCTCCAACTCATTATTTACATTATGTATGTAGGTGATCAGGAACGTGACCAAGCTCAGAGTTGAGGACCTAGTGTCTCGCTTTTTCCGATCGACCTTTGTGCCTCCCGAGGAGGTTCCGGATTAAGTCAAGTTTAGTGGCTGTTTTGTGAATGTATTAGGCTTTGTTTCTTTTGATTTACGAACAAGTTTTCTGTTTATATGTACATGGAGTGACGTGTAAATACTATATCTTCTGATGTCACTCGTAAGTTTATAAAAGTTTAAGATTATCTATCCCATGTATGTCTTCACAGCTCAATGGACTATGTATATTTTATATGTTTGCTTCCGCAGCCCCTAACTATATGTTATTCTGTTAAGAGGCCGTTGGTAATCCAAGGATTACTGGCCGGTTATGACGCTAAACCTATAGAGACGGGTTTGGGTCGTGGCACTTGCTGGTTATTACAGAAGATTTGTGAAAGATTTCTCAAAACTTGCCATGCCTTTGTCACAATTGACATAGCAAAATGTACCATTTGATTGGAATGATCAACGTGAATCAGCTTTTCAAGAGTTGAAAACCAGATTAGTGACTACACTGATTTTGACTTTACCTAATGGTACTGATGGGTTTCAGATTTACAATGATGCATCTTACAATGGTTTGGGTTGTACATTAATGTAAAATGGTAAGGTGATTGTCTATGCTTCTCGGCAACTCCGACCACATGAAAAGAATTACCCGACTCATGATCTTGAACTGGCAGCTGTGGTGTTTGCTTTGAAAATTTGACACCATTATCTATACGGAGTAACTTGTGAAGCGTATACTGACCATAAAAGCTTAAAATACTTCTTTACCCAAAAAGAACTGAATATGAGACAGAGAAGGTGGCTAGAATTGATCAAAGACTATGATTTACAAATTCTGTATCATTCAGGAAAGGCAAATACCGTTGTGGATGCGTTGAGCCGAAAATCCATTGGGAATTTATCATATTTGCTCACTAGTCAGAATGAATTGCTATGTGACTTGGAAAAGAATGAGATTGAAGTGGTTTTGCTTAAATAAGGTGGAATTCTAGCTGCTATATCTGCCCAACCCGTAATTATTGAAGAGATAAAAGACAAGCAACTGCAAGATTCATTCCTGAAAAAGATTATGGATTAAATCGACTCAAAGCCAAGGCCCGAGTTTATACTTGAGAATAATGTGTTGAAATTTCAGGGTCGCCTTTGTGTGCCAAACTGTTTTGACTTGAGGAAACGCCTTATGACTAAAGGCCACAACTCCAAATTTTCCATGCATCAGGGGAATACAAAGATGTATCACGACGTGAAATAGAATTTTTGGTGGCCTGAAATGAAGAAGTGTATTGCAGACTTTGTGGCTAGATGCTTACATTGCCAACAAGTTAACGCTAAACATCAACGACTCGCTGGATTACTACAACCGCTTCCAATACCAGAATGGAAGTGGGAACATATTACTATGGACTTCATTATGGGATTACTTCGCTCTCCTCGAGGTATGGATTTTGTCTAGGTAATTGTTGATCGTTTAACTAAATCCGCACATTTCTTACCTGTTAAATCATTGTATAACGCGTTTAAGTTGGCTAACTTATATGTTAATGAGATTGTGAGATTGCATGGCATGCTAGTATGTATTATATCTGACAGAGATCCAAAGTTCACTTCAAGATTCTGACAGAGTTTACAACAAGCTTTGGGGATTGAATTGAGATTAAGCAGTGCTTATCACTCACAGACAGATGGCCAATTTGAACGGACCATTCAAACATTGGAGGGCATGTTACGGATGTGTGTGTTAGACTTTCAAGGTAATTGGGAGACTTACCTTCCTCTGGCCAAATTTGTGTATAACAACAGCTATCATTTAAGCATTGGAATGGCTCCTTATGAAGCTTTGTACGGTAGGAAATGTCGTTCTTCGATTTGTTGGGCCAAAGTAGGTGACAGACCTTTGTTGGGATTAGAACTTGTATAAGAAACAACTGAACATGTGAAATTGATTCAACAGAGGTTGAAAACTGCACAAAGCCGCCAAAAGAGTTATGCAGATGTCCGAAAACAAGATAGAGAATACGAAGTCGGTGAATATGTGTTCATAAAAGTAACTCCAATGAAAGGTCAAACGCAATTTGGGGTGAAAGGCAAGTTGGCACCAAGATATGTTGGGCCATATGAAATTCTCGAGAAGATCAATTCAGTAACAGACCGAGTAGCCTTACCTCCGGTGAAGGAGCATATGCACAACATTTTTCACGTTTCAATTCTTCGAGATTACTTACGAGACCCGCTCCAGTGATAGAACCGACTCATGTGCTTTTGAAAGACGATTATACGTACGAAGAGAGACCAATACAGATCATTAACCGCCGAATCAAAAGATTGAGGAACAAGGAAATTCCTTTGGTGAAAGTTGACTGGAAAAACCATGGAGGGACCTATACAACTTGGGAGACAAAGGAGGATATGATGAAGAGATACCCAGATTTGTTTCCTCTGGACTCGGTTTTTTTTCCAAAATGAAGGTAATTCGAGTTTGGAGGACCAAACTCTTTAAGGGGAAAAGGCTATAATAACCTCGACCTCTAATTTACGTTAATTCGTGGTTAAATAAGCTTAATCAGTAATTAAGAGAAATTCTGGATTAAATTGCATGTATGTGTTGCCTTATTTGTGTTTATATCTGTTTAACGTAGAAATATCTGTTTTCATTTTCGTCTCGGTTTGCGAATTAAAGGCCTTATCGACATCCGATTCAGAAATTGACTTGATATACGTGTTATTTAGAATTTTTAGAACATCATGGTAGGTTCAATTGAAATTCGATTCGGAACGAATTAAATTAGAATAAAATAATCCCACTTAGTTATCTTTAACTTAAACTAATTAAGCTTCATTAGTTGAGCCTATATAAGGCCTCCAGTAGACACCCCATTTTTGACCGCCTTTAAGACTTAGGCGCCACCGATTGATCACTCGATGATAAACGTTGTGCTGTGCAAATGTTCGATTTCTTCAGCAAAAAGAGCTTCAAATCCCAACCTTACACCCCATTTTGGACCAAAACATTTTTTTGACTAAAACTATTTTAGACCTTAAAACCCTCTCTTTCAAAATATTTTTTGAAAATTCTTCTACGATATTCTGAGGCTCACATTTCGTTAAAAATTACACTTTTCGGTAAACCGAGTAAGGAGAAAGTGGAAATAAATGGAAGAGAGGTGAACTCTTTGAAAAAAATCTTTAAAAAATCTTATTTAGAGGTTTGGAGTTGAAGAAAATAAGAGTGGAGGGAAGAAACCTAGTTGGGGAAGAAGTTGGGCATAAACCGTTAAGAGAGAACAGGGCAGCCTTCACTAAATCAGGTCTATCCTTTTGTACACTTGAACTTTAATTGTGGGGCCACCACCGTTGGAAAGTGGACTTCCGGGACTTCATTTTACACTCAATAATCTCCTAAAATTGAGTCCGGATGTGGGAGATATGGCTGGTTGAAGTTAGGCATCCATCCGATTAAGCCAAAACTGAGCGACCTTCACTAAAATAAGCATATCTTTTTCCACACTTACAATTTTGATGTGAGGACACTTCCATTGGAAATTAGACTTCCGGGGCTTCAATTTAGGCTCAAGAATGACCTGCAAAGGAGTCCAGAAGAAGGAGATATGCCCATTTGAAGTTGGACCTGGAGAGCAGATTTTTTCGGCCGGCCATTGGTGGAGTTTTCTAGCCATGGATGGGCTTTGACGGCCATGTGTCGTCCATCAATGGAATTTTTCAGCCATGTGTCATCCAAGAGTGAGTTTTGTCAGCCAGCAGTGGTGGTTGGTCGGCCACCAGTGATGGTCAGTCGGCCATTGGTGCAAAAAGGCAGTTTTTGTGCATATATTTTCCCTCAAGCTGTTTCATACTGATCCAGCTATCCTATATTGATATTTTCGACCTGAGCTCACATTTATATATAGAGGACCTTCTCTATTGTTTTCAAGGTTAGAAAAATTTTGGGAGCCTCTCTCTCTAGATTTCTCTCTCTTGAACTTTTGTGCATACAAGTAGAGATATACTTCTAGTTTGCCTATCAAACCTTAACCAAAGTTGCTTATCTTTGGGCTGAGGTTACTTGGGACCCTCTTTGAGCTCTAGAAGATGGTCTTGGCTTGATTTAGTGCCTCATTTGTGCTTAGAATTGTCCTTTGCTTCAAGAGGTATAACACTTGTCCTTTAAGCTTGTTTTGTACACTTGTTTTGCCATCTTTTCAAACTATTTTTGGGCTGATTTTGAAATGTAAAAAACTCTGTTTTTGTGGCCTAAAAGTGTTGGTTTGAGGCCATTTTCAGTTAAGGGGTGGTTCACCCTTCTTGCTTCTTTGTTTGTTAAGCTTTTGCGCCATTATTCACCACTTTCAAACCAAATTTTTTGAGCCTTTTAACTACTGAATTTCAGAGGTTTTTCAGTGGCAAAAAACTTATTTTGAAGTCCAAAATTGGAGGAGTTAGCCTTCCCTCCTTGTGTCTTGCTTGCATGCCTAGTTAGCCTCATGTATTAGCTTATTATTTTAGCTTTTTGTGGCTTTAGTTCAGCATGTTTTAGAATATATTTAGGGCTTTTTTTGCCTCTGTTTTTGGTTGTTTGTTTCATTTGAGCCTTGAATGGCATGGTTGTAGTGTAATTTTCTTCACTAGCTTGGTGTTTTTGGGCTTTAATCACCATTAGTTTGACTTGGTTGCATGTTTTAGTGTTGTTTTGCACTTCATTTCAGCACTTAAAATCTCTGCAATCCCCCTCAATTCTTCACTCTTTTGTTTACTTTGAAAGTGGTTTCGAACCACTTGTTTGCCTAAGTGTGGAATGGAGGTGCTACACCTAATGGTTTAATCCCTTAGAGGGTTCATTACCAACAATGTAATGCCTTTTTCATGCCCAAAGTAACTTGTGGTTTGAGCCATCTTTCCATTAGAGGACACTCACTAATGGACTTAATGGATTAAAGGATGATTTGGTAATTAAAATGAGTAAACAAAATTGGGCAAGTAAAAGAAGCAAGATAAGCATCTTTTTATGTTGCATTGCATGTGTTCAAATCGGACGTTAATTTGAACACAAGGAAAATGAGACATTTCATACTCAAAAGTGATGAAAAATGTCATTCTCCTTGGTCTCCATTGCCTTTGATCATGCATGATAGGGTGGTGGTCATTTTGGTCTTGTTTGTGCATTTATTAAACTTGTACAAACTTGCTCCCTTAGCCATCATGCATGAAAAATTGCTTGATTGATGGTTTGAGGGCTAAGAGTTTCTCTCCTTTGAGCTTGTGTGATGATGAGGAGGGTAAACAGTACAAACAACCTATGAGAATACACTATTTTGCTCTGTTTTGCTCTCTGTTGCAACATGGAAGTGTAAACCAGCAGTAGCCGATAGCTACCACCAGTGGCCCCTCTTCAGTCATCAGTGATTTTTGCACAATGTGTTGGTAAGATGAAACAGAGGTGTCTTGGAAGTGGATAACTTTGTCAGTGATCATATGTGCAAACAGAGGCTTGCAACAACAAAACAACGACTTTTTGGGTGGAAACCGAGCACGTGCATTAGCCTCCCTTGCATTTTAAGTTTATTTATCCCTTAAATATCTAGCTTAGATATGTGTTGTAATTAATTAGTAGTAGCTAATTAAGTGTTGTAAATAATTAGTTAGTTTAACTAGTTATTCATTTTTCGGCTTGTAATAATTAGTTAACTAGAATAGTTAATTAGTTTCAAGTTTTGTAATAATTAGTTAGCTTAATTAGCGTAGCTAATTAGTTAGCTCATTCATTCAGACCCTCCTTCGTAAGGGCGTAATGTTGTTATAAGTGTACGTGAGTATATGTATGTCTTCCAACCCCACGTCTTTCTCCATTTTATTTACCCGCTTTTGATGGTTAGATTAAGGACATATTTCAATTAGCATACCTTATGCTTGCATCCATTCATCTTGTATTGCATGCACCGAGGCTCGATGCATCATTCAAACTGCATTGGCATTTCAATACTTTGTTGAATATGTGCTTAGACTGCATGTCTTGAATTAATTCATATGCCATATTAGTAGCCGAGCCTATTAATTGCATATTGCATGTGTTTCATTAGGCATCTTACATAGTTAGGAATCATGCATATTTTTCTAACTCATATCTTCTTAGCTCGGAGTACTAGGTAAGCTTTTAATGCTTTAGCATACTTGGATAAGTGTGAATGTTGCCATGATTAGCATGCTTGCCATGAGGCTATGTGCTTAAATGTTATAACTGCATGAATGCCTGTGGATTAAGGCTTGTTGTTTGAATTGGAACGTTCAACAAATGTGCATTTTAAGCCCACTTTGTTGAGTGGCAGATCTTGTTTTAAGCCCACTATGTTTGGTGACAAATCTGCAACTTTAAGCCCATTTGAGGTGGCAAATTCAAACCATTTTTGAAAACAAACATGACTTGAAATGTTCCAATTCTTGCAATTTAGTCTATACTTGGATGTGCGCATCACATAGTAAAGCTAGCCTAATAACCGAAAGAAGAACACATAATGTACATAAAAATCATATCATGATTAGTAGAAGCCGATCTTTGATCGGGCGAGTCGAGGTACTCAATTCATGAACTTCCCCCTTCGTACCTAAGTTCCCGAGCTGAGGCAACTTTGTGATGACGGACATGTGGCCTTTAGCTCGAGTCAGGGTTTCCTAAATTTTCCCAAAAACCAAAAATATTTAGGTGACGACTCTGTATCTAGCAAAGCAGGCCAATTTTGACATTTTTGATTCAAAATCGATTTTTCAAAAAGATTTGTCAGATTTGGACTCTTTGGCGTTTATCAATTTCACATTGCACTTGTGAGATGAGATTCAGAATCGCGCGAGTTAGAACTGTGAGGCCTTTCTTTTCAAACCTTCCGAAAGGGGGCGCGAAAAAGGCGAGCCACACCTCCACACCACCTAGACTCATCTTTCTTCATCATTTTTGAGACAAAAACGTGAGGGAGAAGAGAGTGAGTGAAGAGAAGTTTAAACTCAAGGGAAAGAAGCTAGCATTTGGAAGGGACTTTGGGAAATTTGACCTCCTAGCTTAAAGAATTAAGCATCTTAGACCTAGTTGAACACCTAAGGTAAAAAAAATCAAACCTTTAGTTTTGTAGGTGAATTGGTTCATACATGAATTCAAGAGAATTGAACCAAGAGATGCAAGAATTAAGCTTAAGAAGTAGAAAGGAAGGTCAATTCGTACATGCATGTGCATTTCATTGCATTTGGAGTATGTTTTCTAAGAAATTCGCTCATGCATGTAATATATTGAGCTTAGTTATAGGAATTCATCATGTTTTATATCCTCTTATCTCATTTGATTATGTTTTGGAAATTTTTGAACCCAAGTCAATACATGCATGGTGTGTGTACTCATAATTCAAGTTTAAATTTGAAGAATCCACTTGCTTTTGGGACTTGATTTTGAGTAATGATTCTTATATCATGATGTTTTGCAAGTTTACAAGAGTTTTCTTAAGTTTGTGGCCCAAGAAACTATAATTTACAGCTTTGGGGTTGAATTTGAAGCTTGAAAGCAATTCTGGAAATTCCAGAATTCTGCTTCCATGCTTGAGCGACAAATCCTACGCTTGAGCGACCACCTTTATTTTTCACTTCCACTCGAGCGACCAAAAGTCCGCTTCAGCGTAAAATGCATGCTCCCATAAGTTTGTGTGTTTTGCAGACCGTTCGAGCAACAAAAGTTACGCTCGAGCGAGGGCATGAGTCTCACGCTCGAGCGAGCGTTGAGCGAGCATCGAGCAGAAAAATCAAGCAACCAGCACTTTTGCAAAGTTTACAGATCGCTCGAGCGAAGGAATGTGCGCTCGAGCGACCACTCACATTTTTTTATGTTCGCTCGAGCGAAGAAAGCTGTGCTCGAGCAAGACCCCTGTTTTCAGCAGTATTTGTTAAGTGTTTTCAAGTGCATTTTAGCATCCTCATTGCATCTTAGGAATTCCTAGGCCAAGATTGAGACACCATAATGAGGATAAAAAGTAGGAACACACCAAGATAAGAAAGAATTAAGTTAATGTTTTCGGGTGTGTAATTCAGTACGTGTTCGTTCCGTAACTGTGTAGGTCACGCGCCACAAGACGTCTGATTTGTCCATTCTATTTGTTTGCCTTGAAGCCATCTGTTAATTATGAGTAATAACTTAGTAAAGCTATATTCAACTTTATTTATTTTCTATATGATGTAATAAGATTTGTTTTCTAAACTGCTATTTGGAATGCTATTTGTGAATCATGAATGAATGTCCATTTTTTTGAAATGTATTTGTGGCATCCTTAGTTCACTTTGCCCTCGCTCAGGGGTAACAATATCGTGGCCATATGCACGTGGCCCTCGCCCGGGGGTAACAATACCGAGGCCTATATTCATGTGGCCCTCGCTTAGGGGTAACAACACCATGGCTACTTGCGCGCAAGATATGAACCCTTATGGTTGTCGGTGTGATATGTCATGATACCTAAATGGATGTACCACAAATACTTGCTGATTATTTCTAGAAAGAATGTAAATTTGTTTCTGAAAATGATCCGTTTTTAATATAAACTCTGATTTCTGACTCTGCGATGGATATGATTCATTAAAACCCTTTACCTTGTTTTTATTCACTAGGCTTCCATTCACTATTTATATTATGTATATAGGTGAGCAGGCTTGTGACCAGGCCTAAGTTGCTGCCAGGCAAGTTTTGGAGTCAACTAGTTGTCGTGCCTCTTGTGGAGGTTCCCTTTTGAGGTCCGACCAAGTTTTGAGTCATTGGGATTTTTGTTTGTACTTTCTATTGTTTATGTTTAACCTGAACATGTTTTGGAAGTTCTGTATATGTAGCTCTAATGACGTATGACTAATGCATTTTTGACGCCATATCTCTATATAAATATAAGTTTATTTTTGAAAATTTCTATCCCATGTATGTTTGCACGGCTCTATGGACTATGCATATTTTGTATATTTGATTCCGCAGCCCCTAATTATATGTTATTCTGTTAAGAGGCCTTTGGTAATCCAAGGATTACTGGCCGGTTATGACGCTAAATCTATAGGGGCAAGTTTGGGTCGTAACAGACGGAGTATTGGTGGAAAGACGGCAAAGCAACAGTTGAGAACCCAAACCCTCCTAATGTTTTGTAGGGTTTTTCATTGTTTTGTATTTTAATTTTTGTCTGAATTTCCATAGTGTGAGATATGATATGAAAACTAGACCGTAAGGTGAATCCAACGACGTAAAAGTGAGGCGAAATAGAGTTATGACGAAGGAGATAGAAGGGCTTAAAGTGGTGGTTGGTGGTGGTGGTGGTGGTGGTTTGCTGGTAACAAAGGGTGAATCTGCATCTTTTTTTAAAAAAATTTGGGGCCAAAATGTAATTTTTTTAAATTTTTTCGTTTTAAATGTGACGGTAGGAACATAATTGATATGATTTCAAAAACAAAATTGATACGATTTCTAAAATTTTAGAGGTAAAATTGAAATTATTCGAAATCTGGGGGTGTACTTGAAAAATCGAGGCAAAGTATAGGGGTAAAAATAAAAAGGGCAAACTTCACTTTACCCCCCTATGGTTTTGGCCGGATGCGGATTACCCCATTGACATTCGAAAATCACCACATAACCCCCATATGGTTTGTGGACTAAAACGCACACTAACTTCTGTTAATAGAACGTGCAAATTTAGCTTTTTGCCCATCGTCTTCTTCATCTTCTCTCTTTTAAATTAAACTTGCAAATATACATAAACATATATATATATATACATACACACATCTATTTTCTTTCTTCTTCCTTGCATGCTACCAACTCTAACAAATTTCATTCCAACTTGTACAAGAAATCCAAGAGGCACACACATCTCCACACCAAAAAATTAGTCACTCATTCTTACCATCAACAGTAAATACATATATATAATATGTATATATGCATGTATATATAACATGTAAATGCATATATATTATCTAATTATTCAATATTCTACAAATCAATTTAAAATCTAAATACTAAATTCCTAAAATCATTCACAGTAGCTATCCATTATATTGGCACAAATCATTCACAAAAACTATTCCTCAAAAAAAAAAAAAAAAATCATCATAAGAGACTCTTTATCTCTTCCATCACCACTCAACCCAAATTTCAATCATATATGCATATGTAATGTAAATATATACACAGAACCTAAGGTCTCTTCTAAAGATTGATCTCGTTGGTTAGTGGATATTAATTTTTGGCTTCAAAAAATTTTGATTGATGCAAATCCAACATTTTTCTTCCAATTTTTATTGTTTTTCTTATTAACTTGAAGTGGCCATGGAGTTGTAGATAAGGACGTGGGTATAGCCATGTGAATGGAAGGGAAATATAAAGAGAGGGAAGATTGGTGAGGAGAGAGGAAGTTGGTGTGGTACAGTGGGTTGGAGTTAAAAAATATAAAGAGAAATAGTAGAGAGAGAAGGCATACCTTTGCAAATTTAAAGATGTCTAAGGAGTATTTTGGTCTTAAAATGTAGATTACTCTCTTTGTGGGTGTTTGAACTACATAGCTAGTTAACTTGGATGGAAAAGTGGATGGTGCGTTTTAATCCACAAACTATATAGGGATTATGTGGTGATTTCCGAATGTCAGGTAATCCGCATCTGGTCCAAACTACAAGGGTAAAGTGAAGTTTTCCCAAATGAAAATTGCTCAATTTTTTAACTCTTCAACCACTTACCTGGTGTGTTATTTGAAAATATCAACCCACAATTAACCAAAAAAAGGTTGCACATACTGTGTTTATTATAACAAGAATTTCATCGAACACTCATGATGCATCATTGATAAGCTACAATTTTTCGCAAACAAATCAGTTAGATCACTCCCCACAAAATGGAAAAGCTAGATGACCAATCCAATTTGATAACATGAGAATGCAACAGCTTACCAAATTCAACTATAGGAACCCTCATTGATGTGTACGAAAAGCGAAGGTTTGGAGAGTGAGAGAAAAACACCCTTTTAGACGAAAATCTGAGATGAATGCATTAAAGGGTAATGGGTTTGTTGGATTGATGCAATTGAAGAAGTTGTCGGTAAGAGTTTGAAGGTGAGTTTTGTGAATATGAGTTTGGTGTGAATAAGGTGAAGAGAGAGAAAGAGAGTGAGCCTGTTTCTAGTTTGGGAACAGAGGTTTAAGAAGAAATGAGGGAGAGAATTGAAGTTTGGGTGTTGGATCTCAGTTCTGTTTGGAGTAGGCTTTTGGCCAACGCAGCCCAAGGAGAAAAGCACACCAACTCTGGTTCACAAATTGGACCCATTTTGCCATTCGAATAATTCATTTTAGGGATTTTTACGGGGCAGTCCTGTTTGGAAGGATTATTACCCAACAGGTCCATGATGAAGACTCTTTTACCTATAGGTCCTGAATATTTTTGTTTATTTCATTTTTGTCCTCATATTTTATATCCAGATCTGTGAGATGAAAGCTGAAAAATGAAAATAAAAAAGAAGCGCGCTCTCTCTCTCTATCCATTCGTAGAGAACCTGTGGCTGTGTTGAGCTGCCGATGACGCAGAACCACCAGTCGCCGCCTCGGAGGAAGACAGCTTTCGCTTCTTAGATGTCACCGGTGGTTCTTCGGCCAGAAGGCGATCTTGAGAAGACGCTATGGCTTCCGATCGGTAGTTGTGGACTTGGATTGTGGTAATGGTGGTGGTGGTTCTAGTGTAGCTGATGATGATTTGGCGGTTTAGGAGGACTCTGAACGGTGATGGTGGCTACTATGAGAGTGGTGGTGGTCATCGCGATCGCGATGGTCGTAGTCTGACGTCCTCTTGAAAGAAGGGCATGGAAGTTCAAGGTCACGGTCACGGACAGGGCGTTTGGGCACTGACCTCTTAGATCGTTGGCGGTGGCTATGGTGCTCACCACTTGACGGTTGGGGAACCGACTTCTGCCAAATCAACATTTACCAATTATTATTATTGGATAGAGACAAATATTGAATCATTCAAACCAAAAGAAACCACAAATTTCAAATTAAAAGAGAAATTAAACAAATTTATTCCCATCATGCTCAGAAAATCAATATCAATAAATATCTAAATAATAACATTTTTTTTTTCAAAAAAATATTCTATTACCATCGTGACAAATTATAAATGATGAGAAATTTGTTTAAACTCGTGATAAATCAGTGACAAATTATAAATCAGTGATAAATTTGTTTAAACTAGTGATAAATCAGTGACAAATTTGTTTAAATCAGTGATAAACCGGTGATAAGTTTGTTTTTGTGAATTTATCACTGTTTAAACCAATAATAAGTTTGTTTTTGTAAATTTATCACTGAAATTTGTCATTGTTTAAACCAGTGATAAGTTTGTTTTTATGAATTTATCACTGAAATTTGTCATTATTTAAACCAGTGATAAGTTTGTTTTTATGAATTTATCACTGAAATTTGTCATTGTTTAAACCAGTGATAAGTTTGTTTTTGTGAATTTATCACTGAAATTTGTCATTGCTTAAACCAGTGATAAGTTTGTTTTTATGAATTTATCATTGAAATTTTTGAGTTATAGTGTTAAGTGTAGGGGTAAAAGTAGAAAATGCTGTTTGAACCAGTTATAAATTAAATAAACTTATCATTCTTATAGCAATTTTTCTCACTGAATTGGGCAAAGTAAGCAAATCTGTTATTGTATATCAAATTTTATCACTGAATTAGCAAAAGTAAGCAAATCCATCATTGTATAGCAAATGAACATGAAGATGTGATTATTATGAAGTTGAATATTACTTAATTATAGTTATAAAAGAAGAACGGAAGATGAATACGACTCACGTTTGATTCGCATGTTTGTTGAAGATGAACTAAACAGGCAATATAGATCGAAACGGTGGAGGATTTGCTGGGGATCTGTTCAGAATCAGAATATAGATCAAAATAGAGGTGATTTCTGTGGAAACGATGGGAGATTCAGAACAATTGAGAAGGAACGTGTGTTTCACGCACACATGGAGACCTCATGATATGTTCTTTGCTTCACGCGTGTGGTGTGACATTTAGGGGTAAAATTGGAAACTGAAATAGAGCAGGACTTGGTGGGTATTAATTTGTTTGGATGGGACCGGCTGATAAGTCCCCCTTCATTTTATATATATTCCTCACAAGCCTTGTAAAAAAAATTCAAAACCATTTCTTCCATCTGTTCAAAATCATATAGCAACTGGCATATACGGAAAATTGCATGAACATTTTTCATTTTAAATTTGATTTGGGTGGAAAAAGTATTACATCCTTGAATAGTTTGCATATTATTTATTGTGTCTTGTACACTGATCTATGAGCTCAATCACCAAAGTCACAATGTCTTATTATAACTACATATCAATTCTGTCACAATATTCTATCCTACATAATAAAAAAATAAAAAAATTATAACTAAAAAACAACCATATCATGGGTTTGTCAGAGAGCAATTATTATTTCCTGTATAAATAAAAGACCAAAACAAATTTCACATGGTACTGAAGAATTTGCTTTAAAAAATTGTTTGCAATTATTTACATGTTGTAGCCTCTCAACTTTCAACATCCATTTCAATGTGAGTGAGACAAATGAATGTGTCTATTCTACTTTGCAAAAACTTTCATACTGCCAATCATCAATGATCAGACCTTCTATAGTTAAATGTAAATAATATATTGAATGAACCCTCTGAAGTCTCTTGCCTGGACCCTCTTTTTACAATTTTTTTATTTTTTTTATTTTCTGAACCCTCATACTTACATGGAAATTGTAGTTACAGTTTTTATAATGAGAAATTACGTATATCACTGAATTTTTTTTATTACCATTTTTTATTACCTCTTATATAAAGAGTCATGATTGGTTCATTGTTTTTAGATAATTACTAAATAATTAATGAAAATAAATAATATCTTATTATGTAATTTGGTGATATAAAAAAACAATCTACTTGTTATAAAATTATGAGTTAATTACCTAAAAGTCCTAGTTACAAATGTTATGGTAGCTCAGATTCTATTTAAGATTTTTTGAACCAATAAGTCCTATTTAGTAAAATTGAGAATGTTATCTATTTTTCCCAATTGTTAAAACTAAGAATATTATCAATTTTGCATAATAATATTCCAGATAATTGTTTTACTAACTAATAAAAAAACAGAACATGAGATCAAACGTTTTTAACCTTCTGTTTATTGGTTTGATTCAATTATTCAATAAAACAAGAATATTAACAGTTTTTTCATTTTTCATTTTTTTTCGATTTTGCACATCAATATTCCATCATTATACTCTTTTGTAGACACAAATTTTTAGTTCTGCACACACATACACACAAAATCTTTTTTTTTTTCAATTTTTTCAAAAAAAAAATTTATTTTAGTTTTTTTTTTCACATAATTTTTTTTTTGTTTTTTTAGTTTTTCAATTTGAAAGTTGATGTTTTGAAATTTTAAAAATTAAAATAAATGTCAAATTATTATGTTCATTTATAGATAATCATAAATGATAAACAACCATTATTTGAAGGGTAATTTCGACTATTAAAAAATTAATGGGATTTGAAGGTCCAATTTTTTTTTTGTTTATTTGTTAGAACTTAATAGAGTATAAGTTCAGAAAATTAGAATTTATATGTAAATGTCTCTAAAATTATTTCTTGGCTTTGATTGTTATGTGGCACACATATTTAAATGTAATTGATTCATATGGTCATCAATTTTGTGTTGGTGTTTTTAAGAAACAACATGAAAGGTGGCTATTAGTAATTTGTTACGTTCAATAATTTTATTTTCTTACCACTATCCTTCTCTAGGTTGAGCTTGTCTCAAGGATATTATAGATAAATTTCAATTTTTTTTTTTTTAATTGTAGTGTAAATTCTTCTTTTACCTATGAAACTTGTGATAATTATACAAATAATTGTTTTAAGAAGAATTGTGTTGACGTGAACATTCAATTTAGAGACTTAAGGCTACTACCACCACACACACACACACACACACACACACACACACAATATAAATATATATATATATATATTGTAAAAGTGTATGTATTCATATTTTAAATATAATATCAATTTTGTATTTATGATTTGAGAAGTTTCTGTTTTTAGAAATAGAAAAAAGCAAAAAACTAATATGGAAATATTGTTTGAATTATGTTTTAGAGTTTCAAAAAAAATTAAATGAAAAGTAATTGAAATGAAGAGTCTTTTTCAAACTTTCATTATTTTTTGTTTTTAAAAAGTTGAAAAATAAAAAATCAAAAATAAAGTTAATTAAAAAAACTTAAATGACACCACTCACAAAAATTTCTAGAGTTGCTATTGACAAATGGTATAAAGGATATTCCTATGAAATTGTGGTCTATGTGGTGTGTACAGACATTATCTTGATTGTTTTGTTGGGAAAATCTTGCTGACATGCATAGTTCATCAGAGAGATCATATGGCTCTATCTACCAAATCATATAAAAGATTGGGGGGACACGAGTTTGAATGTGTTCTGTTATTGGGATACCTTGTAAAACTGACCCCGCAACTCAATATGCAGTGCCCATTGGTTATTAAGGGCGTACATGGGTTGGAGCAAAGCAATTTAGGGGGAAAAAATAACTACAAAATTGTGATTCACAAAACCTAACTCAAATAACTTAATCCAATCCCATTAAAACAAACAAGCTTATTCAACTTAATTCCACAACAAAAAAATAAAAATAAAAATAAAAAATAAATGAAAGCTCATTCAACCTGAGAGAGAGATTTGTGCTAAACAGTGGGCCAAGTTACACCAACACGGAACGTGGTGTTGGGGTCGTATAAGGAGAACCTGGGACTCATTGTTGGGTCAAAATGGGTCCGCATTGAATATAGTGCTAAGCTGGATCAAGGTTGCCTGGGATGTGTTGGGCTGAGCCGGATTCGCACGAAACATGGTGTTGGGTCGAGTTGGACCCACACTGAATGTTGCGCCGTGTCAAACCTAGTCAAACTGGCTCTTGTCGATGGGCAGAACTGCCCCCAGCATTTAGGTTATAGATAGCTAAACCACATGACGACCGAGCTGTAAACGGTTCGGGCTATAATTGTTGAGACAGAGATGGTCCATGAGATCGTGGTCAGTAGCCAAGGTACCGAACAATGTGCCCATTTTTAGTCGGTTATGATAGATCGGTTAAGATCCAGGTTGGCATAAAGCGACCAACATAGTGTTAGTGGTTCACAAGTAACAGCCCGGTCGAGCATCCCACGTGAACCAATAAAGAGAAGAAAGAAATCCACTCCTAGTATGCATTAATACCGTTTGGTGGTGTGACAAACATTGTTTGGAGGTTTTAGTCTCTACACGTGTAAGAAATGTAGAGGAGAGCACAACTGCCTATCCAGAAAAGGACAACAGAGGTAGTGTGTCCATAATCTCTGAGGCTGCATGGCCAGCCTTGAAAATGAGGAGCATGTAGACGTTAGAGGTAAGCAATTTCTAACTCTCTCTCTCTCTCTCTCTACAGTACTTTTCTTTCTCACTTCTCCCAGAAGGCTAATTTGACCGTCGGAGGGGTTTTCCAGCAAACCCACCCGCCGAGTAGCTCACCTTTGTTTTGTTCACAGTGCGACGAAGTTCCAACGTAGTGAGATGAGCAAGGTAGCAAGGAGGTACGAAGCAAGGCAAATATTTCTCTCCCGTACAATTGGCGGCGTCTGTGGGAAGTTCTTTGATAGACAAACCTTGTTCTACAAGCTTTTTTGACTGTTTTCCATAGTGAACATCGACGAAACACTGTTGTTCGTTGTTAACAGAATCACTCCAAAGTTAATTCGGAGAAGAGATGGCTCTCCCGCCGTTCCGACCATGGCGGGCCTAGTGACCTCCTCTAAAGGACTACCTAGCGACGAGCGAGACAAACGTGCGAGGAGCACTGATTATTCGTAAAGTCCTGAGGGACACCGACGGTGAGGAGAATCGAGCACAAACTCTGAGACCAGGACGCCCTCATTCGGAAGATGGCGGCTGAGATGGAGATGTTGAAGCGACAAATCAAAGGGAAGGGTGTTGCTGGAGTGGGAAACCACAATGAGCACACCCAACCTTGTCGCTCAGGAAGCCAGCACCAATGGGGGACTCCCTCCCTCTCCATCACCAAGAGCTACGACATTGGTGATTTCGATCCACTATTAGAGAGATCGTGCACGTTAAACAGCAGCTACCGTCCTTTACGTCCGTCGACGACGTCGAGATACTCTTACTCCACCCGTTCGGAGGACTTGAGGGACATGTTGGAGGAATGTGCATGTCGTAAAGAGGCCCAAAGAGTGTCGGTGCTGTAAAGGCTGAGTCCTAGAATTCGCTGCAGTGAGGAAGTGGCCACGCCGCTACCTAGAATGATGGTTCCGACACCGGTGGATAGAGACTTGGCGAGACTCACGGCCACCCTACTGTCTCCTAAGATTGAGAGCACACCTCTCCCTGCTAGATTCCGTCAACCTAAGGTCACACTGTACGATAGCAAGATGGATTCGTACATGCACGTTAGTCATTACCGGCAAGTAATGGCGGGCCATCAGCGCAACGATGCCTTACGTGCCTCATATTCCTAGCAAGTTTGGGAGAGTTAGGCCTGAAGTGGTTCGAAAGGCTCTCGGAAAGGAGTCTCAAGGGCTGGCAGCAGCTAGCGAAAGCCTTTGTCACCAGATTCAAGACCAATACTCGAACACCGAAAGAGGTCGACCACCTCCTGGGTATCAAGATGGAGTTAGGCAGTTCATTGAAGGCATATAATGCCAAGTATTGGGAGACCTACAATGAGATCCTTGATTGCTCCACCAATTTGGCAATCGCCCAATACAAGCGAGGTCTACCAGTCGGATATAGACTGCGAGACTCACTCACGATGCACCAGCCCACTACCATGGAATCATTGATGTTTTAACGAGCACATCCGAGTTGATGATGATGCCACCACCGCCACCGCCACTGCAACCAACAAGGCAAATCTGGTTGCGGTGGACAAACGTGTGGCTAGGAAGGTTTACTTGGTGGGGCAAGAGAATAACAGCCCTAATATCTGACGAGAGAGTAACACTGCAGAACTGGCCGCAATGACAAAAATAGACGCCGCGAGAATAACCGGGCTAATGCTCCACGTAACGAGGAGGAAGATGCCAAGAGACAGTTGAAGGCACAGATCGGTATCACAAGGGTTTTCAAAATCCCTATTTATCAAGCCATATATCCGATGGCCAACAAAATTGGGGGACACACAGAGGGGCTTCAACTCAAGACACCGCTGCACTTTTCATGAAGAAAGGGGGCACTGAATAAAGGATTGTGGCCCTGTTTGGTAGAGCTGTGGGAAAGTGCTTATAGCTTATGCCTTAACAACTTATAGCTTAGAACTATGAACATAAGCTGATTTCTGACTTATAAATTAAGCTTCTCCTGCCCCACTCAAAGAATAAGCTGATTTCTGACTTACAAAAAGTTATAAGCTGCATTGTTAAGCTAAACCAAACACATCAAAATAGCTTAAATTAAGCTGAAAGCTAAAATAAGCTGAAAAAAAGCTGTACCAAACAAGGCCTGTGTGCCATTGAAACAACACTTGGAAGAGCTGGTCGCAACGCGGCATTTAAACCAGTATATTGGCGGCAGCATGAGGGCCGCCCCACAAGAACAAGCTGAGCCAAATGGGCTTGCCGTCTTGGATGTCACACCCTAAGAAGTCATCAATGTTATTCACGGTATCATCGAGCTAGCGCGAGTGTGTGAGCTCAGGGGGATGATTAAGAAGGCCGAGCATATAAGGGAAGTGCTCTTTGTTTAGCCCTCCATGAAAAAGGAGAAGACCAAGATCAAAGACATCATGACTTTTTCAAGCAAGGACTTAGATAGAATTCAAACCCCTCACAACAATGCCTTGGTTGTGACACTTCGCGTCAAGGACTTCGACATCAAAAAATTCTGATCGACCAAGGGAGTTTGATCAAGATCATGTACTATAATGCATTCAAACAGATGAAGTTGGAGGACAAGGACTTGGCCCCAGCAATATCTCCTTTGGTCGGCTTCAACTCTTAACCGAAATGGCTAATCGGGAAGATCATATTGCCAGTCAAGGCTGGGTCGGTCATGAAATAGGTGGAGTTTTGGGTACTGAAGGTCCGGTTAACCTACAATCTAATCTTGGGGAGGGGTTGGTTACATGCCATGTAAGCAGTATCATCGACCTATCACTAGGTCATGTGCTTCCTTGGCCCAGCTGGGCAAATAGAAAAAGTTTGGGGAGACCAAGGCATGTCAAAACAATGCTGCGTCGCGGTCAACGACAGCCAGGCAGCGAAAGGTTTAGTTCAGATGATAAAAGGACCAGAAGGCAAGGAAGTCCTAGAAGATGTAGGAAGAAAAGCCGAAGAAAATTCGATTGAAGACTCGGTGGAGGTTAGGATTAATGAAGATGATCCGAACAAATTCTTTCTCTTGGATTCATCATTGTCCAGCACCGAGCGGTTAGATTACATTAACTTTCTGGTCTCCAATATTGAGGTCTTTACGTGGATGGCTTACGATATGCCTGGCGTCGACCCAAGCTTCATTTGTCATCAGTTGAATGTCTTTCCAAACGCTCGTCCAGTCATCCAGAGAACTAGGTGCTCGGCTTTGCACCATGTCGAGTTAGTGACCAAGGAGGTCAAAAACTTACTAGAGGTTGGGACAATTGAAGAAGTGCAATACCCTAGATGGATCTCTAACACGGTGGTAGTGCCGATGAAAAATGAGAAATGGCGGGTATGCGTCGATTATTGACCAGCTGGTGGATCTTACCGCTGGACATCGAAGGTTCAACTTCCTTGATGTGTACCGCGGCTACCACCAAATAGTCATGTACGAGCCAGACAAAGAGATCACATCCTTCACCACGCCAAGGGGCTTGTATGCTATAAGGCCATGCCATTTGGCCTTAAGAATACTGGGGCAACTTTCCAAAGGATGGTGACCAAAATGTTTGCTCCTCTTCTTGACCGCACTATGGAGGCCTATATCGATGATATGGTGGTCAAGAGTAAGGAGGAATCTCAGCACCTTGGCGACCTAGCTGATATTTTGCCATCCTCGAGCGCCATAAGCTGCAGTTGAATGGTTCTAAGTGTACTTTCGGAGTGGGAATTGGAAATTTTCTGTGCTTTTTGGTCACTAACCGAGGGATTGAGGCTAACCCTCCATAAATCAAGGAAATACAAGAACTGTAATGTCCAAATTCCACGAAGGATGTGCAATATCTTGCCAGAATGGCAGTTGCGCTGAACAGATTTATCAGTCGATCATCAGATCGTTGCTGGCCCTTCTTCCTATCCTTGAAGTCAAAGTTCTCCTAGGACAACGAATGCGACAAAAGCATTAGCTGACTTGAAGGCATACCTCTCCTGGTCACCCCACAAACTGGCGAGGAGTTATACCTGTACTTGGTGAGGAGTTATACCCCTCAACATGCAGTAAGTGCAGTACTTGTTTGAGCTAAGGGAATTCAACATCTCTCTATCTTCTATGTCAGGAAAACACTGCTCCCAGCCAAATCAAGATATCTGCCACTCGAAAAGCTAGCTCTAACTCTCATGATGGCCTTTAGAAAGTTGGCGCACTATTTCCACGCCCACCCAATAGTAGTACTAACCGAATTTCCACTCAAGGTGCTCTTTGAGAAGGCGAATTTTACGGGCAAAATTTTAAAGTAGGCGGTAGAGCTGAGGCAGTACGACATCAAGTTTCAACCATAAATAGCCATCAAGGCACAAGCCCTGGCCAACTTTATAGCAAAATTTGCCTCTAGTACTCACCTTGTCTATCCTATTGATTTGGCTAGTAAGGATTTGGCACAGCCCACGGTTTCAATGACACAATAAGGGGATGAGGTACAAGTAATAGAACGGCAAGATAGTGCCAGGCTAGCAGAGGAAATGCCAGCCGACCTGTCGAACGACAAGCTAGATGACCATGTAGGAAAACAGCTTGCAGAGCCGACCTATGCCTTGGATCTAAGAAACTCTCAAAACCTCTCTGACTGCTGGAAGTTAGCAAAATGTGGAAGCTCTTCGTTAATGGAGCTTCCAACAGACATGGCGCCGGGCTAGGGATTGTATTGACCTTGTCAGATGGACTAACCATTGAGTATGCTATCACGCTTGGATTCCCAGCATCTGACAATGAGACAGAATATGAAGCCCTTCTTGCTGGCCTGAAAAGTGCTCTACGAATGAAGGCATCAGAGCTTATGGTATTCAGTGACTCCAAACTGGTGGTCAATCAGGTCTCTGGGGAATACGAGGCCAAGAATGAAACGATGGCCAAGGATCAAGCGTTGGTACACACTGAGATTAAAAAATTTACTGCTATAAGAATGGAGGAAATCGGCCGCGAGGAGAATAGTCAAGCAGATTAATTGATTGGCCTGACATCTATGCAAAACACTTTTCCCAATCCTTTGATGATTGAGTTCTTACCCCGACCTAGAATCGAAGAACCAGAGGCTCCCGAAGTACTCTACACCGACTTGGGGCCATCCTGGATGGATCCAATCGTCACCTTCCTAAAAGATCGAGTCCTGCCCACTGAGAAAAAGGAAGCCAACAAGGTACGGGCCAAGTCAGAGTGATTTTGGCTCTCTTCTGCTAGTGCCTTGTACAAAAAATCTTTTACTAGGCCGTACCTGAAATGCGTCCATCCCAGCAAGGTTGAAGCTTTCCTATTTTAAATTCATGAAAGCATGTGTGGTAGCCACATTGGGGGGAGATCGCTAACGTACCGAGCAATTTCTCAAGGCTATTGGTGGCTATGCATGCAAGTCAACGCGCAGAAGTATGTTCACAAATGCAAAAAATGCCAGAAATTTGCTCACTAGATCCACCAACCGACCAGAGAATTTCTCCCCTTGATAAGTCAGTGGCCATTTGCCCTGTGGAGGCTAGACATTATGGGACCAGTCCCAACTGCTGCAGGGAACCGCAAATTTTTCATTGCTGCTACTGACTACTTCACTAAGTGGGTGGAATCCGAGCCATTGGCTACCGTCAAGGAGAAAGATGTGAAGAAGTTTGTCTGGCAGAATATCATCACTCGCTTCGGTTTTCTAAAGGCCCTCATCTCAGATAATGGTGCACAGTTTGATGGGAAACTCTTCCGCGGATTTTGTGAAGAGTTAAAGATTGAAATCTACAACTCTATGCCGGCCTACCCTCAATTGAATGGCCAAATAGTGGCTTCAAACAAGACTATTCTGGATGGCCTGAAGAAAAGACTTGAGAAGGCTAAAGAAGGTGGACTGAGGAGCTCCCCAATATACTGTGGGCATACCGCACCACCCCAACACGTTCAACCGGAGAAACTCCATTCGCCTTGGCATATGGCATGGAGACGGTCAAACCTTTAGAGATCAGCATGCCAACTATCTGATCTGAAAATTTTGAGCTTGACTTGACGGTGAAGCTATTGCCCTGGAGTTGGACCTAGCTGAGGAAAGAAAGGAAAGGGCGCTAATTCACATCGCGGCCTACCAACAAAAACTCTCCAAGAAATACAATAAGATAGTGCATGCATGTCTATTCAAAGTTGGGGATTGGATCTTGAGGAAAGTGATGGGCAACACATTAGTCCCCGGTGAGGGCAAATTGCGTGCAAATTGGAAAGGGCCATACAAGATAACAGGTCTTGTCGGCGAAGAGGCATACCATTTGGAGGACTTGAACGACAAAGCTATAACAAGGCCATGGAATACAGCCAATCTCAAGCTATTTTACTTCAGAAATGTAATCTTTCTTCTTTTGTATTCAAACTTAGCCTTTTGGCATTGTAAGTAATGTTTGATGAGTACTGGAAAGAACCCTGCAATTTGACTTTGTATCATTTTTCCCTGTGTATTAAAGTGTCGTATTCAAGTTGTTGGGTAATAGGGGGCATGTCACCTTCAGTCTCAATGGCTCACCGTACAGAAAGTTGTCTTATGAAGTGCCTAAGGCATGAAACTGAGCTAACTTCGCTCCACCCCAGCCGAGTTGATTTTGCTTATCCTCTCCGAGCCGATTTCGCTCGTTGAGAGGAAAATTGGTGATGTTCCCAATCTATCCATTGAAACCAAGATGATATCTGCTCGGAAGGACATTGCGCTTTCCCATATTAGAAATGGCTAAGTCCATTGAGTGAAACCATGTTCGTACTATCTGGGCAGAAATTAGCTCAGCAGCCAGCACACTTCACATTTGTGCAAATTTGACAAGATCAGGCTGACTTAGCTTAATTTGGGCTGACTTTTCCTGCCATTCAAACAATTGGTGTTCTCCTTAATTGTGACTGCTTATTCTGAGCTAACTTTGCTCATCCTTTGCCGAACTGAGTTTGATTGCCTCTCCCGAGTCGATTTTACTCGCCTCAATAGAAAGTTGGTGTTATGAACAAGTTTTAATTTGAAACCAAGATGATTTTACTCGTCCTCCCTGAGCTGGGTTTGCTCACCTGGAAACGAGTTTGCGTTTTGTCTAACTCATGGATTGATTTTGCCCTCACACCGAGCTGAATTTGCTCACCGGGGAGACCATTGATGTTATTCCTAATAGATCTACTTTTTAGCTTCCACAATCAAGCTGATTTTTTCTCGGGAGGACGTTATGCTTCCCCAATTTTGAAAGGAAATTTTATATGTATACAAATTTAGCACGACAAAGTTAAACCGATCAGTTTTATCTCGGCAACAATAAAAGCTATAGTTTTAATTATTCAGACAAAGAAGTCAAACTAGAGAAAAAACATGCACAAGGCGAGCAGAAAGTTCATTCATTTTCATTACTATTGAAGTTTGATTACAAAAGGTGCGGTCGACAGCCTGGTTACACCAAAAAAATAATAATAATAAAAAGAGCCTGGCTACGCCCTAATCTACATCTATAACATCCTCCAGATTACCCATCTCCTCATCAGCCACATTTTGCATGGTTTCAATGCCAGAATTTACACTTTTTTTGGCATTTTGCTCGACCTAGTTGCTGTTGGCAACGCCTCTTCAGATATGACCGACAGTGGGGTATTACTTGTTGTTTGAGAAGCTGGCTTCTTTGTCGTGCTAGTTTTTTGAGCCGCCTCAATTAGCTTTTGCTACACGACGGCAACGTATGCCTACATGCAAGGAGGAATAAAGGCAGGTAGGGGGTTGTTGAAGACCTCAGATTCTGGCGTCTGGCCAAGTTTCTTCGTGGCCGCTTTCCAGCTGCATTGGAAGAATATGTCTTTCGTTCATTCCACTTGCGCTCGTAAATCTTTTCACCTTCCACGAAACCACGGTCCTCTACATCTTCAACCTTCCTTTTCAGCTCGACCTTGTGAGCCACTCGGTGTTTTTGTAGCTCGGCAAGATACCTCGCCTTCTTGGCTTGGACAACCATTTGTTTGTCTTCCTCAACTCTAGCCAGTTTATTAGCCAACTGGTCCCTTTCGGCCATCAATGCCTCATGAGCGGCCTATAACTTCCCCATCTTGGCTGTATTGGCCTTATTATCTATGATGGCTTCATGTAAACTCTATCGCATCGAGACCATGCACTCGTGGGCCAGATAGTGTTTTTGCGCAACCTGAAACAATATAGAAGTCAGTACATCGAAATCGAGAAATGACTTGGTGACAAAAAGGTTCGCTTACTTACCAGAACAATTGACTTTGCGACCGACCTAAGGGCTTTCAGGTCGGAAAGCTCATCGTGCTTCTTCATATCTACTGGAAGAAATAGACCCTTGGTCATGTTAAAGCCTAGGGTGTAGTCCTTATCAGCATAGATCGAGTTGGACGTAGTCACTGCTCGA
Organism: Camellia lanceoleosa; assembly: GCA_025200525.1. Lineage (NCBI taxonomy): Eukaryota > Viridiplantae > Streptophyta > Magnoliopsida > Ericales > Theaceae > Camellia > Camellia lanceoleosa. The sequence continues at coordinate 207,388,144 of CM045760.1, forward strand.
CCTTTGTACTTCAGTTCGAGCGACCAGACTGGAGGGGTAGTAGAGCGAATAGATTGCTTGGCCAACGTCTGTTCAGTCTATTCCCCCTGGTCAGCAGAAGGAAGCTCGATGGAATCTTCATCGATCAATCTTTTCTCGGTCTGTGTTCTCCTTGACCTCTTCTTCGACTGGCCAGTACCTTGTTCACTAGCCAGATTCAGAACCGGGCCAGATTCCTGTGCAAATGGTCACGATGATTAGCCCGTAGCTGTTTCGGCCGGTTGTGAATCGCTCGGCTCACCTGTGATCATGGACTTGATAGTGCAGATCTTGATCAGTGGAAGGGTTGGATCCGGCTCCGGAGAGGGGACACGAAGGAAATCGGTGACCTTACTCTTATATGGTGCTATATGACAATAGCTTGGTTCGTATCCGAGCAACTTTTAGGGCTTTCGTTCCTCAGTAGAGTGTCGTAGAGTAACCCTTATAGCCTTTTGATTGGTGCGGGAGTAATCATCTACCAAGAGTTTATAATCTGTAAAAGTGAAGCCAGGGTTAGATCGACAAAGACAAATCAAATACAAAAATTTGAACTGCGCTATGTTGCTCACCAGCGCCCCCAGAGTTTTTTCATATGTACCAGCCCGGTATGGGCGCCTTGGTGTCTTCATAATTCCAAACACCCACAAAAATTCATCATCATTCAACTCTTTGTCCGGGTTTCCATCTATGAGTTTTGCTCAACCCTTTCTAACCTTCAGGTACCAGCAGAAGCCTCCTTTATTTTTACTAAGTGTGCACTGGTGGAATATCTCAGCAAGGCCGAGGTTTAAACTGAGGATACGGTTCAATGCTGCCACGCCGTTTATTATCTTGTATGTGTTATTGGAGACCTAAGTTAGGCACAACCTAGTCTGCCTCATAAACTCGCAGACTAGGGGTTGGACCGGGAAGCGAAGGCCACCTTTAACTATGGACACTTTGGTGAAGAGGCAGAAATCTAATTTGTCTAGGGAGTGTCCCCTCTTTTGGCCAGCTCTAAGTGGACGTCGTCTGGAATGTTGAATTCCCTACGGAACTCAGCCATAACGCCTAGTGAACTAACCATAAATCGACACTTCCCTATTTATCCCGATTTTTATTTTGTATTGTGTATGGTAAATATGGCAATAGCTCAGACAAAATTGAGTGGCTCTGGTGACTATTTGCTCGTCCTTTGAGCCTCACCGATTGTGATGTTGATGTGTGCCTAGTTGGCCCTAGTTCGTTCTGCATTATTGAAAATAAGTGCAAGTGTTAGCACATCATCAAGCGTGCGACTCGCAAAATATTCCTAGCTTAGCAAAAGTATTGCTACGCAAGCTTAACTTGGTTTTTGTTTTAGCTCGATGGCGGAACCTAGAATGTTAGGCCGGTTTTGGGCCTTCATCCTGACCGTTTGGCGCTTAGCTCGGCTAAATGTTCCTACAAAATTCTAGCGGTCTTAGCCACTTGGAAGGACCACGAACCAATTTCATCCCGGCTCAATCTGATTTTTGGATCTAAAATTAGGATTGAGCTCAGTTTTTCCCAAGATTTGTGTTGTTCGTTCTAAACTCAAGGCTATATATGGAAATCAAGGGAAATAAGGGGCAAGGAAGCCCCGTTTGTACTTTGGGTTTTGATTTTGCCTAATCTCTACATATTTCTATCAGTTTTACCCCACGAGAGGGGCATCGGCAGTATTTCAACAATCCCAAATAAACAAAAATGAAGAACACGAAGAACATCAATAGAAAAGAGAGAGGGGCAAGGGAAACTCACTAATTCACGAGACGAATTTAGGTTCAATCGACTTTGGCCTCTGTTATGATGCCCTAGACAATAGAAAGCACTGGAGATGGCACGAACTAAAGTGATGGCAACAATGGCGATGGCGTGAGCTATGAGGAACTAGGGTTTAGCGTAAAGAGAAGATGAATAGTGATGGGGTGTTTGGCCCCCTCATGCGTATATGTGGGGGGAAACCCAAAAGGCAATAACTTTTCAAATTTTGGATATGATGAAGACAGTTGTGAGGACAGCACAAAGCATTTAGGGAAGCGCCATGTGGCTTGGAGGTGAAGGACTGTCAGTATGACTAATGGGTTGTTAGTGTGGCTAATTGATTGATGACAAGACAATTGGCACAAGTCTCAATGACCAACCAAAACGGATAGCTCAGTCAGAAATGGTAATTCCAATCACTCTCAACTCGGATGGGATTACGGGACAATTAAGAGGGAGATTTGTACCGAACAATAGGTCTAGCTACACCAACATGAAACGTGGTGTTAGGGCCGTGTAAGGAGAACCTGGGGCGCATTATTGGGCCGAACTGGGTCCACACTGAATATAGTGCTAAATCGGATCAAAGTTGCTGGGATTTGTTGGACCGAGCTGGACCCGAACAGAACATGGTGTTGGGTCGAGCTGGACCCACACTGAATGTTACGCCATGCCAAACCTAGCCGAACTGGCTCATGTCGGTGGGCAGAACTACCCCAACATTTTGGTTCTAGATAGCTGAACCACGTAATGACCGAGCTGTAGACAGTTCGGGATATAATTGTTGAGGCAGAGATGGTCCATGAGATCGCGGTCAGTAGCTGAGGTGCCAAACGATGTGCCTACCTTCGGTCAGTTATGATAGACTAGTTAAAATCTAGCTCGGCATGAAGCAACCAACGTAGTGTTAGTGGTTCACAAGTAAAAGCTCGGTCGAGCATTCCACGTGGACTAATAAAGAGAAGAGAGAAATCCACTCCTGGTATCCGTCAATACCAGTTGGTGGTGGGACAAACATTGTTTGGAGGTTTTGGTCTCTATATGTGTAAGAAATGTAGAGGAGGGAACAACCGCCTGTCCAGAGAAGGACAGTAGAGGTAGTGTGCCCACAATCTTTCAGGCTGCATAGCCAGCCTTGAAAAGGAGGAGCATGCAAATGTTAAAGGTAAGCAATTCAAACTTCCTTTTCTCTCTCTCTCTCTCTCTCTCTCTCTCTCTCTCTCTCTCTCTACAGTGCTCTGCCTTCTCTCTTCTCTCAGAAAGCTAATTTGACCGTCAGAGGGATTTTCCGACAAACCCACCCGCCGGGTAGCTCACCTTTGTTTTGTTCACAGTGCGACTGAGTTCCAACGGAGTGAGACGAGCTAGGTAGCAAGGAGGTACGGAGCGAAGCGAATATTTCTTTCCCATACACAACCTTCAACCCTGTTCTTCAAATAAATTACCTTAATTCAAAAGACAAACTATCACCCAAGAGTAACAAGAAATTAAAGTCCAGCTTGTTTAAAAACAAATCAAACATACAAATAACTATCCAAATTAAGTCCAACATGAATAAAAAGAAATTAGCAGTACACACTCACAAGCAAACCATCCAAATTAAGTCCAAGAGAATCCAGCCAATCATCTAAATTATACAATTAAATAGTCCAAGAAATCCACAGTAAATAGCAACAACTGCTACATGTGCAACATCCACTTATCCGAACTCCAAAGAACCACAATAGCTTCATCCAAACTCCAAGCTTCATCTATCTACAAATATAAGCAAGAAAAAATTATTCAATAACCAAAAAAAAAATTTTTGGGAACTGGTCTCTCTGATGATGGTTAGAAATTTTTCTTGCACCAAATTCACTGGAAAGCTAAAGCAAGCCAAAGGTGGGATTTTCTTGGGCTATAAAAATTGTGAACTGGTTTTGACAGAAATCTTTACTCTTTAGCATATGCAGTCATTGTAACAACAAGTAAAAGATGACATCAATAAAGATGTGAACATTACTAGCAATGTAGTTGTTCAAACAAGAGCATACACAGTTACTAATGCATGTGCAGCTGTGGAATCCCAAGGCCTGTTGCAAGGAATTATAACATATGTGTTAGACTTATTTATTTTGATGATTTATTTAATTATGTTTTTAATTTATTTGGAAGAGAAAAAGAGAATCAAAATTTATTTTGATGATTTATTTGAAAAAGAAAAATAAAATCAACATTTATTTTGAAAGAAAAAAATAGAATCAAAATTTATATTGTCCCATTATTTCTCACCTAAACCTTTATCTTAAATGTTGTTAGAATGTATTTAATATATGATTAAATCAGGAGTTCAAATAGCCCGAAATAGAGGTTCAAACAGCCCAGCACAGCAGCAGTTCAAAAGGTTCAAGTAGAAGATATTCAAATTAGTAATGATGGAGTGAAAGATATTCGAATTAGTAATGATGGAGTACAACGGCTATAAACGGCTATAAATTCAAATGAATACAACGGCTATAAGTTTCATTATATATACCAAAGCCTCTAATGTAAACAAGTGTTAAGAAAAATCAGAAAATATTCTTTGATTTATAATCACTCACATCTATTCTCTGAGAAATTCTTTGAGAAATGTTCTTCAATTTTTGTTTACATTATCTCTCAGAAATTATACACTGAGCCTTATAGCATTAAGCTCATCTTTCCTTTGTGAGATTTACAGAAAAATCAAAGGTTCATTTTATATATCTATCTTTGAGAGATATTTATTGTAAGTTTTCTTTGAAAGAAAAAATACCATTTCATCTTGTAAAAGTGTTGCAAACACTGTGTTCTTGAAATCTTGAGAGTGATTGTGAATCACGTAAGATTTGCAAGGGTTTGGGCTTGTGAAATCTATGTAAAATCCGTGGAGGATTGCTCCATTTGTAAAGAGATTGCTAGTACCCCTGTGAAGCTAGAAGATAGTGGAAAATCTCAAGTGAAGCTTGAGGAGTGGATGTAGGCTTTGTTGAAGCCGAACCACTATAAATCTGTTTGTCTCCTCTTCCCTAATCTCTTTACTTTCCTATTACTGCTATAGCTATTTAATATTCATGTGTTAATCATTTGATTTACCCTGTATGTTAGTTATACATCATTGTTATTTTGCTTGATCATTTACTGCTAAGTTCATCATTGTGCTTGTTAATAATTTGTTGTACTAGTAGTTAATTTTGTTGGGGGATTATTAATTTTAATTTGTAGAAATCTAATTCACCCATCTCGTAGGTTACTTTTTGGGTAACAATTGGTATCAGAGCCTGGGGCTCTTGTTTAGATTTAACAATCTTGAGTTTTTTATCCATAGCAACCATGTATTCTACTTACTGTGCTATAGGACAAGTTAGCAATACGCCACCTCTCTTTGATGGTAGTAATTATATTCATTGAAAAGAAAAAATGACTTTATATCTTCAAGCTACCAATTATGCTTTGTGGCTCATTATCACTAAAGGTCCTAAAATCCCTTCTAAGGTAGTAAACCATATCAGTGTGCCTAAACTTGAGGATGAATTTGATGAGTGTGATTATAAACTCCTTCAAGCTAATGCTAAAGCCAAGCTTATTCATGTGTGTGGACTAAATGCAAATGAGTACAATAGAATTTCTGGATGTATTACTGCTAAAGAGATTTGGGATAAACTTGAAATCACCTATGAAGGAACTAGCCAAATAAAAGAGTCTCGGATTGACATGCTTATTCATGATTATGAACTCTTTACTATGGAATCATTTGAATATATTTCTGAGATGTTTTATAAATTTACCAATATTATTAATGCTCTAAAATCTCTTGGTAAATCTTATACTAATGATGAGCTTGTAAGAAAAATACTTAGGTCTTTGCGAAATGACTGGGAAGCTAAGGTTACAACTATCTAAGAAGCAAAAAACCTGACAAAATTAGGCATTGAAGAACTCCTAGGCTCACTCATGGCTCATGAACGTTCAATGATGGGTGGCAGCAAAAAGGAAGCCATTTAGGGAGAAAATCATAGAGTAGCCAACCTATGTCTCATGGCTCTTGAAGAAGAAGAATCCACTCAAAATGAGATAATTTCTAATTATGTAGAACTTGAAAGTGCTTTCAATGAATTACATGACATATTTAGAAACGTTTGTGTTAAGAATTCTAAATTAAAGAAATTAGTTACTTCTCTTTCAAATGATGTGGGTGTTTTAAAAATGGAAAATACTACTTTGAAAAATGACTTTACGTCTATTGCCAATGAGAAAAATATTTTGAAAAACAATGTTGAGGATTTAAACAAAACTCTTGAAAATTTTGTAAAAGGAAAAGAAAACCTCAACAAGCTTCTTGGAAATAAAAGATGTGTTTTTGACAAAGTAGGCATTGGTTTTGATCCTCCTAAACATTTTATGAGATTAAATGTTCTTGAGACTAATCCCTATGGACCCAAAAAAGTATGGGTACCAAGAAAGAAATTAAGATATTTTTTAGGTGGAATCTCAAAGAACACCAAGGACTTCGAGAGGAAATGAACAACAAGAGTGTTCAATCTAAAGAGCAAAATCAGCCCCTACAAGAAGAAGAATGATGAAATGAAAATCACCAAGATGAACAATAGAGGTAATGTATGGGTGAAGATTCCAAAGAGGTAAATGAAGGTATAACTCCTAACACACCTTTAAGCTTAAAGTTATATATTCTTTAAAGTGTGATTTGTGTACAATAGGTCGTGTCTAATCATTGCTTCCATGTAATCTAATTGTACTAAGTTTGCTAAGTCATGTTCTGCTAGTTTCTTTCAAACCTTCATTGAACTCAAAAATGAGAATTATATTATTTTGATGAATGCCTATTAGAATACGAATGATTCATGTATTCATTAACATTGTATATCATGTCATCCATTGCTATGAGAAAGAGATAAGAAGTGATAAATATTTTTTGTGAGTATACTTTTCACATCTTATATATGAATTTATACTAATATGTTAATTCATTTTTGAGTCATATCTTTGTAGAATCAATTTTGATGTCATAGCATGTTTTTGAGATGTATATTATATATTTTTTGAATTGTACATTTATGATCTCAAGAATATGCTCAATATGAAAATTTCATTCTTATATGCTTTATATTGGAATATTTGAATGAGTTATGAAATTCGTTGATTATGATCCATCAACAATGTGTAAATGAAAAGAAGTATCATACGTTTGTAGAGACATTGCATCTATCCTATTGAATATCTTTGAATATGGATTATATTGGCATACATCTCATGAAATGCTTTTGATTGATAAATTGTTGAATTAATTGTTTATAGCATTCATGTTGTGTTCCACATTGAGTAAAATGTTTTATCACACTTGAGTATGTGGATTGAATTGATGAAAATGCCTTTTGATAATGTTATGTGATTAAATAAAATTGTTGCATCATTTTTTAATAAAACAAAGAGCATAACACTATTTTCTTATGCATATTATGCTATGTGCTACAACTTAAAAATTCTGAAAAATAGCATTCCAAACTCTTGTTTGTTCATTAAATTATTTTTTACTTTTTGAGTTTGTGATAAGAAGTGATGTGTGCTGTATTTTTATTGAGTAATAGTGATTGTTCTATGAATGCTATATTTACACAAATCACATTAGAAAAGGGTAGCACCAACTTAGGGGGAGAAATCATTTTGCTAACATACTTGTTAAACCCTTTTGAGATGAACTCCTTATGAAAGAAAATTGAAGATTGAAAAGCTTCCATCTCTTGAATCTAACGTATGCCTTATATACTTTCTTAAACTTTTGAGGTAAAAATTCTATCTTATATCCTTTGAGCTAATACTGTTATTACTTTGATATGAAAATGATTGATTATGCTTCATATGATTTACAATGTATTCTCTTTGATGATGTTCTTGCCTAAAAATCATGCTTATGCTTAAAATGTGTGCTATATATTGAAATTCATGATTTTTCTTGGCATATGGATTGCTATACCTTGAACATGCTTCATTTGTTTTTGGAATTACATTAGCTCCATGAGATTATATTGAGTTTAGCCTATTATGAGCAATATTTGATATTCTACATAATGCTTAAGTTATGATTGTTAAATCTTCTAGATTACATATTAGTATCTTTGGTAGATTGCATGTTGGTATCATTTTGGCATCCTATTTGATATTATTGATGAGAACATTTCAGTTATGAGCTTTTATTTATTATATCTCCTATTGATTTTGCCAAATGAAACAAGGGAAAGAATTTAAACTTGATTATTTTTTAAAATCCCCTCAATTTCTATTATGTTTTTGATATCAAACTTATGGGCTTACACCTTCACATGTTACTATTTTTTTTTTGGGCCCATTATTATCAAATGGTATGAGCTTCAATTGTATGATCATTATGTGCTATCATTTTTTTGGTATCATAAAGCTACCTTGATATGGATGATTATTTGTGCTATAATGAAACTTACATTCTTTCATCCTATATGTTGTACCATACTCCCTCCTTGTACTTGATTTTGTTGAAAATGTCATCGGGGGAGAAAAAGAGAATTGATTGTTTTAGTATCTCTGATTATTTTGGTATCTCTATGTTTTTGGTATCTTAATTCTTATAACATGACCTTTTTTGCTGGTTAGTTGTTGATAATGTAAGAGGAAGATCGTTTTTCTCAAAGAAGAGTGACTTGAACTTTAGCTCCATATTTATGCTCTTACTTGGCAACATTGTTTGATCTATGCATTGTTATGTCTATTATAGTCTTGAGATTGATATGCTCTTGCTAAGAAATTGAGAATTAGATCATGCTCAAATGCTTCTCATATATTCATTAACAATTTGGTCTCTCATTATTATTTTTTGTTTGGGCTTAATTTTCTTATTTTTTTCCTCTGCCTTTTAATTTCATTTTTTAGTATTTAAACATAAACACAACAACAAATCAAAATACAAATATTTACATAACAAAAAAAAAAAAAAAAAAACCTTTATTTTTTTTATGGCCACACGCCGATCAAAATAAACATAAAAAAATCCTTCATTTTTTTCTGGCCATATGCCAATCTTACTTGCTCACATCTTCCATCGATTTCTTTTTCTTTTTATCACCTTGGGCGACCCTTGATGCCCCTGCCCCCGTGTTTTCGTCGAGAGCGACGACTCCCCGCTGACTATCAAAGGCCAAGAACGATGTTGCTTCAAATCGGGCCATGGAGGTGGTCTTCCGTTTTAGCTCTTTATTTTCGGCCTTCAGTACGCCTATTTCTGCTTGCGCATCCTTGTACATGCATTAGAGAAAAGAGAGTTAGGCGTTGACTTTATGGAGCTCACTCATCCTGTTCTGCAATCGGTGAGCCAATTTTGTGACTGTCGTCACTATCTTCATACATGACGTTAATGTGAAATGATTGGCTTCTATGTCAGATTGAGCTGCCATGATTTGCTCAATTGATATCATAGGAATGACAGGTAGAATAGGAGTAGGGATACTCGGTCCAGCAGAGCTTATGGGATCATTCAAGTCCGAAAATAGAGTGAGGGGACGGGATGAGGAAGCCATGGTTTAGAGGTGAGAGATGTAAACGAAATGAGTTGCAGAGAAATAGAAGAGAATAGACTGAGGTTTGGCCTCCTTCGTTCATTTTTTTTTTTTTGTCTCTTGATGAGGAAGAAGAAACAAAAGAGAATGGTGAAGAAGAAAATGAAAGAGTGTGTGATTAAGAAGAAGGCAAAAGAGAAGAAGACAAGCAGAGAGAGGGAGCCAAGGCGCGTACAAATCGAGGCCTGCTTTTGTCGGCCAATGACGCAAAAGTGAGGCCGCGTGTCAAACGCGTTTATCGAAGGCAAAAGAGAGGCGCGAGAGAGTTGTATGTGTAAGCATATATGTATATATATGTTTTGAATTGTATAGATGCCATTTATCCCTATCATTTTTCTCCTCCTCCTCCAGATTCTGACCTATGATTTCCTTTTGATAATGTCACAGGGGGAGAAATTATATAATGTTATGTATTATGGTATTACTTGAAAACTAATCTGATGATTATGTATTTATAGTTTGATATCTTAGTCTCATATCATGTCTCTAATTAAAGTTTATTTATTACACATGTGCTAATTATGTTTTTAAAAATGAATTTAGGGAGCATGACTTGAGGGGGAGCTTTTCTTACTCCCAAATTAAATCAAAACATCATTGTGTGTCATTATCAAAAAGGAGGAGATTGTTAGACTTATTTATTTTGATGATTTATTTAATTATGTTTTTAATTTATTTGGAAGAGAAAAATAGAATCAAAATTTATTTTGATGATTTATTTGAAAGAGAAAAATAGAATCAACATTTATTTTGAAAGAGAAAAATAGAATCAAAATTTATATTGTCCCATTATTTCTCACCTAAACCTTCATCCTAAATGTTGTTAAAATGTATTTAATATTTGATTAAATTAAGAGTTCAAATAGCCTGAAAGAGAGGTTTAAACAGCCCAGCACAGCAGCAGTTCAAAAGGTTCAAGTGGAAGATATTCAAATTAGTAATGATGGAGTGGATGATATTCAAATTAGTAATGATAGAGTACAACAGCTATAAACGGTTATAAATTCAAATGAATACAACAGCTATAAGTTTCATTATATATACCAAAGCCTCTAATGTAAACAAGTGTTAAGAAAAATCAGAAAATATTCTTTGATCTATAATCACTCACATCTATTCTCTGAAAAATTCTCTGAGAAATGTTCTTCAATTTTTGTTTACATCCTCTCTCAGAAATTATATACTGAGCCTTATAGTATTAAACTCATCTTTCCTTTGAAAGATTTACAGAAAAATCAAAGGTTCATTTTATATATCTATCTTTGAGAGATATTTATTGTAAGCTTTCTTTGAAAGCAAAAATACCATTTCAACTTGTAAAAGTGTTGCAAACACTGTGTTCTTGAAATCTTGAGAGTGATTGTGAATCACGTAAGATTTGCAAGGGTTTGGGCTTGTGAAGTCTATGTAAAATCCGTGGAGGATTGCTCCATTTGTAAAGAGGTTGCTAGCACCCCTATGAAACTAGAAGATAGTGGAAAATCTCAAGTGAAGCTTGAGGAGTGGATGTGGGCTTGGTTGAAACCGAACCACTATAAATATGTTTGTCTCCTCTTCCCTAATCTCTTTACTTTCCTACTACTGCTATAGCTATCTAATATTCATGTGTTAATCATTTGATTTACCCTGTATGTTAGTTATACTTCATTGTTATTTTGCTTGATCATTTACTGCTAAGTTCATCATTGTACTTGTTAATAATTTGTTGTACTAGTAGTTAATTTTATTGGGGTATTATTAATTTTAATTTGTAGAAACCTAATTCACCCCCCTCTTAGGTTGCTTTTTGGGTAACAATATGCTTAATGCTTTTATTAAGATTCCACCTCCTCAATTAATGGCCTTGGGAAAATCAGCAAAATATCAGAAGATCTTTAAGCTTCTCTGCATTGTGAAGATTTTCATAATCAAGTTTCTAAGTAGGTTCTTATGTATTGAAGAGTAGCAGGTTCTGATACGTTGAAGAGCAATTCTTATTTCCAGTATAAATGGCCATTCCATTAGGAGGCCAAGGAATAGTCATTACATTCCTGCCCATAATCATTCTAGCAACACTACCATAGATTAAGGGACTGAGTAATGTGTCAGAGTCTTCAAGGTGGCTTATATGCAGAGTTAACAATGAAGTCCTGGAAACCCCAATGAAGCATATTTGGAAAGCCATGTTGAGAAAGAGGAATGGACTTGATGAGGTTACAACATTGGCATGAAAAACATATGAATGAAAATTGGTGATGATGTGATCTTGGGTTGAATTAGAAGGAAGGATGATAGGTTGAGTGAAGCAGTATGCCAGCCTGATATCTATTATTTATGATACCAACATCTCAATCCCAATTGACCAAGGCAACAAACTAGTAAGCCTTAAATTGAATTATTATTTTTCCCATTTCAATGGGTTAATTCAAATGTTCCAAAGGATTGACCATAATTGATCATCTAAATTATCATATATTCTCATAGATCAGTTTAGTAGATACCTAGGGAAGTATATGACTATATGATATGAAAAGACCAAACATTCAAATCATGTTTCTAGAGTCTTTATGAGAAAGCTAAGCTAAGTGAAATTTTGAGGATTTGGTGGAAATGGCTAAAATGGCATGAACAAAACTTTTTTTTATGGCCAATGACACTATGTCCTGCAAAACTTGCATATCATATTGTCTTCCCACATTAATCATACCAAAGATTAATAGGCTAAGCAGAAATTCATTTTGCATATATTCAAATAGCAAATGAGGATTGGCCAACAAGATTAACTACGATAGAATTCATGTAATTTTTATTATAGATAAGATATTTTTCTTACTCTAAATTCACTTAAATAGGAGATTTAAAGTTCAATTGTGCAATTGCTTTTAACGAAAATCTTGACTCTTTTGGCATTGCAGTCATTTTAAAAGTTGAAGTAAGATTAATTATTTGTGCCTAAAAATTTGCATTCCTTGGAGAAAGACATGTTACTAGATTCATAAACAATACTACTACGAATTCTATCCCACATACAAACAACATAGGATAATTTCACCACATATTGTATGAAAACATAAAACGAGCTACGTAAGTTGCATACAATGATATTTCTACAATGCAAGCAAGCCTTAGATTGCAAGAATGACAATTCTCTAAATATCAATAAGATTGGAGAGCATATCTTGACAAACATATATGCATGCACATGTGTTCTCTATTATTTGACATGAAATTTGAAAGGTGATTATACTTCTTTTGCAAAATTAAAATATTTTTTCAGCAAGTAAGATTTTTAGCCAAAAAGCCAATATAAGTTGTCAAATCATTTTCTATACTTTTATGCACATCTTTTTGTAAAAAGTCAAAAAAATATTATAACAACCTGTTCCCAAATGACTATTGGTCAGTTTGTTCTATTTCAAGAAGCAAAGGAAAGCACTGGATAGAGAAGTCAGAATTTTTGAACCTAATATCACTAATAATCTGAAAAATTCGTTTTGACATGGTTTCAGATCATTGAAGTCACAAATATCACAATTTTTTCTATTTCATTCATAAACTATCATTTCCGTCTATTTAGTTCCTAAAGTTTTGAATTTATGTTTGTGTAGTCCAATTGGAGACAATTATACAAACAAAAAACTGTTAAAACTTAATTTGATTTTTTTAAAAAAATGTTATTTGAGAATTTGAACATCTAAAATGATACAACAAAACGCTAATTTTTCTTATTATTTTGAATAAATTACAACCTACATCCAACTTAATGTGTGTTTAATTGTATGATTTAAATTGTTCAAATTATATAATTATCTTTTCTTTTTCTTTTTTTTTCAATGGTTATTGATTCTTACAATCATCTCTAATTGGACCACATGAATATAAATTAAAATTTTAATGTACTAATAGACAAAATTGATAGCTTAGAGATAAAATAAAATAAAAAATGTCGATAGTTTAGAGATAAAAGTGAAATTAAGCATAAATAAAAAGAAGGAAAGGAAATGAAAGAGGGAGGAAAGAAACTAAGCATGGCCCAACCAACCAACCAACCTGATGTAAATGTAGAAAGATCCAACCCAACAAGGCTCATTCACTCAATTATTAAAATATGATGGAAGGCACGTGTTGGACTTTGCAGAAGTCCTCTCCTCCTTCTCTAACCCTCTGTTGGAGTGCTTCAGGTGCGTATTCAATATTCAATTCACGGAGGGTGGTAATGAAACTCAATCCGTCCGGAATCTCCTTCAATTTTCGGCATCCTACAATTTTTAAATGGAAGAGACATGGCATGGCTCCTTGTTCCACCCTCCACTCCTCCAAGTTTGCAATAAAGCGAGGCGATAAAGACACGAGTTTCGGAAAACCTCCACCATAGCCTCCTCCTCCTCCTCCACTTCTTCTGAATGGTCTTTGTTGTTGTTGTTGGTGGTGGTGCAAAAGAACAAACCATCTCCTTCCCAATATAGGAATCAAGACTTAAGATGAGAATCCTTAAGTTGGGAAACTTCTCTAATGTTGGCATTGGGTCTTCCTCTAGTGGAGGGAATTGGTCTGGCAATTTATTAACCAGATTCAAGGATCCAAGTAATTCCAATTTGCAAAGATGGTGGCATCCTAAAAGTTGCCTTAAAATGCTTTGTTCTTCTTCAGTTTCGAAATCTCCACTAATCCAGAAGGATAAAGATGGTAGAAGAAGGCCGTTTGAATTGTTGAGGATTAGAGGTTTAAGGATCACTGCCAAGTCTTTGGGGTCTTTCGAACGAACTTCAACTTTTCGAAGATTTGTCAGTTTGGGAAAGTATCTGACATCACAATACTCTGTATCAAAGGCTTCTAGCGTCTCCAATTTGCTCAAACCATGCAATCGCAACTTACCTGTACCAGTCAGCTTGATTCTACGAGGAAGACATAGATGTCTCAATTGTTCCAACCTCCACAAGACGTTGGGTATTTCTAGATATGTGTATGTCCTTAGATCTAGGGTTTGGAGGAATCTCAAGTTGCCTATAGAAGAAGGCACACTTTCAATATAAGACTTGTTTATATTTAAATATCTCAAGTGAAACAGGTTTCCTATGTCTCTCGGCAACATCCTCTTTTCTCCTTCAATATTCATTCTTTCGACATCTAAAATTCTAAGCAACTTGAAGCCCTTGAGAAGTGATGTTATCTGTTCCCAACCAGAAATTTTCAAAATTTGTCCAAAGAAGCAAAATTGGCATGACCGCAGATGGCGGTGATTAGTTAATTCTTTGAGATTAATATATTCTCGCCTTATATTATTCGCATCATGATCACCCAAATAGTACACAGCAAGCTTACGAATTTTATTCAACGGTGACGATGAAGATGAAGAGGCAGAGTTCTCCCACTTGAGCTGTTGATTAGCAAAGGCTTCAACGCAAACTACCTTGAGAAAATTCTCCTCTTGGGCTTTCAACAAGCACAAGTCCAGCATGAGATCATGGAGGTGACAAAGTTTAATCCTTCTGCTGAACCTTGTTAATTGGACTTGAACCATGCATCTCTGTGCTAGCTCACTTAAATAACTCATTCCAATATCCAACATTGTCTCTTCTACCTTCATTTCTCCTACTTGTGCTGTTGGTACTGATGATGACATAATGCCTTCATGTTGGATATAGTCACCCCATTGAGGTGATAGTGCACCACCATGTAAGTGCAGCACTTAGAAGAGAAGTGGAGCACCAAGGTAATGGTCACCAACTCCAACCACTAGAGAGTGGAAGGAGGTTGGTGATGACCAATCAAAGCTCCTCTCAAGTTGTATAAATAGAGGTTGTGGGAGGAGAGAAAAATGAGAGAGAGAGTGAGCAGAGCAAGTGTAATATCAGTGAGATGTGAGAAACCGTCTCCCTCGGTGTGAGCGAGGGAGACGGGTGAATGGGTGAGTGAGAATAGTGTGAGTTTCTCCTCTGTAATATTCTGTAATCTCCAATTGGTATAGTGAAAACCGGCTACTCTGCCGTGGACGTAGGCATTGAGGCCGAACCACGTAAAATATTGTGTCTCCGTGTGTGTGGGTGTGTAATTCTGCTTGGTTTAATTTCCGCAAAGGTCTTGGGGGGATCCCGGATCCCAACAAGTGGTATCAGAGCCTCGTCGGTGGCGTTTCGGAACCAAAAGCGATTGCAAAATCCGACCGCTTGAATCGAATTACTCGAAATCGAGTTTTGAGCACACCAGGAGCAAGGGCTCGACGAGAGGAGTCCAGAAACATAAAGCAGAAGCCCAGGGGAGACCGCACGCCCTCACGCGCCTCCTAAAGAAGGCGCGTGAGGCCCACTTTCGACATGCGCCGTCACGCGCCGAGAAAGGAAACGGCGCGTCATTTCACGCGCGGCCACGCGCGCCACGCGCGGCTGAAGGAGGAAGACGAGTGGAGAGGAGCGCGTGTCGCGCCGCTGCGTTACCAGCCACGCGGACACGCGGGCGTGACACGCGAAGGTGGGGCCGTGTCTGCCACGTCATCCAGCCACGTCATCGCCACGTGGCGTGCCACGTCAGTGACACGTGGCACCGTGGGCCAGTGAGGGGCCGCCACGTGGCTGCCACGTCATCTGCCACGTCAGCACAGAGGCAGGGATCCAGTGTTACGCAGGCAAAGGTGCAGCCGCAGAGGTCGGATCCAGTGCTTCGCGGCTATGGTGCAGCCGCAGATCTGAGGCGTACAAAATGTTTTGGCTTGATCTAAGTCATTTGGAGTCCGTTTTTGGCGATCCAATAGTGGTTTTAGACTATTTGGAGTATTCCGGACACATCTGTACGGTCAGATTTTGGAGATGGAGTTTCTGTAAAAAGAAGGCAGATTGAAGGGACGGACGCCGGATCGATGGGCGGAATATTACATTGGTACACGAATATTTCTGAACTTCAAAATTGTAATTTGGCCCGAATTTTGAGAATATTGTGGTGTGGCCTTTTCGGGGATATTTTTCAAAGGAGGTCCCTAAAATGCAAATAAGGTTGGTCCTAGCTAATCGGACGTTCGGAACCGCGAGGTCGAATAGTGAAATTGAACGATTTGGAAAGATTGTAAAAAAATGGGAGTTTGTCATCTCAAATACTCGAAGGAGGTTGGGATATTGTGGAACGCCATGAGTCACCGAAGAGGTTAGAATGGGTAGATTCTAACCGATTGGACAACCAGTACAACTCGAGATAGATCATTGAAGACCGGAGGAGATCGGGCTTGATGAAATGGCGATCGAGGAGATCAGATTGGTCGAGCGTCGAGAGGATTGCGGTATGATTATCTCAAGATCAACAATGTCTAGGAAAGTTCTGTCAAAAAGACAGTGTCTAAGGAGACTGGTTCTTAAGTGGGACCGAGTGTGACCCCACCAGTCTTTCCTGGGAACTTTCCTGGTTGTTGATGTCATCGGAGGATCTGGTTCAATCAAAAGAGAAGACCATTCATCGACGGATAGATGATTTGGCAACCAGTTCAGGCTCAGGGAAATGCTGTAGCTGTTGGAGCTACTGTATACGAGTAAGTACTGGTGGTATGTGGACCTGTAGAACAATAGTTGCAGAGGGGCATACTAAGCGCAGGGGCACAAATGCAGACGTGCAAGAGTACGGTAGAGTATCGTACAGAGGCGCCAGAGGAGTGTGCAGCAGCGAATTGTTGACAGTTCACAGGAACTTCCAGACAGAGAAATTGAGACAAGTAAAATGCAAGAATGCGTGCCAAGGAGTGGCAAGTCTTATTTCTCTATGGTGGTTTCTTTATTTCCATGGCAGCAGAGGATAGAGTTGATGTGGATCTCTCAGGCGAGCTCGACGTAGGGAGACCAGAAGCCATGGATGCGAGCACTATGCACAGGGTTGCATAGTGGTAACTTGTACAGACCGGTGGGAGTTGTCTTGGTAGAAGGGCTAATCACAAACATCAAGACGGACGCATAAGTGAGACGTAACCGAACATCGAGGATTGCAAAGATGCATAACAAGGCGTATGAGATCGCCGAAGTTGTTCTCAAATGCAGAGGCAAAGGTCAAGTTGTTCAAAGAAATAAGCTCCGAGCAAGGAAAATTGAAGATGTTGATGTGTCAAACTCAAATTTTCTAGTTGCTCCGTGTTCCCTATGCAAGGAAGTGCATAGATGACGATGCTGACAGATGGAGCTCTTGTCAAACCATCAATCTCTTCGACAAGATATCGAGGATTGCAAAGATGCATAACGGCGTATGTGGAAACGCTAGGAAGTTGTTCAGAAGTGCAGAGGGCAAAGGCTGATAGTTCAGAAATAAGCTCCGAGCAAAGAAGACAGTGGACGTTGATGAGATAAACGACGAGTTTTCTATTGCTCCAAAGACTTGTCCTGCGAGATAAGGCATGACAGTCAAGGGCATCCGAGCAGAGGGTGCAGGACATCCAATCAGGGGGTGTCGGATATCTTGGTTGCGCAAGTTCAAGCATAGCAGGTGAAGACATCCGAGACAGAAGCGTGGAAGAGATCTGTGGGAGATAGGAGCAGTGGCTCTCTCCAAATCAGAGAGTGGTGTGAGTTGAGTTGAGGATGTAGGATTCCCTCCTCCTCTTGTATCTCTGGTGTATTATCTCTAGCTTTCAGGGGATGCAGTGTCTCAGTGAAAAGATGAAGACTATGTTGACATTTGGGCGTGACAAGTATAGCAGCAGTGTGTGCAGTGGATCACCTCACAAGGGTTGAGGGGGTGATTTGTTGGATATAGTCACCCCATTGAGGTGATAGTGCACCACCATGTAAGTGCAGCACTTAGAAGAGAAGTGGAGCACCAAGGTAATGGTCACCAACTCCAACCACTAGAGAGTGGAAGGAGGTTGGTGATGACCAATCAAAGCTCCTCTCAAGTTGTATAAATAGAGGTTGTGGGAGGAGAGAAAAATGAGAGAGAGAGTGAGCAGAGCAAGTGTAATATCAGTGAGATGTGAGAAACCGTCTCCCTCGGTGTGAGCGAGGGAGACGGGTGAATGGGTGAGTGAGAATAGTGTGAGTTTCTCCTCTGTAATATTCTGTAATCTCCAATTGGTATAGTAAAAACCAGCTACTCTCCCGTGGACGTAGGCATTGAGGCCGAACCACGTAAAATATTGTGTCTCCGTGTGTGTGGGTGTGTAATTCTGCTTGGTTTAATTTCCGCAAAGGTCTTGGGGGGATCCCGGATCCCAACACTTCAGCCATCCACATTTGAATTAATTTTTTCGCAGGTATTTCATAATCTCTAGGAAGATGGCTCAAAAGCAGAAAGCATGCCTTGAGATGGTACGGCAAGTCTTGGTAACTTAAAGCTAAAATGTCCGACATCGAACTCCTCCATGGTCGCCTTTATCCTTCTTGTTTAAGTAATAACTGATGTTTCTACTCACCATCTCCCACTCCTCCATCTTGTGTTTGTTTGCTAGAAGTCCTCCTAATACCACAATGGTCAACGGTAGACCCCCACAGTGCTTCACCATTTCCTTCCCTAACTCCATCATTTTAGTCCTCAATTCAAATTCTGCAAAATTAAATGATAGAAAAAATTAGTCATCTATCATTAAGTTTGTAAATTAAGGATTAAGTATCGGGAAGTACCTACGATTATCATATGTACAATGAGCCTGGAGAAGAAGATAATATAGGGGTGATACAATTTAGTCTTGAACCTAAAATTAGCCACTTCCAATTTTTTGCACTTCGTGTAATTGACTTATGTTTTCTCTTAAAATGGTGTGCATATACATGTACCTTATAATAATAATATAAGAATTTGTAATTTTCACCATAAAATGACATAATTTTTCTCAATTGTAACCTTTTGCTTATCACAAAAAATATTTTTTTTTTCACAATATGGTATAACTTTGCCTTTAGTAATTTGACGTACATACCATAATTGTCATTTATAACTTTTTTCACAAAGTGATATACGATAACACAAATATTCCTACTTCTACTACAAAAATCCTGTAACTTTTCTAGCAATTAAAAAGTAAAAATTTTGAGAATTGTGCCTAATGAAGTCCTAAATTCAATAAATTTCCTCATTTTCCTTCTTATAGTTTAAGTAGGCAATGAAATAAATACTTAAACATGATTTTATCTATCTTGAAATAATATGCTTTTATTTGAAAATAGTATTTAAAAGGGTAAAGTTGCAGTAAATATTTTTTGATTTGTTTTGAATAACAGTTGTCATAGCTAAGTTAGAAAACAACCTTGTTGAACCAAATTAATTGAATTAATTGGATAAACACATAAAAGAAGAAAATTGTTTTGTGCTCAAGACTCCATAATATAAACTTGTAACGATGGTCCAATATGAAAAAGCAACTGGATTTTTCTAGAACTCTTTTTCAAATTAATAAAATAGTAGTTTTAGTTAAAGTAATAGAATTAATATGGTTTGCTTTAAATCCAAATTTTTCACTCTTTCCGTTCAAAATAATAGTTCTTTTTTGGGAATCTAAATTTTTTTAATAATACAATTATTACATTTTAAAAAATTAATTTTTCAAAATTACCCTTTGATAGTATATTTTTTGAAAATATCAATTATCATAATTATACTTTTTATGTTGTTAATAAATTTAAAAGAAAGGTAAAATAGGAAATTCATATTATTTTAGTTCTTGATTTTTGAAAATAGACTAATATTTTGGGACAATGAAAAATAGAATAAAAGACTAATATTTTGAAACGAATAGAGTATTTATATGAGAATATGTAGTTAAGGGAGTGTTTGGAAAGATGTTAAAACACTCAAAAAGTCACTAAAAAAAGGTCAAAAATCATATTGAAAAGCCAAAAAATTGTTCTCATTTTTCCTACCTTTTACACGTTTTTTTTTTTTTTTTTTCCCTCTATAAAAAGCTAAAAAAAATATTCCCCAAATACTTTAGTTTTTTTCCCCTCCTATTTTAACTTAGCCACAAACCCTAAATTTAAGATCAATGGAAAAGATTTTCATAAATTTGTTGACATTATAGTTGGTTTTGTTGACCCCATTTTACAAGGCACACAGTTAAGAAAATTTAAAGATGCATAGTTTTTTAAGTCCCCGTATAGCATTTGTTGTGAGGCTAAATAATCACATATGGACAATAAAAAAAAAAAAAAAAGTTAAAAAATCATAAGATGTCAAAACACTTGAGTTAGGATGCAAAATTACTAAATTGACCCATACATAAACAAAAAGTCAAAAAAACATTATTTTCAAGTGGAGGGCAATTTTATCATTTCACTTTGGAAATATCATTTCTAATGCAAAAAAAAAAAAAACCAAAAAAGTCAAACAAGAAAGCCAAACAAACAAAAAAGTCCCAAGTTAAAAAAAAAATCAAAAATTCAATTAAAAAAGTCATTGCCAAACGAATCTTAAAAAAAGTACCCAATTTTGATAGGATAATTTGCTCAAATCGATCTTGTGTGTGTCAATTGCACTTTTGATCATTTTTTAGGGGACATATTTTGGAAATAGGTTACTAATGTTAATAAATATTGTTATAAGTATTACAATAATGTTACATCTCTTAATTGATTACTTCTAAATGACCTTTAATGATATGATATTTAGGTTAAATCCTACTTAATGAAATATTTGACACTTGTCAAACACATCATTATGAATATTTTTAAGAGTGGTAAATTAAATGTCTCAAGTATTTTTTTAAATATTAATAATGTTTATAAAATTACCTCTATACTTCGTAATGGAGAAAAAAAAAATACAAGAAATAAGTAAAAACTAATTTGTGCTGAGTCATATTCATCGTTGTTAATTATATTTTAGAGAAATATTATTTATCACCCCCATTTACATCATTTCTTAAGTGTATTCATGCAATAAATATTATTTGTATATATTAGGTAAAATTATATAATATACTGGTATTATTACACTTTTCCTGACCAATTTCACCGGCACTACAACAAAAACATACTTTAGTGGCACTACACTAGTGGCATATTTTTAGAAAATGCCACAAAAAATGATATTTAGTGGCACGTTTTTGAAAAATGCCACAAAACGACAAACATAAAAGGCTCTAGTGACATTTCAATGAACAAGTGTTAAAAAAGTACAACAAAAATATACTTTAATGGCACTACACTAGTGGCATATTTTTAGAAAATGCCACAAAAATGATATTTAGTGGCACGTTTTTGAAAAATGCCACAAAACGACAAATATAAAAGGCTCTAGTGACATTTCAATGAATAAGTGTCACAACACTACACAGAAACATACTTTAGTGGCACTACACTAGTGGCATATTTTTAGAAAATGCCACAAAAATAATATTTAGTGGCACATTTTTGAAAAATGCCACAAAACGACAAACATAAAAGGCTCTAGTGACATTTCAATGAACAAGTGTCACGACACTACAACAAAAACATATTTTAGTGACACCATACTAGCGGCTTGTTCTTAAAAAATGTCACAAAAATAATATTTGGTGGCAATTTTTAGAAAAATGTCATAGAGCCACAAACATACAAGGCTCTAGTGGCATTTCAATTAAAAAAAAAGTGTCATTTCACTACAACAAAAATGTCACTATAACAAATTTACACTTTAGTGACACTACACTAATAGCATGTTTTTAAAAAATGCCACAAAAATAAAAATTGGCATTAAATGTTTTAGAAAAATGCCATAGAACCACAAAACATATAAGGCTCTAGTGGTATTTCAATAAAGAAATGTCACATCAATTTTATGGCATTTTATAAAATAATGACACAAAAAATTATGTTCGTGACATTGACCAACAGATGCCACTAAACTTTCGTTGCAATGGCATTTTTTAAAAAATGTCAGGACACTAGGTAGGTGCAAATTACTTTTTATGGCACTTAGATGAAAAGTGTCATAAACAAATATTTTATAGCATTTTGAGAAATGCCATTAAGTCAAAAACTTTCCAAGCTTATAATGACATTTTTGAAAAAACAAAAAATGCCAATATATTTTTTAAAATTTTAAAATACAGTAAATGATTAAAAATAAATGAATTAAACTCAATATACACTACAGGAAAAAGCATATTCGGCAACTAAATTTCCAGACAAAAAAAATTTGGTCGCTGAAAGTAGCTTTCAGCGACCAAAACAGCATTAGTTGCCAAAAGTAAAGCTTTTTGGTGACTAAACAATTTTAGTAGCCAAAAGTCTACAATTGGCAACTAAAACTAAGTTTGGTCGCTGGTTATATGAGTTTTAGTGACTAAAAAATTTTTACTAGCCCAAAGTAAAGCTTTTTGGCAACTAAAAAATTTTAGTAGCCAAAAGTCTACAAATGGCGACTAAAAATAAGTTTGGTTGCTAATTATATGGGTTTTACCGACTAAAAAAATTTTTGTAGCCAAAAGTAAAGCTTTTTGGTGCCAAAAAAAATTTTAGTAGCCAAAAGTCTACAATTGGCGACTAAAAAATAAGTTTAGTCGCCAAAAGTGGTCATTTTTAGCGCAGGAGAACTAAAATCCTAAGGGGGGAATAAAATTTTTTGGTGACCAAAATTTTGATAGCTGAAAGTGCATCTTCGGCGACCAAATCCGATTTTGGTCGATAAAAGTTAAGTTTTTTAGCAACTAAAAAATAATCAGTAGCCAAAAGTATAAAATTGGCGACTAAAAAATATTTTTAGTCGCCAAAGTGGTCTTTTTTTATTTTGGTAGTAAATAGTTTATTTTACATAAATTATGTTCAATAAAATAATTATGTTTATACATATTAATATAGATGTATGTACTATATAAATAATATATGTTGCATATATAATCATGTGGTGCTATAGACGTATAGTGGGAAGAGTGTGGTGTATAAGGTTTATGGTGCGAGAGGTTGGCAGTTCGAGTCTCCGCAAGAGCAGATGAAATTGTTCTACAACGAATTATTGTCACGAATGGCACTTGATAGCATCACGAATAGTGCCTACCATGACATTAAAGTGTCACTGAAAGGTTTTAGTCTTGATGGTGTAATGACACTTATAAGTGTCACTAACTCTTTTTTTAATGGCACTTGATAGTGCCACAAATAATATCTACCATGACATTAAAATGTCATTGAAAGTTTTTAGGCATGATGGTGCAGTGACACTTACAAGTATCTACCGTGGCATCGATAGAAGTGGCACTTGTTCAAAATGCCACAAGACCAAAAAATGTCATTAGAAGAATAGTTTTGTAGTATTTTCAAATGTCACTAAACTAAGAAAATGTTGTAGTGCGGGACATGGGGTGCCTGTAGTATGACAGTAAACGGCACCATTTGTTTTATTTTTTGTTTTTTGTCTTTGTTCTTGTGTCTTAATTTATATTTAATTATATATGTATTTTATTTCTTTAGATGAATAGCATTAGTACAACACCAATATTATGTATGAGAAAATCAATTCAAAAATATTCAGAATATAAAAATATGAATAAGATTTACGTCAATAATAAATTTAGGGTAAATTACACTTTGTCCCACTTTTTCTCTTTGGCCCTTAAATTTTTTTTTTCCCCCCATTTTGGCCCCTTTTATGTTTCAATTTTTTTTTTCTCTCTTTGGCCCTTAAAACTAGACAGAAAATGCCATAACAAAGACAACTTGAACTTTATGGAAGAATTAAAAAAATCATGACAAAAAAAAGTCATTAACTGTTAATTTATAAAGACTTAGCAGTTTACACTAAGTCTCGTAGTAGTTATAAGTGCACTTTTTGACTTTTTATATAAAAAAAAATGTGTCAAAAAGTAGAGAAAGTGGTTAGAAAAATAGAGAGGAGATGTTGATAAATGTTGATTGTTGTGACCTAAATAAGTGTATATAGGTAAAAAAAAGTGCACTTTGTTAGTATAGTAAAATCGTCGTTAAAAATAATTTTTTGTGACAAATTTTTTACATGTCACTAAAATTTACAATTATTAGTGACGTTTTTCTGTGACGAATTTTTCAAATTGTCTTTGAAAGTTAAAAATTAGTGATTTTTTTTGTTGGCGATTTTTTTTTTAAACAATCGTTAAAACTTATAATTAGTGACAGTTTTTGCAACAAAATTTTTAATATGTCGTTTTAACAATTAGTAATATTTTTTAATAGTGTTTAACGAAAAACGCCATTAATTATCATAGAACATATTAGACAATAAGTTCACCTATTAGAACTTACACGTAAGTCTCCAAAATAATAATGCTTAGAAACCAATAAATATATCGATGAAATTTTAACTACAACACACAAATTTTATGTAAGTTTCATCACTTGACATGACGTCCAACAAACATTGTGTCTAGGCTAAAATTCTTTGATCCCAAAACTATACAAAAATTAAAATGGTACACAAAATGGATTGGGTGAAACTATTTTTAAAAATTAATTTGAGAAAATTGTCAAAATTTTAAACCTTACATAAAAAATGAAAATAATATAAACTTTTAACAAACTGATCTCAAATAAATTTTGAACAAGTTGAACACGAATTGAACTTAAGTAGCATAGTCTATTTTATTGTCCTAATTTTTAACAAAATATTGTAACATAAGTTATTTTCATATATTATATTTGTTATCTAGACAAATCTAGAGCGTGCATCCCTAAGGACGTTGTGTACATCATAAGAAAGTTATGATTTTATGTGATGAAAGTAATGAATATTTGTAATTTATTATGTCACTATATGGTAAAATTACCAATAGTGAATAAAAAATGATAAACAAGTGAGTCTAATTTATGTTGTGCATCTTAAAGTTATTAATGGTGAAGTTATGACTTCTGACTTTTTTAATGATATTTTGTGGTGAGAAGTTATGATTTTTGTGATGAGAAAATTTAATGGTTTATGTTATTTGTAAAATTTTACAGAAGTGTTATGAAGAAGATATCGTATGCACCCTTTTGAGACGCATATTGTAAGATTATAGTATAGGATTGAGATTGTTAACTTATGGACTCACAATCCCATTTTTTATTGTAAATTTTATTAACTGGATTACATGTCAACAAACATTTAATTCAACGAAATTGACGATTTTTTAATATAGAAGGGGGCGGGGATCATAATTTCAAGTATGAATTAAAAAAACCAAAATAAATATATAATAAATTGTTATCTCACTAATTTAGGGGTGGTTTAGGATGATCTAAATAAGTGTACTTTTTGACTTTTTGTAAAATATAGGTTGGATATGGGTTGGGTTTGAAGTGATGTGGTAGAGAGGTGATATGATTTAAATAAGATGATGTGACTTAAATAGGATAGTGACTTTTTGACTTTTTTAGAATAGCCCAAACAAGGCCTTAATTGAATAACTAATCCTACACTAATTCATGAAATTATTAATCATTTTGCTATTAATCAAACAGGGCCTTAGCTATTCTTGAATTCCATACCATAACTACATGGCCCAAGGTATGTATGGTTTGTTTTGTTCTATTTAGTTTTTGTATGAATATTCTACCTAATGAATTCTAAAAAAATAAACAATTTGAATTCAGCGAAGTTGGTCCAAAATGGGCCCATCAAAACCAAAACTATTCTCTCAAATTGAATTGTCAAATTGAAAGGATTCAAATCTGAAAGGAAAGTAGTTTAGGAAAGACATTTGGAACTTTAAAAGCACAAACAGTTTGATTGTGTAGGATGTGAATAATTACCGGTGCCTTCTTTTCTTCTTGGAAATGTTTTCTTGGTAAACAGCTCCCAACTCTCCCTTTCTGTTAAGTGCCTCAATTCATAAAGCACGCATTGTTGATCTACATGCTTAGAAACATTTTTGACATGGATAAGCCCACAAGGGCCACAGCCCACCATGAGTAAACCCAGGCCCACCATTTAAACCCCATTGCATAACCCGGTTAGCAAAGCCCAGCATCACTGGAAGCCAACTGGGCAGGGAAAGCCAATGATATCCGGACACACAGCAGATGCAGGACAAGCCACGTCAGCAGACAAAGATCTGCAAAGTTATTGCCACAGCACATCACCATTAATGCAGCCATCACAGCATTTATTGCGACAACATCTCTCAGCCGGAATGGCATCCCCTCACCCTGAACAAGACGAACCACGGCGTAAACTTTCGGCGGGGAGGTCAGAACGGCTGAGACAGCGAAATGATTACAAAAGGATATAAGCCAAACTTGAAGAAAGGAAGAAAGTTAAGTTGATCTATCTCCCTCTCTCTCTCTCTCTCTCTATATTTTTGGTCCATCACCCTCTCTAATTCGCACACCGGAGGGTTCGCCGGGAGACTACCCCGTTCCCCGTTGAACTTGCTTGCAGGTTATCCAGGGGGCTTGAGGAGCTTGGATCGGTCTAGCCCATTCACCAGGACGAACTGTATCATCAATTTTCATTGTGAGTTGTTAGCAATATTTTGCTACCTACCTTTGTAGTATTTGGAAAGCCTATACTCAGACTATCCCAATCCGCATCCTTCCAAATGTCATCGAGAATCACCAAACATTTCTTCTCACTTAAAACTTCATGAAGTTTCTTGACTAGCTCATCAAGTTTTAACTTCCCAATTTCTTTCCTTTCTTCTTTTGATGGATTTGATGGGAAGAGAAGTTTGAGAAGAATCCCTTCTAGAACATCCCTTGTATTGCATTGCTGAGATATATAGGCCCAGGCAACACGGTCAAAATGACGCCTAATTTCAATGTCTTTGTAAACTATCTTAGCAAGGGTGGTCTTGCCAAGACCACCCATCCCCCAAATGGAAACAACTCTATAATGCGTCTTCTCCTTCACCAAAAGACCCACTACTGCCTTTACATCTTCTTCTCAGTGACAAAGATCCTCCTCAACAATATGGGTATAGGATCGCTTAATTGTCGCCGCTTCTCACCATAGAAGTTAATGATGAACTTGCTCCTACTCTGAGAATTTAGTATGCCACAAGTTTGAAAACTCATGTGAGGCTATTGGTGATCCCGGTATTAATAGCCTTAATCTCCAACCTAACCTCACGAAGGGCTAGACATTCCTTGAAGATACACAAATACCGTTGAGAACGAAGGAACCGACCGATCTCTCCCACTAGTACGAAATGCAATTTTGACAACAAAGTTGCAATTGCGGCTTCAAAGATCATAGGATGCTTCTCGATCTCAAAGAACGCAGTTGCGGATTATAATCTCATCTGCTCCTCCTTTTGGTCTTGCATCTGCCGCTTCTAAGAAGCATTCCATCCGATTTAGCTGAGCTTGCAATTGCTCAACTTGAAGCCTCACCCCACTCAAGGTTAGCGCTTCCTTGAGGAGCAACTCACCCAACTTTTTCACCACAAAGGTTACAAAAGATAGAGCTACAGTTTCCGCCATAGTCACCAAAGTGTTCTTTCTTCTTCTTCTTGTTTCACGGGTGTACTACGTCTTATTAATAATTACGGTGGTATTATGGACATGGACTTGTGCCAAACGCACAATTATTGACTGTTTGCAAGATTGACAAATGTAGCACTCCTAACCCAATTTATTTAACTTACTTGATTGAATAAAAATGTTCATAAATTGTGTTCGGTAGCGATTTTAAATTATTACTTATTTAAAGATTTTAACTTGTTAGGGGAAATACATGTCAGTGGCATTTTCAAAAATAAATTACAAAATTATAAAAAAAAAAAAAAAAAAAAAAATTGTATGATTTGAAAATATTTTTTAAAGTATACACAAAAGTGATATTTTCCCTAGTTTATTTGGCCAAAAAAAAAAAGAGGTTAGATTGTCTTAAGTTACAAATTGTAATTTTTTTTTATTTGAAAATATTAAATATGTATTAATAAAAGAACCCATCTGTTTTGTCATTATTATATCTTTTGAAAGAATCTTGAATATTTGCCTAACACACACACACACAAATTGTTATTTGAGAACTTATTTAACTAAATATGTCCTTTTTTTTTTTTTATAATGAAAAGTTACAACAAATAAATGATTTAAAAATTATAATCTTAAAAACTAACTTATAAATGATATCAAACGAAACCAAAGTGGTTGGGAGAGATGCAAAAATTATATATATCTATGATTAATATTAGGGGAAATTATCAGGAAGTCCCATTTCACAAGCTGTTGCACTATATGGTCCCACGTTTTTTCTATTAGATTGGCAAGTCCTACTGCTGTGTTCTTTTAGTCAGCCAAGTCCTTTTTTGAATTTTTTGGATTGTTGCTGGACGAATTTGTCCTTTTTTTTAATCAATTGATGGTATTGTAGGAGTAATAGATATTGGGGGATACGTGGATGCCATGTTTGGTAGTCGAATCCCATAATTATAGGGAGTGAGAAATCAGTGGGTCTTCCGGCAGTGTAGTCGACACATTTGGATGCCACATCGCCGAGGGGAGTGACTGATCATAATCATAATCATCATCATCATCATCTGAAAGGTGAATATGTGAACCCAAACCAGAATGCGAAAGTGAGGTTTAAGACGATGAATTTTTATGATTACCACTCTTGTTTTTGTTCTTCTTGCTCTTCCCTTTACCCGAGGGTAATGTCAATACAGGGGAATCCGAGGGCAAAGCAATTACGAAGCAATTTGTTACCACAAGTAACAAATTACTTGTGTTCACGTCACAACCCACGTCACAAAAAAAAAAAAAAAAAAAAAAAAAAAAAACCAAATGGTGTCACATTACTTGTGTTAGCGTCACAACCCACGTCTCATGTTTTGAGTGTTACACACTTACTAAATTAAAAAAAGTATTAGTGTGCTTTTTTTATCATCGTAACATACAAACACCCATTCACGTCATGGAAAAAATAAAAATAAAAAATGTCAAATTCACGTCACAACCCACGTCACAGAAAAAGAGTACTATTACCTTTTTTTGGAACGTGAATCTCACACACCCCTTCCCATAAATACATGTGGGTCTACAAATTCAAATTAACACTTTAATGGCAAAATAGTAAACAAACAACCCAAAGGACTAAACGGTTTAAAAGAAAACAATTAGGACCACATGATCTATAAGATGATAAAATGGGATTTACTGGTCAATTCCCCAAAAATATATGATTTATTTTTTAAATAAATAAATAAATAATTGTTTTCAAATTTTTATTAGCATCTTGTGTCATTGTTTATATTAATTTTTATGATTAATTTCTTGTTTGGATAAATTATGACAGTGGGTCTCTCTACTTTGGTCATTATGATACTTGTAATTTCAATTGACTCAATTTTGACATTGAATTTATGATTTCATCTAAATTTAGTCCAATTGATTACAAATTTTAATATTTTTTTTTTATGAAAAATACGCACTTAAGTATCATATATCATATTTTTAAGAGTGAAATTATAAATTACTCAACTAAATAAGTTAACCTCAATCAATTTAGTGATAAATTTTCATAAAAAACACTAAAGATATTATCAATTGGATCAAATTGACACAAAATTTAAAATTAAAGATCAAAATTGAGCCAATTAAAAGTGTAGGGACCAAAATGAAACGCGGGTTAAAAGGTAGAGATCACTAGTATAATTTGCCTTTCTTATTTAAAAATAGTTATTAAAAACTATCAAAAATACAAACTCTCATGATACAAAATCATATATAATAATTTTCTTTAAATAAATTATAATAATGTTTGTTACATACATGCACATAAAAAAATTATAAAAATAAATAAATAATTCAAACTCAAAATTCATTAGGAGTGCACTAGTATCATTATAAAATAATTTTCTTCAAATAAATTATAATAATGTTTGTTACATACACGCACATAAAAAAATTATAAAAATAAATAAATAATTCAAACTCAAAATTCACGAGTCTTATTCCAAAAATAAATTTCGACCAACTTTTTGTTAGGATTTTTGTAATTAGCAATTTTGTTAGACAAAATATCATTCAATTGTAATTGCATTTTGTTCTTTCATTCATTCGTGTGAATGTGAGAGTGTTTTAAATGCGAATCCAACTTAATTTGACTCAATCCATCACCTAATTCTACTAGTATTGATACAAAACGAATCACAAAATCGACAATTGAGACTATCTATGCAAGATATTTCTCCATTGCGACTTTTCTTTTTACAGACACGTGAAGAAGAATCAACTACAAGTGGTCCCCTTCTTATAAAAATGAATGTGTCCATTCTGCTTGCTTGGCATGTCTTCAAATGAAAGTTGGTGTATGCTCTACTGGAACCACAAATTGCAATGAGAATTGTTGAGAACATAAACACAAATGGTGTGTGTTAAGACACCACCAAGCATAGGATTCCATCGTAAATTAAGGAAAACATTATCACTCATTGACATATATAAATTAACAGAGTCCAGGAAACAACTAACAACATGAAGAAAGCCTCAACATAACTGAAGCAAAAACAAACAAACAAAAAAGACCAAATGCAAAAATTGGCCTCTCCATGAGAAGAAGGCAAATGGGAAAATGCTGTAAATCAGGCTAAGGAAAAAGCTGTTGTGAGCAAACTCCTTGGTTGTAGAGATAATTGGCATGAATGTGAAAGATTTATAGAGAGAGAAAGAGAGAGACTGAATGAAGTGTAAGTTGTATTCAATACTCTGAGTTGGTTACAAGAGTGCTGCTTATTTATAGCGGAAGCAGCGAAAGAAGAAAACATCATGAATGAAGGTGTGTGAGTGGTGTCTGTGACTTTTGTCACTTTACAGCATACAACAGCATAATGTGTGTATAATATATATATATATATATATTAACCTAAAGTGTGAGTATAGTATATATTATCATTATATATTAACAGCCCCCGCAAACTCAAGGAGGGTAGGCATCCACCAAGTTGAGTTTGGAAACAAGATCACGGAAGCGGCCAGGAGGATGAGCCTTGGTGAAAATATCGAAAGATCGGAAGCAATAGGGAGAAGATGAACAAGACTACCACGTGTAACATGTCAAGTAATGAAATGACAATCAATCTCAATATGCTTTGTGCGATCATGAAAAACATCATTGTGAGCAATCTGAATGGCACTCTGATTGTCACAATAGAGAGAGGTAGCCCCATCAGAGGAAACACCCAGATCAGTGAGAAGCCAGCGAAGCCAGAGAAGCTCCTGAGTAGTATCAGCAAGAGCTCGGTATTTAGCTTCGGTACTAGAGCGGGCAGTGAGGGATTGTTTCTTGCTACGCCAAGTAAGAAGAGAATCCTCTAAGAAAAAGCAGAAGCCCATGGTGGAGCAGCGGTCCGTAGGATCCCCAGCCCAATCAGCATCAGAAAAGGCACACAGTTCAAGAGATGAGGAAGCAGAGTAATGAAGGCCATGGAATATAGTGCCTTTGAGGTAGCGAAAGATGTGGAGGAGAGCACTATAGTGGGGAGTGCGAGGAGCCGACATGTACTGACTAACAATGTGAATAGCATAGGCAATGTCAGGACGAGTTACTGTGAGATAGACAAGACTACCGACGAGCTGGCGATAAAGAGTAGCATCCGAGAGGAGATCTCCATCGAGAGGAGTGAGACGAATCTGAGGATCAACCGGAGTAGAGGTAGTTTTGCAATCGGTAAGACCAGCACGAGCCAGAAGATCGGATGCATATTTGGCCTGTGACAAATAGGAACCAGTAGAATCATGAGAGACCTCAAGGCCTAGGAAGTAGTTAAGAGTACCAAGGTCCTTCATTTCAAACTGACGGTAAAGAAACCGTTTAAGGTGGAGAATACCAGCTGCATCATTACCAGTGATAATCATATCATCCACATATAGAAGGAGAAGAGTGGTACCATGAGAAGTAGTCCGGATAAACAGGGCAGAGTCATAGGAGCTAGAAGTGAACCTGAAGTCATGAATGGTAGAACTGAACTTAGCAAACCAAGCTTGGGGAGCTTGTTTGAGGCCGTAAAGAGTACGTTGTAGTTTGCAAACCTTATGAGGTGGAAAAGTGGACCCAGGTGGAGGTTGCATGTAGACCTCCTCAAGAAGATTACCATTGAGGAAAGCATTTTTGACATCCATCTGAAAGAGCTCCTAGTGACGAGCAGCAGCAACAACAAGTAAATTGCGAACAGAGGTAAGCTGAGCAACAGGGGAGAAGGTCTCTTCATAATCAATACCATATTCCTGGTTGAAGCCTTTGGCAACAAGACGAGCTTTGTAGCGTTCAATAGAGCCATCAGAATGAGTCTTGATTTTGTAAACCCATTTGCAGCCAATCGCAGTTTTGCCATGAGGAAGATCTACAAGATCCCAGGTATGAGTTTTGTCCAAAGCCTGGAGTTCATCAGTCATAGCTTGCTGCCAAAGAGGATTAGTACAAGCCTCACGATAGGAGGTAGGTTCATAAGTAGAAAAGGCAACAGACCCAACAATATAATCATGAAGATGGATAGGAGGTTGAGTTACCCGGTGTAGTCGACCCGTAGGAGGATCGGTAGGGGGGAGAACCGGTGTAGAATGAGGTGGTACAGTGAGAGGTGGACCTTCAAGGAGAGCAGTCTGGACGAGATCAGGAGTGAGCAAGGGCGTCTCGATGAAGGAGGAACCTGTATCAAATTCATCAGAGAAGAGATCTATGAAAGGATTAGTAAACAGGACATTAGTGGAAAGTGTGGGTAAGTGAAAGGAGGATAGGGAGGAAAACATTTTGTGCTCCCAAAAAACGACATGGCGGGAGATACGAAAGCGGTTAGAGAGAGGGTCCCAGTAGCGAAAGCCTTTGTGTTCAATTCCATACCCAAGAAAGCAACAAAGACGAGAACGAGGTTCAAGCTTGGTGTGTTCATGGGATTGAAGCAGAACAAAGCAGGCAGAACCAAAAACGCGAAGATTAGTGTATGGAGGGGGAGTGCCATGCAGACGTTCAAAGGGAGTTTGATTATGGATGATAGGGGTAAGAGCACAATTGATAGTGTAGACAGCAGTGAGGGCAGCTTCCCCCCAAAAGTTTTCAGGGCAAGAAGAAAAGAAAAGGAGAGCGTGAGTAGTGTCAAGAATAGGCCTATGTTTTCGTTCAGCACGGCCATTTTGCTGGGACGTGCCGGCACAGGAACGATGAGGCAGTATACCATGACTCTGAAGAAAAGAAAGAAAATCTGAATCTCGATATTCCATAGCATTGTCAGAGTGAAAAAGTTTGATGGTTTTGGAAAATTGGGTGTGGACCTGTCATGACCCAAACCCGCCCCTATAGGTTTAGCATCGTAACTGGCCAGTAATCCAGGGATTACCGAAGGCCTCTGAACAGATAAGCATAAGATAAGGGGCTGCGGAAGCAATAATACATAATATAGTTGTCCAATGAGCTGTGTTGACTTATATGAAACAGAAAAATTAAAACTTTATATGCATATCCGATCGTCAACCATACATTTTACCCACACACATTACATAATTTTAAGTACAGCCAACATAATCAAATCAAGTCTTATATATACAGGACTAATCGAAACTTGAATCCAAGACACATCGGGAACCTCCACGTGAGGCGCAATGGTTGGCTGACAACAGAAACACAGCCCCTTACAAAAACCTTCGGGCTTGCACTCCAGAATGCTCACCTATATACATATATATACAAACAGTGAGCTAAAGCCCAGTGAATAACATTAAGGTAAAGGGGTTAGTGAACGAATTCCGAACATTTTGTACATACAGAACAGATCAAAGCATAATCATAGTCATCTCATATCAGAACATAGTAATGGCATATCCCATAGAACATATTGAACATATCACATAACGTCTTCCGACTAGAGTAACGGGTCCCGGACACCGATTAAACACATATCACCACAAATTGCTTCACCCTAAAAAAATTGTATGGGGATAACATGGCAAATTTATGTCCATTCATTTTAAATTAAAAATCTTTTTAAAGTAATTTGTAATTTTTAAAATATCATTACCACATTATTCTTATAAGACTTTTTGCATGAATTTTTACAAATCACTTCTTTCTATAATTAGTTTCCATACATTAGTATTACAGACTATATATATTATCTTAATATTAAGGGGGATGCACCAATAAATCCCAAATTCTAATCTTTTGATCCATTTAATCCTAATATTAATCTTATGAACCAATAAGTCTCACCCAATGTTAAAGACCAATTGACCCATATTATATCACGTAATGTAAAGATACTTGTGGATTTTGCTTATATTGAAACTACGTCTCTGGCCCAAATAATAATAAAGAAAACAACACACCCCAACACACCCAAAACACCCAGCCACACACACCACTAAACAGAATAAAAAAATAAATCCCAACACACCAACAATCAAATTACTCACCTGTTACACAATACCTCCAACACACCCAAAACACCCAGCCACACACACCACTAAACAGAATAAAAAAATAAATCCCAACACACCAACAATCAAGAACATATTAGTCACATGTTACATTGTGATGGCCGTAACAACGCCTGCTGAAACACAGCAAAACACCACTATAAATGAATATAAACCCGGACTACGGTCGCCGACAGAAAAATATCCACCACCCTAGACAAAAAGAACAATACACTCTCCCCCAAAACAATGAGAACAATGTTAAACAATTCAAAAACAGAATCCCAAAGATAACATTTCCTTATCCTCATCCAAAACTGAACCAGTCAATTAGGAAAACAAAATCAAGGGTACACATGTAAAAATAAAAAAAAATAAAAAAAAAAAGAAAAAGAAAAACCCATCTAAATAAAACATACCAAGAAAATAGGACTAATTGGTGTACAAGAAAACTCTTAGGACCAAATGGTTTGACTTTCTTCCATTTAGGATTTATTAGTAATTTTTTCATTTTTTTATACAAATTTTATATTTGTATCTCATCACTCATTATAGAATCAATTAGTGAGGTCATAAACAACTATTTGTTATGGGTTACCTTTTCTTGTGTTTAGTATAAATATTTCCTATGTATCATAATTTCACCAAAAAATAAATATTCAGATATAATATAATTATTTTTTCACTGTTCCACTTAATTGCAATTTCTCCAATCACATTCCATTCTACCAAAGGAAAAAAAAAAAAAAAATGATAACTTGGGTTGCAACTTGCTAATTTATACCACAATACAAATGGATTAATTAAAAAGGCATTGAATTTTATTTTTTCTTTTTTATTCCCTTTCAACAGGTCAATTCAAATGCTTCAAATGATTGGCCACAAATAGATATTAATGTTTACAATGAATACCATTTATTTGAAAATATTTTTTAAAGTAAAAATTATAATCTTAAAAACTAACTTATAAATGATATCAAACGAAATCAAAGTGGTTGGGAGAGATGCAAAAATTATATATGTATATATATATGATTAATATTAAGATAATATATATAATATACTAATGTATGGGAACAAATTATAGAAAGAAAGTGATTTGTAACTAAAAAATTCATGCAAAAAGTCCTATAAAAATAATGTGGTAATGGCATTTTAAAAATTATAAATCACTTTAAAAAGCTTTTTAATTTAAAATAAATGGACCTAAATTTGCCATGTCTTGTACAAATTTTATGTTTGTATATCATCAATCATTATAGAATCAATTACTGAAATCATAAACAACTCTGTTATGGGTTATCTTTTCTTATGTTTGAAAAAAAAATATTCAACTATAATATAATTATTTTTCACCGTTCCACTTAATTGCAATTTCTCGAACCACATTCCATTGTGCCAAAGAAAAAAAAAATGATAACTTGGGTTGCAACTTGTTAATTTATACCACAATACAAATGGATTAATTAAAATGGTATTGAATTTTATTTTTTCTTTTTTATTCCCTTTCAACAGGTGAATTCAAACGTTTCAAATGATTTGCCACAAATAGATCTTAATGTTTACAATGAACACCATTTATGTGAAAATATTTTTTAAAGTATACACTGAAGTGATATTTCCCCTAGTTTATTTGGGGAAAAAATTATGGTAAATTTTTTATTTTATTTGAAAATATTAAATATATATTGATAAAAGGACCCATCCACTACAGGAAATTAGAGTTTCAGCGGCGTTTCAAAAACGCCGCCAAAAGCATGAAAAACGCCGCTAAATGTTACAGCAACGTTTCTATTTTTCGTCGCTGATACGGCCGCCGCAATAGCTTTGCAACGTTTAAAAAACGTCGCTAAAAATATTAGACGGCGTTTTTGAAAACGCCGCAAAATCTTTGACACTGTTGAAACTTCCGTTACCAACGGATGACGTCACAATGATGTCATTTAGTGACGTTTTTTCCAAAAACGCCATTTTTTTATTTTTTTTAATTTTTTTTTTGAGGGTGTGTTATCATATAAAACTGAAGAAATAGACCAACTCAATTCCCATTTGCAACAACACATACCAATGAAGCAAAAATGACATACTATTCAATCCAAAGTACCAATACAAATTAACAGCTTTAAGCATCAATACAAATTAACAACTAGTAGCTAATCTAACAACAATACACAATACTCTAATAGCAATTCACTACATCAAGCGGCCCAAAAGTCGCTTCTCACAACTGGTCACATCAACCCAAACTTCCACCTGAGTTGTCGGCTTGTCTCCAAGGTGTTCAGAATTTGCAAGTGTATGCCCATTAGCACCAATATTTAGATTGACAACCTTTGACAAGGAACGACAAAAGAAGATGTTAATAAGTATATAAATAAAGATTATAAACTACGATTCATATTACATACTTGACCAGTCCTTGCTGAAAAGAGCACAAACACATTGCCTAGGGTGGAACTTGCAGTCCATTACTCCTGTAAAAGGCAAAATGAATCAGAGAAGCCACCAAAAATATTATCAACCCAAATATTAGTAAGATACACTCTGGACATTTATATTCAGAGATTTCAGTATCTATATTCACAAGGGCGCATTTTATGTTGCATGTCATATTATTATTTCCACACAAATAGTGTACCTTTTGCAAGTAAAATCAATAGTAGAAGGTGCCAAAAGCAAGGACCTGGGTTATCAGTAGGGAGAGGCTAGGATAAATAAAGCCTAATTGATTAA
This sequence comes from Camellia lanceoleosa, assembly GCA_025200525.1. NCBI lineage: Eukaryota > Viridiplantae > Streptophyta > Magnoliopsida > Ericales > Theaceae > Camellia > Camellia lanceoleosa. The sequence goes on from CM045760.1 coordinate 207,425,483, forward strand.
AAGTGAACTGATATCTATGAACTTTTTCTAGTATATTACATACTCATCTATTCTGATGAAAGTGAACAGGATAAGAGGATAAAGATGGTTTATTAAACAGCATCAATAAACATTTTAAAGACATTGCACGTAAAAGTTTACCTGCTAGACTTTTATCTAATCAAACGGTGACAAGACTATTGAGATTGTCAATTTTCATTTGTTGTTCCCTAATGCATTGATCTCGTCGTTGTGTGATTTCCTCTCCTCCTCCAGTTCCATAGCAAGTTTCTCGCCTAGCTCATAATCGATGAATGGACAATGACAAATAAATGCATGCAATGAACAAATTACAAGAATGGAGCTTCAGTACAATAAAACCGCCAATGCATTTAAAACCATGCCAATATTATTATATCATTTAGGAAGACTAGAAGATTAATAGCTCACCATCCAGTCCATGGAAGAAAACAGTTTGTGACCCAAATCGTCCTCTTTGGCAAAGTTAAACATGAATGTATACATTAGTACAAAGGCTCCGCAACTCCCAAAATCAAGAAGGTTGCCCTCCAATAATGGAGTGAATAATCCCACAAATTGCAGTGAATGCTAAGGTTTGAATCGCAGCTAATACTCCTTCGCAAGTCACGTGGAGCATTTAATGTAAAATCATATAGCAAATAAAGGCTTGATACATATCATGATTCATGCATTATACTATGTTGTAGCATTTTCCTGTTGACTTTCTTCGCTCTCACTTCTTTTATTTTTTGCCTTTTGTTTTAATAATTGAAATGCTAAGTTGAAGATGCTAACAATTGTGACACATCTTTGGAGCCATTTAACATCCATTCCAAAATATAAAAGAAATTTCATTTAGGTTGAGAATTATTTACAGTTAATTCCCATACCAGTGTTTCTATCTAGTTGTTCCCCAAATGAAATGACTGGGACTGCAGATGCAAAGAATATATATGTGGTAGGAGGCAAAATCCTGAAAAGATAACAAGTTATATTAAAATTCACCAGAAAAGAAGAAAATGGGTTACAGAAAAAAGAAAAAAAAACAGAAAAAGAAGCTTATAAAGATCATTCTTCTTTGATTGTAGTACATACACCGGCCACTGAAGCCACCAAATTCAATCTTGCTTCTAACACAACAACTTGCCCTTAAGATCATTCTTGATCCTGCGAAAAGGCACAAATGTCTCTTCAATAGTGCTCTGCTCTATTATTATTATTATTATTATTATTATTAATTAGTTCAATGTTGTACTCTTTCTTTTTTTAACAGGCTCTTCTTGTGGGCGATCATAAATCAATCCTCTTGTAATTGCTTTAAAAAAACTTTAGTGAAAATTGCAAATTATCTAAATAAAGAGCAGTACTAAATAATAGTAAAAACAATGAATATTATTACCTCTCAAGAACATTGGGTTTTGCAAGCTCTTGTTGTATCTTCTTGGTGCCTGCTAAATGATAAGAAATTGAAGGGCACTTGACAGCGGAGGACTGCTCCATTAATAGCCTAGCCTTCCACTCCTATAAAAGGAATGACGGTTGATTATCTTGTGTCCACATGATATTGCCCGCCTTCAAGTCAAGAAGTAAAGAAAGCTCTAAATGCATCTTCCAAAGTGGATTAGAACATTAGCACATTAATTTAAACCCTTTGTAGGTAGAAAAAGCAAAGAAGAGGGAGGGAAGGAATCATCAAAAACAGTAATAACCAATATTTATTCACATTGATTAGCATTTGAAATTCAATCTCCAAAGACATTTGTCCCAAAGAAACAGTACTTTTACCTTGTCAAGATCAAGTGTGTGTTAGAGCAATGTAATCATTGCATGCTATACAATTCCTAGAGTATAATCTCTCTTCAATGTGCTGAACAACAACTTGATCTGGCGTGTTGAAGTTCTTGAAGAATTGTGAGCTTGTCAAAGACTGCCATGACAGCTCCCATTTGCATTTAGAATATAAAGTTGGTAGAGCAATCAATAAACAGATTGTTCCACTTCCCACAAGGATGAAGAACAGTTGCCCTACAAAAATCATAGAAATATACTAGAGCTACATGGAAGAGAGATCCTTCTGCAGCTAAACAGAAGATAAACAATTAAAGAATTTATCTACTTCACTGTATATTTTTCATTATCTTAAAAGTTAAAAAACTCTTTAGAGCAACACATACAAAAGGCCAAAGCAAGACTACCATATAGCATATATGCATAAACAACTCTGTATGTTTACATATTAATTTCTGTTCATAATAGAAATTCAACAGAAAAGAATTTTCAACAAAAAATTCATGAGCAAATAGACTGTCTTTACCTCCTTGTTTGCGTGCTGATAAACAACAACTTGCTCGGCAAGATCTCCACCCTTAGTTTCCCTATTCAACTATAATCACCCAGAACAAATGTCAGAAAATAACACATCTCAGAAGAAAATTGAACAGAAACATCCCAAGCGAAATCCTCTCATTAAAAAAAAAAAAAAACCTTTTACACGTGAAATATAAAAATACAAAGTGATAATAGATTAATTTACATGTCAAAACATAAAAAATATGAACATACTATTCTATTGAGTTTTAAAATCCATAACTCATGACAACACTTTTTTCTTGACTAACCACAAGCTTATTACAACTGTTAATGTCATAAATCTCATGGACTGCTCTACTGTTCATATTAACTATATCTACACACTATAAGCCTCTATCATCATGAAATACAATCAACCTGCTTTAGCCATAATATCAAAATGCCACCTTGGTATTAAGGGTCGGTAAGTTTGATTTGAGTTCCCATGCCACCACATATAAAGTCCTGAAATTAAATTTGCGACTTCTGATGCCACAAAAATTGAGATCTCTCTAATGGGACAGAATAAAAGAAATAATAGTAACTTCAATGGAATAAATTTTAGAAAAAAACTCTCTTATGGGACAGAATAGAATTAAAAAGAGCTGACAAGGGGTCAAGGATTCACTGGAGTGGCAACACATGTCAAGGAACGAGAGACAAATGGAGTGGTGGTGAGGGAGACCAAGTCCAACACAGAGAGAGAGAGAGAGAGATTCTGAAGAGCCAAATACAGGGCTTAGAATCCAGAGAGTATAGGGATACTATTCACTGTCGTCAAAAAGCTTCTCAGAGTATAGATATTCTTGGGTTACTATACAAGATGCTAGCAAGTCCTCCAATATCACCTGGACCACGAATGGGTGCTTATCACATGAATGAGAAAATAAAATTTAAGTATAAATAGGAAGGACAAAGATATTTATGCACATCATACCTTCTCATTGCCTGCCCTGAGAGCTAGTTTATCAATAAGATAGGTAGCGACAGCTATTTGCCGCTTTGTGATATCTTTATTTGTAAAATCTTTAGTATAAGCTGTTTTGATGCCTTGTATGTAGTCCTACAATCAGATAATGAGTTATAGTTAGAGGATGAGAAATTACTATAAGAAAATGCCACATTGGATGCTGGGTGCAATTTTATATGAAGTACCTTCAAAAGCCTTGCTTTCTCATATTTCTCCTTATCACTTTGCCCTTTCAAAGAACTGCTAGCTGCCAAGAACACATATTTGAATTCTTTTGGATTGATTGGATCATTCCAAAAAGCTAGCCATGTAACCGTATTGTCGTGCCTTATTTCTTTCCAGCTGCAAAGATCAAATCTCTGTGAAGTTAATTTATTACACACAAAATATCTTATATAGAGATATAAATTTGTTAGTTTTTGAATTAAATTGTGGCAGAAACAACCACCTTTCACCAGCAATAGGGCATTCTGGAATTGGGGCATCCTTTCCAATATTTATAGTAATGTCACTAGGCCGAATGTGTTTTTTCAGCTTACCCATCTGAACAACATAAATAAAAAAATCAACAGTAAGTTTTGAATGAAAACTTGAGACTATTGCAAAGTCTTCTAGATACAGCTACAACAAATCACATATTCCATCTTGGACTATTTAAATTCTTCATCGCTGGTAGAAAGCTATCAATAGAACCTTTGGGTGCTCCCCACGGCCTCAAAACAACCCAGGCGGTTCGACTCTAAAGTTTCCAACCTGCAGTTTGAGATTTGATCAGACTCTATGTGAATGCTTTGAGAATGATGAGAAAATGAATCCAAAGCAACTATACTATGTCAGTATGTCATAGCTAGCAAATTGATATATTTCACAACAGCTTAAATACTAGAAAATGAATCCAAAGCAACTATACTATGTCAGTATATATAGAACAGTCTTAAATCATTTATAAAAAAATATAAATTATGTATAATCATTTTTATTCTATCATATCAAACAATCTTAAATCATGTATAAAAAAATATATAGAATTAATTTTATGATTCTTTCTTTTCCCAACTTTACCCAATAAATAAAGTCACAGTTATTGAACTAATCAAACACAAAGAGAAACAATAATATCTAATCATGAATCTCATGATTCTTATAATATTCTCACTCAGCCAGAAAACAAACAAGAAAAGCCAAAAAGATGAGGATCAGATGCGTCCGGCAAGTTGAAGCCTCAAACAACAAGATGTTGGAAACGCACACAAATCAACCACATAAATTAGGGAGAAAAAAAAAAACCAAAAATACACAAAATTAGGGAAGGTCCCACAAAGAACATCACTTTACAGAGAAGAACGAAAAGGTGAAATGAAATGATTTCATTTCCAAAGTACACACATATGCAAACAAATATACATAGAAACATATAAACAAATATACAAATTCACATGCCTGTCTTGTTAGGGTTTGGAGAGCAAATGACTGCTCCTGTGAAGCGAGATGGCTTCAGACCTCCTTGAGCTCCACCGCCAGCGACACCACGGTCCGCCGGAAGCTCTGTTTCTTCTCACTCAGATCCTTCAAATCGATATTTCCCGGCGCGCAGAACGCTTCGTTCCATGTAATCACTTCATTGTCCATGCAATTGAAGCTTCTCTCCATCGCGATCTTCCACTCCTTCGTACTCGAATCCTTCTTCTCTATCTCTTCCTTTACAAGTTCATGTAACTGATCTCTACACTTCCTCGCCACCTACAAAGAAATCAAACACCGATTAACACTTGTTAATGAAAAACAAAATAAAAACGACTTGCTTTTTCAATTTCGGATCTGCGATTTGTGAGAGAGAGATCAGATCTAACAAAATGCAAGAGAGATCAGATCAGACCAAGTTCGGATTTCGATCAGAATAGATCGACTTTCTTTTTCGATTTCGGATCTGCGATTTGTGTGAGAGAGAGAGATCGAGTTCGATGAAGAACAGCTAGGTTGAGAGAGATCGATATTAATCGCGAGAGAGAAGAGCACTTTGTAATTGGAACGGGGTTAAGTGTCTGTTAAGTTAAACAGACTGGCTTATTAAGACCATCAACAAGCATCACGCCTTCAAAAACGTGTTGAAGTATAACACAACGTTTTTTAAAACGTCTTGATTCAAGCGTTGTTATAGACCACTTTTCTTGTAGTGATCTGTTTTTTCATTACTATATATCTTTTGAAAGAATCTTGAATATTTGCCAAACACCTAAAAAAAAAAAAATTTTAAATGAAAAGTTACAACAAATAAATAATTTAAAACTTATAATCTTAAAAACTAACTTATAACTGATATCAAACGAAACCAAAGTGGTAGGGAGAGATGCAAAAATTAAGATAATATATATAGTCTATAATACTAATGTATGGTAACTAATTATAGAAAGAAAGTGATTTGTAAATAAAAAAATTTATGCAAAAAGTCCTATAAAAATAGTGTGGTAATGACATTTTAAAAATTGCAAATCACTTTTAAAGGCTTTTTAATTTAAAATGAATGGACATAAATTTGCCATGTTATCCAGTAAGAATTTTTTATACAAATTTTATGTTTATATATCATTACTATTATAGAATCAATTACTGAAGTCATAAACAACTATCTATTATGGGTTATCTTTTCTTGTGTTTGGTATAAGTATTTCATGTATAACAGTTAGGGGTGAGCAGCGGATATACCGATTCGCCAAAATCGACCGAACCGAACCGATCCGCTGCATTTTGGACAAATGTGTGATGACGAGCGGACGGTTGCGGATTAATTTTCTTCAATCCGCCAATCTAGCAGACGAATGGCGGATTTGAGATTCCTTTGGCCTCAACCGAACCGCCAAACCACGAACACCCTTAGTAATTTATGAGACTTTGTGTTTTCAGTTTATTTAAATATTCTGTTTTTGTTTTCAATTAAAAAAGAGTTTAAATATTCTGTTGAAAAAAAGTTTTCAACTTGAATATCTTTTTTGAATTGAAAAAAATAAATGTATTATTTATCTATATTTTTTAGTTTTTAAATCTATCTCTAAAAATAATAAATAGAAAATATAATATATATTGGTTGATTTTTGTTTTCAAAACAAATATAGATGTAACAATACAGAGACATACAATTTCTACTACTGCTCTGTTCATGGTTTTGGTGGTTTGAATTGTTTTTATATTTTAAGAACCACAGATTGTAATACTTTATGTGGATGTGGCATACTCTGATTGTAGTATGTGGATGAGGCATGCAGTAATTGTGATATTCTAAAGTTTCAAACTTTCTTGCTTTGGATGAGGCATGCAGTGATTGTAATATTTTTTTAAATCATTGACTGAAATACTTTTTTTTTTCTTTTTTTGAGGAAGTGTACAAGTTGAATTATGTTGAAAATTTATAAAATTTTAAACTGCCAAACCGATTCGCATCCATTCACTAAACCGCCAAATCGCTCAATCTACATCTGCCGGATTGGTGGACGGATGCGAATTGATTTTCTCCAATCTGCCAATCTGGCGAACGAATAGCGGATTGGTGGTTTCGTGGCCGCAACCGACCTGCGCCCACCCCTAATAACAACCCTTATTTTGCCTTAGTTATATTCATGAGAATTTACATAATTTTGGTTTGTTAAACTTACATCTTATGAACTTTAATATTTTGTCTAAGTATGGGAGCATGTCATGTTTTGTGCTATTGTGTTTTGTCTAAGTATAAGATCTATGCTTTGTTTCGTACTTTGTGTGTTGAACCTAGGCCATCTATTTTTTCCACCTCACACCTAAGTTATACCTTTGAACCTCTTATACCTAGGCCGTTGAGCGTCAATGCCTAGGATCATCTTAGAACCATTTTAGTTGACCTCTACCTTCACCCTTGCACCTTGGCCGAGGTGTGTATCATCTAGACAAAGATGAGCATCACCTAGGCCGAGATGAGCATCACCCAGGCATCCGAAATCTTTGATCCTTGCACCTTACAGCCTTGTTGTGCACCTTAGCCAACACTTAGCAATCTTGTTCATTGACTTGTGCAACCCAGGCCGACGTGCGTCACACCTACGCCAAGTGTTACCCCTCCTAGCCGAGATTAGAAAGACCTCACTTATCCTTCACTTGTCCGAAGCCTATGTTTTGATCCAAGATCCTTGCCTTGTCAGAGTGCCCATGTCCCTTTACTTGTTGTTTACACTTTGACCTACTCTTGTCTTTTCATTCTGGCACCTTTTTTAGGAGACTTGACCAGATAATGCCATGTGTCCCAGTAGTGGGTTTAAGTCAGTTTGCAGTTGAGAAACCCATATCATTTGCCATATCTTTGTCATGAAGAGAGAAAAACTCTAGGAAGAAGAAGAAGAAGAAGTTTTTGGAAGAAGCTAGATTTACCAAGCTTGAGTTTGAACCATTGGATTTATGTTTTGAGGTTAGATTCTTGATCTACTTTTATTGTTCTTCACATTAATCTGATCACATTTCACGATCTAGCATGATTCATGAGTCATGGATTGATTCAAAGTCTTGTTATAAAAAGAAAGGTTATGTTCTTGTGTTTTTGAAGAAAAACCATGTTTGATCCAAAAGTTTGTATCAAGTTCCATGTTTTTGTGTTTGTTTTCTTGAAATCTTCGAGTATGGGTACCTAGATCCACATTTTTGAACTCATATCATGAAATCTCAAATTTGAATAAGAAGTTATGATTTTTAGTATTCATGTTCTTCAAAAGGAACTCCGTTGGGGTTGTTAACAACTCCACCAGTCCTAAGCCCGAGTTAAAGAGAAGGGTTATGTGTTAGGTAGCCGACAGCCGACACGTAGAAAAGTCACTTGAATCCTTTATGACAGTGAATATCCTACTTTGAATCGTTTAAATCCTAGGTCGTTCCCCTTAAGTGACGCGTTACGCCTGCCTTCGGGTGTTTCGAAAAGTGAGCAAGGGGCGCCGCATTGACGCTTGAGTGCAGTGAAAAATGGGCAAAGGTTCTCGCATTTTTCTGGACGAACGCGAGTAAAGAAGCTAGTCCAAGACTAAAGGTTTAGGTTAGCCACTTGAAATATAGGAACCTTAACTGGGAAGACGATAGAGTTGGTAGATGTTACGATTAGGAGGAAAGTTAGTATAGCTAGCGTACAAGAAATTAAGTGAACGGGTGAGAAAGCTAGGGAAATTGAGGATACCAGTTTTAAACTGTATTATAGTGGTAAGGATAGAAGCAGGAATGTGGTAGGAATCTTAATTGCCAAGGGTCTTGTAGAGAATGTAGTGGCGGTTATTAGGAAATGGGATATGATTATGTTAGTTAAATTAGTTATTGGAGGGAATATAATGAACGTTATTAGTGTATACACCCCTCAAGTAGGATTAGATGATCAGACTAAGAGAGATTTTTACAAGAGATACCTGTAGGAGAGAACCTAGTTATAGGTGGAGATTTTAACAGCCATGCAGGGATAGATAAAGTAGGCTATGAAAGGGTGCATGGTGGATATGGTTTTGGTGATAGAAATAAGGCTGGAGAGAGTATCTTAGATTTTGCGTTGGCTTCTGACCTAGTGGTGGCCAATACTATGTATAAGAAGAGGGAGAAGCATTTGATAATCTTTAAGAGTAGGTCAGTTAAGAGCCAAATAGATTACTTCTTAGTGAGAAAAGTGGACTGCCTAAAATGCAATGATTGTAAGGTGATTCCTAGAGAGAGCCTAACCTCACAACATAGGATTTTGGTACTAGATTTATGTTTTAGAGGACAATACCAAGCTAGGAAAGATGGTGGGCATTGTAGGACGAGATGGTGGGACCTAAAAGGGGATAAATTAGAAATATTTAAGAATAGAATGGATAAAGAAGATACTTAGGACTTAGAAGATGATGCTAACACTATGTGGAACTCGATGGCCAATTGTATGAGGAGAATCTCAAGGGAAGTGCTTGGAGAGTCAAAAGGAATGAGACCCAGCTCTAGGGAAACTTGGTGGTGGAGGGAAGAGGTTTAAGCAGTAGTTAAGGCAAAAAAAGAGTGCTTTAAAAAGTGACAAAATGATAGAATTGAAGATAACTTTAAGAGCTATAGATTGGGTAATAAGGAGGTCAAGAAAGTAGTGAGAGAGGCTATGCTGAAAGCTTATGATGACCTATATACTAGACTAGATAGTAAGGAGGGAAAGAATAGGGTATACAAACTGGCTAAGATACGGAAGAGGAAACAAGAGATTTTAATCAAGTTAAGTGCATAAAGAGTGAGGATTTTAAGGTATTGGTGAGGGATGAAGAGATTAAAGAAAGATGGAAGAACTATTTTGAGAAACTATTAAATGAGGAACATGGAGGTATGGCAATAGGGGAAGAAATATCCAGTAATTCGATAAACCAAGACTATAGGTTCTATTGCAGGATTAGGAACTTTGAAATGGAGATTGCACTTAAGAAAATGAAACCAAATAAATCTTTAGGACTAGATAATATCCTTATTGAAGCTTATAAGTGTTTGGGTAAAAAGAGGATTGCTTGGTTGACTAGGTTGTTTAGCAAAATTCTATTGACTAGGAATATGCCAGATGAGTGGAAGAAAAGTATTTTAGTGCTAATCTATAAGAATAAAGGAGATTTCCAGAATTGCAACAACTATAGAGGAATCAAACTAATGTGTCATCTAATGAAAGTGTGGAAGAGAGTGATATAACGCTGATTGCGAGATATAATAGAGGTGTCAGAGAATCAATTTGGATTTATGCCAGGCAGGTCAACAATGGAAATGATCTATCTTTTGAGGAAAGTAATAGAAAAGTATGGAGAAAATAAAAGAGACATTCATATGGTGTTTATCGACCTTAAGAAAACATAGGATAGAGTGCCCCGAGATATAATATGGTTGGTGTTAGCGAAGAAAGGGGTGACAAAAGGTTACATTGATGTGATTAGGGACATGTATGAAGAGGTGGTGACCACTATTAGATCGCCTGCTGGAGATACAAATGAATTTCCTATCACTATAGGGTTACACCAAGGATCTACCTTAAGTCCTTATCTTTTTGCTTTAGTTATGGATGAGTTAACGAGAAATATCCAGAATGACGTGCCATGGTGTATGCTTTTTGCAAACAATATAGTGCTAGTGGATGAGACTAGAGAAATAATTAATACAAAGTTGGATATTTGGAGAAAAGCTCTTGAACCTAAAGGATTCCGGATAAGCAGAACTAAGACAGAGTACATGAAGTATAATTTTAGTAACAGTAACAATGAAAGCAGAGGAGAAGTGAAGATTGAAAACCAAGAACTGCCTAAGGGTGAACATTTTTATTATTTAAGGTTGATTATCACAGCAGCGGGGGAGATTGATGCGGATGTGGCCCATAGAATTAAGGCAGGATGGTGTAAGTGGAAAAGTGCATCTGGGGTACTGTGCAATAAACGAATACCCACTAGACTTAAAGGTAAGTTCTATAAAACAGCTGTTAGACCAGTGATGTTGTATGGGATGGAGTGTTGGGCAACCGAAAAACAACATGTAGATAAGATGAGTGTGATTGAGATGAGAATGCTAAGGTGGATGTGTGGCAAGACTAGACAAGATAGAATTAGGAATGAGTGCATTCGAGAATGGGTATGAGTAGCACCAATAGAAGATAAGTTGAGAGAGGATCGATTGCGATGGTTTGGTCATATTCAATGGAGACTAACAGAGGCAGTAGTGAAGAGATGCGATGTTGTAACGGTAGATGGAAGTGTCAGGGGATGGGGTAGGCCTAGATTAATTTTGGTTAGCATTGTAAATAGAGATATGGATCTACTTAATTTGACTAACGAAATGGCCCTTAATAGGGCGACGTGGAAAAAAATGATTCATATAGCCGACCCCATTTGATGGACTTAAGGCTTGGCTTGTTTTGGTTATGTTCTTCAAGAGGAAACCCAGATTACCAGACTTCATTTCCCTAAGTGTGGCCACCAAGACCCACTCTTGTCCAGCTTCCACACCTAGGCCAAGCATTGTATCTCACATCGGCTTACCTTGCATGATCATTTGCACCTTAGTCTACCTTGTATGCACACCTAGGCAAACCACTGCACACCTAGACTGACCACAGTACACCTTTGCCGACACCTTGTAACATCCTTGGTGGGCAGCCCACATATCGACCAAGGAGATCATAACTCAGCCAAGAGGCGTAGAACCTCGGCTAAGACCTCCTGAATTCACTCAGCTAGGCCATTTCAGCCCAACTCATCTATGTGCATACATTATGAGACCTGGTTTATACCCCGCATGCTTTTCCAAGAAGAAAAACATTGATTTAACTCTCATCGTATGTTTTGCTTTGTCTTGACTTGGTTTTGGAAAGAAATGTCGGGATTTATTTCACTCATTTGAAGCTTATTTTGAGAATGCATTTCAGAACCATCTTTGAGCATATCTTCTTATCTTCTTGAAGTGCATTCAATGGAATTACGATGTACTTGTAGGTTTTGGATCTGTGCCTTAATCCCCTCGACCGAAGAGCTATTGTGAATGGTATTTTTAATAAAGTTATGTTATAATGTTTTGATAAAAGCTTTGCTTTATTATGGAAAAGTATTTGATCATATATGAATGATTATTCCTTAATTTTTGTATCAAGTATTATGTTTGTTTTGATGACATTCTTGAAAGGTCCTTATGTGCTAGGAGACTTTAATGCAACTAGTACCTTTATTTGAGATATCTCCTTTGCCACCGACAGGTGGGCTTGTCTAATCGATTTTGGGTCTGTTATTCCTTTGTTTTGTCAATGAATGTCATTATTTGTATTATGTAGATGTTAGTAAATATCCCTTGAAGCTTTGAAAGCCTTTGATTGATGAACTCGGTTCATCCTTTGATTTTGTTACAAGCTATGATACGTATTGTTTTGATAAAATCTCAAATATCATTCATTCAAACCTTTATTACTTACATCATTCACTGAGTTTTCAGCTCACCCCTGTCCCTTATATGTATGTAGGTGATGAACAATAAGGCAATGTTGCCTAAGCTTTATTTGGAAGATGTTTTGGTTTACGTTTGGTAGCATCTTGAAGATTATGTTTTTTAGCTTTGTAGATCATTTGCCTTGTATGTTTGGGCTTGAGGAGCCTTTTGATCAAGATGTAATATTAAGTTTATTTTATGTTTGTGTTCAAGTTGTAAAACCATATTAATATGTATGTCATTTTATTTAATCTATACATAGCTCTTATGGACTAATTAGATTCAAATTTATTGTTTCCGCACATGTATGCCCCATATGTATACTCTGTTTGTGTGAATCTTTGTAAGTTGGCCTTTGGTAATCTTGAGTTACTGGCCATCACGACATCATTCTATTAGGGGTAGAATGGGGTCGTAAAAGATTAGTATCAGAGCACAAGTTCCTTATAGTACGTTTATTCACACTCTTGGTCCTAAAGAGCATAGGATTTCCCTTAGAATGATGTTAGGATTGCATCTTATTGCTTGCTATTTGAAAAGGTGTACATTTTTCGGCATGTTTATTTGCTACTTGCCTACTTGCCTTTTTGTTCATCTTGTTTTAAAGTCACATTTCGCATACTCTTAGCATTAAGGGAAGGGGCAAATCTGCAATTAGACGAGATCATTTCGAGGACAGGTTGGCCATGTTAGAAAGAATGGTAAAAGGTTTGACCGGTGAGTTGAGGCAAGTAAGGAAACAGAACACTAGCACAACCTCTACTCAAGTTTAGCAGACAAATGGTCGAAATGTAGTTCCACCTCCACCTCCTCCAGTACCGCAAGTGCCTCCACAATCAGCTTTATATGGGGACATCACGTTAACTTTGATCAAAGAATTTAAGAAAATGAATCCGCTGAGGTTTTAGGGGGTATAAAACCATTGACGACAGAAGCATGGGTTCTTAAAATAGAGAAGTTATTTGAAATCTTTCCTAGTATCGACACCCAAAAGGTGTTATTGGCAGCATTCACACTAGACGACGGTGCTCGTAGGTGGTGGATTATGATCCGAGAAGGTAATTCGGGTTTGAAGTGGGCTAGATTTTTGGAATTATTTTATAACAAGCATTTTTCCCTTAGTGTCTGAGATTGCAAGAACATAAAATTCCAGACTCTGACACAAGGTAACAGAACAGTAGCTGAATATGATCGTCTTTTCACCGAGTTGGCTAGGTATGCACCTCACAATGTCAATACTGAATACAGAAAAGATAGAAATTTTAAGTAGGCTTCATGGACTAATACAAGATGTGGTTAATATACTTAACATACCGACATATGCCGGGGTATTGGACAAAACCATCTTAGCAGAAACTAACTTGAATAGATATCATAGTTTAGGAGAGAGTTAGAGAAAGAGGCAAAATTATGATAATCGCCGATCATCGTTTGATGCCAAGAAAAAGGTGAATGTGGGCAGTTCAAGCAACTCAAATCAGGAAAGTGTTACTAGGCCGACGTGTACCAGTTGCGGAAATCAACATTGGGGAGTTTGCCATCGGGCATTTGGAGCATGCTTTGAATGAGGTGAGATGGGTCATCGTGTTAAGAATTGTCCTAAGACAAAGATTAAGGATAGTAAGAAAAGTGCGAACACCTCGGGTTCTGCATGGAAAGGAAATAACGGGAAAGGATAGATGAGGCAGGTTAGAGTATTTGCATTAGTGCCAGGGGACACCTAAAGTGCCGAGATAGTAGTGTCAGGTATACTTCCTATTTGGGCTCAAGATATATATATATATATATTGATTGATTCGGGTTCTACGCATTCATTTGAATATGCTAAGTTTGCCGAAAAGTTAGATAGAGAACTAGAACCCCTTGGTTATTTATTATCTATCTCTACTCCATCTAGAAGAACTGTGATTATTGCATCCATTTCTAGAGCATGTGTTGTCATGATAGAGAATGTTGAATTATTAGTTGATTTGATGCCGTTAAACATGACTCATTTCGATGTTGTATTGGGAATGGATTGGTTAGTAGCAAATCATGCATCAATTAATTGTATTTCTAAAAGTGTCACTTTTAAACCCTCGCACCAAGCCGAGGTTACATTTCAAGGTAAAGGAGTAGTATCCCTACCTTACTTGATTTCATCCATGAAAGCTTATAAGTTGATCCAAAAAGAATGTCAAGGTTATTTGTGTAGTGTACTAAGTAATCTGAATAAAAATATTGAATTGCATGACATCCCAGTTGTTAATGAATTTCCCAATGTTTTTCTAAATGATTTGCCTGGCCATTTGGTGGATAGAGAGATAGAATTTACTGTTGATATTATACCGGGAACACAGCCTATTTCCAAAACACCTTATAGGATGGCCCCAACCGAGCTTAAGAAGTTAAAAGTTCAATTACAAGAGTTGTTGAATAAAGGCTTCATTAGGCCGAGCACTTCACCTTGGGGTGTGCCAATTTTATTTGTTAAGAAAAATGGTGGCACACTTCATCTTTGTAATGATTACTGAGAACTGAATAAGGTAACCATTAAGAATAAATATCCATTGCTGAGGATTGATGATTTGTTTGATCAGTTACAGGGAGCACGGATCTTTTGTAAAATTGATCTCAGGTCGGGCTACCATCAGCTCAGGGTTAAGAAGGAGGATGCTGAGAAGACTGCTTTTCGGATAAGGTATGGCCACTACGAATTTTTGGTAATGCCTTTTGGAGTAACCAATGTTCCTGCTACATTTATGGCTTTGATGATTAAAGTTTTTAAACCATACTTAGATGAGTTTGTAGTTGTTTTTATTGATGATATATTGATCTATTCGAAGAGTAGAGATGAGAATGAGAATCATTTGAGGCTTGCCTTACAAATTTTGAGAGATAGAAAATTGTATGCTAAACTTAGCAAGTGTGAGTTTTGGCTTTCAACCATTTCATTTTTGGGTCATGTGATTAATGAAGAGGGTATTTCTGTTGATCCTAGCAAAATTGAAACCATTGTGTATTGGCCGAGACCAACTAATGTGTCCAAGTGTAACAACCATCGTACTGATTACCGATTAACCACTGAATTACGTACTGATTACTGTTAAAGTGAACTGATAATGACTGATAATTGGATTAACTGAAGTACTGAATAGACCGATTGAAATCGAAACTGAAATCGAATAAGTTTATCTATTGAATTGCATATTGCATCTGTTTGATTATTTGATTATCTGTTTGAATTCATATGTTTAAACTGCTAATTGAAGGCCTTATCGGCGGCCGAACGGAGAACCGTTTAGTGTCTTGTAATCAGTGTAATTTTTATGATTTAACGGTATATTTATCTGAAAATTGATTAGGTATGATTAAATTGATTAAACTAGATTAAAATTGAGTTAAATATAGGTGTTAGTTTATTCACCAAATTGCCATGGTGAGTGGAGCTTTGTCTATTCAATTATATTGAGCCTTATACACCTTATAGACTTAGAGAAAACATTTCCTCAGCCAAGAATTGAGAGCCCAACCGACCCTTAGAGAGAGAGAGAGTAGGAGGGTTGATTTCATCTCCTTTTGCTTGGCATTGCTAGAAGAACTTGAAGATTTGAGGCATAGGTTGCATAATTGAGCTTCTAGACAAGAAATTGAGACTTAGGTAAGGAAATTCATCTTCTTCTTGTTGTCTTTAAGCTTCATCTGCATGGTTCATGCTCCATTGTAGAATCAAGCCATGGTTTAGTGCATAGAGGTTGTATTATGTTGAATTGGAACTCCATTGTTACATGCATGGTTGAATTGGTGATTTTTGAGTTGAATTCATGTTGGAATTGTACATGCATGTCCATGTTTAAGCTAAAGTCCATGTTTTCATTTTGTTCTCCAACTATTGAGCTCTTTAGAGCAAGAATTGAAGCTTGAATTTGGTTTAAAGTTCATGCATTTCATGTTTTCAAAGTGTTCTTGAAAATGGATTTGAATGTTGGATTTAATTGACTCACCTTTGGGGCTTGAATTCATAAATTGGCTTTTGAAACTTGTTATACATTGCTTTGGGATGTATTTTCCAGAATTTGGGCCCAAGAGGTCGAGAATTGAGTTGAGAATGCTTGGTTCGAACTTGGGAGACAAATCTGGAAATTCTAGATTTGGCTTCCTAGCTCGAGCGAAGGATTCCTCGCTCGAGCGAGCCCTTTGATTTTGCAAGCCCGCTCGAGCGAGCATCGAGCGTGGTATCGCGCGTAAAAATCGAGCATCCAAAGATTTTTGTCTCGAGCACCTCTCGCTGAGCGGCGAAGCCTTTGATTTTGCAACCTCGCTCGAGCGAAGGAAGGCTCGCTCGAGCGAGACCCCTGTTTTCAGCAACTTTTGAAAAATGCCTTCCAACTATATTTTTGCATCCTCGTTCCATCCTAGGCATCCTTAGGCCTAGTTTAAGGCATCTTAATGAGGATTTAGACATAGAACCACACCGAGGAAATTTAGGGATTTAATTATCATCCTTCCCGACTGTGAAACTTAGTGTGTGTTCTATTTGTTAACTGTTTAGGGTTGGCTCTCGGGGACGCGCTCTAGCTGCTATTAGCCCAATCTCTGTGAGTAACGTTTGTGTAAAGATATGTTCAAAATGGTTATCTTTTGAATACTGAACTGAATTGTTTATTGAACTGATATTGTTTACTGAATGAATGTATGTCCTGTATTCTGAACTGTATTATGGCATCCTTAGCATTGATCGTTATCACATAGAGCTCGCTTGTTCCTTGTGGAACCATCATGCCATCGATCGATGGCCATCATTATCATTGTTAAGACCCGTCCTTTGGACCCTCTTGTTTATAGGCTAATGGGTGTACCACATATGACCGATTGATCAAATCTTTGAAAGATCAAATCTTGTTTAATGAATCGATTTCATTATCAGAAGGACATTCATTCATAACCTCTTTACGCATTATGTTATTCACTGGGCTTTAGCTCACTGTTTATATATATATATGTAGGTTCTCAGCAGCCAGACCAGAGCTAGGAGCGTGGGTTGGTCCCCAGTTTTGTCAAGCCGGCCTAAGTGCCTCACTGCGAGGTTCCGAGTTGCCATGCTATGGCTTGGGGTGGTTTGTGTTCCCCATCAGTCTCCTTACTGTTTTGTACCACCGTATAGACTGTCTACTATTTTACTGTACTGTTATCGAGGGATTAGATCCCCGTACTGAATGTTTGTATATGATCGTATCATAGACTGTATATAGACCGTACTGTTTGAACTGTATGAATGCATGAAAAATGTTTTTGGCATACAAATTTTCACAGCTCAATGGACACTAGTTATTTACTATATTGGCTTCTCGCCAGCGTACATACTGCTTAATCAGACATCGTTCAGGGCCTTTGGTAATCTCGGATTCTTGGCGATTCTGATTGCTAAACCCATAGGGCCGGGTTTGGGTCGTGACACCAAGATTTGTAGTTTTCTAGGTTTGGTAGGTTATTACAGAAAGTTTGTGAAGGACTTCTCAAATATTGGAGTGTCATTGACATAATTGACTTAGAAAGGAGTGGCATATGAATGGACCAAAGATACAGAATTAGCTTTCCAGGAGCTAAAGACGAGGTTAGTCTTAGCACTAATTCTTATACTACTATCAGGTAATGAGGAATTTCAGATTTATAGTGATGCTTCATATAAGAGTTTGGGTTGTGTGTTGATATAAAGGGGTAAGGTCATAGCATATGCATCTTATCAGTTGAAACCTCATGAAAAGAATTATCCTACCCATCATTTAGAATTAGCAGCCGTGGTATTTGCTTTGAAAATTTGGCATCATTAATTGTATGGAGCTTCTTGTCAAGTTTTTACAGATCACAAAAGTCTGAAGTATTTATTCACTCAGAAAGAATTGAATATGAGACAGAGAAGATGGCTTAAATTATTGAAAGACTACGACATGTAGATTCAGTATCACCTAGGTAAAGCTAACTTAGTGGCCGACGCATTGAGCAGAAAATCCATTGAGAGTTTGGCGCGTTTACTCATCGAGCAGAACAACATACTTCGGATTTGCAAGACCTAAATATTGATGTTGTACTTTGCGGAGATGAGGGAATCTTAGCAATGATTTCTGTAGAGTCAATTATTATTGAGGAAGTAAAGACAAGACAGATGGAGGATGAATTTTTCAAGAAGGTAGTTGATGAGATTATCACGAAGCTGAGACTAGAATACAGCTTTGATAATCAAGTACTAAAGTTTGAGGGACGATTGTGCATGTCTGACATCCCAGTGTTGAAAAAAAGAATTTTGCAAGAAGCTCAAAGTTCCAGATTTGCCGTTTATCCAAGAACTACCAAGATGTGAAGCAAACTTTTTGGTGGCCGAATATGAAAAGAGAAATAGCTGAGTTTGTATCAAAATGTTTGTATCGCCAACTGGTGGAAGCAAAACATCAGAGGCCAGCTGGACTTCTTCAACCCTTGGCAATTCCTAAGTGGAAATGGGAACACATCTCCATTGATTTTGTTGTGGGTTTGCTAAGGACACAAAAAGGTATGGATTCAATTTGAGTTATGGTTGATAGATTATCTAAGTCATCACACTTTTTGCCTGTTAAGACTACATTTAATGCCGATCGATTGACTTGCTTCATTGTATATGAATGAGATTGTTAGACTTCATGGGGTGCCGATGTCTATTGTTTCAGACTGAGTTCCGAAATTTGTTATAGATTTTGGCAGAGTTTACAAAGAGCTTTAGGAACCGAGTTGAGATTTAGTACGGCTTTTCATCCTTAAACCGATGGGCAAATAGAGAGAATGATTCAGACACTTGAATATATGCTCAGGTTATGTGTATTGGACTTCAAAGGAAGTTGGGCATTACATTTGTCATTAATAGAATATGCTTACAACAACAGTTTCCAAGCTACCATTGGCATGGCACCGTATGAAGCTTTGTATGGGAGAAAGTGTAGATCACCAATTTGTTGGACCAAAGTAGGAGATAAAGCATTGATTGGTCCCGAGATAATATAAGTGACAGCCGAGAAGATTAAGCTCATTCAACGAAGGATCAAAACCGCTCAGAGTCGACAAAAGAGTTATGCCGACCAAAGAAGAAGAGAGATAGAGCTTGAAGTTGGAGATCATGTATTCTTGAAAGTTCCACAAATGAAAGGAGGTTCAAGGTTTGGGAAGAAAGGTAAGTTAACGCCTCGTTACATCGAGCCATTTGAAATTCTTGAGAGAGTTAACCCTGTTGCCTACCGACTTGTTTTGCTACCAGAATTAAGTCAAGTCCACAATGTGTTTCATGTTTCGATATTGAGGAAGTATATTCGTGATCCAGTGCATGTGATTGATCATTTCGGGATTGTGGTTAATGAAGATTTAGGTTACAAGGAAAGCTGATATGGATTATTAATAGGTAAGGAATAAGTCGATAACAATGGTGAAAATTGAATGGAGAGAACATTACGGCAAAGATGATACATAGGAAATGGAAGAGGAGATGAAAACCTGATATCCATAGTTGTTTTCGGGGCAAGGTAACTTAAGTTTGGGGTCTAAACTTCTTTAAAGGGGGGTAGACTATAACAACCCTCATTTTGCCTTAGTCATATTCATGAGAATTTATATGATTTTGGTTTGCTAAACTTGCATCTTGTGAACTTTAATATTTTGTCTAAGTATGAGAGTATGTCTTGTTTTGTGTTGTTGTGTTTTGTCTAAGTATAAAATCTATGCTTTGTTCCTTACTTTGTGTGTTGAACCTAGGCTATCTATCTTTGTTACCTCACACATAGGTCACACCTTTGAACCTCTTACACCTAGGCCGTTGAGCGTTAACACCTAGGATCATCTTGGAACCATCTTGGTTGACCTCTACCTTCACCCTTTCATCTTGGCTGAGGTGTGTATCATCTAGACCAGGATAATCATCTAGGCCGAGATGAGCATCACCTAGGCATCCGAGATCTTTGATCCTTGAACCTTCCAGCCTTGTTATGCACCTTAGCCAACACCGATGAATCTTGTTCCTTAACTTGTGCAACCCAAGTCGAGGTGTGTCACACCTAAGAAAAGTGTTACCCCTCCTAGCCGAGATCAGGAAGACCTCACTTATCCTTCACTTGTCTGAAGCCTATGTTTTGATCTCGGATCCTTGCCTTGTTAGAGTACCCATGCCCCCTTACTTGTTGTATACACTTTGTCCTACTCTTGTCTTTTCATTCTGGCACCCTTTTTAGGAGACTTGACCAGATGATGCCACGTATCCCAATAGTGGGTTTAAGTCAGTTAGCAATTGAGAAACCCATATCATTTGCCACATCTTTGTCTTGAAAAGAGAGAAGCTCTAAGAAGAAGAAAAAGAAGTTCTTTGAGGATGCTAGATTTACCAAGCTTGAGTATTAGAGTTTAAACCATTGGATTTGTATTTTGAGGTTAGATTCCTGATCTACTTTTGTTGTTCTTTACATTAATCTGATCACATTGCATGATCTAACATGATTCATGAGCCATGCATTGATTTAAAGTTTTGTTTCAAAAAGAAAGGTGATGTTCTTGTGTTCTTGAAGAAAAACCATATTTGATCCAAAAGTTTGCATCGAGTTCCATATTTTTGTGTTTGTTTTCTTGAAATCTTTGAGTATGGGTACCCAGGTCCATGTTTTTGAACTCATATCTTGAAATCTCATATTTTGAATAAGAAGTTATGATTTTTGCCATTCACGTTCTTCATATTCTTGTTATTCATGTTCTTCAAGAGGAAATCCAGATTACCAGGCTTTATTTCCCTAAGTGTGGTCACCGAGACCCACTAGTGTCCGGCTTCCACACCTAGGCCGACCACAGTACACCTTTGCCGACACCTTGTAATATCCCGGTAAATAGCCCACATCTCGGCCAAGAGGTGTGAAACTTCGGCCAAGACCTCTTAAATTCACCCAGCTAGGCCATTTCGGCCCAGCTCATCTCTGTGCATCTATTCCGAGAACTGGTTTATACTCAACATGCTTTTCTAAGAAGAAAGACATTGATTTAACTCCCATCGCATGTTTTGCTTTGTCTTGACTTGGTTTTGGAAAGAAATGCTGGGATCTATTTCACTCATTTGAAGCTTGTTTTGAGAGTGCATTTCATAACCATCTTTCAGCATATCTTCTCACCTTCTTGAAGTGCATTCAATGGAATTACTATGTACTTGTAGGTCTTGGATCTTTGCCTTAATCCCCTCGATCGAAGAGGTATTGTGAGTGACATTTTTAATAAAGTTATATTATAATGTTTTGATAAAGGCTTTGCTTTGTTTTGGAAAAGTATTTGATTAAGCATGAATGATTATTCCTTAGTTTTTGTATCAAGTATTATGTTTGTTTTGATGACATTCTTGAAGGTCCTTATGTGCTAGGAGACTTTAATGCAACTAGTACCTTTGTTTGAGATATTTCCTTTGCCACCGACGGATGGGCTTGTCTAATTGATTCCGAATCGGTTATTCCTTTGTTTTGTCAATGAATGTCATCCTTTGTATTATGTAGATGTTAGTAAACATCCCTTAAAGCTTTGAAAGCCTTTGATTGATGAACTCGGTTTATCCTTTGATTTTGTTACAAGCTATGATATGTATTGTTTTGATAAAATCTCAGATATCATTCATTCAAATCTTTATTACTTATATCATTCACTGAGTTTTTAGCTTACCCATCTCCCTTATATATATGTAGGTGATGAACAAGAAGGCGATGTCGCCTAAGCTTTATTTGGAAGATGTTTTGATTTACGTTTTGTTGCATCTTGAAGATTATGTTTTTTAGCTTTGTAGATCATTTGCCTTGTATGTTTGGGCTTGAGAAGCCTTTTGGTCAAGATGTAATATTAAGTTTATTTTATTTTTTCATTCAAGTTGTAAAACCATATTAATATGTATGTCATTTCATTTACTCTATGCACAACTCTTATGGACTAATTAGATTTAAATTTATTGCTTCCATACATATATGCCCCATATATATGCTCTGTTTGCGTGAATTTTTGTGAGTTGGCCTTTAGTAATCTCTGATTACTGGCCATCACGACATCATTTTATTAGGGGCGGAATGGAGTCGTGACATCCTATGTATCGTAATTACACCCAAAAAAATATTCAGCTATAATATAATTATTTTTTCACTGTTCCACTTAATTACAATTTCTCGAATCACATTCTATGGTACCAAAGAAAAACAAATGACAACTTGGATTGCAACTTGTTAATTTATACCACAATACAAATGGATTAATTAAAATGGTGTTAAATTTTATTTTTTCATTTTTATTCTTTTCAACAAGTCAATTCAAATGTTTCAAATGATTGGCCACAAACAAAACTGATCATCTAAGGGCATCTCCAACGGTGCATCAGAATTTTCGCCAAATTTGAGTAAAAATTTGAGTATGCTTCATCAGAACACCGGTTGATAGGGCGGATGTTCGGTCGGTTGACTAGCCAGTGTAAATTTTTCACAAATTTTTGACTTGAGGTGGTTATCTGGGAGGTCGACCAGGCGGACGACTAGGAGGATGTCTAGCTAGTCGACCGGTGAGCGTAAATTTTTTACAAATTTTTGCCATGAGGTAGTCATCCGGGGGGGACATCCGATGGTGAAAATCCAACGGCCATGAGCAGTGATTTGATGAAAGGTAGATCAATCCTCAATCTGATGAAGGATTTGAGAAATCCTGAATTTGATGAAAGATTTGGTGAACCATTAGAGCAGCAAAAAGTAAGTTTTTCCATTAATGAAACATTGGGTGAACCATTAGAAATACTCTAACTCATCATATATTATCACCAGCAGTTAATCGTGTGATGCATGGGTTAATTTTTTTTTAAATGATATTTTACATTGTTAGGCAAAATCGATGTGATTCCCTACAAGTAAATCAATCAATGGGAATAAAAACTAATGCGGAAAAATTAAATCAAAAGCAACACAAGAATTTTACGTGGTTCCCTCAATGTGAGGTACGTCCACGGGATCGAAATCCGATTCCACTATCAACCAAATAAATTCCAAACGATTACAAACGAGACACTAATGGTCTCACAAACCACCCTTAGGTGAATTCCAAATAATCACAAATAAACAAGAGGAAAGACCTCACCAAATAGATGAACCAAAATCTTCAGAATCAGAGTTAAAGAAGACCCAAAATAACATCCCAAATCAACCCACCAAAATTGATGCTTCACAAGCCAAACTCCACTGAATTGATTAGTCCGAAATCAATAAGCTGCTGCAAGCACCAAATCAAAACTGTAGCTTCCACCAAAAACAATACCCACCGAAACTAATAAAGTAGCCGCACAGTACTCTTGGGGAAAAACCAATACACCAAAAAAAAAAAAAAATTATATTGTGAATCTAGGGTTTTGTAATCAAACCCTAATTGTTTCCAATTTGGACTGAGCCTCCACAAATATAATATATAAAAATATATTATACCTAAACCAAGTCAAATTAAACTCTTTTTCCAAAACCAATTGGGTCCCACACTCCAATAAGGAGGTATACCCAACAATTCTCCCCCTACCGACTTAGGTGGAGACATCAACCATACCCGCCAAAGTTCGACACTTTAAATGTTTGTCCCTCGACAAAGTCTTTGTCAACATATCTGAAATATTATCATCTGTGTGAACCTTTTCGAGTTACAACAATTTCGAATATAACACATCACGAATCCAATGGTATCTCACATCAATGTGTTTCGATCTCGAATGAAAGGTAGAATTTTTACTCAAGTGAATAGCACTTTGACTATCACAATAAAGCACATACCTTTCTTGCTTCAAACCCAACTCTTGCAAAAATTTCTTCAACCATAACTCTTCTTTGCAAGCTTCTGTAATGGCAATAAATTCAGCTTCGGTAGTTGAGAGAGCAACATATTTTTGTAATTTAGATTGCCATGCCACAGCTCCCCCTGCAAAAGTCATCAAATACCCCGAAGTAGATTTCCTAGAATCAACATCACCAGCCATGTCAGAATCTGTGAACCCATCAAGCATCGGTTTACCATCCCCAAAACACAAACACACCTTCGAAGTCCCTCGAAGATATCTTAGAATCCATTTTATCGCTGCCCAATGTTCTTTACCCGGATTAGAGAGAAAACGACTCACCACACCAACGGCGTGAGCAATATCCGGCCTTGTACAAACCATGGCGTACATCAAAGAACCAACTACTGAAGCATAAGGAACTTTCAACATCTCTTCTTTGTCTTTCTCACTTGTAGGACATTGATTCGAACTAAGTTTGAAGTGACCTGCAAGTGGACAACCAACTGGCTTTGCTTTATCCATGTTGAATCTTTCAAGAACTTTCTCAATGTAGCTCTCTTGAGACAACCAAATCAGTCCCTCTTTGCGATCACGAACAATTTTCATACCAAGTATTTGCTTTGCCGGCCCCAAATCTTTCATAGCAAAGGACTTGCTCAACTCCAACTTCAACTTGTTAATCATGGTAGAATCTTGACCCACAATTAACATGTCATCAACATAAAGCAAAAGAATAATAAATTTGCCATCCGGGAAATTTTTCACAAACACACAATGGTCCGAAGTGGTTTTAGAAAAGCCATTATTCATCATGAAAGAGTCAAATTTTTGTACCATTGCATGAGCTTGCTTGAGGCCATACAAACTTTTCTTCAATTTGCAAACAAATTTCTCTTTCCCTTTCTCTACAAACCCTTCCGGTTGCTCCATGTAAATTTCTTCTTCAAGATCACCATGAAGAAATGCGGTCTTCACATCAAGTTGCTCAAGTTCAAGGTTCATACTTGCAGCCATGCCAAGTACAACCCGAATAGAAGACATCTTCACAACCGGCGAGAAAATCTAGTCAAAGTCAATGCCTTTCTTTTGCCCAAAGCCTTTCACAACAAGACGTGCTTTGTACCTCAGATTCTTGCTATCATTCTTCAATTTGAAAACCCACTTATTTTTCAGAATTTTCCTCCCCTTAGGCAACTTCACTAAGTCATAGGTGTGATTTTCAAGTAAGGAGTTCATCTCCTCTTCCATGGCCTTTTTCCAATCACCTTTCTTTGCATGCTCAATTGCTTCTTGGTAGCTCTCCGGCCCCCCTTGATCAGAAATCAACACAAATTCATTGGGAGGATACTTTCTTGAAGGTTGTCGGTCCCTTGTAGATTTCCTCAACTCAAGTTGTGGTGGCGGTTCTTGAGTTGGATGCTCTTCCTCAATTTCTGGCTCAACTTCATTAGGATTAGCATCATCTTCTACATCTTCAATAGATGGCTGCATATCTCCCCCATTTTCATCATCAACTGGAGATGAAGGAGATGGATCCATGTCAATGAGATCACTAGTTTTTTGCTCTGGTTGATCACCTTTACCAAAGTCTTCAATTGTTTGGTCTTCAAGAAACACAACATCACGGCTTCGAATGACTTTCTTGTTGTAACAACCCTCGTACTGATTACCGTTAAACCACTGAATTACCTACTGATTACTGCTAAACTGAACTGATTATGATTGATAAGTGAACTAAATGAGATACCGAACTAACTGAATGAAACTGAAACTGAAATTGAATGAGTTTGTCTATTGAATTGCGTGTTGCATCTGTTTGAGTGTATGATTATCTGTTTGCATTCTATGTTTAAACTGCTAATTGAAGGCCTTATCGGCGGCCGATTTTGAAACCGTTTGATGTTTTGTAATCAGCATAATATTTGTGATTTAATGATATTTTTTTTATCTGAAAATTGATTAGGAATGATTACATTAGATTAAAAGAGTAATGATGAACTTAGACGTATTTACCGAATTGCCATGGCTAGTGGACAACTTGTTTATCATTATACTTGAGTCCATACACTTAGATAGACATTTGATCAGCCATTTCTTTCACACCCTAACCGACCAAACAAGAGAGCATAGAGAGAGAGAGAGAGAGTTCATCTTGGGAGAAATTGAATTCATCTTGGAAATTGGCTAGGAATTGAAGTGTAACTTGGCCTAATCTAGCTTCCTACCTTGAATCAACACTTAGGTAAGTGAATACATCATCTTCTTGCCATCTTGGAGCTTCATTTTGAATGGTTCTTGCTCAATTGTAGGATTAAACCATGTTTGAGTTCACATAGGTTGATTCATGCTAGAATTCATGCATGCATGTTGAAATTGTTGGTTCTTGAGGTTGAATTCTTGGCTAATTAGTACATGCAAGCTCATAGTCATATTGAGTCCATGATTTCATCTCATTTGCCAACTATGGAGCTCTTTGGAGCAAGATTTAAAGCTTGAAATTGGTTTAAAGATCATGCGTTGCATGTTTTGACATTGTTCTTGAAAATGGTTTGAAATTGAGTTTAATTGAAACACCCTTGGGCCTTGATTTCTTAAATTGAGCTTTAAAACTTGTTATTCTATGTGTTTGAAAGAGTTTTCCAGAAAATGGGCCCAAGAGGATCGAATTTGGAGCATCAAAACTTGGTTTGAAACTCAGAAGTCGAATCTGGATTTTCCAGAATTTGGACGTCCGCCGGCGAAGTGCCGCTTCGGCGAAATTCATGCTCCCAGTATTTTCTTGCATTGTTTTACTGATCGCTCGGCGGATTTTAACGCCGGCGGAAAATCGAGCATCCAAAGATTTTGCACCTTTCATCAGTCCGCTCGAGCGGCGGAATGTACGCTCGAGCGTGGGCCTTTGTGTGCTTGTCCGCTCGAGCGGGGAAACCTGCGCTCGAGCGGAGGCCCTGTTCACTGAAAATTCTGAAATTGTTTTCTAAGTGCATTTTCACATCCTCATCCCATCCTAGGCATTCTTAGGCCTAGTTTAAGACATCTTAATGAGGATATAGATGTAGAACACACCGAGGCATATTAGGAAGTTAATTATTGTACTTCCCGAACTGTTAAACTTAGTGTGTGTTCTATTTATTGACTGTTTAGGGTTGGCTCACGGGGACGCGCTCTAGCTACTGATAGCCCAATCACTGTGAGTAACAGATTGTGTAAAGATACGTTCAAAATGGTTATATTTTGATTACTGAACCGAACTGTTTATTGAACTGATATTGTTTATTGAATGAATGTATGTCCGTATTTCAATCAGACATTGTGGCATCCTTAGCACCTTTGTTATTGGTATTCTGAGCTCTGTCGGTTTCCTTGTGGAACCATATCTTGATTGATGGCCATCATTATTGTTGGTCTCATATGCGGTCCTTTGGACCTACTGTTTATAGGCTAATGGATGTACCACATATGATTGATTGATTGAAATACTGAATGACTGAAATACTGAAAGATTGAAATACTGTATAATGAATTGATTTCATTACTGTAAGGGACATTCATTCATAACCTCTTTACACGTTATGTTATTCACTGGGCTTTAGCTCACTGTTTATATATATGTAGGTTCTCAGCAACCAGACCGGAGCTAGGAGCGTGGGATTTGTCCCCAGTTTTGTTAAGCCAGCCAATGTGCCTCACTGCGAGGTTCCGAGACGCCATGCCATGGCTTGGGGTGTTTTTATTGTCCCCACCTGTCTCCCTACTGTATTGTACCTTTTTGTATAGACTGTTTGACTGTACTGTTATCGAGGGATAGAGTCCCCGTACTGAATGTCTGTATATGATTGTATAGAGTGTACTGTTTTAAACTGTATGAATGCACAAAATGTTTTTGACATACAGATTTCCACAGCTCTATGGACACTAGTTACTTACTGTTTTGGCTTCCGCCAGTACTCAGATTGGTATTCTTGATCAGGTTATCAGTAATCTCGGATTCTTGGCGATTCTGATGCTAAACCCATAGGGCCGGGTTTGGGTCGTGACACTTGTCGACCGGATCCCATAATCTATACCCGAATTCATCACGCCTATAGCCAAGAAAAATACATTGTCTTGACTTACTATCAAGCTTGGACCTCTCATCCTTTGGAATGTGAACAAAATCTCGGCAACCAAACACTCTCAAGTGCTCATAAGACACATCTTTGCCAGTCCAAACTCTTTCAGGAACATCACCATTCAAAGGATAGCAAGGAGATAAATTGATCAAGTCAACCGCTGTACTCATTGCCTCACCCCAAAAGGATCTTGGCAATTTAGCTTGTGAAAGCAAACACCTTGTTCTTTCCACAATGGTGCGGTTCATCCTCTCGGCAACGCCATTTTGTTGAGGAGCCTTCTTAACTGTCTTTTGATGCCGAATACCTTGGCTGCGACAATACTCATCAAATGGCCCAATGTATTCACCACCATTGTCTGTTCGGATGCACTTCAATTTCTGCCATGTTTCTCTTTCAACCATGGCCTGAAAATGCTTAAATACTTCTAGAACTTGATCTTTAGTTTTTAGTAGATAAGCCCAAACTTTCCTTGAATAATCATCAATGAAAGTAACAAAATAAAGTGCATCACTATGTGTTCTAACTTTTAAAGGACCACAAACATCCGAATGAATTAACTCCAACACATTTTCTTTTCTAGATGCAACATTTTTATGAAAAGAAACGCTATGTTGTTTACCCGCCAAACAATGAACACAAGTTTTAAGATGTGTACCTTTCAAACCGGGTAGAAGCTCTTTCTTAAACAAAACTTGCAGCCCCTTTTCACTCATGTAGCCAAGCCGCTTGTGCCACAATTCGGTAGAAGTATCATCTTCAAGTGCATTGACAACACCTTTACAAATTTTTCCTTGCATCGAATAAAGTGTATGAGTCTTCTTGCACTTAGCCACCACCAAAGAACCCTTTGTGAGCTTCCATATTCCATCACCAAATTTGTTGTTGAAGCTTTCATCATCTAGCTTCCCAGTAGAGATCAAATTAAGACGAATGTCGGGAACATGCCTTACATCTTTAAGTAACAACTTGCAGCCCAAATTTGTTTCCAAGCAAACATCACCCATGCCGATAATCTTGGAGAAACCTTCATTACCCATTCGAACAGAACCATAATCTCCTGCAGTGTAGGTAGTGAAGAAATCAACTCGAGAAGTCACATGAAAAGAAACACCAGAATCAATCACCCAATGACTCTCTTGGCCCACAAAATTGATACAATCATCTTCACAAACGACCATGATATCATCGGTAGTAACTGTTGTTGTGTCTTCTTGCTTCTTATCCACACTTTTGTCACGCCTTTTCTCTTTATTCTTGAGCTTTCGGCATTCTCGCTTCATGTGCCCTTTCTCATGGCAATAATAACACTCAATGTCTTTCTTTGAAAAAGAACCATCTTTTGATTTGTTACTATCACCCTCAATGGGTCCATACAAATCTTTACAAAATAATAGGTCCTCCATTTTAGTTTTCCAAGTTACCCAATTGCTTCCATTGAAGCTAGACATACGACCCACATTCCCCTCCATTGATTTACACAAATAAATAAATCCAAATAAACCGTAAGCTCTGATACCAGTTGTTAGGGAAAATCGATGTGATTCCCCACAAGTAAATCAATCAATGGGAATAAAAACTAATGCAGAAAAATTAAATCAAAGCCAACACAAGAATTTTACGTGGTTCCCTCAATGTGAGGTACGTCCACGGGATCGAAATCCGATTCCACTATCAACCAAATAAATTCCAAACGATTACAAACGAGACACTAATGGTCTCACAAACCACCCTTAGGTGAATTCCAAATAATCACAAATAAACAAGAGGAAAGACCTCACCAAATAGATGAACCAAAATCTTCAGAATCAGAGTTAAAGAAGACCCAAAATAACATCCCAAATCAACCCACCAAAATTGATGCTTCACAAGCCAAACTCCACTGAATTGATTAGTCCGAAATCAATAAGCTGCTGCAAGCACCAAATCAAAACTGCAGCTTCCACCAAAAACAATACCCACCGAAACTAATAAAGTAGCCGCACAGTACTCTTGGGGAAAAACCAATACACCAAAAAAAAAAAAAAAATTATATTGTGAATATAGGGTTTTGTAATCAAACCCTAATTGTTTCCAATTTGGATTGAGCCTCCACAAATATAATATATAAAAATATATTATACCTAAACCAAGTCAAATTAAACTCTTTTTCCAAAACCAATTGGGTCCCACACTCCAATAAGGAGGTATACCCAACATACATTACGATATATGTTATAAAAGAATAATTTTAATTTTAATTTAAAATAAAATTTAAATTTAAATTATTTATTTTAATAATTTGAAATTTATCGTTCTATAAAAGTGTTATTTGAATACTTATATAAAATAAATTTGGTGATGTCCCGGGTCTTAGACTTGACCGGTATTGCGTAGCAAAATAGTTTGTTTTACTTTTGGCATTTTGTTTTTCATTTTGGGTCGTTGAGATTTCTTTTCTGCTCTGACTTAACCTCTCTTAACATTTCCGAGTTAAAATTTTGAGTTTTGGCCATTGGAACTTGTTTTAGGTTACAAAATCAATTTTTGCTTCAGTTGGCAAAAACCGCTCATGCAGATTTGGCAACCGCTCTAACATAATCACATAGAGTTTTTTGGGTTTTTCTGGGCAGAGACAGCTCGTACGGATTTGGGTTCTACTCATGCGGATTTTGTGGTAAATATGGGTTTGCATCTAGACCAAACCGCCCGTGAGAAGCACCAGAATCCGCTCGTGTGGATTTGGGATTCAACTCGTGCGGAATCTGAACCGCTCGTGCGAATTTTGGCGCGTCAATTTTGAATTTTGAACTCTTTTCCTCAGAACTAATGCCAAAAACATGTTTTGTACACTTTTTCACTTCTCTCCCTACTCATGTTTTCTCCCCATTCTCTCTACAAACCTACCCAAATTCAAACTTCTTTCTAAGATTTAGCAAAAACCTTTAAGAATTTGATAGGGCTTTCTACACCAAATCAAAGAGGGTGACAAGGGCTACATTTACACCGATCAAATCAAGTTTTCTCTAATGTTGAATTCTAGGGTTTTCATCTCCTTCCTCCCCCAAGCTTGAGGTAGGGACATTCTTAGAGTTATATATATGTTTTTGCAAGTCTATTGTTGTTTGGAGTATTTCTTTCATGTTTGGACAATGGTTTTGGGTTGATGAATCGTAGATGATTTTAAAAGTTGATTTTCTCTATTTTTTTCCCCAAACTTTTGAGAGTATGAGTTATGTACTAAAGAGTGGGTGTTGTTTTGGAAAAATCCTTTCAAAATGGGACAAAAACCTAGTTTTGGTGGAAATCCTAAAATTTGGGGATTTGGGAAAATATTGAGATATTTTGAAATTCATGTTTGATAAATTATTGTGGTGGATAATTGATGGAGGAATTATTATAGTTGTATCAAATGAGAAAATTTCATAAAGAAATGAGAAATGTTGATTTTTGAAGCTTGATAAATAATTTATTGTTGGATTGTCTTGGAAAGACCAAGTTTAAAAATAATGATTAATACGTGGAGAATGCATGTATGAGAATATTGTTGTATTATCTCTTGGAAGATGTATTATGATATTATATTGATAAGAGATATGGAAATTTGATCACAATGGGAGATTGTGTGGTGGAATTGAAAATGAAACTATATTAATGCATTGTTACATGTTGCATTGCCATTTCATTTAATCTTTGTTACAATTGATTTTGAATCTTGCATTGGAAAATTATTGCTTTGAAAAAGGAATTGTTTTGTAAAACATCTTGAATTGTTTTGGGATAAATACGTTGGTAAGTCCGGATAGGGAGTGTAGTTTGATATTGGTTAAGTTGGCATGAATATTCATGGTGAAAGACCGAAAACACGCGTGAATGAGGTACCACGTGCCTTCCGGTTAGCAACCTGTAAAATGGTGATTAGTAGTGCTTGATATGCTTACTTGCAGATACCAACCTAAAGAGTACCTGAGTCGTATTTACCACTCCTTAAACAACATGGAAGTTATTGAATTGTTGTGTTTTCAAATTGCATTGTGCATAAGATTTGCGAAAGATAGAGATATATGTGTTTTTTTTTTTTTTTTTTTTTTTTTTTTTTTTTTTTTTTTTTTTTTTTTAGCATGGCATAGCATATGCATTCATCTCCGGAGACTCTATAAAATGTATATACTTCGTTAAGATCTTCCTACTGAGCTTTGTGCTCACACTATGGGATTTTGTGCAGAAAAAAATGTGATGATTCCGCTAAGTTAAAGGTGTGGAATGTATTTTGAGGGCACAAGGCTCTTTTCTTTTGTTGTAATTAGTGTTAACAAGCCAAGGATTTTACATGTATAAGTTTGATAACTATTTTGTGTAACCGGACATAAGCCTTGGAATTTGTAGCCCTTGAGGGCATTGAATTGTACTTGATTTATTGTGTCACATGCTATAAATTCATATTCCAGAAAATGTTAAATGTATAATTGCATGTGGAATACTTTTGTAAATCTCAACAGTATAATGAATACAAATGTTAGAGAGTTGATGATGATATCAATGATGAGGCTTTATATTCCTTATACATTATACAATGGAAGCTATTAATTTTGAAACAAGATCATGTTGTTGGAAGATGATGTGTCTATTTGTGTTAATTTCTTTGGGACATTACAAATTAAATTATTTGTTTATTTTTATAATTTTAATTCTATTGTGCAATAAAAGTGTAATTATCATATATTAAGTAATAGTTAAATTAGAAGGAGAATTAGTAACATAAAATTAAAGGTGATTCTAATTATTTAATTTTCTTTTATAGTCATTTGGAAAATAAGAATGTGTAGAAATAGAAATCATATAAAACTTATTTAAAAAATTAATTATAAATATGGTGTAGTTGAATTATCATATAATGATTTTATATGATATATATATATATATATTAAATTATAAGATGGCAAAATAGACACTCATTTTGATATTAAAAATAATAGTTAAATTAGAAAGAGAATTAGTAATATAAAATTAAAAGTGGTTCTAATTATTTAATTTAATTTTTATATTTATTAGGAAAATAAAAATATGTAGAGATAGAACTACACAAAATTTATTTAAAAGATTAAATATAAATATATTGTGATTGGATTAAGAAGAAAATACATAGATTAATTATGTAAAGTACTGATTTTTTCTTTAGTATTCTTTTTGAATTATTCATATATATTGTATGAAGATACATAAAATTTAAATTAAATATAAATATTTTGTAAGAAATAATTTCATGTTAAATAAAAAATTAAATATAAATTAATATTAAAACATCAATAAGATAAACAAAAAATAGAAATATAAAATGCACATAATCAAGCACATTTTATGCTGTTTTCTACTTTGTGTCAAAAATCAAAATAAAGATTATATTTCTAAAATTTAAAATCTCATTGATTTTAACTAACAAATAAACTTTTAATTAACTAAAACTCTAACAAAAATATGTAAGTTGATGTACCTCTAATTTGTTTTTTCTTACAAATTTCTAACAGCGGGACATGTACTTTCTAAAATCCCATAATTATTAATTGTGTTTGTTATTATTATTAGGGTAAATTACACTGACATCCCTTAAGTTTTGGAGAAAATATAACAAATTTCATAGTTTATCATAATTATATTGAGTTCCCATAACTTTTTAATTTACAGAATACAGTCCTTTTTTTTTTTTTATCAACAATTCATTAATTATATAAATGAAAAAAATAATTGTATGCATTCATTTTGATTCATTTAGCATTTGAAAAACGTAAGTCAATAATTATATTAAAACTATAAGTTTTATTATTGTTATTATCTCGAAACCTCATGTAAGATCAACTTAATTCATCCTTATTATTATTATTATACAAGATGGAAAATATATATAAAAAAATAAATATTTCTCAAATAGAATTTATATAAAATTAATTAGTATAATTGAAATTAAATTTATGTAGAATTTTATATGTAAATGGAAAATATATGTTTTTTTAGAATAAAAATGGAAAATGTATGTTGATGGAATTTTTTTTTTAAAAGTAAACCGTTAGAAAACACTATTTATATATATATATATGATGTGTATATATATATGATATGATGATGATAGGCTGTTTTTAGTAGTAAATCAAGGGGAGTATATAACTCATATAATAATAGTAAAATGATTTAGACCCTCAGCACCCCACTGATTTTTGATTGGCTGGTTTGGTTTTTTTTTTTTGGTCTGTCTCTCATTGCCCTCCACGTGTATGTGGGGGTGCTCGAGGTCTAGAGCACTACTAAATAATAATAATAATAATAATAATAATAATCTCTCTTCGTAGTTTTTTTTATTTATTGTTTATTATTTTTAGCAAAAGATTAATTTAAGTTCCCTCATTTTTGAACGTATGCACATCTATATTATATCTATTAATTAATAAAATCGATAACCATTCAATGAAAAAATTAATTAAAAATCTTGAGAGACACGTAATATGATGGAGAGAGTTACCATAACCACTGTACCCACCACCATGTGTCAGCGTAATAAACACGTTAGGTTGTATTGGGAGATAATGAATTAGTTAAAAAAAAAAATTAAAAATACATAAAATAGAGCTGTCTCAATAACGTTAACAAACCCGAAATAATGTTGTTCGTTTAAGTCATCTACAACGTTTACTCAAATCTTTCATTAAATTTAAATTTGATGAAAAAAGCTTAAAAGGTGAGCTCCAACCTTGTCATCAAAGTAATATCAAATAGAGGGAGAAGCAGGTATTTCATCAAATGGAGGGAGTTTTGATCCTTCATCAAATTTAAATTATTACCATTGGGCCGAACATCCTCTTGGATGTCCACCGAAGAGTAATTTTGATAGCCTTTTTTGTTCATGTCCGGATGACCTCCAGGACATTTGCCTGGATGTTCTTTCGGACAATCGGAAATGTAAAAAAATTTGATAAAAAATCTAATTCAACGTTGGAGTAAACGGTATTAAATCAAACTTTTCATCAAATTTTTACTCAAATTTGATGAAGTTTTTGATTCAATGTTAGAAATGCTCTAAAACTACCATGTCTTATTCACAACCATTGTTCTTGCTTTAGTTAATTAATTTAATTTAGTCTTTTACAACAGCCAAACACAACAATAAAGTATGAAGTCTATAATGTGCACTTATTAAAAAAGCATATGATGTACACTTCTTACGTGGTTTATATTCACTACAACAAACAGCACTTTCGGCGACCAAAAAACCATTTTTCGTCGCTGAAAGTAGGAGAATTGGCGACTAAAATGGAATTAGTCGCCAAAATTGATCACTTTTGCCAACTAAAACAGTTTAGTCACCAAATGCATAGTTATTGGCGACTAAAATCAATTTCGTAGCCAAAAGTAGGGGTTTTGGCGACTAAAATTCAGTTTAGTCGCCAAAAGTGGAGATTTTTGGCTACTAAAAAAAATTAGTAGCTAAAAGGAGGGGTTTTGCCGACTAAAACTCACTTTAGTCGCCAAAAGTGGATGTTTTTGGCTACTAAAAAAAATTAGTAGCTAAAAGGAGGGGTTTTGCCGACTAAAACTCACTTTAGTCGCCAAAAGTGGCCTAAATTTTTTTTAGTGAATAATTTATTTTTTACATAAATTATATTGAATTAAAATAATTATATTTATATATATTATTTTGTATTAATACCGGTTAATATACTATATAAATAATATATATTGTATATATATTCATGTGAAGTTGTAGTGGCATAGTGGAGGGAGTGTGTTACAAAAAGGCTTGGAATGTGGGACAGTTGAGGTTCGAAACTCAGGAAAAGCAAAAAAAAAAGTGGGTTTTTTTTTTTTGCCGGAAACACCTTTGGCGACTAAAAATTTAGTCGCCAAAACTCTTTATTTTGGCGACTAAACCGTTTAGTCGGCGATTGAGTGACTATTGGCCACTAAATTATTAGTCGCTAAAGACCTGATTTCCAAAAGTGTAAAACACTATTGGCGACTAAATTATTGGTCGCTAAAGACCTATCTTTTGGCGACTAAACAAGTTTTAGTCGCCAATACCTACGCCGACCACATATACGCGACAAATGTGGCGACTAAAGAATTTTGTCGGAAAAAGTCAAATTTCGACTTTCGGCGACTAAAAATTTTAGTCGCCAAAAGTAATTTTTCTTGTAGTGATTGTGTCACATCATAAAAAGTGACCGGTTAGACCGGTCAACATATTACACTATTTAAATATAATATGACCACAAACAAATGCAGACTACAAGTGATATTGTCATAACATATATCATTAGATTTTACAATAAAGGCTACTAGAAGTCATAACAATACCACAATCACTCATAACAAAGGTAACTTATACCATAAATTATCATAACTTTATAATGAGAAATTTTTTGAATTGTGGTTCACCGTAATTACTCATAAAAGAAATATAAAAGAAAAACCATAAAAAATTATTAGGAGGTGAAGGGACAACTTTTTCTCATTGCGTTAAGACTATTTCTTCCACTTTAGTAGCCATACTCTAATGTCATTATAAAAACAGAAGAAAAACATAAAACAATAATCACGGTTGGTTGCAAATTGTTTATAGCACATACCATTGTACCAAAGAAAGAAAAATGAATGACTCACTTGGGTCGCAACTTGTTAATATATAAATGAGTTAATTAAAATAACCCATTGAATAATTTTTCCTCTCTTTTATTACCTTTCAACAGGTCAATTCAAATGTTTCAAATAATTGGCCATAAATAAACTGATCATCTATTCATCATATTTTATCATAGGCCAGTTTTAGTAGTATCTAGGGGAATACATAACTCATCATAAAAAAATTAAAAATAAAACTCTTGAAAATCAGTGTTTCAACAAGTGGACTAGTATTGCTGAGCACTCCCAGGCCCCAGCCACTCCGTGTCACTTCTTGGTTTTCTTAAATTTCTTGTTTATTATTTTCAGCAAAAGATTAATATAAGTTTCCTCAGTTTAATTACTTGTTTTTGAACGCAAGCATAAGAGACACTTTAACATGATGAAAAAAGAACTACTATCATCCTTGTTGTTCCCACTACCATCTTTGTCAAAGTAATAAACACATTAGGCTGTATTTGGGGATGAAGAATCATTTTTTTTTTAAAGAAGAATACATAACACGGAACTGTCAATAATTAAAAGAGGCGGAGCTATTGAAAATAAAAAAAAAAATTAAAAAAATTGCGACAAGCCTGCAACTCAAGCGGAAAAATTAGTAAATAAAAGAGAAAATGTGCCTCCTATCACTTAGTTTAAGTAATTCCTTCCTTTTCAATTCAATTCCGACACTGTTTTTGATAGAAATCTTGACTCCTCTTAGCCTCTGTAGTTGTCATGACTATATCAATAAGCGAAAGCTGGTATACGAAAAGTGTTGGGATCGGAGATCCCGCTCAAGACCTTGTAAAAATTATACCAAGCAGAAAAACACATCCACGCTTTAGGAGACACCATATTTAACGTGGTTCGGCCTCAATGCCTACGTCCAAAGGAGAGTAGCCGGTTATTACTATAACAATGGAGAAATTACAGAAAGATTACAATAGAGGAGGAGCTCACACTCTCCTCACTCACCTACTCTTCCGTCTCCCTCGCTCACACCGAGAGAGACGGTCTATCCGCCTCACATCTCTCACTCTCTTTGGTTTGCTCTATCTCTCTCATTTCCCTCTGCTCTCACCCTCTCCATTTATACACATGAAGATGGAGGAATGGTGGAGAGTCATAGCTGGCCTTGCACATGGCCAGCTCACCTTTGTGACTTTGTAGGTTGGAAGAAGCTGCAACACATGGAGAAGAGAATCACCCCTCACATGGGATGATATCTAACAAATCACCCCCTCAACCCATGTGAGGTGATCCACTGCACACACTGTTGCTAATCTTGTCACGCTCAAAAAATTTCAACATAGTCAGCTTCTCCTCACTGAGATGTTTGCACCCCCTGAAGCTAGAGATAATACACCAGAGATATAAGAGGAGGAGGGAATCCTACTTCCTCAACTCAACTCACACTACTCTCTGATTTGGAGAGAGCCTCTGCTCCTATCTCCCACTGATCTCTTCCACGCTTCCTGTCTCGGATGCCTTCACTTGCTATGCTTGAACTTGCGTAACCAATATATCCGACACCCCCTGATTGGATGTCCTGCACCCCCTGCTGGGATGCCCTTGACTATCATGCATTACCTCGCAGGCCCAGTCATTGGAGCAATAGAAAACTCATTGTTTATCTCATCAACGTCCTCTGTCTTCTTTGCTTGGAGCTTTTCCTCTGAACTATCAGCCTTTGCCATCTGCACTTCTGAACAACCTCCTAGCGTTTTCATACACTCGTCGTCTGTGCCTTTGCAATCCCTGATTTGCTATCCAGTAAATTGATGGTTGACAGTAGCTCCATCTGTCAAAGCATCGTCAGCTATGCAATTTTTTGCATAGTGCTCGCACCCATAGCTTCTGGTCTCCCTGCGTCGAGCTTGCCTGAGAGATCCGCATCAACTCTATCCTCCGCTGCCATAGAAATAAAGAAACCACCATAAAAAAAAGAGACTTGCCCCTCCTTGGCGCGCACTCTTGTGTTTTATTCGTCTCAATTTCTCTATCTGGAAGTTCCTGTGAACTTTTAACAACCCGCTGCTGCACACTCCTCTTACGCCTCTGTACGACACTCTACCGTACCCTTGCACTACTACACGTCTGCATTTGTGCTTCTGCGCTTAGTATGCTCCTCTGTAACTATTGTTCTACACGTCCACATACCACCAGTACCTACTCGTACACAGTAGCTCCAACAGCCACAGCATTTTCCTAAGCCTGAACTGGTTGCCAAATCATCTATCCGTTGATGAATGGTCTTTTTAATTGAACCAGATCTTCTGATCAACTTCAGAGATAATCATCACTGCAATCCTTTGATCACCCCTGACCAATCCTGATCTTCCTTGATTTTCCATTTGATCATGCTGATCTCCTTTTGTCTTCAATGATCTATCTCGATCTGTATCTGGTTGTCCAATCTGGTCAAAATCTGCCCATTCTAACCTCTTCAGTGAATTCGCAACGTTCTACAATATCCGGTAACCTTCCTTCGTCTATTGAAGATGACAAACTCCCGTGTTTTGACAATCTTTAAAAAGTCGTTCAGAATTTCACTATTATGACCTCGCGGTTGCGTCCGAAACGGTCTGTTTAGCTAGAATCAACCTTCGCTGCACTTCCGGGGACCTCACTAAAAAATATCCTCGAAATTTGGGCCACACCACAAATTTCTGAACATTCTGGGCCAATTGCAATTTTCAAAAATTAGGGGAATATTCTGTGTTCCAACAAAATATTCTATCCACTACACCTGACGCCGTCTGCCACTTTAATCTTCTTTCCTTTTACAGAAACTCCAATTCCAAAATCTAACCGTACGGATGTGTCCGGAATACTCCAAATAGTTGGAAAGCACTATTGGATCGTCAAAAACGGACTCAGAATGGCTTAGATCAAGCCAAAACATTTTGTACGCCTCAGATCTGCGGCTACACCTTAGTCGCGAAGCATTGGATCCTTTCTACTGCGGCTACACCTTAGTCGCATCGTACTGGATTCCTCCTCCGAGTTCCAACGTGGCAGCTGACGTGGCACGATTGTGCTAAAGTGCTGACTAGATCGCCACGTGTCGATGACATGGACGACACGTGTCGCTGATGTGGATGACACGTGTCACTGACGTCTGCTAACGCGTCTCTGACACAGCGCCATATGGCGGGCATGTGGTGTACACACCTTCACCCCTCTCACCTTTTTCCTTGCACCGCGCGTGCGGTACATGTACGAGACTAGGTCGACGCGCCGTCTCACTGCACGGTGCATGAGAGCGCTGCTTCGCGCTCGACTCGCGCGCCATTTTCGAAGCGTAAGCGGCGCCTTGCTCCTCTAGTGGTCTGCTTTTCATTTCTGGACTCCTCTCATCGAGCCCTTGCTCCTGGTATACTCAAAACCTGATTTAGAGCAATTTGATTTCTAGACAGTTTCGAAAATCACACTGTTTTTGTTCCGAAATGCCACCAACGAGGCTCTGATACCACTTGTTGAGATCGAGGATCCCGCTCAAGACCTTGTAGAAATTATACCAAGCAGAAAAACACACCCACGCTTTAGGAGACACTATATTTAACATGGTTCGGCCTCAATGCCTACGTCCACGGGAGAGTAGTCGGTTATCACTATAACAATTGAGAAATTACAGAAAGATTACAATAGAGGAGGAGCTCACACTTTCCTCACTCACCCACTCATCCGTCTCCCTCGCTCACACCGAGAGAGACGGTCTCTCCGCCTCACATCTCTCATTCTCTTTGGTTTGCTCTATCTCTCTCATTTACCTCTGCTCTCACCCTCTCCATTTATACACATGAAGATAGAGGAATGGTGGAGAGTCATAGCTGGCCTTGCACATGGCCAACTTATTCCTTCACATAGCCAGCTCACCTTTGTGACTTTGTAGGTTGGAAGAAGCTGCAGCACATAGAGAAGAGAATCACCCCTTACATGGGGTGATATCTAACAAAAAGGTGGAAAATTGACAAAATTTGGAATATGTAGTAATTTTTTCAACTCAAAATGAGTTCACAACAAGGCATTTCTAAAGTTTTGAACATGTTTATTATCAAATTTCTGAGTGGATTCCAATTCATTGGAGAGTGTATGGAATGGACTTCCTCTCTTCATGTGTCGCTCGGTTGGAATGCACTTACATTTTATTTTTTCAATTAGCTCAGTTCGATAATCATAATAATTTTATTTATTTTATTTATTTTTTTAAAAAAATAATAAATATATATATATATATTTATAAAATAGACCACCCTATATTTCTGCAAACCTAGTTCAGCATTTATGGACAACAAGGTTACAATCCGCCCATGGGGTGGACAACCCACTGCAAGATTGTTATAGTGGGTGAAAGAGACACAAAATAAAAATTCAAAAAAATTAATAAATCTTTATTCACTTACTTATATTCTACTTAGTTTCTATTATTTTATTATGTTCCAATATGTTTTAGAGGTGATATAATCAAAATATTCCTAATAATAATGAAATGAAGCGCACATTAATATTCACATCGAGAGTGTGAATATTTCATGATGTAAACATTCTATCAAATTTATTTAATTCAAACATTCACACGGTCAATGTGATCAACATTCACCCTCTCAATGTGAATATTCATACTATCAAATTTATTTATATTTTATAAAATTATATATTCAAGTAAGATTTTATTTGATAGATCTCATTAACTAGATTTCAAAAATATAAATTTCATTAAAAAATTATGTACAACAAAAATTGTGAATATTTAAAGTTTAATATATAAAAAGTACAAAATAGTCCAAAATATTGTACACCAATTTGCTAAGGATTCACGAAATATTTGTAAGGGTTAAAATTATTCATAAAATACTTTAAATGTGAGAATTAAGATTTGATGAATCAAATGTTCAAATAATAAAATTTATTGAAATACAAAAATATGTTAGGTCTGGAATTAATGCCTAGTGGGGCAAAAGGGAAAAAAAAATATACAAACACATAATTTTTCACTTGCACCCTCACCACAGAATCACTTGCACCCCCATATGTTTGTAATTTTTTCTCTCTACACCACTGGATAGTAATTTCCTCAATATGTTATGAACTAATTGTGATAAAGTATTTGATAGAAGATTTCCTAATAAATTTTCCTCTATTAATGTCAAAGACCTAATTATAGAATCAATTATCTTTTATCAAAAAAATATATTTAATCAGATTAATTAAAAAAATAAAATTTCTAAATACTATCTTCTACAATAATAAAATTATATAAATTATTATTAATAGAAGTGTATTTATGATATCATTAAAAATTGGTGAGGTGATGAAAGGGTCAATTTTTTTCCCTTGTGTGAAGGCTTTTTCGTTCATTTTGAAAGACATATTCTAAATGTTAGGGGTGGGCGCGGGTCGGTTGCGGCCACGGAACTTCCAATCCGTCATCCATCTACCAGATTAGCGGATTGGAGAAAATCAATCCGCATCCGTCCGCCAATCCGGTGGATGTGGATTGAGCGGATTGGCGGTTTGGCGGATGGATGCGAATCGATTTGGCGATTTGAAATTTTATAAATTTTCAACATAGTTCAACTTGTGCACTTCCTCAAAAAAAAAAAAAAAAAAAGAGTATTACAGTCAATAACTTAAAAAAGTATTACAATTACTGCATGTCTCATCCAAAGAAAGAAAGTTTGAAACTTTAGAATATCACAATCACTGCATGCCTCATCCACATATTACAATCACAGAATGTCTCATCCACATAAAGTATTACAATCTGTGGTTCTTAAAATATAAAAACAATTCAAACCACCAAAACCATAAACAGAGCAA
This sequence comes from Camellia lanceoleosa, assembly GCA_025200525.1. Taxonomy (NCBI): domain Eukaryota; kingdom Viridiplantae; phylum Streptophyta; class Magnoliopsida; order Ericales; family Theaceae; genus Camellia; species Camellia lanceoleosa. Next base: position 207,468,123 of record CM045760.1, read on the forward strand.
TAGTAAAGATTGTATGTCTCTATATTGTTACATTTATATATGTTTTTGAAAATAAAAACCAATCAGCATATATCATATTTTTTATTTATTACTTTTAGAGTTAGATTTAGAAACAAAAATATATAGATAAATAATATGTTTATTTTTTCAATTCAAAAAATATATTCAAGTTGAAAACTTTTTTTCAACAGAATATTTGAACTCTTTTTCAATTGAAAATACAAACAAACTATTAAAATAAATTGAAAACACAAAATCTTATAAATTACTAAGAGTGCTCGTGGTTTGGCGGTTCGGTTGCGGCCAAATGAACCTCAAATCCGCCATCCGTCCGCTAAATTGGCGGATTGGAGAAAATCAATCCGCAACCTTCCGCTCGTCATCACGCATCCATTCAAAATGTGGCGGATCGGTTCGGTTCGGTCGGTTTTGGCGGATCGGTATATCCGTTGCTCACCCCTACCAAATGTCAATATAAAAATAAAGAAAAGCAAAAGACAATCTTGGTTGGTTGCAAATTGTTTATAGCACACGCTACCATTGTATCAAAGAAACAAAAATGAGGACAACTTGGGTTGCAACTTGTTAATATATATATATGTATATACAAATGAGTTAATTAAGATAGCATTGAATAATTTTTTTCTTTTCTATTCCCTTTTAACGGGTGAATTCAAATGTTTTAAATGATTGGGCATGAATAAACTGAACATCACCTCTCTGTCTCTTCTTGATTTTCTTATTATTTTCTTGTTTATTATTTTCAACAAAAGATTAAATTAAGTTTCCTCTATTTAATTACTTGCTTTCGAAAGTGTTGGCTTTTTTGGCTTTCGAAGGGTATTTTTGTAAATGCAAGCGTGCCAGTAAGGATCAATCAGTCCTTACAGAAATTATAATTGCCAACCAATTATCAGACGATTGTGTTTTAATTCTTTCAGCCTCAATGAAGAGGACTTTTACTGGTGGCTTGACTTAGGAGAAATTAAACAAAATGACAGTTAAATGGCGAACAATTGAAGTATTTCATTAAGATGAAAACTTACAATGATCCAAACTCAGCCTCATAAAGGTTTAAAGCAACAATCTACTTGAAACTACTCCTATGAATGAAGTGCAGTGCAGGAATTTAAAGTGCAGGAAATATAAAGACTGGAAATGTAAAACTAGAAAAGAAAATATGAAGTAAATGACTGGTTTGTTGGATCTGAGTCTGGGGGCTTTTTCTGGGGGCTTCCCTGCTATTTATACTTGTCAAGGATGACCTTCGAACTGCACTTCAAACCGTCGAACTGCTCCTCTATGATCGCTGACCATGTTGCCTTATAAGTAGTTCCACTACACCATCATTTGCAGTTAGGCTTCCCTCCTATATTTGAATTTGAATGTGAGTAACCGTTGAAGCCACGTCACCTTGCATCTCTTTACTGATCCAATGCTACTCAGATCACATGAGAACCAATATTAACTACCACGTGTACGATCAGGATCAAAGACTTGACTAGTCTTCCTATATTACCCTTATTCTACCACGTGTCGAATTGTGATTGGCTTTTACAAAATATGTAGCCAACATTACCCCCACACTAATATACCCCATACTTGGTGATATTAGTGGATCAAAGCTCTTTTCCCGCGTTTTTTTGAACGTGCATGGGGTCTAAATTATGGAAATACAACCGTCATTTATTGATGATCATTTGCATTAATTCACTTTTAATCTTGTAAATGCCCCAATACCTTAGCACTCGCACAAACTGATACTCCTTCTATGGCCGAATCAACTTTCTCCTCCATTGATCGAGCACACGAAGAGTCATATGATGATGTTGTTCCTCCTCGAAAGAATTTTCATGCATTAATTAGCCACCTTTATCCACCTTTCCATATTCAAGTCATGGATGTCTTTACAAATTATCGACCTTTGGATTACGAACACATTGCTCTTAATCTTTCGATTCAGAAACTTGCAAATATGGATACAAGAAGTTCCTCCTCTGACTCACTCTTGTGCTTCGAACAAACTACTCCCAAATCTTTGATTCAGAAAGTTGCAAATATGGACTTGGGAAACTCTTCTTCACAAACCTCTGCATGGGATAAAGCTGTAACTTCTTCATCTTCTGGGGTTTCTGGCTGGACAAGTTGGTCAACCCCTAAGACTTATGATTTGAGGGAACGAATCAACCATCATTATGTTGAGTTCACTGACCCTTTGGACTTCCCTTCCTACGCTCGAAGTTCAGTGGTCTACCCCTACGTGCCTATTGACCATCGACGTAGTTTGGAGGAGAATCTGCTTGTGGCATGGTATACATCTTCTATGCCCACAACGACAGTGCTTGTTGCCCGACGCCCAGAAGAGGCACAAGGGTACAACCCATCATTCTTAGCCCAGAAAACGAAGATTTGTTCTTCTGACTAGCTTGATTATATTAATGCCTTTGTTCCTTCCACCCCCGTGCCATCTCCCATAATAGAAGCATCCACACATTCTTCTCCATCTTCGGAAACAGAAGCATCTACATCTCCTCCACCAACTCTTTGCTAAACAGAGAAACTGAGGCTTGCCCTCTCCATGAATGAAGTCTTTCCGCCTTACAAACCTCCACCATCCCCTACTCCAGCAGAGAGGAAACAAGCTCAACTTCTACTTGCAGCTTTCTCTCACTTGCCCTTCAATGTTCTTGAGGACGCAGTCCCTCTCAAAAACTTTCAATGGGCTTGTGATATTCTGACTAGGAGCCATGTCCTTAATCCCCTTGCCCAAGCAAAACTTCATATGTTCCTGGACCAACTTCCATTGCTCCTCTACTGGCATCGAAATTCTATGGCTACTACACAATCTTTAGACCAACTTTCGTCTCTTCGAATTCATGCCCAGTATGAAGCAGAGAACTTCATCGAAGAATTCAATGATTTCAAGAATAAAGATTCTACGTATTGGGATGATTTGGTCATAGACGAATTGGAACAAAGATTGAGAGAGGAAGCTTTCGAAATAAAGGCTGAAGAGCTCTACTACGAAGTGAGAGCACATCAACTCATGCAGCCAACATTAGAAGAAATAGAAGATATAATAAAGAAAGAACAAAAATTCATTGATCACTGTTGGACCAAATTTCATGATCTTGTTATTTATTCCATTCCTTATTTTTATGAGCTTGAGTTTATACCCAAATAGGATTATTCGATGTAATTGCCTTGGCTTGAATACAAACAAAATTCTTCTGTATTTGGCATTGTTTGACCCTGTTTCCTTTTGTCTTCAAAAGCCAATTCAGAGCTTAGAACTGAACAAACTCATTCTTCGAAACTGGACACAATTGTTAAAACACTAAAATCAACATGAATTCTTCCAACTTTTGGAGTAGAATTGACAATTCTGCTGATTTTCATTTAGAATTAGTGCTTCGAATTTAACAATCTTATCCTTCGAATATAGATCCAATCAATTCCAATAAGGATGCTGAGATGAATTGTCCAATTTATGGACTATGATTACCAACTCTTGTTGATTTTTGTTTGGAATTGGTGCTTCGAATTTTAACAATCTTTCCCCTCAAAGCCTGTTTTAATCATAACCAAAATATAGTCATGGTTAATACTGACTAGTTTTGCAACAGTCCATACTTACAACAATATGGAAATTTCCCTTGGGGTACACTGTTTTAATCAAACAAACAATTCTCTGTGTATATACAAACCAACTATTGGTTTAGATGTTTCGAACAACAATTCACATCCTTAAGAGGCCTTAAGTTTTGCCTCAAGGGTATTACTTTTGTTAACAAACCTATTACAGGTCTTTGATCTCTTCTAAGTAAACCCTCCCTTGAGTATTCTTACATTTTTAAGCATCTAGTATGCTTCGAGGCCGACTTCTGTATTTCGAAGCCGTTGTTGTTTGATTTTTGGTGCCAAAATCTGGTTTCGAAGCCAAATATCTTGCTTCGAAGCTGGCATCACCATCCGGAATGTGTTTTTCCCTCCAAAAACTATCAACATTAGATGAGACTCCTCGTATTCGTACTTTTAGTACTCAACGACTTATGGGATATATTTTCCGGACACAAAGGCTTTTAAAACCCTTTTGTTTCGCGTTCTGGAATCACTTACGCTCTCAACGTACAAACCCTCATCAGTCTTCCAACTTCTCTTTACTCCCTTCTTCATTTTCTGAAAAAGCATACTATCAATGGCTTCTTCTTCACCAAAAGTGCCAGTCACAGAGCGTATGAGCTCGTCTGTGGCCTTGAAAAGGTTCATTGATGCAGAATGTGAGAAGTACAAGGCTGGGGAGAAAAGCACAATCGACGGGCATATCTTTGTTCCTCGTCGCCGTGTGCAGCAAGACTACGTGCTCGGGCCCATATTCAAGGAGATCCATCGAGCTCCCAAATTCTATATCCTCGTCTGGAGAACCAATGTCTCCTTTATGAAGGTGGTCTCGACTGGAGGAACTAGAGAATCAATCGCCCTCACCGATGCTGGCCCACGGTGAGACCGAAGTGGCAAGAATGGTATGAACGGGTCATCCCTGCTAGGACACTAGACCTTCAAGAGCTCTGCCTTCTCGATGCTCTCCGACTATCTAGGGTAACTATCTCAGAGGACCCTTTCCTAGTTCCTGCTGCCTTATGTTTTTGGAACCCCATCTTTAATTTCTTTCAATTTAGATGTGGGATGATGGCCCCTACTGTTCTTGATATTTGCTATCTACTAAGAGTATCCCCTATTGGTACCCCCATTACACCAGATTTCCCTAACTTAGCAGTCCCTTTCTCTCTCCCCTCTCTTAACTCATCTTACAGTGATTTTGTTAAAGTTGAGAATAAAAGAGAGGGCCTGGTAACTGATAGGGAATTCTTTTCCTTCTGTCTGGACCAATGAAGAGCTCTCCATTTTCTTTCATATCGTTGTAATCGAGTGTACAGACCGAATCTTTCTCTTTTGTGATCTCAAAATGACTGGGACCATATCTGGTTCCTTTGTCTTTGGGTGTTTAAGCAATACCCAATTGTTCGGAACCACCAAAGGAGGCTTGACCATCCTGCCTTGGATTCCAACATCTCTCCGGGCAGGCACTTCCCTAGGTTTGTTTTGCATTACAAACCACTGGGACCTGTGTACCCACGAACTTGCTGACTCAGATGTTGAACTGCTTTTTTGTACCTTCGAAGCCATCTTCGACGCTGGCTGTGAAGGTAAGTGTTTGGCTCTGACCTCATGTTTTGAGCCTGATTCAGACCTTCGATGAAGGTAGTCACTTTCTGTCATGTGTGAGGCTGGTCTAGGGGGCCAATCTTTGGCTTTGATCCCATGAACTGAGCCTCTCTCCAGTCTTCTTTCAGAATGACTGCTCTCCATTCTGTAATAGTTAGATGGCCTAGATTCATATAAGGGCCTCTTGCCTTTAGCATGCATTCTGTCAATTGCAGGCTCAACCACTGGTGATCGCTGCCTATCACTAGCCGGATACGGCCTTTTGTTGTAAGCATTGGTTGATTTAGGACGTCTCTGAACATCCCTATAGTATTGCTTCCCATCAATTGGAAGCCCCTTCAACCATTTATAACTCACCGCACTGGACACATCCTTTGCATCATCACTTTGCCTCTAAGGAATCATCATCCAAGAATTCTTCATCGAGTGTTCCTCTCCGTCCGAGAAACCTTGTCCAATAACTGGTGGGTTTCTAGTGTCCTTCTTGATGGTTGTTTGGTTAGCAACATGCATCTGCACATTGACTTCTTCCAATTCTGTCAAGGACAAGTTCTGGAAGTCTGACGTAATGACATTGGCTGCCGCCTCTCCAACTTCTGGAAATAGATTACCGTCGATCCCCATGGCCTTTTCTGTTTTGGCTGGAAGCTTCAAACTTCCTTTCCGAATCTATTCTTGGATCCTGTCTCGAAAAACAATGCAATTTTTAGTCGAGTGAGACCAAGAGTTATGCCATTTACAATATACTTTTCCCTTAAGTTCATCTGGAGATGGCATTTTTACTCTTTTAGGTAACTTAAGGAAGTTGGCCGCAAGCAAATGATCAAAAATGTCATCTGTTTTTGTTAAATCGAAAGAGTACTTTCTGTGAAAGTCTTTCTTTTTAAAATGCTGGTCAACTGTTGTATCCTTATGAACTAATGCCTCACAGATCACAGGTTCTTTGCCCACAATCTCTGCTGCATCGATCTCATAATTAGGATCTCTATAATATGTCTTGTACGATGCATTATTTTAATCTTGTTCCTCCTCTAGTAATGCTTCGTATTTAGACACCTTATAGGTTAGTTCCACCAAATCTCTGAATTCAGTTGAGTCAAATTTCTTTTGAAGCCTGAACTCTAGGCAATTTTGGGCCAATCTTACGAATTCTGACTCTGGCAGGATGACTCTACATTTATTTCGAGCCCTTTTAAATCTAGCAATAAATTGAGTAGCCTTTTCTTCAGGCGTTTGACTCAATCTAGCCAAGTTTGCCATGGATACCTCTGGCTCCGATTGGAAGAATTGGGCATGAAATGCCTCTTTCATTTGTTTCCAATTTTGAATGGAGCCAGGTGTAAGGTTGATGTACCTTACAAATGCTCCCCCAGTTAGAGAATTTGGGAATAATCTTAGTTTCATATAGTCATGATTAGTAAATTCACTGCATTGAGCAGCAAACCTAGCAATATGCTCTATTGTTGATTGGTTCCCACTCCCATAGAAAAGGGTAAAATCTGATATCCTGAATCCCCTTGGGTATTCATGTACCCTATCTACCCATTCTGGGTATGGTTTTCTGTATACAAGAGTCTGGACCCCCCGAGCCATCGGTCCACACATCTCCCTAACAATATCAGCAATTTGGTCCCTAGGGACCATATTTTGTGCTTGCTGAACCACTACTGGAGGGACAAACACAGGATTTGGTGGACAAACTTGTGCTTGCGGTCCTCTTGGTCCGTAAGGTGGTACATTTGGGACTGGTTGTCCCTGTGGTGCAGGTTGCTGTTGGAGGTGTGGGTAACCCTGTAGACACCCCATTTTTGACCGTCCTCAAGACTTGGACGTCACTGATTGAACACTTAGTGATCATCCTTGTTCGTGTTCGTTTTGAGTTCCCGGAGGCCTCGGCTGCGCGCCTTGCTTCAGGATCTCTTAACTCGTTCGTTTAGTGTTTGGTTTTGCACCAAACACTTGTGTCTTTGCCTTGGAAGGCAGGGAATGGCTTGTTGGTCATCCCCGCACTCCATCGGCCTTCCCTTTACCTCACCGGCCTTTCCTTGCTGCCACCGGCCATTGTTTCTTGTTATCAATACCCGGTCGGCAGTCTGTATGGCTGGCCGGCACTTTATTTGGCCGATGGTCTATTTGGCCGGCCGGTGACCCTTTTATACCCCTTTGGGCTTGGTGCATGCCAGCTGTGCCAGTTGGAATACACCAACACCACTCCCCATGCACGGGGATGGCTGTTTTGAGCCCTTGACCCCTTTTTCCTTCTAGAAGGATGACCCTTTTGGCCAAGCTTCTTGGGGAAGCTTGGCCAGCTGTTTTAGCTTCTTCAAGAAGCCATGAACCATTTGCCTCTTTTGACCCTTTAATATAGCTTCTTGGAGAAGCTTTGGAGCCATTTCTTTGCCTATATAAGGCCTTTCTTCCTCCTTTGTCTAGGGTTAGAACTTTTGATCAAAAAAACCAAAGATATATAGATACACATCTGTCATATACTCTCTCTCTATATATATATATATTCCCCTCTCTCTCCTCCTTTTGTGTGTGTTTTGTGGCCCAAAAGTGTAGTTTTACCTTAGTTTTGCACTAACACACACACTACCACACCTTACTTCGACTTTGAGGGACTTGGAGGGTCTTTTCTTGAGTTTTTGGACTTGTTTTGATCAGAAGAGAGTGGCTAGACCTGCTGTTCTTGAGGTGTTCTTCAAGGGTAATCACTTTGCTTTAGATTCTCCATTTTTGCAACAACTTTTTACCTGTCTTGCATGATGATTTGAGCTTTGTGTATAACTAGAAAAAGTCTTCTTTTTGCATGCTTTAAATACTTCATTAAGGTTATTTTGTGGTTTGGGGTCGAACTCATCCTCTTAGGCCTTATTTGGTCCTTTTGGTGTTTCCATTACAAGGTTTTATTTGCTTGAGTGTCTTGTCCTTTTCACCACTGAAATCCAATGGATTTTTAGTGGTAAAGAAGAGGGTTTGAAGTCTTGTATAGGGGAGGGACACCCCTCTCCCTCTTGTCCCTCTTTGATCCTTGTTTTGGCTTAAAAAGCAACATGCATGCTTGGTTTGTTTTTGGCTTCATATCAGTTGTTTTTGGTGCTATTTAGGTCCCATGTTGTCTCTGTTTTTGGTCGGATTTGTGACCTTTTGTATGCTTAGCACACGTGCTTTGTATTCCCTTGTTTATGCCTAAAATGCATCATGCATGTAGCCTACCATGCTATCATACCTTGGCCTTGCTTTGTGAAGTACTTGATCATGTTTTATCATGCTTAAGGTCTATTGGCCACTGATTTGATCATATTTAGCATGTTTGACATAGTTGCTTTGTATTTTGGCTTGTAAGCCCTAAGGATATGAGTCATAAACATGCTTTAGATGGCCTAATTTAATGAGGTGAAGCTATTTTCCATGTCATTTCAGTCCCCAAATCATGCTAGTATGCTTGCATTCATTACTCTTTTCATGCTTTGAAGGTGTGCCCTTTTATGCTTTGAAATGAACATTGTGTAGGCCTAAGTATTTGAGCTTTCAAGGCTGCCATATCATTGGGTTTTAGGGCTGATTTCAGTGCATTCAAACTTTGTTTTGGTCGTATAGCTCATATCATGTTGGCTTGGGATAGTGGTAGTAGGATGCTCCTTTGCTATGCCTTAACTATGGGCCTATTAGTGTGTATACTTCCATGCTTGATTGTTCATCATTTTAGCATCTTTGGCCACTGTTTTGGGGTGTGGCCAAGGCCTCTCATTTCGGCCTAAGTCCACTTTGGTTCATGGTTACATGCTTGACTTGTTACATCTAGTTATATGCTTGCATTGTGCCATGTTTGCATTTCATTTTAGGATGCATTTTATTGCATTTTGCATGCTTAATACATCACTTTTGCAGGTTTGGTTTGCATTACATTGCTTGGTTTGGGGTGTCAAACCAAGTGTGAGGATTGAGAGGTGTTTATACTTCAAGTGACAAAACATGTCTCAACCCTCAGTCACCGAGGCCCTTGACTTTGACATGATAGGGTCTTGGTATTCATTTGTGTGTTGCATGCATTCTCATTGAATTGCAACCTTGGCCTCTTAGGCCATCATGCATCAAAATGCACAATTGATGGCCCGAAGGCCGAGGGCCATGCTCCCTTAAGTCCATTGCATGATAGGGAATGTGGCCTAGCTTATATTTGCTTGAAATCCCATGCCATACACTGTCTATCCTTTGTTGCTGTCAAAAACCAGATTCTGCAGCGAGTTTTGGCCGGTCGGCTGAATATAGTGCCGGCCGGCCATTAGTTTTGGCCGGTAATAAAGAAACGTGGCCGGTGGCTTCCCTCTTTGGCCGGTGGTATTGGTGCTTGGCCGGTGGTATTGGTGCTTGGCCGATGGCACTCTTCAGGATCCATAAATCATGTTCCAAGAATTTTGCAGCCTCCAGAAAAGCAGGACAGTGCAAATAGAGGCAGCGGTGGCATGGTATGGGCTTTTCGGGCGAAACGGATTCAAGTATGCATCATTCGCGCATTCCAAGGCGGGGCTGTGGCCTTTTCTCTTCTGCATTTATTTTGTAAAGTAATTAGAAGTTTTGTAATATTTAATTAATTCAGTATTATTTTTTCAGACTGTAATATTTATTCGGACCCTCTGAGCGAGGGTAATTGTGTAATAAGTGTGGGTGCGTGTGTGTATGTCTTCCAACCCTAAGTCTTTCTTCCCTTTTATTTACCTGCTTTCAATGGTTAGTAATAGGGCATATTTAAATTAGCATACCTTATGCTATGCATGCGTGCATCCATACATTTTCTTTACATACATCGGGCTTGGCACATCATGCTAATTGCACTTGTATTTCAATTCGAAGTTGAGTACTTGTTAGTTGCAGCATTTCACATGCCATCTTTAGGATAGCCGAGCCTATTATAGTTGCATTTTGCATGTGTTGCATTAGCCATCTTAACATGAACTAGGATCATGCATATGATTACTAACTAGTTTCTGTTTTGGCTTGGAGTACTAGGTAAGCTTTTATGCTTTAGCATATCGCATGCGTGTGAATGTTGCCATAATAGCATGATTACCATGAGGCTAGCTGCTTATATGATATAACTGCTTGAATGCCTGTGGATGGAGGTCAAATTACCTAAATTGGAATAATGCATTAAAACTGAGAGTTTTAAGCCCGCTAGTTAGTGGCAAAACCATCTTTTCTAAAGCCCACTTGAGGGTGGCAAAATCTGCATTTTAGCCTACTTGCGAGTAGCAAATCCTTTTCAAAACAAACATGAAATGTTTTGTTCTAATTTAGGCAATTTAGTCTATACTTGTTTGCTGTGCGCATAACGTAGTAATTCTAGGCTAATAACCGGAATAAGAACACATAATGTTTTCAAAACAAGATATCATGGTTAGTAGAGGCCGATCTTCGGATCGGGCGAGAGGGAGTGATCATAGCTGACCTTCCCCAATCGTACCCAAGCTCCCGAGCCAAGGCAACTTTGGTGATAACGGACACGTGGCCTTTGGCACCAAGTCAGGGTTTCCTAAATTCCCCCATTAATAAAATATTTAGGTGGCGACTCTGTATCTAGCGAAGCAGTCCATGTTTGGCACTTCTTTCAAAAATCTGTTTTCATAAACGATTTGCCGAATTTGGACTCTTTGGTTCAGATTTAGAACCATGACAAAATCGAGTCCGAATTGTAGCGAGGTCCCCCGCGGGCGTTGTTACAGTTTCTAGCGACTCTGCTGGGGATTTTAGAAAGCTTGACTCGAACTCGTGATATCCTGTTTTGATTTCATTTATGTGTCTCTTTGCATTGCATGTGCATTGGTGCGCCTAGGACACCGTGTTGGCCATCTGCTATTCCTGAGCAGTCTGCCGGAGGCTTGACTTTGTCAAAGCATGCCATAAGGTCGACGGTCTTGCTCACAAGATGGGAACACAAACCCCAGTTTTACCGAGGTACCCTTTTCGACCATTCGACCTAGTGCATATTCGGAATCCATAGTGACCATTCCAAATTAGGACAGGTTGCTCACCCGATCTTAGATTGTTTGAAACCGCTGCGTGCATAGTGAAACCCTAGTTCCTAACAAGATAGGGCAGGAAAACCCTACCCCAACATAGGGGTGTATTGGCTCTCATTTACTTGCTATGTGCTTTTAGAGTGTATCTCTACAGGGAGTGCATATACCAGTTTGGAAGTCTGGGTATCCGGCCTGCTGGCATCAGTATCAGTATTTTGGGAATCAGTTATCTGTGGGTATCAGGTTCAGACTTAGGGACAACGATTCAGAAACAGTGATCAGTATTTGAGGGATAGTGTGTTCAGCTTATTGGCAGCATATTATGATACCCAACCGCATGTTGTATGTTTATTTTACACTGTTACACTGTCCGATTGTCTGTTTATTTATACGCTTTATTTATCTTTTTGCTAGGTAGTTGAGCACAATTGCTTCCGACCCAGCAGATATTCCCCAAGCACTCTGGACTAGAGGTCGTCGACTCCATCGATCTGAGGATCTGGTAGACGGACAACCAGTGCACCACTCTCTATCCCCGGTTACTAGACGGAGGATAGCTAGGCAGAAGACATCAGTTCAGTAGTCAGTACAGAGGACTTTGTCTACCCCACCTGTGTATAGTAGGGATCAGGTCTCTGCTCCTCCCACAGAAAGGGAATATACACCGATAATTCAACAGAGGTAACAAGATGGCCGGCTTAGAAGAGATGGTGCGCCCGAAATTTAAGAGCATGAAAATGATGCAGAGATGTCAGTCTGACAAGTGAGTTTGCCAAGCAACAAGCCACGGTTATGAATGAACAGACGGAGTTGATCGTGAGGTTACAACAAGAAGCAGACATCGCTTCGCAAGAAATTCCTCCCACCAGGGTTCCAACCCTCGGGATACGCCTAATGTTCAATGATACGAACTTCCCATAGGACCACCTCCACCCCGATCCTACCCCAAATCCAACCTCGCTTATCAAAACGCCCACCAACCTACCGGACTCTCCTTTGAGTTCGAGATCGATCCCATCACTAAAGTTGAGCAAGCTTGAAAAGTCGCTTAAGAGATCCCAAGGAGCCAAGACCATCCCCAACATTGAAGATGGCTACAATCGTCAGTAACGCCGCCTCGATGATTTAAAATGCCCCATATTGATCGATTTGACGGGTCCGGGGACCCCATGGTGCACCTGAGACTGTTTTCAGATATCTTAAGGCCGATGGGCCTCAGTAGACTACAGAAGATGTCTTTGTTTGGCCGGACCCTGTCAAGTGTGGCGACCATATGGTATGCCAAATTAGAAGATGATGTCAAGAGAAACTGGGACGAGATGGCTGAGGCCTTCATTGCGCAGTACTCATACAATACACAAATCAAGATTACAACCCGTGATCTCGAGACAACAAGACAGGAACCTAAAGAGAGTTTCTCAAAATTCGTAACCAGATGGAGGGCCAAGGCTTCGATGATGAACTTAAAACCTACAGACAAAGATCAGATTCGGATGATTGTGCGCAATCTTCAGCCGAAGTTGATGCAAAAGATGATTGTACTCCTCTTTCCTACTTTTTCTGACCTGCATGAAAAGGGGGTGCAGATTGAGGATGCCTTGAAGCAAGGCTTAATTGATAACGACCGGGAGCAACCCCAAAGGACTTTCAACCGCAACACTAATGCGGGCCCGAGCGGCACCACAACTACGAGAGCCTCCGAAGTGAGCATGGTCACCACCAACCCCCCCTTCGAGAACCGGCACAGCATTCATTCTCCGGCGTCCGAAGTAACCCACCAATGCCAAATACCCACCAAAACACCGTAACCTTTCGCTCCACTTTATATGCCCCCGCCCAAAGCTCGGGGTGCTAATCGAAAAGGGCACTTGAAGCCCTAGAGCCCTTGCCGTAAAGACTTCCCTCTACTCACAACCCAAACAAGTATTATGCTGCTTTCACCAACAAAGACGGTCATGACACTGATCTATGCTTCCGATTACGTCATGAGATTCAAGATCTCATCGATAACGAGGTGATTCTACCGCCCAAGAAGCCCAATGTTACTACAAATCCTCTGCCCACACATAACCAAGCTCCACCACCCAAAAGACTCAATTTCATCCATACTGGGGTCGTGTCCTACGATTCTAGTATCTATATCACACCTTCCCATCTGCCTAAGCCGGAGGTGTTCCTTCCCGATTGCACTGATTTGTGCATGATCGACATCTCCATAACCCAACCTAAACCGGCAGTGGTGACTGTCGAAGACAGGAGAGAGGAGGTCCCAAAGGAGAAGAGGATTGTTGAGCCAGAGTCTGCGAAATCCGAAAGTTGTATTGAGAAGACATATAGCCCGGGTGACTACATTGCATCGATAGACCAGGATGGTCCAGATGTGGAATTTCCGACAGAAGGAGAACTGTGTGTGATCCAAGGGGATAGTCTGGGACGGGGAACAGACGATTTAACAGCTGTGGAAGAAGACCTTGTCAATCTCCGATTTTACAGTGGCCAAGACCCAAGGAACGTGGCAGTCAGCTGGTACGATTATGAGGAGCCGACAGAGGCTACGGGATGGTTAGACGATCAACCAGATGTGGTAGAAGGGTTTCAGCTAGAACGGGGCCCGGCAGGGGCAAGAATGTCAGTGACAGCCGGAAAGGTCGAAGAATAGAGTGTATCGCCGGAGAGCGCCGGTGTCAAGAATTTCGCTCGTGATTGGAGCATTTCAAATACAGGAATTACTGAACAGTCGGTCATATTGACACACCTAAAACAGGAAAAATTCGAAGACTCCGAGAGAATCAGGAAGGCAAAGGCCCATATGGGAACTGAAACTGCTGTGTGCACAGGAACTGAGAATGCTGCGAGCATCCGGATGGAAGGTGCTGCGAGTACGAGAATAGTCATGCCAGAGCCAGATAGGTGTTTGTCGGCCCCTGATGGAATGTAGTGGGAGGATGAGGATTTACATCTTGCCCACACAGACGAAGATTGGGGGGACAACCAACCCGATGACACCTGGTACCTTGGAGAAGTCGACCATATGACACGGAGCGGGCGATACTTTAAACCCCCACACCTAGATCAACCAGAGGCCTCGGGGAAGGATAGAGAGGCTGAGAAGCAAAAGGAGAAGCAACTTGAGGAGGAAGTTGTACTCAAACAGCTAAAAAAGATACAAGCAAACATCTCCATCTGGGGATTGCTCATGGTATCGCGAGTGCATAGACAGGCTGTCTTATCAGCCATGGACAAGGCCAAGCTTTCGATAGACACCACGCCAGAGCAGCTAGTGGGATTAGTCTTTCCGGGAGCTACCCCGACACTGACTTTTTCCGGCAAAGAACTGCCACCCGAGGGGGCAGACCATAACAAGCCTCTCTAAATTTCCATGGAATGTAGGAATAAATGGATACCGGTGGTTCTCGTTGACACCGGATCTGCCATCAACGTCTACCCGGCAAGGACAGCGTATGCGGTCGGCTTGAAAACCGCGAATTTTGTACCAACAGCCTAGGGCATCCGGGCGTATGACAACACAAGTCGAGAAGTGATGGGAACAGTTAAGGTTCAGACTAAAGTTGGGCCAGGACAGCACGAGATAGATTTCCATGTCTTAGAGGTGCCCGCAACTTTTAACTTGCTTTTGGGGCGGCCGTGGCTGCATCAGGTGAAGGTGGTGTCATCCACTTTGCATCAAATGGTGAAATACCCCTATGGGAAGGGAGTAGCCATTATTTTCAGGAATTCATCAATCCATCCACCACCGGAGGTATCCACGCCTGTTCTAGAAAACGAGCATGGCATGGAAGATATGTTCATATCAGGGTTTACCCTAGTTGAGGCTCAGGTTGTACAGAACATCATGGCTGCTAACGAGGGGATATATGTCAGTGCCCAAGCAGTGTATCTCATGAACAAGCTCTAATACATCCCCGGCATGGGATTAGGGAAGAGCGGCCACAAGGGCGTCGCAGCATTGGCCGAACTGCCACACAATCCCCATACTTTTGGCTTGGGTTATCTGCCTACCAAGGAGGATTGGGCAAGGAAGGGAAAGGAGATGGCTGGGAGAGCCAGAGTGAAATAGATGGGCAGACCTTTTGACTTAATGCACCGGCCCATCTAGGGTACCCTAAACGGACGCTTTGTCCGGGAGGGAGAAGACTTCCCATTTTGTGGCTTTCCGGAGCCGTGGCTGAACGCGGAGAGGAAGCGCGTACCAGGGTTCGAGATTTTCTTTGACCTAAGCTATTCGGGGATGATGTTGTCAAGAGTAGATGCACTCCAATAGTTGAGGTTGATGTATCAGAAAGCGGAGTCTGAGGACACCGAACTTGAAATGGGGGTAGCACTGGCATGTCTACTCTCAGATCCTTCGATCGACCAGCTGTGCTTGGGGGACAACTTCTCGGTGTCCATGATCGGGAATGAAACGGCTACGGGCCTACCTTCAACTATTTTGGATGCATCTATCGCACCCTCCCTTGTTTGGCAGTACGATGAGGGATTTCTATTTAGCAGCACCGGGTCAGGTAGTGAGCCGGAATCTGATTCCATCGAGTCTTGTGAGTCAGAATCAGGTTCCACTAACCGAGTCTCGAGTCCCAGATTCTGGGGCGATAACCCGGATGCCACAGTCCTGTCCAGGTCGTCTTTTTCTTTCTCTTTTGAGTCTGTTGTAACAGAAGAATCGGACGGTTTGGAAGTACATAATGAGAATGATATGAATGTGGTTTCCGAGTACTTTTCTGTGCCTTTGATTTATTACTTAAATCAGGACTTTCAAAATTTGGATGAAAACGACGAGGACGAAATTCCTCCAGTTTTACAACGTTTAATTGAACAAGAGCAGGAAAGGTTTGTCAAACCTTTAGTTGATGAAATCATTACTGTGAATGTTGGTACTGAGAAGGACCCACGGCTGGTCCAGATCGGATCCACGTTGTCTTCAGAGGAACACGAGCGCTTAGTCGCTTTATTAAAGGATTTCAAAGATGTTTTCGCGTGGTCCTACGAAGACATGCCTGGAATCGATCCTGAGATTGTACAGCACCGGATCCCTCTCGATCCCGAGGCCCGACTCCAAATGTAAACTCAGAGGATCCGCCCGATTGGGCCATTAAGATCAAGGAAGAGGTCACTACAAATCGACGCAGTTTCCTCGGTATCCGAATACCCGACTTGGTTGGCCAACATTGTTCCGTCAAGAAGGATGGCGATTGTATGTGTAGACTTCGTGGATTTGAACAGAGCCATCCAGGCGACGACTTTCCCTTGTCACACATTGATGAGTTGGTAGATTTCACAGTGGGGCATGCTTTGCTTTCGTTTATGGATGGCTTCTCAGGCTATAATCAGATAGTAATGGCTCCCGAAGACCAGGAGAAGACTGCATTCACCACCCCGTGGGGTATATACTGTTACAGAGTAATGCCATTTGGATTGAAGAATGCTGGAGCTACTTATCAACGGGCAGTGACCACAATATTGCACGATATGATCCACAAAGAGGTTGAGGTGTATGTGGACGACATGACTGTCAAATCCAAAGAAAGAGAAGGTCACTACACCGCCTTGCAAAAGTTTTTCCAAAGGATCAGAGAATTTCGGCTGCAGTTGAATCCTCAGAAGTGTACATTCAGTGTTACAAATGAAAAATGCTAGGGTTTCGACACGCAGAGGGCATCAAGTCGAATTCTTCCAAAATCAAGGCCATCTTAGTAATGCCACCACCAATGACTGAAAAAGAGGTGCGAGGCTTTCTGGGTAAAGTGCAATTCATAAGACGGTTTATTTCAAAATTAACCTTAACTTGTGAACCACTTTTTGGTCTCCTGAAGAAAGGAAAGAAATTCCAATGGAACGGCCGATGTCAAGCAGCTTTTGAACAGATCAAAGAATATTTACAAAACCCACCTGTGTTGTCACCACCGGAGCCAGGGAAACCGTTGATATTGTACCTTTCAGTAACTGAGACTACGATGGGCTGTATGCTCGCACAAGAATCAGAGGATAAGGTGGAGAGGGCCATCTACTATCTGAGCAAGAAGATGTTAGATTACGAGACCCGCTACACTCCGCTGGAGAAGGCTTGCTTAGCTTTGGTATGGGCTACCAGGAAGCTGCGGCACTACCTGTTAGCTCACTCCGTAATGCTGGTTTCACGACTCGATCCCATCAAATATCTTTTCGAGAAACCGGCACTTACGGATAGGTTAGCTCATTGGCTGCTGTTACTTTCTGAATTTGATCTAAAGTATGTGACGCGCAAGTCCGTAAAAGGGAGAGCAGTAGCGGAGTTCCTTGCCGACCACCCGGTTGAAGGGGATGAAGCAGTTGAGTACCTATTCCCGGATGAAGCCATTTTGCACGTCGAAGATGAAACTTGGACGATGTACTTTGACGGAGCGTCAAACTAGTATGGGTATGGGATAGGGGTGTTGTTGATAGCGCCCGACAATTCCCGTATCCCTTTAGCATTCAAGCTCCGGTTCAAAGTCTCAAACAACGAAGCGGAATACGAGGCATGTATTGCCGGCTTAGAAGCAGCTCTAGAACTAGGGACAAAACGATTGGACGTCATTGAGGACTCGAACCTTGTTGTGTCTCAAGCAAAAGGAGATTGGAAGGTCAAAGAAGAGAAGATGATAATTTACCACCAGACCTTGGATTTGTTGATTCCTCGGTTCGAAAAGCTAAACTTCACTCATCTAGTAAGAGAGAACAACAGGTTCGTAGATTCACTAGCAACTCTATCTTCCATGATAGACATCCCGTCCGGAGTCCGGATGCGTCCAGTCATCATTGACCAGAGGTTCGTGCCAGCGTACGAGTCAATTTCTGCCATAGATGAGGTTCAGGATGAGAACCCCTGGTATTACAACATTTGGAACTTCTTGGAGAATGAGGTGTATCCACCAGGGGCAAATGCCAAAGATAAAAGGGCAATCAGGAGAATGGCTGTTCAGTTCATCATCTGCGGGGGTAAGCTGTACAAGAGAGGTCATCTGGGAATGCACAAGCTGTGTGTAGAAGTTGAGGAGTCGAAGCGCCTGATGGAGGCCATCCATGGAGGAGAATGTGGTGCGCATATGAATGGGGTAATGCTGGCACGGAAGATCCTCAGACAGGGTTATTATTGGTCCACCATGGAGGAGGATTGTATTGGCTTTGTTTGACGATGCCATAAATGCCAGATCCATGCAAACCGCATGAACATCCCGTCGTCAAAGCTATACAACATGACTTCGCCATGGCCATTCTCAGTATGGGGAATCGATGTGATCGAGGCGGTTACTCCCAAGGGGTCAAATGGGCATGAGTTCATCCTCGTCGCGATAGATTATTTTACAAAGTGGGTTGAGGCCCAATCTTATGCGGTATTGAAGGCTTCACATGTCGCGAAGTTTATCAGGAACAACATCATCTGTCGCTATGGAGTCCCGAACGAGATTATTTCGGATAATGGTTCCCACTTCAAGAAGGAGGTGATTGATTTGTTAGAGAAATACAATGTGGCTTTTCATAAGTCATCCACATACCGGCCGCAGACCAACGGAGCAGTTCAGGCCGCCAACAAGAACATCAAACACATATTGCAGAAGATGGTAGAAACCTACCGGGATTGGCCAGATAAGTTGTCGTTCGCTCTGTGGAGCTACCGAACTTCGATTAGAACTTCTACTGGGGCGACTCCGTATTCATTAATCTATGGGATGGAGGCCGTCCTACCTATCGAGATCGAGGTTCCGTCATTACGAGTATTGGCTGAGTGCCAAATAGCCGAAGCGGATTGGCAGCAGAGCAGGTTTGAGGAACTCATGCTCTTCGATGAGAGAAGACTGAAAGCACTGTACCATGTTCAGGGTTATCAGCGCAGAATTGCCCGGGCTTTCAACAAGAAGGTTAAGTCTAGGAATCTAAAGGAAGGAGATTTGGTGCTCAAAGACAACCGAGCTCCCATCCATGACCCAAGGGGCAAGTTTAGACCCAATTAGACTGGTCCCTACATCATCAAAGCTATCTGGTCGGGTGGAGCTGTGGTTCTGATGGACCTAGATGGCCTGGAGTTCTCACAACCGATCAACATGGACAAGTTGAAGAAATATTACCCTTGAGAGGCTTGCTAGGCCGAAAACCCGAAAGGGCGACCTAGGCAAAAGTTAGAGCACAGAAAATTAGAAAATAGAAAAACTGAGCTCGCAAGGTTGAAAACCCGCAAAGGCCGGCCTTGGCAAAAGTTAGAGCGTAAAAGGAGAGTGAAAATACTCGAGTGAACCTAAGCCGAACTACGTAAGACTTGATTCCCATCTTTGGGATACATAGGCAGCTTCATCCTGAAGTTCAGCCACAAACTTTTCCCCGATCAACTTTGTCCATTTGATCATCTCAGTCATCTTTGTCTATCAGCATTCATCGTGATCTCCGGTGCAGTGCTTTTCAGACTAAGGGCAACTTTCCGTTGCCGTGCAGTGCTGCGGTGCTATTCAGACTAGGGGCAACTTTCCAGTTGCTGGGATTCGGGATTGTACATCTCAGTGACAAATTTCAAGCATGTTCAGTTATGATCCATATCGAAAATGGTTTTGAAAAGTTTTAATAAAAGTTGACTTTTTCAAATTAATCTTTTTACAACTAAGACCATTTTTAAACCAAAGCGGAAAATTTTCAGTACCACAATCTTCAATTTCATTGATTTCAATACAGAGTTCTCCTGCTCTTGCATACTATTGAAGTTGCTTTTTATTACAATCATAAGGAAAACTTCAAAGTTCTAATAAAGCAATAAACCCGGGGCATAGTCAAGTCAGGTGCCCTACGCCTCCCGTGAGTCGGGTCAAGTCTTCGATACCAATCTAGGCCCATTCTGTGCCTCTTCATTGAGCCAATCCCAACACTCATCAGACAAAGTGTAATTGAAAATGGGAGCGGGGGCTAGGAGCTCTCTGGTTCTCCATGCTGTAGCATATCGGGCAAGCTGTGCGCCTCGGATCGGGAATGCAACTAGGTACTCTATCTCTTCTGGTGGACAAGTCTGGTCATAACCGAATTGACGTCGGATCCAGAACAGAAAATAGAAGACACAGTGAGTCAAGCCAATCACCAATCCTGTGTTGGCGAAGTCATATCAGAGCTCATTGCCGATGGGATTGAGCCAAGGACATCGCCAAGCAATGCGATCCGCGACAAGCTACACATCCAAATAACCACCAACCCTCATCAAGGGCATCGACTAGGCGTTGCCTGAAGAAGTAACCACGGGCTGAGTATGTTGGGCAAGAGTCCACAACCTGCAACTTGTCCATCAACCATATCTGGGGAAGGATAAAAAATGAGAGAATGAAGAATAGAGAGGTGTACGATGAGAGAAAAGTAAGAAAGGGGGTGTGTGAGAAAACTGAGCTTGAGAGCCGAGTGACGGAGCAATACATGTGAGAGATTGGGAAACTTTACTGCAGAGTAGTGGACTCCCAAGAATTTGGTTGCTTCGCGACGATAGAAAGCATCCAAGCCCGTCAACGTCTCAGCCAGAGTCATGATAATGCAACTCTTACCCTCCTTCAAACCTTGGGTAACTTCAATCAATCGGACGCTAGATCCTCCAGAACCCGAGGCAAGTAAGAAATGAGATAGCATACACAAACAAAGTGCGTGTTGGCGAAAACCTTGCCAATGACGGTGGCCGCGGTCACCAGTCTCAGAAAAACGGCAGACCAAACTTGGAATATCCAACATACCGTCACAAATCAAAGATCGAGCATCAGGTACGGAGAACCCACACATTTGTCCTAAGGCTTAGGCATGGCCAAAACGGGGTTGGGGCAGGATCTCTTCATTGCGCTCAGACTCCATTAAAACTTGAAAATCTTCAAAGGTGGGACATACCTCTTGCCCGCCAAAGCTAAAAACATGTGTCACCGGATTCCAAAACCTTGCCGCGGCATGGAGAAACGGAAAATGCAGCGGGGTACGACCCAAAGTGAATAGTGCGTTTATGCCGAAACCCCAAAAATTTACGTTTTCCGAGCCATCCAAGTTGTTAATCCAAGCTGCAAGATTTTAGGCAAGAAATTCTTCCATTTAGAGTAAATCAGTGTGGAAATGAGAAAAACTACGAAGCTGGGGCCTTTTGTAGGGGATAAGGTTGAATGAAGGACAGGTGTCAGCATTCTGCTGGTTTCTTCCATTTTTGGCCGGCCGGCCAAGTATGGTGCCGACCGGCCATTACTGTTGGCCGGTGGAGTCTTCTCATGGCCGGTGGCTTTTCCCTGGGGCCGGTGGTCTTCCCCTTGGTTCCCTGAGTTGTTTATGCTCAGAAGTTGGGGAATCCCACCATTTCCAATGCCCTCCAGTGATCAATTCTTGCGGGGCCGCGCCCATTTGCTTATCGAGTTGTTGTACATTTGCTTATCGAGTTGTATTTCACTCTCTTTAAGTCTTCGATTTGCTTATCGAGTTGTACTCGCACTTGGTTGGTTATGTCGAGTTCCTCTTCTTTGTTTATCGAGTTGTAAGTGGGTTCACTACCTGATTATTACGATGCGAATGCTCTATTTTCAAACGAATTTCATCCACATTGTTATGTGATGCCATGCAATGCGATGCATAGAACGTGCAAATGTAACATCTTTTGAACCAAATAGCAATTTCATTTCCGTCATGTGTTTTGTAAAGAAATACACAGTTTTGAAAAGTGATGATAACAAAACTGCCTGAGGCAGTGCAATGTGCTTGAACTACCAGTAAAAAAGGAAAGTAAAACAAAAGAAAAGTAGGGCAGCAGAGTATCGAGATTGCTACTGATAACCCCCCTCCTTTTTCTTGAGGTCGATGCACCACCTGCGCCCTTATTTAGGGTCAACTATATGATTTGGCACCTTCATTATCCAAGATATCGCAAGAAAGCGCGCTTTTGAAACATTAGTAGGCTTTCAAGTTGACCTCAGGCCGAATCTTTTTAAGCAACGCTCTGTACGAGCGAGGGACATCCCTTCCCGTATCCTTTTGCATCTTGTGAGCTCCACAACATGCTTCGATTATACTATGTTGCAATGCTTTACCTACATATGCTCGAGTTCTTTTTATACACATTGCTGGCGTAGACCACATGTTTTGCTTGCGTGGATCGCATATTTATAATCAAATTCCATTACCTGCGTAGACCGCATGTTTTACTTGCGTAGACCGCATGTTTTGCTTGCGTAGACCGCATATTTATAACTAATTACACCACTTGCGTAGACCGCATGTTTATGAACAAGTCCATTACTTGCGTAGACCGCATGATTTGCTTGCATGGACCACATTCTTATGTTCAAATTCATTACTTGCGTAGACCATATGTTTTGCTTGCGCAGACCGCATGTTTATAATTAATTACACTACTTGCGTGGACCGCATGTTTGTAATCAATTTCATTGCTTGCGTGGAACGCATTCTTATGTTCAATTTCATTGCTTGCGTAGACCGCATGCTCGTGTTCAATTTCGTTGCCTGCGTAGACCACATGCTCCACTTACTTGTCTGTACCTTCACAACATTGTTCTGCTTCCCACTTACTTTGCGTTGTCACGCATTTTCAAGTACGTTAATATGCATGTTGCTAATCACATTGTACCTGTTAAGTTTGTTTTCTTTGCAGGCACGATATTGTATGTACGGTTCATTTGCGACTGGTAGAACCAGACGAACCGGACAGGTATTGTATCCTCCGCATGAGACGTATCGAGAATCGTATAATTCTCTTACATCCTTGCTGCATTGTAGTGTAGTTTGATGTATGCTAGCTTAAAACTGTTGCATGTGTGCTTCGTTACAGCTTTCTTTGCATAATCATAAGTTATACCCAGCTCTGTGCATCGTCTTGCATTTTGCCCCTGCCTTCGGGTACATATCTTGTTTGTCTTGCATGCTTTGTCTAAGTCTTCGGCCTTGTCAAAAATGGGTCGTCTTTGGGCTTTGACATTCACTCCCGTCATTGTTATGACTTCCGAGTTCTGTCAAAGAGGGGCAACTGTAGACACCCCATTTTTGACCGTCCTCAAGACTTGGACGTCACTGATTGGACACTCAGTGATCATCCTTGTTCGTGTTCATTTTGAGTTCCCGGAGGCCTCGGCTGTGCGCCTTGCTTCAGGATCTCTTAACTCGTTCGTTTAGTGTTTGGTTTTGCACCAAACACTTGTGTCTTTGCCTTGGAAAGCAGGGAATGGCTTGTTGGTCATCCCCGCACTCCATCGACCTTCCCTTTACCTCACCAGCCTTTCCTTGCTGCCACCGGCCATTGTTTCTTGTTATCAACAGCCGGTCGGCAGTCTGTATGGCCGGCCGGCACTTTATTTGGCCGGTGGTCTATTTGGCCGGCCGGTGACCCTTCTGCACCCCTTTAGGCTTGGTGCATGCCAGCTGTGCCAGCTGGAATACACCAACACCACTCCACATGCACGGGGATGGCTGTTTTGAGCCCTTGACCCCTTTTTCCTTCTAGAAGGATGAATACAACTCATACATTCATACATTTGTTGAGCAGCCCATAATGTGGCTATGTTAAAAATTTAATCAACACATTGGCAGAAGTGTTAGGCGTGTTATGACCCCATCAAGCATAGGATTGCACTTTATTTTTATTTTTTTAATAGCATAAGAAATGATACATACAAAAGGTAACTCATTTGAGGAAACAATAACTAATTACATGAAGAAGCCTCAACAAAAACTGAAGCCAAAAAAAAAAAAAAGGACCACCAGTGGTAACATATAGCCCTTAATTGAGATGTGAAAGCTAACAGTAGGTTAATGCTGTCTGGTAGGATCATTCGGAGGAAAGTAGGCCTCTCCATGAGAAGAAGAGATAGCTAATAAACATTAGCAAAATATAAACGAGTTTAAGAATTCTTTAATCATTTTTTGCTAAATGGGCTGAAATGTTAATGTCTTAAAGTAGCTTAAGTCCTAGTTGCAGTACACCAGTTGGTTCATTATATACCATACTAAAAATTTATATTGTATTGATGTGGGATATCACAATATCCAAAATGAATTGGAATGTGAACACCAATGGGCTAGGATAACTTTCTTCTTATGAATGAACGAGTACATTAAACAAAATATCAACCAATTAACTAATGCATTGTTAGGCTATTATAAAAGATGCTAAATTAAGAGCTTTTGCAATTCTTCAAATTGGATGACTATAGTCACATTGATTCTGAATCGAGCATATTTTGGTTTCTGAGTATCCTGCTATTATGGTTTACTTTGTTGACTAAAAATCAATGATGATAATTCATAGTTTTCTGCAGTTAATGGGAAGAAAACGAAGGAATTCAATTAAGCCCCGAAGTTGCTAGTTTTAGAGGTGTTCCTTCTAGAAAATTACCTCAATTTTGTCTAATATGAAAAATTACATTCTTGACTGCAATATAGAATAGACATCTCTGAAGGAGTAGCATTTACTTTCACATGCCAATCTGCCATGTTTTCAGTTCAATATACAATAAAGTTATGAAACAAATTACTCAGTTTAAAATAAAAATATATATAAAAAAAAAAGAAAAGAAATTCTATTCCTCACTCTCATATAGTGAAGCTTTTTACTTTTGCTCTCTCTATATTTTAATGCACCAGATAAAAAAAAATAAAAAAGAAGAAGAAGATAAGATGTACAGGAGTTTGTTCTGTCCTTGTTTACTAAATTTTTCAGAGAGAATTTTCTTTGCTGGATTGAGAGCCAAATGTTTTTCCATTTATTTTCTGGATTAGTCTATAAGCTCAACCATCATAAATTAGATTTCCAAATGTGCTCTGCGATTCTACCTCTGTCAAAGGCCATGCCAAAATGGTATGACAATTGTTTTAAATTAAATTATTGTGGTCCTTGCTCTATAAAAATTTATGTCTCCACAATTGGCAGAATCGACTCAAATGAGAAGTAAGATCAATCAACGTGTCACCCGAGCAAGAATGTGAAACTGCCCGTCAAATGATTATGCTACCTATTCTCTACTTTACTTTGTTTCCTTAGGGTCCTGTCCAACGAAAACTGACAAGTAGGAATACTGGACAATCAAAACTTACCCAATCACTATGATTCATTCCATATAGTTTAGGCTTGATCCGTTAGTCAATCTGAAATTTATGAGTTTTGATAATGCAGTTTGTTCCAGTGAATGGATCGGACTGATCCAAGCTCCTCAGGCCTACGTCCAAATGATCGAACCCAACAAATGACCTACAAACAAGTTCAATGGGGAATGGGGTAGTCCCCTAACGAACCCTCCGACGAGCAAGTTAGAAAGAGAAGTAAAGTGTAGAGAGAGATTGGAGATAGAAAAGCTTAACCTTCTTCTTGTCTTCAACGTTTGCTTATATCCTTTGGTAATCATTTTGTTGTCCCCTCCGACCTGCCATCTTGGCCGAAAGTCTATGCTGTAGCTTACCTTGTTCAGGGTAAGGGGGTGCTGTTCCGACGGAGAGGTGTTGTCGTAATAAATGCTGTGATGGGCTGCATTAATGGTGATGTGCAGTGGCAATAACTTTGCAGATCTTTGTCTGCTGATATGGCTTGTCCTTTACCTGCCATATGTCTGAATGTCATTGGCTCTTTATGCCATGTTAGATTCCAGCTGTTCTGGGCTTCACTAGCTAGGTTATGTATTGGGTTCCAAGTGATGGGCTTGGGTTGTTCATAGTGGGCTATGGCCTTTATGGGCTTAACCATGTCAGTAGTCCCCCATTCCCGAGTGTAGCTTTAGCCCAACAAAGGGAATACTAATGAAGAGAATGAGGGTATTAGAGATTGGCAGGATGGAGGTCGACCGGCAGGGGTGACTGAGTGGGTGGACTGACCGTGAAGGGTGGCTGAGTGGAAGGGCCAACCATGAAGTGGACCGACCGCGAAGGGTGGCCGAGGGGAAGGGCCAACCATGAGGAGGACTGATCGCGAAGGGTGGCCCAGTGGAAGGGCCAACCACGAGAAGGGTCGACCGCGAAGGTTGGTCGAGTGGAAGGGTCGACCATGAGGAAGGCCGACTGCGAAGGGTAAGGTGGAGGGGCACGGGGCTCAAGAGGCGGCGTGTCACGTGGTGATTTGAAGTGGAAAAGACAGGGTAAGAGGAGGAGACAGTGGATCGTGGTCGTACACGTGGCAACATCTCGTGGGGGGGAGATTAGGCGTTGGATCAGAAATGAAACGATAGGTCATTATGGGTGTTGAAAGACAATTTTGGTGGATGTTTTGAAAAGTTTTCAAACTGGCGAAAATTAATTGGGATCCTTGGAATACGGGCAAACCGTGGGCTTTTGGCATTATTCGATTTACCTACTTCTTTGCAAAAAGTCAAACATTCCAAGTGTTAATTCGTTTGTTGCTCACGATACACCTCTGCAACACTTTTTCAATTTCCTTGTACCCGCATCTGAAGCGATTCGCAAACATACCATAGAAATGGCCCAAGAAGAAGCTGCGAATGCCAGGGTGGATCCGTTTGGTGATGACAATGCAGTGGAGTTAGCGGAACAGTGTAAGACGGAGAGGCAAATGGAGAGGGTGGGTGAGCCGGTGGTACGATCTCATGCTTCCACCATGATAGTAGCTTCGAAGCCAATCAGCCAGGCGAAACCAGATCACTGGCACACGAAGGCTGACAAATCAATGGTTACTGCGGCGGAGTTGGAGGCTATTCGCGAAAAATACCATGTTCCTGCTGAAATAGAGCTATTGTTGCTGACGTCAATGGAAAGGCCATCCGACGCCAGGTCGGGGAAGTTTGCTCTTTACGAGGAAGCATTGAAGGGAGGACTAAGGCTGTCACTGCAGCAAGTAGTGGTAGATGTCCTAAACCGTTTGGAGGTAGCACCAGGCAAACTAATGCCCAACGCGTGGAAGATTGTACTGGCTTGTGCAAGCGCGTGGCCGAAGGTGAACAAAAGGGCGGCCATGACGGTAGACGAATTCTTCGCATGTTATAAGGCCTCAGGACTTGGGTCACTCTGCAGGCAGTAGCAGGGAAAGGGTTGGTGGCGGGGCTGCCGTCGTTGATCAAGGGGTGGAGACCACGGTGGTTCTATGTGTCCGCCAATGGAGGGGTTGGAGTGCGCACCGTTTGGAAAGTGCCCACCAAGTCTGTGGAGCCAAAACTGGGGGCGGCAGCTGAGGAGAGAGTGAATAAGGTAAAGGAATGGAGGGAGAAGGAAGGGGCTAGATAGGACGAGCTCGTTCAGCCGTCGACCTTGTCTGCGGCAGGGTTGGGTCCTCAGCCGATCGGTGGGGACCTCGACCGGGCGGAGTTAGAGGCGGAACGGAAGGCT
This sequence comes from Camellia lanceoleosa, assembly GCA_025200525.1. Classification (NCBI taxonomy): domain Eukaryota; kingdom Viridiplantae; phylum Streptophyta; class Magnoliopsida; order Ericales; family Theaceae; genus Camellia; species Camellia lanceoleosa. The sequence goes on from CM045760.1 coordinate 207,495,668, forward strand.
CAAGAGGCAGAGGATCAAACCATCTTTGTCAAAGCCCAAAAATTCAAAGAAGCGCAGTTAGGCCATCCCCCAAAACCGGTTGCGAGGGAAAGAATCCGACCGCACCCCAAGCCGCTGGGGGAGAAAGACTTCGGCAGTTTTGTGCCGCGATCGCCCCCAGTGGATCCTGTAAAGGAACAGGCGAACAAGGAGGGGGAGGCTCTGAAGAAGAAGAAGAAGAGGATGAGGAGTGCCCCTGAGGGGGCTGCAGATGCACCTGGGTCGAAGAAGGCGAAGGTCGGGGGAGAGGACACCCCTATGGTCAAGGAGGCAGAGGGAGAGGGAGTGGGGGAGATTCCAGGAAAAGTAGTTGCCCCAACAGTGGTGGACATCGCCTCGGAGGGAAAGGAGGTCGTCCTAGTGGTGGTGGAGATCGCCTCAGAGGTCGGGAGGGTCGCCCCCGAAGTGCAAGTTGAAGGTGGGGCAACTGGCCCTGAGCCAAGGGGAGGAGAATAGCCCTAGGGGGTCCTGCGCCCCAAGGAGGGGGGGTCGGTCTGATGACTGCGATCTACCACGCTCGCGCACTGGTTGGGCGGCTGGAGGGAGAAGAAGGCCCAGCCAGGGCAGGTACAGATCGCCTTGTGGGGATCGTGGAAGAGGTCGTGCGCTCAGCAGCCAGATTCAATGAGGTTAAGCTGCTGATGGGGTTATGCTCTACTCAAATGGAGTTAACCACCTTAGCAGGGGCTCTGCTAAGAAAGGCGGCAGCTGCAAAGATGAAGGCAGACGAGGCCAAGGCTTAACTTGCAAGTTTGAAGAAGGAAAGTGTAAACTGGGAGAGTGCCCATGCTGAGCTGCAAGCTGTCAAGTTGGAGCTGGAGAACGAACGCCGCCAGGTTGTGTCGCTTGAGTTCCAGCTAGCTGGCGAGTAGAAGAAGTTGGAGGAGGCCCAAAAAGCCTGCGCGGTCGCGCTCGAACGACATGAAGAAGCTATGACCAGTAATGAAGAGCTGATCAAGGAAAAAGATGAGGCAGACGTGAAGATTGTTGGGCTGCAGAAGGAGCTAGAAGATGAGCGGGCTAAGGCAGTGGAGGGGAGGGAGAGCCTGCAGAAGGAGTTGGAGGAAGAGAGGGCCAAGGCAACTTCTGAAAGGGCGAGCCTGCAGAAGGAGTTGGAGGAAGAGAGGGCCAAGGCAACCTCTGAAAGGGCGAGCCTGCAGAAGGAGTTGGAGGAAGAGAGGGCCAAGGCAGCCTCTGAAAGGGCGACCCTGCAGAAGGAGTTGAAGGAAGAGAGGGCTAAGGCAGCCTCTGAAAGGGCGACCCTGCAGAAGGATCTGGACGAAGAGAGGGCCAAGGCAGCCTCTGAAAGGCCGGCATACCCCGATCTGTATGTTGCAGCAGTGGATCAGTTCAAAGGGTCTACTGAATTTCATATGGCAGTTGATGTCGCGATCGCCAGCAGCTTGGTGAGAGAGGAGTCTGGGAGGCGGGCCCGACGAGGACGACCGCTAGGGGTAGGACTGAGGCATAAGTTATTGAAAGCTTCCAGCGGTCAGACTTTTATAAACACAAAATGGCTGAGTTCTGGGACAGTGGTTGGAAGATGTTCAAGCGTAAAGCTGAGGAGCTGTTCCCAGACTTAGACCTGAGTAGCGTAAAAATTGACGACGACGATGTAGCCCAGACCCCCCTGGATGAGGGTATTGAAGAAGAAGACCTCGTGTCCAATGAAGAGGAGTAATTGAAGAAGAAGAAGAAGACCTTGTACTTAGAGTTGTTTTTGTGTGTTTGTTTTTGTTTTGTTTTTTTTTTTTTTTTTTTTTGAATTGCTGTAATGAACTTATGTATAACTTTGTGAATAAATAAAATTTCAGTTGTGTCTTCATTCGATTGTCTGTGCTTGTGCATCTGAAATGAATGAGAATGGTGGCTTGTGGGCGAGGCTTGTGTATAACTCATTGTGAAGTGCAAAGTGGAGTTAAACTTGTAATAAAAACTAAATTTTTTGAACTCCTCAATGCAGAGTGAAATTGAACTTGTAATAAAAACTCAATGCAGAGTAAAGTTAAGAACTCCTCAATGTAGAGTAAAATTGAACTTGTAATAAGAACTCAATGTAGAGTAAAGTTAAGAACTCCTCAATGCAGAGTAAAATTGAACTTGTAATAAAAACTCAATGCAGAGTAAAGTTAAGAACTCCTCAATGTAGAGTGGAATTTAAAATGTGATAAAATGATGAGTTTGTGTTCGCCACACTGCTGAAGTGGATGAGAGTGGTTTATTGGAGTCATGCTTGACTAGTAAGGAAAGAGGTTGACTTGTAAAAGTTGATGGAGAAGAAAATAATCTGACTAGTAAAGGAAACATGTAAGAACGTCTTTGGAATTTGACTAAGCAAAGAGTGGTGTAAAAACTTAGACCTGGAATTGTGACTAAGTGTGTCTACTAATGCCACAAGCATGAAGTTTGCATGGATGGCCTTGACCGAGCCCTGTATGCGTGCTCAGTTGGGGCTAAGCGATGATTCACTGATGTTGCAAGTAACTCAGTTTGGACCTGGGATTGTGGGGCTCAGTCTGGCTGAGACTTGTTATGCTTGGTCTGGTTAAGGCTTGGTCTGTCCGAGTGCTTCATGCTCAGTCTGGCTAAGGCTTTTTGTTACTCATCTGGACGAGGCTCTTGGTACTCAGTCTGGCTGAGGCTTTTAATGCTCAGTCTGGCTGAGGCATTTGGTGCTCAGTCTCGCTGAGGCTTTTAGTGCTCAGTCTGGCTGAAGCTTTTGGCGGTCGGTCTGGCTGAGGCTTCTGGTGCTTAGTCTGGCTGAGGCTTTTAGTGCTCAGTCTGGCTGAGGCTTTTGGCAGTCGGTCTGGCCGAGGCTTGTGGTGCTCAGTCTGGCTGAGGCTTTTAATAAGTGCTACAAATAAAAATGTTATTGAGACAACACACAGATAACTGAGATATAAAATTGTTGTCATGGAAAGTGTAGTCTAGTTGATCAAAATTTACATTATGCCTCAAAAAGAAAATACAACAACTGAGCAATACAAAAGTAGGAATTTATTGAAAGTAGCGCTTCAAGTGTTCAGCGTTCCATAGGTGGGGGAGGTCTCAACCTTCCATGTCCTGAAGTCGGTAAGTGCCCGAACGTGGTCGGGCTTTCACAACGTAAGGTCCCTCCCATTTGGCTGCCAGTTTACCCTCAGTCGGATTTTTTGTGGCAAAAGTTACTTCTCTCAAGACAAGGTCCCCTACAGCGAACTCCCTTAGTCGGACTTTGCGGTTGTAGTGTGTTCTCATTTTCTGTTGGTATGAGGCCAATCTGACAGCAGTGGTCTCTCTGAGCTCTTCAATTAGGTTGCTCTTCGGTTAGTGTTGGATCCGAATGTAAAACCCTGGGAGTAGGCAGACCGACTTCCACTGGAATAACCGCCTCAGCGCCATATGTTAAGCGGAAAGGGGTTTCCCCAATGGGAGTCCAAGCTGTAGTTCGGTAAGCCCACAGTACATTCGGTAGTTCCTCAGTCCAAAGTCCCTTAGCAGCTTCTAGCTTAGTTTTGATGATCTTCAGAAGAGAGCGGTTGGTGACCTCAACTTGGCCATTGGCTTGGGGATGACCGGGTGAAGAGAAACATGGTTGGATCTGGAGGTCTGCGCAGAATTTCCTGTACTTGACATTTTTGAATTGTCTGCCGTTGTCGGAGATGATGGCCTGAGGGATGCCAAACCGGCATACGATCGACTGCCAAATGAACTTGGTCGTGTTCCGCTTGGTAATGGTGGCAAGGGGTTCTGCCTCTACCCACTTAGTGAAATAATCAATGGCGATAATCTCAAACTTGGTCTGGCCTCGGCCGGTGGGTAGTGGACCAACTAGGTCGATCCCCCATTTGGCAAACGGGTAGGGGCTGCAGAGTGTGATCAACTCAGCAGAAGAAGCATGGGGGATGTTGGCAAAACACTGACACTTATCACATTTGAGCACGAAGTCAGTCGCATCTTGGTTGAGAGTAGGCCAGAAATAACCAAAGGTAAAGTATCTTGTGGCTGTGGACCCGCCACCGAAAGTGATTGCCGCAGATACCCTCATGAATTTCTTACATCACATAGGTTGCTTGAGCCGGATTGAAGCATCGCAGATACGGGCGAGAGAAGCCACGTTTGTACAAGATGCCATTAACAAGGATGTAATTGGACGACCGGGCCCTGACTTTGCCGGCTTACTGTTGGTCGTCTAGAAGTTCCCCTGTTGTCAGAAATAAAGAGATGTCTGACGCCCAAGGGATGGGCTCATTTTGGAGGAACTGTACTTCTTATTGGTCGGAGGAAATGGCAGGGTGGGTTAGGTATTTGAGGCGGACACCACGGCTGAGGTCGGACTGGTCTGCGAAAGCCAACTGAGTCATCTCATCTGCCTTAGAGTTTTCACTCGAGGAATGTGCTTAATGTAGAAGGTATTGAAGAGGCGAACAAGGGGAAGTGCAATATCCTTGTAAGCCCGCATTGTGTCCTCCTTGGCATCGAATTCCCCCGTGATTTGTCCAACGATGAGTTGGAAGTCACTAAACACCTCGATGTGGCTGACACCAATATCATTGGCTAGGCGAAGACCTGCTATCAATACCTCATATTCAGCCTCATTGTTACTGGCATCAAACAAGAAACGAAGAGCACATTTGAAATAACCACCCTCAAGGGCGATGAGGATGAGGCCAGCCCCACTTCCTTCCCTGCGGGATGATTCGTCGACGTTGAGAGTCCACGAATGAGGGTTTTCTGGGTCGGTAGAAGTTGGTGGGGGTGAAGGGGCAGTGGTTGGGGTAGGATTAGTGAATTCCAAGATGAAATCAGCGATAGCCTGCCCCTTAATTGCTGTTCGAGGCCGGTAGGAGATGTCAAACTGGCTGAGTTCCACTGACCACTGCATGAGTCTGCCGGAAAGTTCTGGTTGCTGCATGACCTTTTTCAAGGGTTGGTTGGTGAGGACCACTATGGAATGGGCTTGGAAGTAAGGACGGAGTCGTCTGG